>CP053460.1:124789133-125989133 GCA_022644695.1 Cenchrus purpureus | reverse complement strand
AATGATAGGTTGTGGTCAAGGAGGTAAACACAAAAGATGATATTTTTGGTTTTAAGGGTGGATATCCATGAGGTTTGTGAAATCTCCAATGTGGGGATACACAATGCACGGATAAAAGGCTAGCAATAAGATAGATACGCAAAAACGGAATGGCCAGCTTCTTAGTCTCGGGCCAGAGAAATCAAGGCCTGAAATAACTCACCCAAAAATAAACCTTGTGTACTAAGTTTTTGCACTCAAATATATATATGGCTCTGGATAGGTAGAGCAACATGCAAGAGGTATTTATGACAAGGTTCGCATTACTTTTAAGAACAAAAAATAAATCATCTTTAATCCATCTAAACTTGAGAGCACATAAAACACTATGGGTCTCTATTTTTATCATAACATCCGCTAAAGATTAAGCTAGCATTTAGATAATTTCAAATTTGTATTTTAAGAGAGCATTAGCTTAATCATGCATAAAACAAGTACAAAGATAAACAAAGTGACAATTATCATCATATATCAACATGGCACAAACTTTGTATCTTTGCCAAAGGTAAAAACAAGGTGGTGATTTTATTCATGATGAAAATAAACACTAACACACATGCTGAAAATTAAATAAAAACCGAAAACACTACGCATACATAGGCGCATACAAGCTGAAAATTAAAGAAAAGGGAAAAGGAAAGATAAACTAAAGCTCCTCCTTTTTCTAATCTTCCGCCGGTGGTTGATATTGATAATCTTGATTGTTGTACCCTTGCTCATAATAGGATTGCACCGCTCCTCCTATGAATTGTCCCGGCGGTGCTAGGTGAAGGCGTCCAAGCTCATAAGCAATGTTTGCATTTCCTTCACCCATTTGGGTTGCATTGGTTTGGATGGCTGCAATATTTTGCATGTTTCTCGCAGCGTATCCTCCAATGATGGCCACACTTTGTTGTGGTTGAGGAAGATGTGCATATGGCTCCGCAAAGGCTACGTTGGGTACCGCAAAATTTGGTCGGGGCATGGCTGCACCACTCCCCCATGCTTGCATTGGTACACCACCGTAGTAACTTGGCGGCGCCGGAATTCCTCCAAATGGTGGCACATAATTTTGTTGCGCACCTCCTTCTTGAGCCGTGGAAGAACCTTCTTCTATAATCCTTCCCCTCTTATTTTTTTCGCCGGCACAAGAAGTCCTTCCTCTAACCAATCTTCTTTCCCCTCAAGAAAAAGTCTTAATCTTCCGTTCGGAAGGGGCAAATTTACTTTGGCCACTTTGAAGCCTCCTCTCTCATCTCCACTTATATATTTGCCTTGCTTCATATAATCAAATCCTAGGGAAGTCCCGGCTAGGAGATGCTCCGGGTTTCTTGGAATTCCCGGTCTCAAAGAGATAGCCAACATGGAGAGATAACACCCCGAGCTAATATCTCCCGAACCCGATGTTGCTTCACAACACCACCAGTTGATCATAAGGTGAGTGGGGTCGATTGGCTGCCTGGCAATCAAAGCCGAGTAAAGCCAATTCACATGCATGTCGGTTATCTTGATCTCTCTCATTCTCCCCAAAATCCTCTTACAGATCCATGAGTGAAACACTTGGATGATGGGGTTCCGGATACTATTTCTTTGCCGGTGAGCTTCTCCCGCGATCATACTCCAAAAACCTTCCAATGTGCCTCCATGCACATCCACTTGTTCCGGGGCTCCCTTTTGAAAACCAAGTAACTCCCTAATATACTCATAGGGAACCACTTGTTCAACTCCCTCCAAACGGAATGAGAGACTCGGCACTCCTTCATCAAGGATAGGCGCCATGGTCATGAGAATTTCCAAGGTGAATTCCTTGTGGGTGTTTGCCGACACTCCATTGGAGAATTGCACCCAACCTAGGTGTCCCAACAAGTAGTAAATATCCGTGCAAAAACCCAGCACTTGGAGAGTTTGGTCGTCGAAGTCAACGTTCGCCACAAGCCTCTTCTCAAGGCGAGTGAGCTTCTCCTCCTCCTCCTCCGTCTTGATAATAAACCCATACTTGGAATACCGTGGAGTATATGGAGGTGGAGCGGATGATCGTGTCGAGCGGCGAGGTCGGACGGGCGGCTCCTCCGTACGTCCTTGAGGTTTGGTGAACCTCATAGACGAGCTTCGTGTGGCCCTCATGCCACCGAGGAGAAGAGTGTCATTCCTCCTGGTGTGGTGTCCTCCTCCATACTCCGAGGAGACTCGGAGACCGAGTGCCTCCTCGAAGAGGTTGTCGATGATGGCTTGGACGACGATGATCCCTTCTTCTTGGTGAAAAGACTTGTAGTTTTCTTCCACATGGTTGCTGCACTCTCCTCACAAATATATTTGGGGTTTTCAACCGGTAACAAGGCACACAAATATTATTTGGAGTATGGACTTTGAGTGGATTTAGGACGGATTTTGTTGGACGAAACAAAACTCGAAGTGGAAGGCTAAGTCTAAGGTGGTTCTGGACTACAAGCTCAAGCACACGAACAAGGAACTGAATGAGCGACTTACCTGCCGAAGGGGAGCACCAGGGGTCTTAAGATGGGGGAGGCGGCCGGCCGGGCGGCCCGGTGGCCTGCTCCTCCCAGCTCCGGCTTTCTCCAGCACACTCATGCTTGCTTTGTTGCTTTGTGACCGCGTGCTCCACGGGGTTGCACCGCCCAAATGCTCTCGTCCACTCCTTTGCTTGCATTATTGATCCCTCCACTTGATTGCTTTGCTTTGAGTCACTTCCATACTCCCTTGCCTCACATGCTTCCATGATATTCCTGCAAAACAAGGCCTTGGCTGCCCCCCCATGCTTGTCCTTTGCATGTGGTTTGATGAGAGATGTTGGAGGGGCATCCCGTGATACATCATGGTGCATGCATGGTTAAGTTAATCAAATTGCCTCCCTCTAAGCATGTTTTAATGCTAAGTACTCCTCTAATTTTGAAAATAAAAATAAACTCAGAGCTTGCAATGAGTTCAAATATAAATTTAGAGGAGTTTTTAAAGCATTAAAAACAAATGTAAGTCGAAAATGTTTTCCGACTACTTTTATTTTGGTCTCACCGGTATTGTTTGCTTTCATTAGTTGAGAGCAAGCTTTTCCCGGCTTGATCATGGGGGCATAGGTTTAGGTTCTAATTTTGGTTAAATGAGAGGGATTTTGAATGAAATAAAATTAAATGAGGCTTACAAAAATTCTAACTCTAGAGAAACCAAGGATATGGATTTTTAAACCAACCAAAAGTCAAGTTTCTAGGTTCACGCGAGTCTTACCAAGCGCTGAAATTTAAATAACATCTAGGTACAAGGCGTGTCTCTACTCGTGTGTTTTTAGCATATAAAATAAGTCAACCATAACATCATGAAGAGGATGAAAGGTTGAGGTAGGTTCTGAATTTTTTTGGTTTTGGTTTCTCGAAAAGAAGCAAATAACACATAGGATGGCTCATATAAAGGGTTTATGATCCAAATAAAATATCCAACCACGAATTATGTCTCTAACATTATTCAACCACTCTAAGTCTAATGTCTTGCGTAGCAAATTTCAAAACTAACTTACATGAAAGACTCGAAAAATCTTGAATCGGGTTGTCCTCCCGGTTGCTTATTCTTGACTCGACGAAATGGGTTGCCTCCCGTCTAGCGCTTCGTTTATAGTCCATGGCTAGACTTCTTCACTTGATTACTTCGGATCAACGCTCTTTGCGGGCATTGCAATCTTGGGTACCCACTTCCGCACCATCTTAGGCGCGGGCTTATTCTCCGGCTTAGTCATCTTTTTGGTCTTCACAGGCAGCTTTGTTCCTTTATCTTGACGGATGCAACAACCTCTTTGATTTCCTTCGCTTCCTTCTTCTCCGGCTCTTCCTTCTTCCTTGGCTCTTCCTTACTAGCGCGACGATGAGGCAGAATATATTTAACTTTGATCATATTGCATACCTCGAAGCGTGGTCGAAACTTGAAAGAGCTCCTCTCGCCGTTGATGTCGAACTTGATCTCCCCCTTGCCGACGTCGATGGTAGCTCCCACGGTCTTGAGGAAAGGCCTCCCAAGGATGAGTGGTGGCTTCTCCCTCTCTCCCATTTCGAGCACCACAAAGTCGACGGGGATGAAGTGGTGTCCGACCTTCACGGGCACATCCACGGCGATGCCCAAAGGGTAGCGAATGGAGTTGTCACCCAACTCCAAGCACATGGCCGTAGGCTCTAATTCCGGTAGGCGTAGCTTCTCGAACACATCTCTTGGCATGATGCTCACACTTGCTCCAAGGTCGCATAATGCCTTCTCAAACTTGAATGAACCAACGGAACATGGAATCGTCGGGCAACCGGGTTCTCCTTGCTTCTCTAGCCCATTTGCAATAGCGGCGCTACATTGCTCGGACATCTTGACATGATCTACCCCGAGTGTTGCTATCTCATACTTGTTTGCAAGAATATCTTTGAAGTAACGAGAATATGTAGGAACTTGAAGGGCATCCAATAGCGGCATGTTGATGCTTAACCTACGCACAACCTTCACAAACTTCTCAAAATGATCATCGAGTTTACCTCGGAAGTAACGTGGCTTAAGTTGCGATATCTTCGTGTCTTCTCCCGGCATCTCAAACTCGGGCTCTTCGGTGACGATCTCGGTAACCTCCTCCTTAGTGAATTCCTCCGCCTCGGTGGATGGTTTAGGCTTTCTTGGTCCTGCGGAACGCTCCGGATCTTCGGTCTCCTTCCCCAAACGAGTTTGAATGGCCTTCGCCATCTCGGGACCTTGAGGTTGCCCCAGAAGCTTCCCTTCATTAGCGGATAGGCGCCCGGCGAGTTGTCCCACTTGCATCTCGAGCATCTTCATTATGTTGAGCACTTGATGGTTGGAGCTTCCAACCTCCGTCACCTTGCTATCGATGTTCTCCAACACCTTGTCTATGGCCTTGAACTTGGTGACGGTGTCCTTGTTGATCTTAGCTTGCTCGTCCATGAAGTCCTTCAATTGTATACGAAGAGGAACCGAATTCGGAATGGATGAGCTTGCATTAAATTGAGGTCTACCTTGCCGTGAGCGGAAGTTCGCAAATCTCCTTCCTCATGTAGTCGAGCATCTTGGCTTCCTCCGGGCAATCCTTTTGGACATGGCCATATTCTCCGCACTCTTCACATGTGGATCTTGCTTCGGCAGCCTTTAAATCTTGAGCCTCTTTCTTCTCTATCTCCATCTCCATCTTCTCCAACCTCCGCATAAGCGAATCGATCTTGCCTTCGAGTAGATCTTCTTTCTCCACTTGCAAGATTCCCTTGACGTTCCCCGTAGGTTGAACCGGAAGTAAACGCCCGGATGACGCCCACGTGTCATTGTCCGCGACCTTCTTGAATAGAGTGAAAGCTTGAGTCGGTGTAAGCTCGATGATGGATCCTCCCGCCGATGCATCGATGATTGTCCTTGATGCCATGGTAAGTCCTTGATAGAACTTTTGAATGAGATCTTTCTTCGGGAACTTATGATGTGGAACCGCCCGAGTGTACTCATTGAAGCGCTTGAATGCCTCCGATATAGTCTCCGTAGGATATTGAGCAAAGGTAGCAATCTTATTGCATAAGCTTTGAGTCTTACCCGTGAGTAGTATTCCTTCATGAAGGCTCTCATCAAGGTGTCCCAATTTTGCACCGTCTCCGCCGGTTGCGAGTAGAACCATTGCAAAGCCTTCCCATGCAATGAGAATGGAAAGAGCCTTGCCCTCATTTGATCTTGAGTCACCCCGTCCATGTTGAATGTTTGACAAAGTTGAACGAACGCTTGGAGGTGAAGGTTCGGATCCTCTTTACCGGTGAAGGGTGAATGTTGCACCATGCGAATTGTTGAGGTCTTGATCTCTAACGGCCTTCCGATCTCCGTGAGGTTCAAGATTGGTAGGTCGACGATGTCCGGGGTGCATAGCTTCCCGATCTTGCGCTCCGGCTGCGGTTGTTCTCCCATCCGTAGCGGTGGAAGTTGATCCTTCCTAGGGCTTTGAGGTGGTGATTCCTTTGGAGAGTCCGACGATCCTTCGGCCTCCGCTTTTGGATCTGCAGATTCCTGCTTTTTAGCTTGTGCTTCACGTCTCCTTAGCCTGTAAAGTTTTTCTGGATCATCCACAAAACTTTCAGGTTTGTTGGAGAGGTAGCCGTCCATCTCCTATTAGGGTTAGCAATAAACAAAATATATACAAAACAAAAACAAATCTAAGAAAACTAGGGTTAGTCAAAAACTAGATTAGATTGATTTTGAGGATGATCAAAAGTTAGTAGATGCAAAAGGAAAAACTAAAAGAAAACTGAAAACATTCACAAAAAGCAATAAAAGATCGAATCTTGGTCACTTGTTCCCCGGCAACGGCGCCAGAAAAAGGGGCTTGTTGACGGTGTATATGCGTATCCAATTTCGTTTGAACTTGCAGGCGGACAAGTCCTCCGTCGTAGCCAAGGGACCCTTCTTCCCTCAAGTGTGAACCCAAGGTATCGAATTCGTGGAACAAATGTGTGATGCAAGATCCTATCTATTAAAGCCGAGAACACTTAGAATCTTCAAAGGGGGAATCTTATGCATCTAATCTAAAGAACATCATAAAAATGAATCTAATCTATGAAAGCCGGAGGTAGCAAGAGATAGAGAGGGATAGGTAAAACCAATCTAGAGAGATTGGATCAAGCTTTTGTTGAACTTCCGAGGAAAGAAGAAATAGCCGAGTCGAATCTCATAAAAAGCATCTTTAAATCACGGTTTCCCGTCCAAATCCGAAAACGTCCGGCTTTTGGAGCCACCGTTCTGTCACAACGCACTCCTATTCGTGCGGGTTAGCCTAGGGCGAGTCCAATGGACAAGTTGAAATCTCTCGGAAGGTCAGGCATACACCTCTAGCCACCACGGCTACAAGAACACCCTCTATGATCTATCTCGAGAATAGATCTTAAAGTAAGAAAAGCCGATTGAAATCAAAGTCGTAGGAGAAACACTCGATCGCTAGAAATCGGATTGCAACTTGATAATTTAACATAGTACATGATACATAAACAAGATCACCACCGGGATCCTACCTTGATCTTGCTTCTAGCTCACGGAACTCCGTGGTCTTCCTTGCAAGGTTCCCACGTCGGCTAGAAACCCTAGACAACTAGCTCGACCCTCTCCTCTCGGGATGGTGTCCTCTCTTCTCTTCGCTCGGCGAATGACGAATGAGTTGATGCGTGGCTCTTGGCCAGGGGGCTATAAATAGTCCGAGAGGCAGCTAGGTCAAAGTGGGGCGAGAACGGGCCCCGAAGTGGGCTAGGCCGGTCGGCCTGGGCCGGCCGGCCTGGGCCCACTTTGGCCCACTTCACGGCCTCCTTCCTCGGTGATGCTTCTCGTGTCTTCTAGAACGTTCTCCCTTCTGCATGTGGGCCCTTGACGTCAGTTTCTTCGCGGTTTAGATGAAGCTCCTTGTCCCGCAAGATTCAGCATTTCTGCTCGGTCCTCGGAGTTTTCCGTCTTCACGGGTTGGTCCTTGGGCTTCTTGGAGTCATGTTCACTTCATTGCTTGACTTATGCCGGGCTTCAAGGTCTTGTCACGAGGTGCTTGATGAACTTTACCAGAAAGTCTTGCTTTCAACGCTAAATTCCTGCATAAACATCAAACTCCAAAACCGACATGCACGAACGAACTTGTTATACCAAGGGGGTTAGTACCAATGGATAAGATATAAAATTCATGCCAACATCGAAGGTAAACTCATGGCTAGGTTGACGGAAATTCACCGTCAACAATCTGGATGGAGTATAAGTTCCTCCAAGAAGTCATCCGCGAAGTTCCTCCAACTTTATTTTACTACATGCGGCTAGATTAGTACTTCCTTCATATCATAGTAGTGTTGAAGAGCAGAATAAAAGCTGTCCTTTGTATTCAGAATAAAAGCTCTCAGAAAGTAAACTAATTCGCACACACTTGGTTGTATGCTGCCAATAAGCTAACCATGGTCACACACAGCAGCAGATGCGTCTGCATTGGACCCTCTTTGTGGTGGGGGCAGCAGGACCATCCCAATGGTGAAGTGGTCCTGACTCTGCAGTCGTAGTCGGCAGTGGCGGAGCCAGCTTTCACCGACGGCTAGGGACAAAATTTAGCTACCAAAACAAGCATTCTACAAGCCAACATATATATCGCATGTAGAGTGATAGTAATAGTATAGAAAATGACCCAATTCGAGAGGAAATTAAGAACATGTATAATAAATAAATAAATAAATAAATAAATAAATAAATACATAGTGAGATAAGATAAAGTTCCAACAAATTGCAATCCTAAATCTTAAATTTCAGAGAATATATGACTCAACTTTCCATCAAAATTACCAATTAATGAATTGAATAGTTACTACACAAGGTAAGATTAGAGAGAAGAGGCACGTAACAGGCAGGTTTAGAACAGAGAAGCCGGCGGGCTGCAGCAGTGCATGTCTCCTTCCAGCAATCAGGTCGGTGTCATGCACGACGCAGCTCGCACATCAACATGTGGGGAGGCCTGGAGAAACGACAAGCAGTCCTACTCTTCATTTTGTACTATCAATTACAAATCTGAAATTTCAGAAACTGAGAAGCATCGGAGAATAGAGAAAAGTCAGAAGATTGAAGATAAACACAGAGAGTGAGAGGACGCTGGTGACGCACCGGCGCCTTGCTTGTTGCTCATTCTGGCTGCCCGTCAGCACCCGGCGGTGGCCGGTAGCTGCCTGCATGACCGCATGGCTTCCTCCGATTCTCCTTTCAGCCGGCAACAATTAGAAGTTCATGAGGCAACGCCAGGCCACAGTGGTCGGACTCGCGCTCTAGCGTGGCGGTGGACAGCGGCAGCCGCGTGAGGGTCACGGAGCACCAGGCGGCGGCGGTGGCGGGATCCCTTCCCCTCACGCTCGATTGCTCGAGGCCTCGCGCTATAGACATGTTCCCTGTCTTCTGGGCCTGCAAGACTCAATTTTTGGGCCAACAACTAATAGTGATTGTGGGCTTCGCTGGGCCACGACTAGGGCTGCGGCCTGGGCGGCCCTCCTAGGTGCAGCTCCGCCTCTGGTAGTCGGAACTGATCCCCTCAATGTCTGCTACTCTACCCATGTTCTGAACTCTATCCTCCTTTTTGTGTCACCTGATTCCTCGATAAACAGTGCCAGTCTCCAGCTAACGATAAGTGTTGACCTATTTCCTTGTACCTTCCATTCCCATATGTAGATTTATATGTGTTTTTTCATCATCTACTGCTGCACGTCGTCGCCCCACTTTTCTCCTCCATTCTACTGTTCTCCTGGTGGTGAATGAGACGGGTGTGACGTGCTAGCTAGCTAGTGTTTAATGTAAAATGGATTATTGTTCCTGCCGTGAAGTATAGTTTGATACTCCCTCCGTACCCGTAAAACAAGTCGTTTAGGACAACGACACGGTTCCCAAAGTATAACTTTGACTTCTTTTTTCTATAAAAATATTTATTAAAAACTGACATATGCATACTTTTATGAAAATATTTTGCAAGACAAATCTATTCATATAGTTTTCACATTTTCAAACTCATCAACTTAAAAGTTATTCATGATTTATGTTTCCAATGTTTGACTGAAACCTTGTCAAAACGACTTGTTTTATGGGTACGGCGGGAGTATATATTTGGACGCATTTATATCCTGTTCAACCATGTATATATATATATATATATATATATATATATATATATATATATATATATATATATATATATATATATATATATATATATATATATATATATATATATATATATATATATATATATATATATATATATATATATATATATATATGAAGTCACATTTGAATAATAATTATCACTTTTGTAGGTCGTCTCCCAAGAACAGATTTTGTGTCCTGGTACAATTAAGTGACAATTTAATACTACAAGTAGCCTCCTCCCCTGCCCCAACCAGGGTTTTTAAAAACCATTTGGAATCGGCCGGCTAACCGTGATAACCTGTCTTACCGGTCCGATAGAAAAACCGATCCGTTTATATGTACAAAGCACTAACTGCTGAAGATCCTCCACGAAAGTCCTTTATATATAGCACTATGTGCTATAAACACCAAAAGTGGATCTACAAAACGCCAAATAACAGAAGCAAATTACGTTTTTGGTATAAGAATGGGATAAATTGTGGAAGGAAAATGGAGTGTATCATGTGTTCCAGCAGGAGAATCCGTGCAAGCATGACCAAGAACTGGATCATTAACAGCTCCACCTCTGCCAGGACAAAGATCCCACTGCCTGTGCCAGGTCCTGTTGCCGCTGAAATCTCCATGTCCCTCGCTCGCATGAAGCCATTAAGAATGCAGAAGTTGTGGTGGTGTTAGCATTCAACATCATCTTTCACATGATTGCCGCGCTTGTGACAGCGCAGTTGCTCAGAGGTATCAAACACTGGTGTTTCACTCATTTGCTAGCCCCGGACCAGCACAGCTCTTCACACAGAACAACACTCCAGATTTTTTGAAAACCATTACTTAATTTGCATTCAGAGTATATACACCTAATGGATTGTGAGAGCAATTCCTCTTGGTTCATAAGTGAACTTCGAGTTCAAATTGGACAATGGAACTATATATACATGATATCTTTTGCATCGAGAAAAATTGATGTGAGAGGACAAATTGAAACCAAGACTTAAACTGTGCAGCCAGGACAATGATGGCTATAAAATTTGACACCAAAGATAAGCCCAATGCAAATCTGACTTACATAGAGACATACCAAATCTTGAAATGTTATTTCATTGAAATGATGCAAATTGTCCTGCTGGAGAGTTATTGCAGTATTAAATGCTGTTGAATAATTTTCATGGGCCGGGATAGACCGTGAAGCTCTGAGCCTGGGATGATTCCCCATGTTTTCCACTTGTCCTTATATATATAAGTTGAGTAACAAAAAAAAAACTTCTTGACTGAAATCAAATCATTAGGCTGTCTTACTTCTAATAAACTACGCTAGACCTATGGACGCTGTTGACGCTTTTTCTGGTCGAACACACGAGTGCGCTAGCTCGCGCGGACGTTGAAAATCAACTCGGCGAATTTCCCAGCACGGGCCGGTCTAACAGCCCTGGGGGGCCGGTCTAACCGCCTTGGACAGGAGAGACGTCGAAAACCTAGATTCGCTGCTCCGGGAGGGACCCCGTCGGGAACAGTGCGCCTAGGGTTGTCCTGAGATCAGCAGGCCACTCAGAACTCCCTCAACCGCCGTGAAGACGAAGGAGAAGAGCAATGGGGGTTGGAAAAGTTAGGGTTTGGAGAAAACTAAGGTAAAATTGATAATAACGATTGGATGATAGGTCTCAATCGGCCACGACCCTTTATATTTATAGGGTGGGAGGACTTGCCCTGCAAACAACGCTTTACAACTCGGAATCAAGTTAAACTCCTAATCCTACCTGAAATCGGGGAGACCCGGTTAGACCGCCGCCTGCGCTGGGATCGGCTAGACTGGCGCCTGCCACTGGGACCGCCTGGGACCGGCGGCCCTGCGTTCTTTGAGTCGGCTTTTGCCAAATTTGAGTGTCAACACATGCCCCCCTGTTTTTTTAGTAAAGCTTGCGTGCTCAAAAATAATACTAAGGACGACAAAACTATTGTCTGCCATTTTTGTGCTAAGGGCGATTTTCATAGAAACCAGCCATGAACCTTCAAGCATCTTGCCATACACTTGGATAGAACTTCTTCAAATATCTTCCATTGAGCGCCCTGAGCAGCTGCTGTCCTTGCATAGATTCCACCATATAAGAATTTCCGGAGCAAACCCTCACAATCTTGTATGGACCTTCCCAACTTGGAGACCATTTACCAAACTTGTTGCTCTTGGATCCTATAGGTAGAATAGTCTTCCAAACCAAATCTCTTACTTGAAAAGACTTAGCTCTTACCCTTTTGTTATATGCTCTAGCAACTCGCCTTTTGTCCTTCTCAATTGCTTCCAAAGCCTCCAAACACTTGTCGGTCACTTCATCAATGTTATCCATCATCAAAGCATGATATGTATCAACATTAAGATCATTTTGCTTTGCAAGTCTATATACGCCTAGATTCACCTCAACGGGCAAAACGGCCTCTTGACCATACACAAGCTCAAAAGGAGTAACTTTAGTAGCACCATGTCTAGATATGCGATGAGCCCATAAAGCTTCAGATAATATCTCATGCCATCTTTTAGGATTGTCTTCTATCTTCTTCTTAATGAGCTTAACTAAAGTTTTATTGCTAGACTCGGCTTGACCATTAGCTTGAGCATAATATGGAGATGAATTGAGCAACTTAATACCATAGGAATTAACAAAGTCACCCACCTCTTTAGCCACGAATGAAGTACCTTGATCCGTAGTTAAAGTCTGCGGAATACCAAACCTATGTATGATATGCTCCGTAATAAACCCAATTACCTCCTTGTGTGTCATGTTCTTGAGAGGGATTGCTTCAGTCCACTTAGTAATATAATCAGTTGCCACAATCACAAAACAATGCCCTTTGGTCGACGGAGAATGTATCTTGCCAATAAAATCCAATCCCCAACCTCTGAAAGGCCAAGGCTTGATAATCGGATGCATTAATGCAGCAGGCACCAACTGAACATCTCCGTGCTTTTGACACTCTTCACATCCTTTGTAGTACCTAAAACAATCGGCTATCATAGTAGGCCAATAAAAACAGGCTCTCCTAAGGAGCCACTTCATCTTGGGAGCCGATTGATGAGTACCACAAACTCCTTCATGCACCTCTGCCATAGCCAATCTTGCTTGATCAGGACCTAAGCACTTTAAAAGCAAATCATCTGCCGTCCGACGATATAACTCATCATTATCCAGAATAAACTTAAGTGCCCACCGTTGGACTTTTCTGTCACTTATACTTTTAGGATCCTGCAAATATTTAATCAGAGGCATTCTCCAATCCTCCACTTCGTCCTCAACAGTTTTGGATGAAACACAATGGCCAGTAGAGTTGCCCAGTGATCGGCCGACCTGAAGGCAGGCGGCCTGACCGGGTACCCGGCCCGTCGGAGGGGCGGTTGAACCGGCTCCTCCAGAATGTAACTCCCAGCCTCGCCAAACATCGGTTTTTGTTCTTGAAAATTTCTTTTCTAGACACTATAACCAGATGCTTGCTGAGCCAGAGCGTTAGCCTTTGGATTCTCCTCTCGTGGCACATGATAAATTACAAATTCATCCATACAAGATATGATGTCTAAACATTTATCAAGATAAGCATTTAAAGAACCATTTAGACATTGGCATACCTTAGATACTTGTTGTACCACCAGTAAAGAATCACCATAAGCTTCTACATGTTTCACTCCCATGTCATGTAAAATTTGCAACCCAAACAAGAGAGCTTCATACTCAATTTGATTATTAGTACATTTATGATCCAACCGGCTAAGGACTTCAAAAATAGCTCCACTAGGTGATATAATAATAATCCCAACACCACAACCACTTCTACAAGCCGATCCATCAAAATGCAATTTCCATGGAGTAAAAGTTACATAACCGACATCTAAATCAAGTTGCTTATCAATTCTATGTTGAACAATAAAGTCGGCTACGATTTGACCTTTCATTGATCTAATAGGTTCACATCCAAATCATATTCAACAAGAGCATAAGCCCACTTGCCGACTCTACCACTTAGAATAGGTTTTTGCAACATGTATTTAATTATGTCGGTTTGGCATGCAACATAACAAGTACTAGACAATAGATAATGCCTTAACTTGGTACAAGCATAATATAAAGATAAGCAAAGCTTTTCAATAAAGGTGTACCTTGTTTCGACATCTAGTAATCTTCTACTCTCATAAGCAACAACATACTCCTTGCCATCGGTCTCTTGAGTCAAAACAACCCCAATCACACTTGGTTCCGCCGCAACATAAAGTCGGAATGGAACACCACTCTTAGGTGCTTGAAGAACAGGCGGTGAAGTCAAGTAGCTCTTGATCTCATCAAAAGCCTCTTCTTGTTTTGCCCCCCAAGCGAATTCAGCTCCACTTTTCAACCGAAGTAAAGGAGTAAAAGCATCAACCTTCCCGGACAAGTTAAAAATGAATCGCCTAAAGTAATTAACCTTGCCCAAGAACTTCTGCAATTCTTTTTTACAAGTAGGAGCTTGAACCTTTCTAATTGACTCAATCTTTTTAGGATCAATCTCCACACCTTTTTCATGCACAATAAAACCCAAAAACTTGCCAGCCGACACTCCAAAGGCACATTTGAGTGGATTCATCTTTAAACCATACCGACGCATTTTTTCAAATGTAAGTCTTAAATTGGCCAAATGAGAATCTAAACCAGCCGATTTAACAAAAATATCATCAATATAGACTTCTACGATAATACCAAGCAAGTCATGAAAAATCAAGTTCATAGCCCTTTGATAAGTAGCACCCATTTTTCAAACCAAAAGTCATGACTATCCACTCAAACAAGCCTACAAATCCTGGATATATGAAAGCCGTTTTGGAGATATCCTCTTCGGCCATAAAGATTTGATTGTAACCAGCATTACCATCAAGAAAGCTAAGCACTCTATGTCCAGATGCAGAATTAACAAGAAAGCTATAGGCATAGGATATTCATCTTTAGGAGTAGCTTTATTAAGATCTCTAAAGTCAATGCAAACACAAAGTTTCTTTGTTCCTTTTTTCTCAACATGCACAATATTAGAGATCCAATCAGCATATCGACAAGGCCTAATAAACTTAGCATCAAGCAACCGATTGATTTCTTCTTTCACTCGGTCATAAATATCAAGATTAAAATTCCTACAAGGCTGTTTATAAGGCTTAAAACCAGGTTTAATAGGCAACGATGTTCTACTAAATCACGACTTAAACCGGGCATCTCATTATAATTCCAAGCAAAGCGATGACATACTCCTTTAACAACTTTATTAATTCAAGCTTAAATGTAGGATCAAGATTCTTGTTTACAAATGTCGGCCTAGGTACAGTGCCATCACCAATATCTACCTCCTCAAGAGGATCAGCTGACGTAAACCCTTGTCCTAACTTGCCCAAATCATCAAGATCCTCAATAGCTTCACACGTATCGGTCTTATGCGCTTAGATAGTGGTCAATCTCTCGCAACCACTCTTTTGTGTTGAACTCATTGAGTTACATAAAGTGATTTAGCCGATTATCAAACAAATTTTATGACAACAGGATGAAGCCATCATTAGAACAGCTTACAAACTCATAATTAGACAAATCTAAGGATAGACATTTTACATCATCATGCACACCTATAGAATGACTATCACACTGCCTACACAAGTAGAATTATCACCATGCACTACTTCTACCTCATCATCTATCCATTGTATTAAAATTTGGTGTAAGGTAGAAGGAACACATTTATTCGCATGAATCCAATCACGACCAAGGATAAGACTGAAGTTACCTTGTGTCTTAGCGACGAAGAAAGCCATGGCGAGCGTCTTGCTTCCAACAGTGAGCTCCATGGAGATCACACCTTTAGCTCCTATCGGCTCGCCTCCTCCAACTCCGCAGACGGTCATGTTGGTCTTGATCAGCTCCTCATCTGAACCTCCAAGCTTCTTGAATAGAGAGTACGACATCAAGTTGACAATCGCACCTCCATCCACCAGCATCCAAGAGATAGGTTTCCCATTGATGTGACCCTTCATGTACAAAGCCTTCAGATGATTATCAGTGTCTTTGGGCTTCTGAAATATAGCATCTTTAGGCCCAAAGTCAAGATGAGCGAAGTCCTCCTCTGTAGGCACCGAACCATCAACAAACAAATGAACCACATTAACTTCAAGGTTCATCCGCTCTGGAGAAGAACTGTAGTCCACAAGCTCCTCGTCGTCCCCTGGAGTAGGGACTGACGATACCTTGTCATCACAAACCATGGGGACTGAAGAGGCGAAACCGGGTGGCGTTTCCGGAGAACCCGGTCTGACCGCCTGGTCAACCGGTCTAACCGCCTCAGGTGGTTGAACCGCCCCCTCCGGCGGTTTGACCGCCTCTGTCTGGGGTGCCGTCTTGACTCTCCACTCCTTGCCCTGTGGCACCATGGGCCTGTATCTGTTGAAGTCCTCGTCCCTCTGCTTCTCCAGCTCCTTCTCCCTCTTCTCACGTAGCCTCAGTCGTTGAAGCTTTCGCCTTTGAGTATGAGTGAGACCGGGAGGGCACCACTTTGGCAAGAAGTACTCTGGACAAGACTTGCTTCCGCTGGCCTCATGATCATTTGTAGAGACAGATCCTTTTTGAGTAGGTGTCACAACCTGATTGTTTAGCACAACCGGCCCTTTGCCACTTTTCTCAATAGGAATGTCCATCGTCCCAATCTGGATAATATCAAAACCTGTAGTCCTCTCTGGGTCGATGTCCATCTTCTGCACCTCTTCCTCTCTGATCTTGGGCTTATACACCTTTTTCGGAGGAAGTTGTGCTTTCTGGGCGGCGGTCGACCAGGAAGGCGTCTAACCCGGGTTAGCCAGATAAGCCTGCCCGGTTTGTCATGGAGTCCAGCGATCTTGTGTATGCCTTGAAATTCGATCCAGCGCTGATCTCCTCTGTCCTCCCCATCCAAGATGAAAGGATTGCTGATATGGCACCCACATTACTCCATTGTCATCGTAGATTGGATGAGGCGGATTTGAATTTGAAGGAGCCCAATCTGGTGTAAAGTGTTGCCTCTGAGATGATTCACCTCTGAATCTGATAGCTGCTCTAGGAGGTGATGATGGCCTCTCTTGATGTGGAGGTGATCTCATCCTTTTTTTACCGGCCGATCACTTGTAACGGCCTTTTGTTTGGAATACTTGTCAAATAGCATATAAAACGTGACCTTTGGCTTTGGAATACTTCCCTGATTCTTTGCCACATTGAGCTTCCAGTTCCCAATCTCCGGCCGCTTCGGAATAAGCATCTTTGGGCGGCCATGTGCAGGGGCGGTCTGACCGCCCTGTACCCCCGGTCTAACCGCCCTGTCCAGGACAGGCTCGGTTGTTTGCTGACCAGACGGCGTGGACGATCCTTGCCCCCCATGTCCAGAAGCTTTGACAGTGATCTTGAAAGTCTCTCTGCCATCAGGGGTCTTTTCATATGCCACTTCTCTTGTCAACTCTTTTCCCCTCAAATCGGGCTTAGCTTCCCCGACCATCACGTTCTTGCCCTTAGTAGCTTGGCAGTGTGGCCGAACCAAGACCTTGGGCTGCAACTCCATGGTGTTGACGGGAAAAGGTTGCTTATCAACTTGCATCTCATGAAGCATCAAACGACCTTCATTAATGGCCGATTGAATCTGACGACGAAACACATTGCAATCGTTAGTGGCATGAGAATAAGAATTATGAAATTTACAATATGCACGTCGTTTAATTTCATCAAGTGGAGGCATAGTATGAGAAAGTTTAATGTTTCCAAGCTTAAGTAATTCATCAAAGATACGATCGCATTTAGAAACATCAAAAGTAAACTTTAGTTCTTCTTGCCGACCTTTAGTAGCCGGCTTAAGAGATGCACAAGAACTAGCTTTAGACTTTGAAGGCCACACAAATTCAGCAACATACACTTTGTTCTCGTCGTCTGAACTATCGGAATCATATGCACATTAGACCGACGAGGCTTAGAGTGTTCTTTTTCCTTATTCAGTTTTAATTCTTGTGCCATACCTCTAACAAGCACGTTAGCAAGCATATGAAATTCTACACCTTCTAATCTATCTCTAATAGCAGGTCTTAACCCTCTAGCAGCAAGATCAGCAAGGTCAGAATCAGTAAGAGACAAATTAAAACAACGGTTTTTAACTTCTTTAAAGCGCTTAAGGTAATCGAGACTCCTCTTTACTTTGCCTAACCGATGTTAAATCTGTCAATTTTAATTGGTAGCTCCCACTAAAGAAGTGGTCATGAAACTTTTGCTCTAATTGATCCCAAGAATCAATAGAGTTGGGAGCTAACGAAGAGAACCAAGCAAAAGCGGTACCAGTTAAAGACCATGAAAATAAGCGAACTTTTAAAGAATTAAAGGTACCAGCTTCACCTAGTTGAGCAGTATATTGGCTAATATGTTCCCAGGTTGTACGGTTATCATCACCACTAAATTTAACAAAGTTGGGCATACGCCAACCAGGGGGAAAAGCCACATAATCAAAATCGGCCCTATATGGTTTTTGATACAATCTAGTATTACCCATATCAACGCCTAGCTTGTTTTTCATCATGTTAGCTATTTCTTCCTTAAATTGAGCCAATTCATTCCTAGCAGCTAACTGAGATTGCATTGCAGCTGTTCTTAAGTTACTCACAGGGGGTTGATTAGGATTTTGCATGCGATGCAAGTCAGTAAACACATCATTAGGCACACCATAAGATGGAGCAACGTTAGGAATATGTGGCGATGTGTGAGCTATTGTGCTATACATTGGTGGAATAGTACCATAAGAATTATTTTGACTCTGAACCAATGTACTAGGCACAACCGACAAAGGCAACGGCTGATCCGGGACCATAACCATTTGGCCAGACAGGGCGGTTGAACCGGCCTGGTGGGGCGGTTTAACCGGGGTCGGCTTGGGTGACGGTGACTATCCCGGATAAAACCCCGTCGGCATACCATACACAGGAGCTTCAGGTGAAGTTTCTAGTGCTGCCGACGTGGTTTGATGCAGAACCCCTTGTGAATCTACTTGAGGGATACCATCATCAGATATATTAATAACACGCTTAACCTCTATTTTTCAAGGCGAGTAACAACACTAGCAACCAAACTACTCTGATCATTAAACGCACGTTCAAATCTATCGGTAATAGCAGATAATTGCATAACTAGATCAGGAGGAGGTGTTGGTGTTTGACTTATAGTGGGTATTACCTCAACCTTGTCTTTGTTCAGCTTGATCGCCGGCAACTCAAAATCTTGAGTGAATGTCACCTTGCCTGAACGATCCTTCTTGGCGCCAGAGAGAAACTGCTACTTGATGTACTCTTGCAGCTCTGTGTACTTCCTCTGGTCTTCCTCGCTGAGTTCCTCGATATTCACCATGATCACGTTGTTCTTGTCAAGATCGCACTGTGATCCCATGCAAAGATCGAAAGATCGGTTGTAGAAACCAGATCTCTCCCCAGCGGAGTCGCCAAAAGTGTGTTGACGCTTTTTCTGGTCGAACACACGAGTGTGCTAGCTCGCGCGGTCGTTGAAAATCTCCTCGGTGAATTTCCCAGACGGGCCGCCTAACCGCCTGGGGGCTCTAACCGCCTTGACAGGAGAGACGTCGAAAACGTAGATTCGCTGCTCCGGGAGGGACCCCGTCGGGAACAGTGCGCCTAGGGTTGTCCTGAGATCGGCAGGCCACTCAGAACTCCCTCAACCGTCGTGGAGACGAAGGAGGAGAGCAATGGGGGTTGGAAAAGTTAGGGTTTGGAGAAAAATAAGGTAAAATTGATAATGACGACTGGATGATAGGTCTCAATCGGCACGACCCTTTATATTTATAGGGTGGGAGGACTTGCCCTGCAAACAACGCTTTACAACTCGGAATCAAGCTAAACTCCTAATCCTACCCGAAATCGGGGAGACCCGGTTAGACCACTGGCGCTGCGTGCGGACACTGATGCACCCAGTCGGACCGCCACAGGGACCCGGTCTGACCGGCCTGTCTGGCCTGAGTCGGTTTTTGCCAAATTTGAGTGTCAACACGCATTTCATCACCATTAACTACGGTTTCCAAATTTTCATATATAAATTGTGCCGTACGGATATGCATCCAGCACAACAATATTATAAGTTCCTCCACCTAGTGCTAAAGTTAGAGAAACAGCTCATAGCTGCATATAAAAAAGCGTGCGGTAACAGAAAAATTGTAGACCATGCCAAGAATAGAACACAAATGACATTTTGTTATAAGAATGGGATGCATTGAAGAAGAAAATTGGAGGGTATATATCATGTCCATCAGGGTGAATATTCGTGGATGGCTGATCAAGAACTTGATCTGTGGTAGCTCTTCCTCTCTTGTGGCCATCATGTACACTGCATCTGCAACATTAGGTTTCCGCTGCGATCTCCAGGTTTCTTGCCGCCACTAATGGTGTCTGGCGCGTGACACTGCCATTCCATCACTGCCCACCACAGGCCACCAGCAACCACAGCACCCTCTTCTACTATCCACGCATCTCTGTGTTCACTAACACAAAAATGGAGACCACACCAAAGAATAGCACACATATGTCATCGTTGAAAGGTTTAAGAATGTGATGCATTATTGGAGAATCAAAATGGAGCGTAATGTATGTACCAAGAACCATACCGTATCAGACCACCACACCTATCAGGATTATTTTTGTGTCTGGCAGCTTGGCTCTCGTGACAAATTGGTTGCCACACAAACTGATGCAAACATCATGATGATTGTGACATATGGATCAACTCCATGCAGTTTTTCCTTTCTTAAGAATGGTGTTTTGCAAAACAAAGGTAATGTGAAAACACATGACATATTCATATGCCATGCATATACTTTTTCCCTTTTGTATAGTCTTTATGCATGTTATGAAAAGCTTGGTGTAGCTTCTCCTCAAGAGGGGGAGCATGATGAATATTACATATGGACATTAGAAGTCATCATTGTTAAACAACTATCCAAGGTGAAAGCTAAAATAAAGTTCCGTCCTTCTTATTTCCCTATGACAAAGCTACTACTTGGATTGTATGATTACCGATCAAAACACCTTAGAATACTGGAGACAATAAATGCTACGACGCCAACAAATGTACCTTTGAATCGTTTCAACCATGAAGGGGTTGTCGAATGTCTTGAAAATACAGATACACGAATGAAGTATGATGCAACTGCAATCCTCAAAGTTGGCAACCCATCTACATTCTTTGGATTAAAAGAGTCGAGGACGACTCATTTTCAAGAGGAGGAGGATGATGTGCACATGCTAAGCCTCAGTTACACAATAGAGTCGAGGACGACTCCTTTTCAAGAGGAGGATGATGATGTGCACATGCCAAGCCTTAGTTACACAATTGAGTCGAGGGCGACTCCTTTTCAAGTGGGAGACGATGATGAGGACATCCCAACCATGCGTAACTCAGATGCCATGGTTACACTAGATGTATCATCGGTTACGCCAAGTCCACCTCTCGTTACACATCAAGAATCAAGTGCACAACTGCTTATGCAAGAATAAGCATTGCAAATGCAAGTACAAGTTAACAAAGGGATGGTCACGCACAACCGTGTCAAGAAACTCCAACAAGAGGTGCATGCTTACCTCTCTGAGTTGCATTGTAATATTGATGAGAGTGAAATACTACCCAAGTCTTGTACTTTGCTCCTACTTAGGGTTACACAGGAGGCTTCTCTACTGGGTTATGTGAAGGACACAGAAGGTTACGTAGAAGACACCAAGGCTGATGTCCAAGCCGGGCAGGGTTACCCAGACAAGACTGCGGGTTACGTAAAAGAAGCCTCAACTTTTTGTCCAAGTCTGTACCATCTCAGGAAGAGACGGGGGTCAAATGATACAACACTGGAAGCTCCTGGAAGTCAAGATTCCAACCCAATAAACAGCATATCGTTTCAACTTCCGAGCTAGGAGTAATGGCCAATTTACTGAAGGTTGCGCAGAAGCTAAGAAGACGCGCGTGAACCGAAGAGGACTGCATGAATACTTCCACCAGTTGGCCTTCCACCTACCAACGTGGCCTCTTCAGTTCATACTCATCCCATACTCCTTTAGGAGAGTTGTTCCTACTATAAATATGTGACAGAACCGCCCAAAATAATTCCGTATTATCGCCTAAGCCGGTCCACATGGCCATTAAGCGATAATAAAGAACTATTCTGTCGCCTCTGCCGGGGCATGCCCGGTAAATCACTTACACAGGATCGAATTATGCGCTAAGCCCACACGAAGGCGGGACCAGAGTACAATATTACATTACATAAAAGTTCACGAGTACTTAAAATTACAAACCAGGTTTTGAGTACATAAATGTAAACATGGTTCATAGTTTAGACAGCGGAAATTAAACTAAACGCATGATACACACAGGAGGCCATCCATGCATATCACTCCTCATCATCGTTCTCCCATTCAAGTTCCCAACCATCTGGAATAGAACCAGGCCAGATGGGATTACCTGAAAACAACAACAAAAGCAAGGCTGAGTATACTAATACTCAAGAAGACCGACCGACAAAATAAAAGACACAGCTAGACATGCAAGGCTTTTTGGCTGGTGGGTTTGTTTTGCCAAAAGCAACTAAGAGTTGATCCTTACTTTCAAATTTTAGCTCAAGTTCTAGTATGTTAACCATTCTAGGTAAGCACCTAGCTAAGCAAGCATGGTTGTACAAACAAGATTAATCATCCAACAATATTAATCTGAAATGTTCCATAAATAAACATGGGGTAGCCAGTGGTCAAGTCGACTCAGATAACGGCGAGTGACCGACAATCGATCGATTTATATCCTTGCAAGGTAAACCCAAGATACACAGAGGAAGGTAGACCCCAAAGAATCCAAAGAAAAGCAAATGCGGGGTCTACCCCGACCAGGCGGTTCCCGTCACTCCCCAGATTAGGAAAAGATGCCACAGTCCTAAGTACAAGGTTACTGGAACGCCCTCACACGGCACGCCCATACTCACACTTGCACTACCGGAATCAAACCGGGAGACGTATCTCAAGATTAGTAGCGATAAAATTCCCGCACTGGTTCATTAGGTACTAGGCTTACCGGTCCCATTCCCGACAAGCACTTGGTACGTTCAATAGCTTAGACCAGCACCATGCTACTCGGTCGAGACCGAACCCATTGCTCTTACCACATGAGCGAGTCAATTTAATCAACTTATGATTTCAACATAAGTATCCTATGTCTCGCGAGCAATGAGTCATTACTCGACTTCTACCGTATCCTTAGAGCATGGCACTAGTGTTCCTAACATACTAGTAAAAGAGCATAAGAGTCCTAAGGATCATGCATCTAGGTTTCAAAGCAACTCCTGAAACTTAAATGCACATAACATAACATAAATACGAAAATAAATTGCAACCTAGGAAATTGGGTTAGTGCAACCGGTGCTTGCCTTCTTCTAAGTTAGCAACAGCCTTGGGCTCTTCCGGACTTTGGTCCAGGTCTTGATGAACACCCAACTCGTTCACTTCACCCTCTACAGCCCCGTCTCCCTCCTGGGTCAACGTGTAAATACCGTCCGGCAAATCTACACGTACACATGCATATGCATTAGGTGAGGGTGTGAGAGGTTAATTTAAAGATTAACTTTGATGGTGACTGTGTACATATTTAAACATAAGTAAATTAAATTATTTAACTTCACTAAACAGCAAGGAGGTGTGTTGAAAATTTAAAAACAGGAACATAACATGTTTTCACAATTTAACACTTTAATTTCCATTTCTTTATTTAACTAAATAAAACAAGCCTTTCAACCATAAATCCAAATTAAATCAAAAACACTCCAAATAAGTCTAAGCTTCTGCACACATCATCATATACCCATTCTAAGCTCACACACCAAAATTTAGATTAAGAACATGTATAAATTAATTTATACGAAAAAGACAAATTTTAGTCTAGTAAATCACCATTAATTCATATAAAAAGATTTACTAAACTTTTTGATCTCAACTTTCTCCTACAAGTCATACATGTCAAATTTAAGCCTCTGGCCAAAGCATAGGTGCAGATTCAAATTATTTTTCAGAATTTGAATTTAAACTTCTACACAAGATTAATTCCAAAACACATGTCAAAACATATCCTAAAATCACATCCATTCAACTAGAGGCACTATTCATCAAGAAAAAACCCTAGGGTGCACTAGTGCTTAAAGAAAAGTTTACTAAAGGGGATATAAAAAGCATCAAGATTAATTTAGCATAAAGCTTACATAAATCATAATTAAAGTTCTACACATCAAACTCATTCCAACTTTGGTCACAAATCTAAACATGTCATAAAGAGAAACATATCCAAAACTCAACTTCATAGCATGTGTATATTTTAAACTACACTAAAAACACCTCAAACTGAGTTTGAATTTTTATTCAAAATATGCATAGAAAAACCCTATACATGCTTTCTAGAAAAGGTAGGTTTCTTCACCAGGAACCCAACAAAATTTGATTTGCATTTTTCTGAATTTTCTACAATGTTTAATGGATTTTCTAAGTTGCTGCAAATACCCTAAAACACTTTTACGCAGAGACCCTTGACTCAATTTTCAGAATTCCGTATGGGCCCCTGCTTTACACATTAGCCCCTAAACAAAACGCAATCCTTACAAACACACCCTCGCCGGCGAGGGAAGGCCCATGGCGATGTGGGCCGGCCGGCCGTGAGTGGTCGGAGGTCTTGAAGGAGCCTACCGCCTCCAGGTTTGCCGGCCGGCGGTTGACGCCGGCGAGCGCCCCGGCGCAGCGGGCGGCGTCGCCGGACGTGACGCCCGCGACGGCGGACTCGATGTCGGCTGCGGCGCGGGCGGGAGATGCAGGAGGGCCGAGGAAGGAGGAGGAGCGGCCAGACGGCCGCTGTCGGCGCGGAGGCTGCCCGCCGGCCGGCAATAATGCGCGGCGGCGGCGGCGGGCAATGGAGACCGGCGGCGCACGCGAGGCAGGGAAACGACGACGGCGTGCGCGAAAGGCGGGCGAGTGAGGCGAGGAGGGCTGACTTGGGAAGCCTCAGGGGCTTTAGCGGGCGGGCCAGGGAAGCAGCCACCGGCTCGCTACATGCGCGGCGGCACGACGCCAGGCGCGTGGCCCCGAAGCGGCGCTGCGCGTGGGCGCGGCGTACGGGCAAAAGAGCGAGGCGGAGGGTCTACAGCGTCGAGCGGGTCCACGGCGATGTCTCCGGTGACCGTGACGCGAGGACGCCACGTGGCCGGCGGCGCACTTCGCCGCCAGTTCGTGAGTCGATCTTCAAAAATTCGAAACTCCACAAAATGTCAACTAAGTTGGAAATCTCCAAAAATAAAAGTTGTAGAGGAGCTATAGACCTACAACTTTCCCAAAGGGCGACATATGTTTTGATGAATAGATTTGTGGGAAAAACTCGTTGAACTTCAGGAAAAACTCGGCCCGGAATTACTGTGCACAGGAACTTCATCTCGAATTTAAGCGGCTTTGCACTCAAAATTGGAATGTCCGCCAATTACGAAAAATGTGTCCCTAGAAATAACGAAGAACTTTTATATTGGTCGATTTTGAACTTCTATAGCAAAATTTGGAGAACGCGGAAGAAAACCAAATCAGCTCTTTAGAATCAAAAGGGGTTTGACCGGGAAATTGTAACTTTGACCAAGGTCATTTGTGCAAAAGTGTAACAAATCATGTCAAACATGCTTAAGAGGTAATTAACCTTGATTAACATAGCTAAGTAATGTCATTAGCACACTTAAACATCAGGGATGTTACAAAATACCCCCTATGTAATACCGAAAACTCAGTTTTGATAATCATGAATTGATAGTCTCATATGGTTTGTCGCAGCTGATGCTGCTGAGTGCCTTGCACACCCTTCGTTCTTCCTTGTTCTTCTTGGACTTGTGAATAGATCCCTCTGGGTTCTGCTACTTTGTGCTATACGGCTTCCTTTCGGCTGCGCTGTATTGTGTGGATTAGTTCCGGCTTGTGGTTCTGCGGTCGTTTGGAGATCGAGTCGAAGTCCTTGTGGTTTCGGTGTCACTCTCCCCGTCACTTGGTCGCATCCAACCTTTGTCAGGTATAAAGCATTTACCCGCTGCTTGTAGCAATTTATCTTGTTACGAAACCTACTGCCGTGAAGATCGGGCCAACCCCATGACCTTTCTTGCTACGGTCCCTGTCACAAACTCTTCCACACTCGCTTGCTCCTGACTTCCTGAGCAACAGATATCCATATCCCCGGTTGTTGTGACATAGACTTTGGGTCCTCTGTATATTTAATTTTTAGAGGCGGCTCATCTTTTCCGTCCATCTCTGAGAAAACCCAGGGCACTCTAACGAATAATTTTTCTATAGTAATTACTGCATCAGGCTGCTGACACAGTCTTCGCTCTGATATATTCTATAAGTATAAGGCTAGCTGAGTTTTACAGGATCTATTTCTGAACAAAAATAATTGGTGGAGTCAATATATAGGAGATGATCTGAACTCACTGACTCACCGTATCGATGGAGTCAATATATAGGAGATGATCTGAACTCACTACTCACCGTATCGATGGAGTCAATATATAATTAGCAAAGTGAATGCAGGTTCTCTATTTTGCCCGCTCCTGAAGTGCGCCAATTGAACGTAGCAGCAGCTCTGCATTTTTTTATTTGGTTTCTAGCGCTGGTACAACAACTCAACAGAATTGGATCAAGAGGAGGCACTACGGGAAACCCATGATTTGCCGAATGCCCGATACACTCGGCAAAGGGTTTGCCGAGAGTAGCTCTCAGCAAAGGCCTCTCGGTAGAGATTCTCTCGGTAAAGGGGGTGTTTGCCGAGAGCCAGGTCTGACTCTCGGCAAAGATTCCACACTCGGCAAATTTGGCTTCAAAAAAGACGCAAAAAAAATTTTAGGGGACAGGACCCCACCGGCCAGCCACCCACCCATCCACATCATCAAGTCGCAACTCACGCTATTTTTCACGCAAAGGCGCGACACTTGCAGCCGGTTGGATGATTCGAACTCGCGCCCTCCTCCTTCGTGTATAGCCCCCTTACCACTGCACTACATTGTCGCTTGCATCCATATCCCGTTTCCTAACTCCTCATATTATACAACACAGCGTGTAAATTGCTATTTTGAAGCTCTAAACGGCTTTAAATTAAAAAGTTGTCAAATGCAAAGTTTCATAACCTTGTGAGATATACAACTTTCATATTTGGAGTTTCTTCATTCGAGGTCCTTTCCAAAATTTGAATTTCAAATTTGGGAGGATTTAAACTTAGTTTTTCGTTGACAATATGATTTCAAACAAAAAAGTTGTAAACAACAAAATTTCATAACTTTTCAAGATATACAACTTTTATTTAGTATGTTTCCTTATTCGAGCTCATTTGAAAAATTCAAATTTCAATTTCGAGAAATTTCAAACGTACTTCTCATTCATGAAAGTAATTCAAATTCAAAATGGTTTAACTACAAAGTTCTGTATCTTCTGAAGATAGACAACGTTTATTATGGTCATTTTCTCATCTGGTATAGTGGTAGTAACATTCTTCAAAAATCTTATATACCTCTTATATAGTTTCATAAAACAATATGAGAGCTATAAAGATTTGTGAACAAAATTAGCACCACTTTGTCGAACGAAGAATTAACTCAACTAAAAGTTGTTCATCTTGAAAAGTTATGAAACTTTGTAATTAAAATTTTTTTGATTTGAATTAATTTACGACTTCAAAATATGATTTTAATTTTTGACTTTGCCGAGTGTTTTTGGAAATACTCACGGCAAACAACCTGTTTGCCGAGAGTCAAGAAAAGCTCTTGGTAAAAAGGTTCTTTGCTGAGAGCCCCTCTCGGCAAACATTTTCTTTGCCGACAACATCTATTTTGCCAAAGGTCACGATGTAAAGCTCTCGGCAAAAAGGTTCTTTGTCGAGAGCCACTCTCGGCAAACAACTCTTTGTCGAGAGCCCTGACTTTACCGAAGGTTTTCGTCATAGCCGTCGGCAATGGTTCTTTGCCGAGAGCGTGGAAAAAGCTCTCGGCAAAATAAAAGGCTCACGGCAACACCGACAACGGCACCCAATTCATCGGCAGAAAATTCTTGGAATTCTGTGACAACTACCACATCCGCGTGGATTGGTCAGCTGTTGCACATCCGCAAACCAATGGCTGAGTGGAGCGTGCTAACGACATGATTCTACAAGGCCTCAAGCCCAGGATCTTCAACAAACTGAACAAGTTTGGCCGGAAATGGCTCCAGGAGCTACCGTCGGTCATATGGAGCCTCAGGACCACCCCGAGCAGAGCCACGGGATTCACCCCGTTCTTCCTTGTCTATGGTGCGGAGGCTGTCCTGCCCACGGACCTGGAGTATGGGTCCCCAAGGCTCAGGGCCTACCAACATTACAAGAAAAACGCCGACTAGTTACGCAAAAAAAAACCGTTTCTCGTCATAAACCGCGATTAATGACGCCGGTTGTTACAAAACGCGTCATTAATCGGGTCACAAACCGCGATTAATGACGAGACCTTATTTCCCGGCGTCATGAGTTTCATGACGCGTGGAAAATCGTCTATACAATGCGTCATAAGTTCGGTCCTGCAGCTTTGTCACGCTGGACAGAATCTGATATGGCATCCGATGTGGCATGCTAATTGTGACAAATCGTATGTGTCATAAAATGAATTTGGCCCGTTTGTAGCTGGGTTGAGCCCAAAACTGTTCTCAGTAGGTCGGCATTGTTCATATAGCCCAAAAAGATTTTGTTGGGCCCAATTGTAGCTTTTTTAGATGAAATTTGATTAGGGCGGGCCCGTTTTAGGTGGGTCGAGTCCAACAGGTGCACACATTGTTGCGGCCTTCTGTGTCACGTTAATTTGAAAAAAATTGACTTTTGGCCCAAATAAAATTGGGCTAAGCCCACTGAAGGATAATATAAAATTAACTAATCATGCATCAGTATTAATGGATTTCATTTCAATTCGATCCTTTTTAATAATTCGATCTGGTTGGCAAAATAGTAATCAACACATATTTCTTTATACAATAAAACAAACTGTTTTTATTATCAAGCACAACCATATTGTTCATCACATATCACAAATTATTACAAGATAACAGTATCACAAGGAACATTGATTAACAAAGATAAATCCAGTGCATAATCACAAGAGAAAGTGGAGATTTGATCTAATGATCCTAACCTCGTCATCTTTTACTGCTAACCAGTAGACGAAGGAGGTCCTCACTGTCTTCGGTTAGCTTCTGCAACCTCTTAATCTCGCAGATCGCATTTTCGAGTTGATTTTGATTCTTCGGTCTTCTGCTTCAAGCTACATAACTCTTTCTGGTGAGCAACAAACCGTTGTCGAAGTTGTACCCCATCCTGATTGGGAGCGTCAACTCTTCATCAACACTACTGCATAAGGATTTGGTACCCATTCTTGAGTACTCGGGTGCCTCTGTTTTAATTTGTTTGGGAAGAAGCATCATTGACTTGGTAGCTTCCATCTAGCAACAATAGATCCCAAGTCAGGTTAGGACCTTGCAATTGATTCGAACTAAGGAAACAAAGGTGTTATGTTTGTTACCTTGGAGCAGGTCTGAACAGGAGCAACTTCAGATGTTGACCCTTTGGCCCGCTGAAACAAGTACAAGAACAAGAGGTAAGGGTTAAGATCATTCGCAATCGGAAACAAAGAAGGTGTTAAGTTTGTTATCTTGGAGCAGGTCCAACAGAGCGACTTCGAGATGTTGACCCTTTTGCCCATGAAACAAGTACATGAACAAGAGATAAGGGTTGAGATCATTCGCAATCGGAAACAAAGAAGGTGTTGAGTTTGTTACCTTGGAGCAGGTCTGAACAGGAGCGACTATAGATGTTGACCCTTTGGCCCGCTGAAACAAGTTCAAGAACAGGAGATAAGGGTTGAGATCATTAGCAATCGGAAGAATAAGTTGACTTGGAAAAATCTCTTGACATAGGGAACAGAAGATCCACAATCACTGAAGCATGCAACCACAATATTCAAAGGCAAAGAGCATGGGGAAGCAGTCCAACAATTTCATCTACAAATTTCTACAAACCACAAATAAGTTGACTTGGAACAATCTCTTGCAATAGGGAACATGTAAGATCCACAATCACCGAAGCATGCAACAACAATATTCTGCGGCAAAGAGCATGGGGAAGCAGTCCAACAATTTCATCTACAAATTTCCACAAAGCTCAAATAAAATGACTTCTAACAAACTCTTGCGATAGGGCACAGTAGATCCACAATCACCCAAACATGAAACAATATTATAGAAAGCCAAAGAGTATGGGGAAGCAATCTAATTGAATCGATCAATACAGTGAGGAGACCGCAAACTTGACGAATAGGACGGGAAGAAGGTGCCGCTGCCGAATGCCGTGTCGATTTAGCAGCCCGACCTTGCGCCTTCAAAGACAATGTTCTCAGAATTGCGAGATCTGCGGCCGCCAGGGTGAGCCTCGGGAGAGCCGACGGAGCAACAAGTTTGAACCATCTTGCAGCTTAAAGGACGTTGCCGAGGAAGGCCGCCGCTCGTAGAAGAGGAAGCCGTCGTCGGTAGCTAGGCCGCCTGTTCTTTGCTCAGATCTAGGTCTCTTCGGTCGAGGAGAAGATCCCCTGATTTTGGAAAATTACCAGGAGGGAATTAGGAGACCTGGTTTCCCTCTTTGTTTTATATATAAATGAGGAGGACCAGAAGGATGAGCGGAGAATTCAAAATTTTAAGTCCCGCCTTTGTGGTCCAGAGCAGGAAACGAAAGACTTTGGATCATGGACCCAAACGTCAGTGACCCAAACGAAAGACCGCTTGGGTGTCGGACCCAAACGTCAGTGACCTTACGCAGAGAGGCAAGTTGTTGACTGGGTTGTCCGTGCCACCATGGATCATGGAATTGACAAACACACAGGACTATACTCTACTTCATATTCACGTTAGACGGATGATCCAATTTTTGCATTACAAATGTACTCACTGCAACAAAATAACGTACCATTTCAACTATTTATTACATGACTAAAAACACTTAAATAAAACATTAAAACTACAGGGGACCCTGGTACAACCCTTTAGGTAATCTTCTACGGAGATTGTGCATAAATTCGGGATGATCAGTGCATACAACCGCCCAATCATATGTGAGTATTCCGTGAGGAAAGATTCGCTCTAAGAGAGACATGCACTTGTCCTGCAATTGTTTGCAGTTAGCCTGAATTGCCCATCGTAGAAATGAAGTCACAGTTTCCTCGCTTGCCATGTCCCACATCTTTGACGCATAGTGCAGCTTCAACCTTTCGACTTGGTACATGTCGGCGACCGAGAGTAAATAAGTCTAGGCATTGGTAGGAGTGTCCCATAAATCAACCTCCTCCGGGAGTGATCCTTCACTAGCATATTTGATCAGGACCGAGAAGCCATCAGGGTGTGTGTCAATAATTGTACGCTTTGAGCTAGACTCCACTCCTGGGTCAGAGCATTGCCTCCATCACACAAGATACTTTCGCCACATCGGCACATATCGTCAGACACCCGGCATTCTGCACCTACGTGGAACACAACTTCCACAGGAGCTTGGGCTGCAACGCTTTCGCATATGCTTCTTTGCACTGATGGAGGAGGAACTTTAATGCAGTCGTCCTCCAGTACTGAAACAACACATGATATGTGTATGCGATCTTCACTAGATGTCACGCGCTCAATGTCATGATGCTCCACCAGACATTCAAATCCTCTTTCTTGTAGATCCTGATTCATGAACCAAAATTCTTTTGTAGCTTCAACTCGAAACGTGTCATCTTCATCGTTTGGGTCTCCAGCCATCGCACGCAACAATACTCGCACCTATGTGGAAGCAGTCACAGGCTTGGCAAACAATAACACAATGTGACCGTATCGCCATGTGTGAGTGTGTGTATTCATAGCAGCAATGAGACACGTACCATTTGGGATTTGTGCAAAGGAACGAGGATGACGGCAATGCCGTCTGGAACATCCATCCACTGATGATCATTCATACCTGTAAGATAGCAACGTAGCTTCCATTGACGGCCTCCCACCATGAACGTACCGGATTCCTTGAACTTGCCTGCGGTTCCTTCTGCTGTCGCTTCCTGGCTTGAGACTGAGAAGTCGACTTGCATGGAAGGAATCTTCTACTTTTCCCTCCATTTCCATCAGTTTCCCTAGAACTTTTAGAGTCCTAATATCCCATTCAGGATCTATCCACCTAACAGCCAGCGCACTTCATGCCATCAGTCTGCAGTCACCGATTTCGTTCATATAATTAGCGATTGACCACACTAACATCAAACGCAGAAGCAACATTTATTAGAAGTGATACAGGTTATCGTTTACCTCGCAGCAGCATACATATCGACACCCAGGGTTGGCGCCTGTCCAGTCATACCACAAATGGACAGGCAACCCGTCCTTGCACTCATTTTCATTAGGATCTATAACGATAACTTCACGAGGACCAGGCGTCGGCGATCCGAGCTTTCGTAGTCTACTCCAAACACCTTTAAAATTCATGAATATAGTCATTAACCAGATCCCCAAATCCGAATTCCCCTTAACTAGTATGAATCAAAGTAGCATGGCTAAGCAGAGGACTAACGACCGAGCGAGTCCTCGCTTCCATTCGCCGCTAGGGCCGCCACGATTCGCCATTCCCGCCACGGGCAACAGCAGATCTAAGCACCGACGCTAGATCTAATCTTTGCCACAAGGAAAAGGAGCGTGGTGCTGGCGAGTCTCTTGCAGAGTTGCGATGAGTGTCACCGTCGTCGAGAGAAATGAGATATATACACTTGTCTGCGGGAAAACTTTTTTTGGCTGACGTGTGCGCTTTTCTCCCGCCAACTAACCAGAACCACTCTGTCTTTGTTGTTGGGGCGGATATCCGATTCCGGCACCGCCACGTGGAATAGTCGGCACTTGGAAACAAGTAGTTACACAATAGTTTCTCAGGAATGTCCTTCCAGCAAACCATCAAAAGGACGGACCATCCGGTTCAGGATCAATCCAAACAAACAACATCTTAGCTTTTCCTCCTTTTTACTACTAGGAAGGTCCTCCTTGCGAAACTTCAACAGGCCGGAGTTTCCTCAATCATAACTTCCCCTTATCTATTATCACCATACCTCCATTGTTCTTCCTCTACCTCCATTGCAACGCGTATGAATTCCGAATGGTGACTATGCTCGAAACGAATGAGTTTGGATCATGGACCCAAATGCCAGTGACCCAAACAAGTTCATCGGTTAACGCCCGGTGCCAGTCCTTAACTGCAATTCTCAATGACCTCTATTGCAATGCGTATGAATTCCGAATGGCGAGTATGCTCGAATCAATCTGGAATAGATTAAACCAAATCTGCAGAATAAGATGACATCTCATAGCAACTCATCACCACAAAGTTCACACCACCAGTCCACCAACAAGTAGGAAGCATCATACGATGATCCGGTAGACAACACCAAAATACAATTGTCAGATGGTGAGATCTGGACAGCCCTGGGTGTTAATCCTGGGTTTAGTTGTTCGTGGGTGGAATCTAAGGCTAAGAACTCGATGGTTGTGCACGAGCACACGGAACACAGAGAACACGGCGAGTTTATACTGGTTCGGGCCTCCGAAGAGTAAAACCCTACGTCCAGTTGTTGGTGTAGATTGCTTGAGGATTGCGTATTGATACAAGGAGTCGCCCTGCCCGCCTTATATTGGCCAGCGGACAAGGTCGATTCCCAGACTCTAGGTCGGATACGACCAGGAGACCTAAATCTAGCTGACTACGACATTTGCCATATCCGTCCATCTGCTTTGGTCGAAATCCACCGATGCCTTGTCTTGTACGCCAAGTCTTGAAGTCGTTCCGGATGAGGTCGTCTAGAGAATCTTCCGAAGGTCTTGAGGTCGTGTGGGCCGCCAACTAGGTCAGTTGGGCCCACTGACAGGTCGGCGGGTCTTCTGGTAGGCCGAACCCACTTGTCGGGGATGGCCGTGATCCTGGTCGGTGGGAACCCAGGGGTACCCATGTCTCACAAGCTCCCGAGCAAGGTGTAGGCGCAACGACCTTAGAAAGGTCATGACGTAGTCGTAGAGCTTTCGACAGGTCGAATAGCATGCACATCGGTCAAAAAGAAAAGAACAAATCGACTTAGCAGCCGACCTGTTATAGTCTTGCCGAACGAAGAGAGGTCGAGTGACGACCTATAGGAAGCAGACTTCCAATAGATCGAAACGACGATGAAAAAATTCAGAGGGCATCAAGGATACACTCATAGAGTAGTATCCGAGCATCGTGGCGGGCAGGATGGCCGGTATGATGATCCAAAAAAGAAAGAGAAGAAAAAGTAGGTCGAGTAACGACTTGGTGAGAAACAGGTTTCTCAACAGGTCGGTACGACAAAGAAAACAAGAGGGCGTCGAAGACGCTCTCGTAGAGTAGTCCCCGAGCATTGAAGCGGGCGATGGCTGGTTTGATGCTCAAAAAGAGAAGAAAACTCGAGTCATGGTCTTGGTTGAGCGGTGTAGAGACACCGGATCTCCCCGCATGGCTGCAAGGAGTCTGGCAGGGCCGACCTCAAGGAGGCCTTGTAGGCGTGCCGACCTCGAAGAGGCATCAAATCGACGATGTCCAGTATCCGAGGATACCCAGCAGGATCTTGAAAGGCGCGTCGCACGAAGAGGTCTTCATTCATGTCGTAGATGAAGTTATGATGTCCGGAGCGGTCGACGATGGAGCCGTAGGACGATGTTGATCTTCAAACTAATGGAGTGTAGAGACACCCAGATATCCTGCATAGCTGCAAAGTGCGAGAGCCACGAGGCATGCCGAGCCCTAAGAAGGTCTCAAATCAAGAAGCGCCCAAGCACCCGGAGGTACTTGGCAGAGCCATTAGGTGCGCACCCCACAGGGAGGCCTTCATTCCTGACGTAAAATCCTGGGTGTCCAGAGCAGGCTGGCGGGGCTACAAGAGCAAACCGACCTCGGAAGGTCACGCATCCGGGGCGTCCAACTAGGTTGGCGTAGCCATAAACATACCGAGGTTTTGCAGGACCTAGATATTGAGGCACGCCGACCTCGGGGAGGTCATTTTGGTGCCCAGACGACCAACATAGCTGCCAGCCATCCAGCAGAGCCATGGCGCTAAGGTATTGACGACCTCGAATAGGCACACCGACTACGGGGCCCGAAATCAAATCGTGACGTGAAGCTTCGATCTCCGTGCGCCCGGGCGGATTTGGCGAGCAGCGAGCACGCCTACCGGAAGGTCTTCAATCGAACCTCGACCATTCCGCTCGTGAAAGCGAAATATAGGCTGATTGGAATAGGTCCGTTTACGTGCAGAGCCATAGCGGGTGCACCAGGACGCAGAGCCTAGCGGGTGCAATGAAGACGCAGAGCCGTAAAGGGTGCGTATAATTGTCGACGTCGTCCGTAGATGTAGTAAGGCGCCGGGCCCTCTGATGCAGAGTCAGGTTTTGTCTTGTTCCGTAGACTGCAGGGTCACGGGTCAATGAGTCGAAGATACTCTTGCCACCCAGAAAATGACAAACTGCCCACGAATCAAGGAGCGCACTGTAGCGATGTGATTCTGCGGCGGGCTCAGGCATCATTGATGCGCTAGCGACAAAGACGTCGCGAGTCAGGTATAAAGTCATCGCCTTTAATTACTCACATGTCCACAGGCCTGACTGGACCCATATGGTTTCAGTGTCATCACTTCACCGCCTGCGAGGCCTGGCTTTTGGCTATAAATAGCACTGTGAAGCTTGAGGGGAGCAAGCACCGAGCATTGCTGAGCTATGAAGCTGTAGAGTAGTTTTGAGGCCATGCCATGGGCATGTGTCCGTCCACCAGATTGTAGGATGTTATGTTTGTAGAAGCTTGGAGCTAGAAGAACTCTTGCGAATGTAGGCAAGACCCCACTCTTTGTACCATGCCTCTGCGTGGTACTGTAGAGTTTGGAGGTGATGTCGAGAGGCCCGAGGTGAAGCCAGAACCTCGGCGACGACCGTGGTGCTCGTTGAGGGCCCGCAGCTGCATCAAGAGCAAGCTCAGATTCTGCATTCCATAGTCAGCACAAAGTGTGCCCAACTACATGCGCTGGCCGTGCGCTTGTTCACCGCAAGGCCACCATCGAGGTCCCGAGGCTAGAAGAATTCTTGACGGCGTTTCATCAGATCGAGTACGCCTCAAGGATTTCTCTAGGTCAATCGTGTCTTCGAGACGTTTATATTTTTGTGCCGGGTTCTAGATCCAATGAGGTTGCAGGCGACTGTACCTTCGGAGGACCCGTGTAATGTTCGCTCTTCTTCATGTATCTTGGTTTTGAATTGATTCGTCAAAGACCTAAATGTCATTATTTTGGGGGCTTGTCGACCTTGTGAGGATCGAATTGAAATCGGGGACGACTGATGCTTTTGTGATGTTTACGACCTAAACTCGAGTGTAGGTCTTCGCCTGTAGTTATCCGTTGGCGCAAAACCCGCGTGCTCAACTCACAAAATTATCACAGAGCCGTTGCGGTGATCTCCAGACAAAGGAAGGAGCCGCACCAGGCACCCATGGGGCTCGTATAATAGAGCCGGCGGGACCATCGTTGACCGTCCCCTTCATCTTCTTCCTCCCGCCGTCACCTCCGAGCCACCACGCCATAGCCGCCACGCCCGTGATCCAACCTCCGCCCTAACTTCCCCAATCGCCACCATCTCCGGCCGATCACGCGCCGCCATCCGCTCGCGCCCACCGCGCATGCGCATCAAAACCCTAGTGTCCTTCAGATCCAGATCCATTAAAGCTCAAGAAATGGCTGCGGCCGTGCGATTCGACCAGAAGGTGGGAGTCTTCAACGATGACGAGGCGAAGATTCAAGCCCGTGGACCGTGGGGTGTTGAGGCCTAAGGCGGAAGTGGAATGGAAGGCGCCGACGGGCGAGGCTTTCCCGACGGAAGACGTCAGGGAGCAGGTCGGCTTTGGTTCCTTCTTCGAACGCGAGTTCAACATCCCCGCCGGGGATTTCTTCCGTGGGCTTCTCTTCTACTACAAGTTGGAGCTGGTACACCTCGTCCCCAACTCCATCACTGTAGTGTCGACGTTTATACATTTACGTGAGGCGATCGGGATATCGCCCACTTCCTTCTCTGGCGACATCTCTTCTCGTGAAGACCACCGCAAACGTGGTTGGTGTTGTGATGTTACGCGAGGTCGGGCCTCAAGTCAGAGTGGATTGATTCGGATCTGCTGGATAACACCGCTGGGTGGAGTTCGGATTTGTTCTACATCGCCGATCAAAAGCCGGCGCTCCCGAAGCGGACTGGGCACAAGCCCGTGAAGATACCGGAGTGGGATCTGCTGTTGTCGTCGCGTGAGATGGACGATGTCAAGGAAGTGCTTGCACTGGTCACTGACCTCAAGGAGAGGGGTGTGGCAGGGGGTTCGGTTGCTAGGTCGTTCTGCCGACGCCTGATCCAACCGATCAAGGATCGGGTGCACCCAGCGTACGAGTACTAGGGACAATCGGACCCCACTCGCGAGGTGAACCGCAAGGTCCCCAAGGAGGAGATGGCGGCTAGGGTGTCACAGATCTATGCCGGGAGGGCACGGATCAAGAAGTGCCCAAAGGCGTACTCGTTGAGCCATCCGGCTGACCCAGTAAGTCCTAGAACTACTAGGTCGTTTGCTATGTTCTTTTGCTTTTACGTCGTTCTTACTTCTTTGCTCTTCATCCATCGCAGGAACGGGAGAGGCGTTCGGTGTCCCAGACCTCTTCCAGAGGCGAAGAACCTCGCGGGCGAGGTCGACAAATACCAACCTCCAGCAGCTAGGCTGGAGAATTTTGAGTCAGACTCATCGGTGGAAGCTGATGAAGACACTGACCAAGAGGTCGGTGACGACGTGGGAAGCCACCCAGAGGTGAGTAGTGCTGCCAAGCCGTGCGTAACAAGGCGTGACGGCCAAGCAGCCGGCCTCGGCTATCAAGACCGAGGCGGCTAAAACCGCCAAACTGGAGGCAGAGAAGAAGAAGAAGAAGAGGAAGAGGAAGAGGAAGGCGAGTCCTCCACCGACGGTTGAGATGCCGGTGATTCCTACACCTCCATCTAGGGAGGTCGAGTCTGACGAGGAAGATGAAGATGAGGCCACCGATGAGCCGCCGGTTGTTGAAGATCAGACGGTAAGGAGGTCGTTGAGTCCCGCGGCCAAGAGGCAGCGGGAGTTGACGCAGAAGACGACGGAGGACGACCTCCGTCAAGGGATGGAGGCGCAGCGAGCTGCTGCAGGAGCGCAGGCGAGGATGCCTGTGCTGGTGAAAGTGCGGCCTTTCAGGCCTAAGTTACGCGCCCCAGCTACTGTGAGGTAGGGTCATTTTTCTGAAAGTCTTTCGTTTAACGCTGTTGCTTGATCTTGTGTTGTGCTTGATGATGGTCTGCAGTCGATGCACGCCCCAACATCGACCGGTGCCCAGCGTCGCCTTCACGAACGAGGTCGCCCGACCATGAGGTCGGGGCGCAGACGCTGGTTGATGATGCGAGGACGGCAACTCCTCCACCTGCTGCTAATGTCGGAGCGCAGGGCTTTACTGGCGACATCGGAGCGTCGACCTCTCCCGCCGTCACCGACGTGGACCCTATCAATGCGGTGCCCAGCACGTCGGATCAGGACTTTACTGGGGACCCGATTAAACTCGAGCAGCCGCCGAAGAATCCAGAAACGTCCGACGCGCAGGTACCGAGTTCGCCATCGACAGGGCCAACGTTGAGATGTAAAGAGATTGACTGGAGTAGTACTCCTTGGCAGGAGGATATCTTCGACGATAATGAGGATATGCGAGCGGCCCGGAACGCGATCTTGACGCTTAACGAAGCGTTGACAGTAAGCCTTTCTCCTGTGCTATTTGTGAAGATGTAGTTGAAAACTTGTAACTGATGACCTAGTTCCTTGGAGCAGTCGCTGGCTGATCGTGCGAATGGCAGGTGCCGGACCGCGAAGAACGCAGCACACAACGGCTGCGGGTGGTCAATCTTGAGCAGGAGCTTAAGCAGGTCCGTGAAGCGGCGGTGGCAGATAAGAAGAGGCTAGAGGATGAGCTGGCCGAAGAGAAGCGCAAGACCCAGGAGGCCAACGCGCAATTTAACGCCGCAAACATTGGTAAGTTTTATTTGCTTACATGTTTTTCGCCATTGTTGTCTTGTGCTGCTGAGGGCTTTGACCTTAGAGTGTTTGCCCGTATGTTGTAGACTTTCACAGGCGTGAGGATGACCTCAAAAACGACCTGAAGAACACCAAGGAAAGGGTTCGAAACTTGGAGGTGAACCTGCGAGAGGCCGAGGCTGGTGCCAACGAGCTCAAGCGGGTGATGAAGGAGAAAATAGACAGTGAGTTGGTCGTAACTCAAAAGCTGACTTATGAGAAACAGGCTCGGCAGGATCTCGAGGTCAGCCTCGAGGTAGTTTTGAAGTCATTGCAGAATGACCAAGTAATCATTGCAGGGCAAGAGGTGGAGCTGAACGACCTGAAGAACGCTGCCCATTATGCTATGGACATGATAGCGTCGCAGGTCGAGGGGAGGAGCCGAAGTCTGCTCTTGATCGTCTTATAGACATACCCGAGAGGCTTCTCGATCTGCTGAGCACGACAAGTTTGGCGGCAGCCACGGAGGCGTTAGTGCGGGTGAAGTCGCACTACTCCGAGGTTGACATGGTCAAGGTCGGGGAGAGTTCTGATACGACGAAAGACCTCAAGGCCTTGGAGCTCGAAGTGCACGATGCCACTACAGCAGTGATGGATGCTCTTGATTATAAAGGCGACGACGGCGCAGAGTAGTCTTAGTCTAGGAGCTGTACCTCTTCCTTCTCTTAGCCATGTTAAAATATCATTTGATGAAACCTTATTTTGTTGCTTGCATGACGTACTTACTTTGTGTCTGCGCGAACTTGGTAGTCTTCAATATGACGACTTCTTATAGCATATCCCACTAACCACTACTCACGGAGAGGCTGGCTTACCGACCTCCTCGGCTCAGCAGGGAGGCTTACGCGAGGTCGGCGCGCGGGAGGAGTCTCGAGACTCGTGTTTAGCAACCATTATGACCAAGCAGGCTCGCAGTGACACAAGGCAGGTAGCCATGAGGGATAATGTCCTCACGTCGAACGACCCTTGGGTTGGCTTTGAGCCAAGCCCCCGAGCATGTCAAGGGGGAGGATCCGAAGTTTTAAGCCCCGGGTCTCGCGACCCTTATGTTGGCTTTAGCCAAGCCCCCGAGCGTGTCGAGGGGTAGGGTTGAAGACATGAGGGAGGAGAAGGTAGAGCTCAAGACACAGATGACCCGCTTGAACTAATTATTTATTGAAGCTGAAAAAGGTACAAGAACGAGGGATACATAGCTGTGAAAAAAACCTATTCTATGGGTAGAATCGTCGTAGGTGCTCCACGTTCCAAGGATTGGGTACTCCTTGCCCATCACCCCATTGGAGGCGATATGTAGATGGGTGGACTTGGTGACGATGAAGGGTCCTTCCCAAGGGGAAGAGAGCTTATGCATGCCATCTGTCTTCTAAACACGCCTTAGTACTAGGTCGCCGACGTTAAAGGATGTCTCTTTAACGTTACGGTCGTGGTATCGACGAAGTTGCTGGTCGTGACGAGCTTGGCGCGTGGCGGCAGCCTTTGTTCCTCGAGGTCGCCGAGGTCGACACGACGTGCTCGGCTTCTCCCTCCTCGTAGAATTGTATGCGTGGAGCTCCGAAGGTGACGTCGGTAGGTAGAATGGCTTCGGAGCCGTAGACCAAGAAGAAGGGGAGAAGCCTGTAGCAGAGCTGACTTGAGTCCTCAGGCCCCAGATTACGTGTGGTAGCTCGGCTAACCATCGTGTAGCGTAGTTTGAAGCGTCGGCAAAGATACGCTCTTTGAGGGATTGAAGAACCATGCCATTGGCACGTTCGACCTGGCCGTTACACCTAGGGTGGGCGACCGAAGAGTAGTAGACGTCGATCATGTTCTCTTGACAAAAATCCCAAAAGGCAGAGCCTGTGAAGGCTGTCCCAAGGTCGGTGATGATCCTATTGGGCACATCGAAGCAATGTGTTATGTCTTGTATGAACTTGGCCGCTTCTTCCGACTTGACTTTTTGCGGTCGGACTTCGATCCACTTTGTAAATTTGTCGACGGCCACGAGGATATACCTGTAGCCGCCCGGGGCAGTTTTGAACGGACCCATAGAGTCGAGGCCCCACATGGCGAAGGGCCACGATGGGGGAATTGTGCGCAGGGCCTGAGCTGGTAGGTGCTGTTGTTTGGCAAAGAATTGGCATCCTTTGCACCTTTTTACGAGATCTTTAGCATCAGCCATGGCCGTGGGCCAGTAGAAACCAGATCGGTAAGCTTTACCGACCAGATTGGCGGATGCCGGCGTGCACACTCTCCACCGTGAATCTCGGCCGGGGAGTAGACCTTCTGATCGTAGAATACATTTCATCAAGACGCCAGTGGAGGCGGCATTTCTGTATAGGTCGGTACCAATCACGACGTAGTTGGCACTTCGTCGTGTGACACGTTCTCGTTCTGCTTTGTCTTCTGGGACTCGTTGGTCGAGTAGGAAGGCTAAGAAAGGCTCGCGCCAATCATCCTCCTTTTCTGTCATCAGCACGTCACGGGAGGTCTTTGGAGTTTGGTCGTGTTGAGCTAGGTCTGGATTATCTAGATCCAGCAGCTTGATCGAAGGCTTGCGTAGGTCTTGGACGAACACACCCGCCGGAACTAGAGCCCTCTTGGAGCCTAGTTTGGAGAGTACGTCGGCAGCAACATTGTTTTTGCGTGGCACGTGCTGAAACTCAATTCCCTCGAAGTGGCCTTCGAGCTTGCGGATCTCAGCACAATATGCGTCCATTATGTCTTTGACACAATCCCACTCTTTATTGACTTGTTCGATGACGACCTTAGAATCGCCAAAAGCCAGTAGTCGCTTGATGCCAAGGGACACGCTATCGAGCCGTGAATTAGAGCTTCGTACGCCCGTTGTTGGAGGCCTTGTAGTGTATCCTGCGGGGACGATTTAAGCCGCTCTCCACAGGGAGAGATGAGTAGCACACCTGCTCCTGCGCCTTCGAGGTTTAGGGCGCCATCGAACTACATTATCCAGTGTTCAGGCCGCTCCTTGGGAGGGGGCATCTGGATTTCTGTCCACTCCGACACAAAGTCAGCGAGGATCTGCGACTTGATCGCTGCAGGCGGTCGATGTCGAACTCTCCAAGCTCTACCGACCACTTGACGATGCGGCCATTGGCGTCACGATTGCGGATGATCTCTCCTAGAGGGAACGACGAAGGCACCGTGATCTTGTGGGCTTGGAAGTAGTGGCGAAGCTTTCTCGACGTAATCAGGAGTGCATAGAGCAACTTCTGAGGCTGTGAATACCGTGTTTTAGTGTCGGCCAGGACCTCACTTACGTAGTACACAGGTCGTTGAATAGGATAGGCCTGCCCTTCTTCTGCTCGTTCAGTGACGAGAACCGTGCTGACCACATGAGTGGTGGCGGAGATCTATAGTAGGAGGGTTTCCCCCGCTACAGGTGGTGTCATGACTGGAGGTGAGGTCAAGGACTCTTTGAGACCCTCGAAAGCCTTCTGCGCTTCGTCATCCCATACGAACTTATCTGCCTTCTTCAATAGCTTGAAGAAGGGCGACCTTCTCGCCGAAAGCTTCTTGATCAAAGCGACCTAGGGCCGCCATCATACCTGTAAGCTTCATGACGTCTTTCTTGCAAGATGGCTTGGCCATGTTGCGTATTGCGTCAACCTTCACGGGGTTGGCTTCAATGCCTCGGTGCCCGACCATGAAGCCCAGGAGCAATCCGGAGGGAACACCGAAGACACACTTGGTCGGGTTGAGCTTCCACTTGAACTCATCCCGTAAATTGGCAAATGTTTCGACGAGGTCGGTGATGAGCTGTTCTTCCTTGGTGGTCTTGACAACCACATCATCGATGTAGGCTTCAACGTTCTTCCCGATCTGCGATTTCGTGCACTTCAGACGCTTTTGGTATGTTGCTCCCGCATTTTTGAGGCCAAAGGTCATGACCTTGTAGCAGTAGATGCCATTGGGCGTTATTAACGTCGTCCTGTCTTCGTCGTCAGGATTCAAAGCTATCTAATGATAACCTGAGTAGCAGTCGAGAAAGCATAGTAAAACACTGCCGGCCGTGGAGTCCACGACCTGGTCGATGCGAGGAAGAGGGAAGGGATCTTTTGGGCAATGCTTGTTGAGGTCGGTGTAATCGATACACATCCTTAAACCGCCAGTCTTTTTGGGTACAAGAACCGGGTTTGCAAGCCAAACCGGGTGTTTACATTCACGAATAAAGCCTGCAGCTAAGAGCTTGCAAACTTCAATTTCTATAGCCTGTTTTCTATCTTTTGCAAATCACCGGAGCTTTTGCTTGATAGGTCGTGCGATCTTGTTTACTTCAAGGCGTGCTCGGCCACAAGGCATGTCGGATGGACTCCATGCAAAGATGTCGGTGTTGTCCCGAAGGAAACTGGTGTGCGCGAGTTTCTATTTGGGGTCGAGGTTGGCCCCGATGACGACTTCCTTGGATGCGTCGGGCAGGCCGAGGCACACTTTCTTCACAGCAGGACTAGGGTCTAGGGGCTGTAGGCTATGCGCTCTGCAGTACCTCCAGTGGTTTGGTCGATCTTGGCGGCCTGGGCGACCATGACCGTAGCTGCGGCTTTGCAGGGGGAGTCTTTGGCGAGCTCAATGGTGGAGCTCTCGCAGTTGTAGGAGACCATGATGTCTCCCAGGATGGAAAGGATTCCATTAGGCGCTGGCATCTTCATGATTAAGTAGGTGTGGTGTGGTATGGCCATAAACTTGGCCAACATAGGTCGACCAATGATGGCATGGTAGGAGGAGCGGAAGTCCGCGACCTCGAACGTCAGGTACTCCGTTCGGAAATTTTCCTGTGTACCAAAGGTGATCGACAGGCATACACGACCTATGGGGTACGCGGCCTTGCCAGGCACCACGCCGTAGAAGGGTTCGTCGCAGCGTCATCTTGTTGAAGTCAAGTCCATCTTTACGGCGTCTGCGAAGATGATATTCAGCTGCCCCATCGATGAGGGTCTTAGGGAGGAACGCGCCGTCGACTATGGGGTTGATGACCAGCGGGTAGGTCTCGGGGTCTGGTATGTGGACCCAGTGGTCTTTTCTTGAGAAGGTGATGGGGAACTACGACCAACGCAGAGGTTGCGGGGTTTCAGTGTTGACGTGCCCGATCTCTCTTGCGTTTGATCGAAGCTGCCTGTTGCTTTTGGTCGCTTGGCGACCGCCCACGATGAAGTTGATCTCGCGGTTGGCTGTCTGAAACACGCCGTTGGGGTTACCCCCTTTTGGCAGAGGTGGTGGAGAACGCTCGTTGCGGTTGTTGTCATTCTAGCGGCGGCGATCGTCCCGGCGATCGTCGTGTCGATCATTGCGTTGGTCGTCGAGGTTGTCTTCACGGCGATCATTACGCCGGTAGTCATCATGTCTATCATCACGTCGGTCATCGCGGCGATAGTTGCGACGGTAATGCCGATGGTCCCTATCATCGTTGCGACGGTAGGGTCGGCGATCTCGGTAATTGCGTCGATCAGGTCGACGGTTACGATTGTCGTAGCGGCGACCGCTATTTTGGTCGTCGTTGCTATTGCTCTTGGTCTTCTTAGGCTCTGGGGGAACCCCTAGAGCACGCTTGAGTTGTTCGCATTCTCTCATGGTGTGCTTGGCGTCGCGGTGGAACTGGCACTGGTCGTCCATGACCATGTTGAAGTCGCCTTCAAGGAAGGTGGAAGGTCGGGGTTGATCAGTGACATAGGCCTCACCAGGTCGCTTGCGCGACCTGTTGCCTCCATCGTCGTGGTCTTCTCCCTTGAAGTCGTGCATTACCGCGTCTTGAGTGTCAACAAGCTTGTCGACATAAGCCATGAGGTCGCCGATAGTATGTGCGTCAGCTTCGTGGATCTTCTCGAAGAGCTTGATGTTGGTTATCCCCTTCTTGTAGTATGCTATGACGTCTTCATCTTTAACACCTGCGAGAGTGTTGCGGTTTTCGAAGTAGCGATTAGTGTACTCTCGGAGAGTTTCATCACGCCGCATCCGTACTCTAGCAAGGTGGTGCGTGTTGCCCGGTCGGTTGTAGGTCGCTTGGTAGTTGGTCGTGAAAAGACGCGACAACGTCGCCCACGAGGTGATGCATTGCAGAAGATTGTCGAGCCACGGGGTGGCGCTTTACCCATCACAAGGAAGTATCCGCCATGTGGTCTTCGTTGCCTCCGAGGCGCGTCCGCAATCTTTGTACATCTTGAGCCGATACTTGGGTCGAGCGACCGTCGTATTTTTCAATGGCTGGCTTGAAGTCCTTGGGGTATCTGATCGTCACGAGGCGTCGTGAGAACGCCGGAAGTTGTTGACCGCTCCGGCTGGTGACAGGCATAAGCCGTTGGGATAATGTAGAGATCGTCTGGCGGACCATTATCTTGGTCGTACTGGGCACGTCGGAGGAGCTCTTGGTCGTGCATGTTCCGTAGTTCCGTTGCTTGGATTGGATTGTTGGCATTGAGGATCGGGGACCCGTTGGACGCGTCATAGTTAGCACGACGTGCTATCTCCACTTCATCTCGTATCCGTCGTACCGGGCTTCCTTCAAGATGGTTGGCTTATCTGGCGGAGGTTGAGTTCGACATTTTGTTGGGCGCCGGCATTAGCTGCATTGTTAGCGACGTTACTGCAGCATTGGCGGCGAGGGTTGGCTGCGGCGTTAGCGACGATTGGCGCCGAGGTTGGCTGTAGCATTAGCGGCAGCATTGGGAGCGGGGTTGACTGGCTGTACCACTTCGTTTTCGCCACCTCCTTCTTGAGCACCGGTGAGAGGAGCGGCTGGTGTTGAGCAACGTCGTTGCCGAGGGTTGTCCGACCTACTCACGGGTAGGAGCTTGCAGCCGATCTGATCAGAGCCTGGGCCCCGTTCTTCGACCTGAGCGGTGGCGACGCGGATGTGGGCTTGAAGACGCCGTATTGCCGGAGTATCCTCAAGCTGACCTAGTGCGGAGAGCGGCGCCGGGTTTGTGAGGAGAGTTGTAGACTTCGTGGCCATCTTGCTCAAAGTCCCTGAGGAGGTCTCTGGCGCGTAGGCGGTTCCGACGAGGCTCGTTGCGTTGTTGGGGAGCTGCTGGAGCTGCGGGTGCTTGTGCTCCGTTGTTGACGACGTTGCCTCCGGGTTGGTCGCCGGCGCCTTGTCCCACATTAGCTGAGGCTGCTTCGACTTCTTGTTGACGACGTGCAGCTCGCACAGCGTTGGCGTTTTCACGTTCGATACGTTGCTCGTCTGTCTCGCCAGCTTGAGGAGGTACATCCACAGAGACAACCAAGACCTCGCGATCTGGAGTCTCGAACGCTTCTCCCGGATAGTTCGGGGAGATGGTCGTGCGGGCGATCTGAAACGCGAGGCGGTCCGGGGACGGCTCTCGGTTGATCTGGCGGCGATGAGCCGCGGTGAGAGGTCGTCGAAGCTTCTTGAGCACAAGGCACTGTCGAGCCATATGTTTGGGGTTCTCATGGATGGGGCCAGGGTCGTCGAGGTGACTCCTGCAGCTTCCACGATCTGGTGCCTTGGGTCCAGATTCAATCTGGATCTTGTGCTTCATGTAGTGAGACACTGCATGAGCTGCGTTCCGCAGGCCAAAAGGCATGCTGGATGAGGACGGAGGGGTCCTGCGAGGGCGTTTGACGCGTTCGCAGACCTTGATCGTGTCGGAGAGCATGCCTTCGACACGATTGAGTCTCGCGATCAGGTCGCTGGGAGTGGGTGGGTGGGTTTGCGCCAGCAGATCTGAACCGACCTGCTGGTTGGAAGTGACCGCATTGCTCTCGATGACGAGGCAGGCGGCTGGAGTGGTGGATTTCACGCATCGAATCAAGCAGATGTCGATGGGATTGGCGAGGATGTCCGCCATGCTTTCTGGGAAGATGACGCCGTTGGTCTGAGCCATCGAGTTGCACGAAGAACCTCGGATTCACCCCCTACCTGGCGCGCCAACTGTCAGATGGTGAGATCTAGACAGCCACGGGTGTTAATCACGTGGTTTAGTTGTTCGTGAGGTGGAATCTAAGGCTAAGAACTCGATGGTTGTGCACGAGCACACGAACACGAAGAACACGGCGAGTTTATACTGGTTCGGGCCTCCGGAGACTAAAACCCTACGTCCAGTTGTTGGTGTAGATTGCTTGAGGATTGCGTATTGATACAAGGAGTCGCCCTGCCCGCCTTATATTGGCCAGCGGACAAGGTCGGTTCCCAGACTCCAGGTCGGATACGACCAGGAGACCTAAATCTAGCTGACTACGACATTTGTCATATCCGTCCATCTGCTTTGGTCGAAATCCACCGATGCCTTGTCTTGTACGCCAAGTCTTGAAGTCGTTCCGGATGAGGTCGTCTAGAGAATCTTCTGGAAGGTCTTCAGGAGGTCGTGTGGGCCGCCAACTAGGTCGGTTGGGCCCACTGACAGGTCGGCGGGTCTTCCGCAGACCGAGCCACTTGTCGGGACGGCCGTGGTGGGGACCCAGGGGTACCCATGTCTCACAACAATCATGATACAAGTTTCACAATAATCATGAGTACTCATTCATAATCATAAGTTCATAACTCCATCTCATGTTTGGCCTCCTGCAGCTGTTCCTCACCTTAGCATCTCCTATCGTGAATTTTTGGTCTTGCAGGCCTCTCTTAAAGTTCTTTCAGAAGATCTGGATGTCTCGTCCCAGGGCGAGGACTCTATAGGATCTCCAAAGAGATTGAAAACATCATAGATCAATTAGCAGAAAAAGAGAAAGAGCTTCAGTACGCATCTAAGGACAAGACAACTGAGGGTGGAGATCATTCTTCTTACCATATACATTGGAATAAATACGTCAATGAATGGGTAGGATATTGAGTTTGTTTGGTCAGTCTTTTCTTTTAAATTTTCAAGAAGTTCGTTGTCAGTTGGACTGAAACGGGTAATAATAGGCAAGGGTACCCGTTTCAGTCCAACTGATAACGAACTTCTTGAACATTTAAAACAAAAGACGGACCAAACAAACTCAATGTCCTACCCATTTATTGACGATTTTATTCCAATGTCTATGGTAAGAAGAATAATCTTTTTCGTTCTTAGGTGTGTTCATGTTTTGGATCTCTTTGGAGATCCTAATAGAGTTCTCCCCCGAGATGAGGCATCCAGATCTTCTAAAATAACATTAAGATGTTCTTGTAGAACTAAACTAATCCTTGGAGAAAACTCATCTTGATCTAAAAAATAAACTCATCTCAGTCTATAAAAAACCTGAATCCCTTGAACCCAATTGTATGAGTACAGTAAAACAACCACCACACGCCACAAAACCTGGTTGTTTGCTACCTACATAAACTCAGCAAGGGCATGGTTGTCCTAAATAAACCTATCGATCCATCGAACGATGCAAATTGGAAACTAACTGAATCTAACACCGTGAATTGTGCAAACGCTAACAATCGTGGCGAATCCGATGTCCTTCAACGGTCTGCAGCTCCAAAATAGTATCTTCAATCTACCAATTCATAAAACGATGGACCTATCAATCCTATCAATTGTGCATCTCGACAAAAATCCATAAAACAAGTGGCTTGAAGCACATCTAGAAGCTACTAAAATACAAAACCTATTGTAAGACGATGCAAATTGAAAACTAACTGAATCTGACATGAATTTTCTATAGCCTATCAACTTCTAACACCTATCGAAGTGCAAATCTAAAGGTACGATAATGAAATCTACATCTACCAAATATGCTCATCAATCCTCCAGATCCCCAAATCTAGATATCCCCAACCCTAGTAAGATAGGGGAATATAGCGGCTCAAACCAGAGGACCAACCTCGTCTTGTCGCCTCCTCTTGTTCTTTGGGATGTGGTGGCGCAACCATCTTCCCCTCACCGCTAGGATCCGCCATTCCTACCATGAACTATTGCAGATCTGCGTAGCGGAAGTCAAAAGTTTTTGCGAAGTTTGAGTGAAGTGTCTCGCCAGCCATTCGATACGTAATTATAGATTCAACTGAAACTTACATGTGGGACCTGGTCACAGTAAAGAATTCGCATGAACTATTACTAGAGTTTCCCATGTACTTATCACAACCAACGACTGGTGCAGTGGTAAACAGCACAATCTTGTTCCTTCAGGTCCCTGGTTCGAACCCATGCCATGGCAAATTATTTTTGCAACATTTCGTGACCTATGCTTACACGTGGGACCCTGGGACTATTTATGATGACTTGGAACACTCTATTTTTGAAAAAAAATACTTACATGTGGGACCCAACTGAATTTTATGACAACTTGGAACACTCTATTTTAAAATAATGCTTACATGTGGGACCAAAGTTTGTTTATGACGCCGCTGACATGGCGAAAATGCTTACATGTGGGACCCTGGAAAATTTTATGACGACTTGGAACACTCTATTTTCGAAAAAATGCTTACATGTGGGACCCTACTAAATTTTATGACGACTTGGAACAATCTGTTTTTAAAATAATGCTTACATGTGGGACCGATGTTGGTTTATGACGTTTTTTCAGAGCTTATGGCGTCACAAAACAGCATGGAACAGGGAACACCCGGCTACAGTGTCAACCGTAATGACGAAAAAATTTTTTATCACTAAATTTGCTCGGAAGTGAAATATTATGACGAGATCAGTCAGGAACGTCATAAATCAATGATGCTAAAATGTGGTTGCGTCACTAGTCAACGATTTTCTTGTAGTGCAAGAGGACTAGAACCGGCGAGCTCACGAAGATTTGCTGGATCATGTGGATGAAGCCTGATCGTACACTCGGCAAGATATCAGCAGTCCCTCCGGCGGTGCCAAGCACAAAAATCCGGTGTCGGGACTTCAGCAAGGGCGACCTAGTGCTGAGGTTACGACAAGACAACCGGGGTTGACACAAGCTCTCGCCGCACTGGGAAGGGCCCTACATCGTCACCGAGGTGCTCAAGCCTGGCACGTACAAGCTCGCGAACGAGAAGGGCAAAGTCCTCATCAACGCTTGGAACGTCCAACAAATATGTCGCTTTAATCCATGAGTTTCCAAGCTTTTTTTACATATCGAACATCTCATACTCGAACTTGTAAATAAAGTCAAGAATAAAAACAGTGCGTCTCGGTTTCACCCTCGACCAGGGCCTCGATACAAACCAAGTCTCCCTCAGGGGCTACAACGGGGGGGCACCCCCCGAAGTGTCCTAACTTTTTTCGCAACAACTTTTTCGCAAAACATGTTTTGTTTCAAAAATGTTAACGCGTTATGGGGCTGGGATGGGGCTGCTCACTTGGTTTCTCTCCACTCGGCTTCTCAACCGGTTTCTCCTCACTAGGCTTCACACCTTCTTTCCCAAAGAACACATTCCCCAAGTCACTCTTGAACTTGATGGGGTTTTGAAAATCATTTGTGGAGTGAGGGAATATGAGAGGATCTGGGGTTGTGTCAAGTTTGTTTTTCAGTGGGTTGGGCATAGGAACATAGGCATTTTTGTGGAAGGTTTTTGGTGGAGCTTGGATATCACCAATCTTCTCTCCTCCCTCACCACTACACTCTCCAACCTTCTCCGAACCAAACGCTTGCCCATCATAGTGCTTGTATGTCTCTATCATCATCCTAAGCTGAGGTTCATGCCCCGACAACCAACCCATCATTTTCCTCAACTCATCATTCTCATCCTGCAAGCGATCCACATAGTGTGCAAGTTCCAAATTTTTCACAGCATGCACTTCACAAGTAGAGCAAGAAGTGGGAATAGGCTCTTTCAACTTAGCCTCAAGCGAAACAGTGTAAGCATGCATCTCATCAATCTTTCCATGCAAAACAAGGCAAGAAGTGCAAGCACCTAGCAAAGCTGGTCTAGACTTAAGCTCAGCCACTTCAACCCTAAGCACATCTAGTTCATCACAAGTAGAGGTATGCTTATCCTTAAGAGCAGTAGGATCAGCTAGGTACACAGAGCAATCACAACAATCAATCTCATCAGAAACCACAGGAGAAGCCTTAAGCGAATCAATCTCAAGCTTAGCATCTAGGTTCTGGGTTTCTAGCTCAGCCACTCGGTTCCTAGCATCTTCTAGTGAGGTCCTAAGCTCTTTCCTCATCTTCTTGGCCTCTCTAAGCATGTCATCACGATTATCAAGTAACTTGCCAAGACGCTCGTTCTCCTCACGCAAGAAGGGAAGTTCGTCACATACCTCATCCTCAGAATCTGAGTCCGAGTCGCTCTGGTGACTCTTCTTGCTGCCGGAGCTGCGTGCCATGCCGCAGAAGCCATCTCCCGCGAAGCAGCTCAACCCGCTCAAGTTCTTGGACGCCTTCTTGTTCTTGCGCCGATCACCTTCGTCTTCACTGCTACTCCAGCTCGAGGAAGAGTAGGCGGAGCTGGAGTCGACGTCGCTCGCTCAGCCCGACCATCGCTCGGGCCTTCCTGGCCCGTCCTTCTTCCTCGACCGTCGCTCGTCCTTGTGCTTGTTCTTGTGCTTGTGATCGCGCCTCGATCGGTACTTGCCGTCCTTGCTCGACCAGTGCTTGTAGCCATCCTTGTAGCCGTCCTTGTTCTCCGTCTTCTTGAGCGATCGGCGACGGTGTCCGAGCTTGCCGACCGAAAGCACGCCTCAGCTGTCCTCCTCATGTTCACCCGGTTCTCGTGCAGCCTCGAACCGCCTAGTCAAGAACGCCCTCTCCAAGCACGTCGAACTCCTCGTCTAGCAAAGACATCAAAGAAGACAGAGAGTACATCCTGGAGGATGCGTTAGTGTTAGACTTAGCCACTTTGCCACCAACGAGAGCAAGACTATGGGAGTCAGTCGGGCTCTCAAGATGGGCTGTCAAACCACGATCAACCTCAGTAGACGTGAGCTTCGAGAACAGCTCGTTCATTGTCAAAGTGGTGTACTTCTCGGACTCAAGAATGGCCTCGACCTTTCCATCCCACACGGTACGATCCAGCGCGTGTAAGAGCTTCACAGCTCTATCATGGTCATCATACGAGAGGACGTCGACGTTGGCCCTCATGTTGTTCACAACCACCATGAACCGCTGGAACAAGGCATCAATAGACTCAGCGGGGAGATGAGTGAAGTTCTCGTACTCTCCAGAAGTCGATACAACCGTGCCTGAACATCAGCATTCCCAGCATGAGCATTCTTCAGCTCCAACCAAATCCTGCACGCCAAGTCCTCTGTCTGAACCCGATCAAATTCGGATTGACACGAGCACGTGCAGTGTAGTCGCCGCCTTGTTGTTGGAGTCGAACATGTCCCTCGATCCTGGAGCAAGGAAGTTCATAGGATGAACATAACCTGTGTTCACTGTGACATCCCAAAGGATCTGACCCTTTCCGCGGAGGAACGCCGCCATCCGCCTCTGCCACATCTGGTAGTTCTTCCCATCGAAGTGCGGAGGACCCGAACCCCGTTCCTGGTATGCCATCTTTGGATCTTAGACTGGCTAGAGTCAATAAAGACCCGAACCGGCTCTGATACCAATTGAAGGATCGATTAGGCAAACCAGAGAGGGGGGAGTGAATGGGAGCCGATAAAAATTCTTCTCGAATGAGATGAGAACTCCAACAAGACGAACACAGCTTCCAAAACACGTCTCCGACTCAACTACCCAAGTTGGTCAAGACCACGCAGCCACTGAAGTGCTACTGGTCCTAGGAGCCAAGAAAGGGCTCCGAAAATCACCAAAAAGGAGAAACGGGAAAGACACATCCAAGCCTTGAGGAACCACGCCGAATCATCTGTACATACCAAGGAGGTTCATACAAGGTCTAGCTTGCCGTCCGATCATCCTTCCCTCTCACAAGATCTCACCATGAAGCTCTGAAGCTAGTCCTATGGAAATCCTAAGGAAAATAGGAAAACAAATGAGCTAGGGTTCCAAGAGATGGCTGTCATCCTCTCACCACTTGGGTTATATGGAGGCAACCTAAAGACTAAAATACCCTTACTAGCTAACTAGGTATATATGCCCCTTAAGGGCGAATTTGGAAGTCTTTATCTTTGCTCCATCGGACGGATGCCCAGCGACCGCAAACTTGCTTACCTCGACGCAAGCCTTGCGATCCCGACGTGTGTCCTCCACTTTGAAGTCTCCGGACTGCATCGTCGCTGCAAATCGGTCGAGACCCAGTCGATTTGGTTCTTGTCTTGGCTTTGTGGATCAACCAAGCAACCCGGTGGTTTTCCGTGAACCACCGGAAACCCTGCGAACTCGGTGTAGCCTCCGCCAATCACCACTCATGACTCAGCTCCCACATAGTCCCGGCTCGACCTTGGTTTTGAGGCTCAACCAAGAAACCGTCCATGACTTCATCTTGCCATTCTTGCCACCATGCGGCCCGCACTTGACCCCACTGGCCACCGGGTCCCTCGAACCAAGCCTACTTGTCTTCTCCACACCTGGAGGCCTCACCGGCAACGACCTTTCGCGCTTGTTCTTCACTGCACCAACACCCAAGCCGCAACCGCACCTGCAATACTTAGCCAAGAATCAGTCCACACCACGTTGTCAATCACTCATCACATCAGGAAGTGACCATCCACCGGTCCTCGAACCACACATGGCTCTCAAAACTTCCCGGCCGAAATCTTTCTAAGGCATGAGGAAAACACATTAACATACGAAACAAAACTCGTAAATAAAACTTGTGCATCATATGTCAAACTGTTTGTACAGAAACAGGCACTTGGCTGAAATTCCTAATACAAACTAATGGGCGTCGAGGCCCAGACTCTCAGGGTGCGCGGAGTCTTGGAGCGGCAGCAGCTTGGCCTTTGACCACGTCGGGGAACATGTCCTCGTCGAATAGATCAGCAAGCGCCGCAGCAGGCTCCGCGACGGAGGCGTCCGCTCGCTTGATGGCCTCGAGCTCGACGTTGTCGTCCTCAAGCCCCTCGGGGAGGATGTAGCCCTCCCGCAGTGCATTGAAATCAACAAGGTAGTGCGTCGAGGTCAGTCCCAGGGTCTTCTGGATGCCAAGACGGAGAGTGCCCCACAGGCGCTCAACGACTCGGCCGCCCAGGGACCTCAGAAGGCTCGCTATCGAGCTGCATGAGGACTGGCCCTCGGCCCCCTCATTCTCCTGGCACACTTCGAGAGTGATTGCCTCCAGGACTTGGAGCTTACCCTGGGCCTTGTCCTAGGCAACATGTAGAGCCTCCATCTCCGCCGAAGGGTTCGCCGAGCCCCTCTGCAGCTCTGCAACACAAAAACGAGCATCAAAGCAAGCCTCAAAAGACTCAAGAAAAAACCAAAAGGGCTGGGGGATGCAACTTACCCTCAGCCCGCTTCTTCTCCTCCTCGAGCTCAGCCCGCGCAGCATCAGCATCCTGCTGCAGCTTGAGGATCGAGGCGTCCCGCTGCTGAAGTGTGGACCTCACACCCTCAAGCTCCGCGCGCTCGAGCTAAAGCTGGGACTGCGCCTCCTTAAGGGCAGCGCCCAACTGCTCGGCCTCCTGGGCCTTCTGCGCGGCATGGGCAAGCTGGACCTGCGCCTCTTCGAGCGCCTTGCGCTCCCGCTCGAGCTGAGCTTGCACCTCGGCGAGGCCACATCCTTGTGTAGGGTGCGCCTCTTCATGCGCGGTGCACTCCTACTGGAGCTGACCCTCAGCCACCGTCAGCACGTCGCCCTTCTCCTTGAGGGCAGCAGCGAGCCACTCAACCTCCCGGGCCCTCTGCTCGGCCTGGGTGAGCTGGGTTTGCACCTCCTCGAGCGCCTTGCGCTCCCGCCCTAATTGAGCTTGTGCCTCGGCAGTGTCCTTGGTAGCTGGACTTAGCCTCGCCCGCGCTGTGCCTTCAGTGAACTCCTCCTTCTCCCGCGCCTTGGCGCCGAGCTACTCGGCCTCCTTGTATACTGCTCCGGGCATGCGGTGGGTGTCGTGATCTTGCTCCGCACAGAGCCAAGCGTTCTCACACTCGAGAGCGCTCGTCCGCAGCTTGTACAACTGCGAGCGGTGACGCTCTACCTCCAAACCCAGCTCTTCATTCACCTGGTGCACATCCTCGAGCTTGGCGTGCTAGTCGATGATATACGAGACGTTCTCCCCGGCCTGTGTCCGCAGCCGCTGCCAAGAGAAAGGAAAGGAAATCCAGATGAGACACAGGTGAGAGTAGAAAAAGGGGAAAACAGAGATGGCACTAACACACGTAATTGGAAGATATGCAACACGTCGTTGGTGTGGAGCGCGAGGGCCTGGCGAAGTGAGCTCTGCATGGAGAGCCCAACCCGATAGAACTCCTGCCGCGATCGGCGTGCTCGCCACGGCCGGCGCCGACTCGGAACCCGGGCTGATCAAGCCCCGTGCCCCACACTTCCGGGATCTTGTCGGCGGCGGGCCTACTCCCCTCCCTCGTGGCACCACGCCGCCGCGCTCGCGACGCCACGGGCCGCAGAGGCGTCAAAATCTTGATCAACAAGATTAAGCAAAACAAAGCCAGCACGCGACTCACCGCTCGGTCGCCGCCTGGTGCTTGCGCTTCTTCGAAGAGCTCAGGGGCGGCGCAACCCCCCCCCCCCCGAGTCGGGCGCACCCCTCGAAGTGGCGCCTCCACCAACTGACACCGCGCCCGCCGCGGAGGCAAGCGCGACGCGAGCCCGTGCCGTCGAAGGCGCGGGCTGGGTAACGACCTCTTTGCCCTTGGCCCCTGGAGCCAAGGGTACTTCTTCTTCATCCTCACTGGGAGACCACCCCTTGCCGTAGCTGCTGCTGCTGTTTGTGTTCTATGGAGTCAGCAGGAGGGAGGGACCCTCCTTCTCCCGCTGCACCCACTCCAGCTGATGCGCCTCCACTTCTTCGCCTTCCGCGCGTCCGCCCTCGCCTTCTCCTCCTCTGCGCATGCACAGGGTCCGCGATGGCGCCCTGTCGGTCATTCCCTGCTGTCGCAACAACCGCCAACAATCAACAACCGAAATCAATTAACCCGAAATCAACGAGATTAAGGGGAATTTCCTGCTAGCGAAATGTACCCATCCTCAGGGCACATCTTGGGCGACCACCGCTCATCGTCGGTATCGCACGACACCTTCTTGGTGTCCACCGTGCGCCTAACCCTCTGGGCCATGTACGCCAGGTGGAAAGGCTCGGCCACCAACTGCGAGCGCGCTAGCGCGTCGGTGTCTTCGCCCTCCGCCATCTCATAGATTGGGAGCGCCCTCTCCATAAGGGGGATCACCCTTCGCCGGTGGAACTGCGCGATAATGGCCGCCGCGGTCAGCCCTGCAGGGCCTCTAGGTAGGGCTCGAGCTTCTTCCGCTGCACGGGGTCTGATAACCCATACCCCCAGCGTATGGCGGGAGTCCGGCACTGTCATTACGGAGGTAGAAGCAACCTTTGTCCCACTCCGCGTTGTTGGTCGTCATGTTGCAGGGCGGGTACACGTCGCTCCCCCTGTCCTGCAGCGCGAATGTGACGCCGCCGGCACGAATGGGCCGCCGCTTGCCCCTCACCCTGGTGGAGATTGTGTAGAGTACACCCCGGAAGACGTCAACCCACATGTCCCATGAGGCGAGGACTCCCATGAATCCCTCACAGACAGCGACGAAGGTCGCCGCCTGTGAAATGGCGTTAGCGGCGAAGTTGTGGAGCTCCACATCATAGTGGTAGCACAACCCTCGCATGAACCGGCTCACCGGGGCGTTGAACGCCCGCTCGTGCAGGCGGGCAAAGCTCACCACGTGTCGGCTCTCGGTGTTGCCGGCAGGGCCCCACTGCCCCGAAACCGACAAGTGCACGCACGTACACTATCATTACGGCGCGGTAAAAACGCGAACCACCGAACGTCGCTTCAAACAGTCGGCCGCCCACGCGGCCTCGCCTAAAAAGCCGCGCCCATCACGCCCACTAAATGCCACGTCGGCCACAACTGCACGCGAGAGGTCGCGATCCGGTCCACGACTGGAGACTAAGGGACGGGAGTTCCTTCCAAGAGAAGGTAACACCTCAAGTCCCGACAAACACGGGTTCGAGGCCTGGCCCCTCGAAAGGGATTAGGACGAGTGCCCGGATCAAGGGGGTCAGAGGGGCCCTCGAAAGCATGGTTCGGGGGGGCACCCAACGCCTCGCCCTGAAATTCTTACTGATCAGTGGCTCGAGGCCCAGCCCGCTGAGGGTTCGATGGGCGCCACAGATGCACCTCCTAACAAGGCCTCTATTGATCAGTGGTACGAAACCTGGCCGAACGAGGGTTCGACGGACACCACAGATCAACAAAGACAGGGACACACACGGCCTCCTGCAAGGCCCTCGATGCGAGATTCGAGCCACGACTGCGAAAGGTTCGAACAGGCGTTTCAGATCAACAGAGTCAGGGACGACCAGGGCACGCACGATCGAGCCTATCCCCGAACACGAAGTTCGGGGGTGCCCTATAGTTCGTGTTCAAGGCCAGACAAAGGTAGCTAGTCGAGGGATCCCATCGAGGGAGAGCTTCCGCGCCCTTGGTCCCAATCGAACGGGACTGAGCCCTACCTAGCAAACCTCTGCAAGTCCTCTTATGGACGTGTCTCCGGACCACGAGCCGACCCTTATCGAATGGGGCACAGACGTCCACTTGAGCCACCCACTAACAGCTCAACGAAGCATCCATGACTCGCGGCCCGCTCGAAGGGAAGCATGGATTGCCTCACCCCTCCTCCCTGCGGAAGGGCGGCAGTCGTGCGCAAAGCTAAGGACTCTCCCTGATCGTCCCCACCCGGGCTGGGGCTCGGGGACTCCTTGCAACACGGCCACACCCTCTGAGCGTGTCACGTGGTTGCAAAGACCTGTGAAGGGTCGCCCCTTCTCAAAGGACAATGAGCAAACCCCCCCAGAGTCTGCTCTAGACGGGATCGACGCTGCCTCGCACGCGTAGATCGTCGAGGCCGGCTGAAATACTACCGAGGCCAGCTGAAACAAACGCATCACGGGCCCGTCGCTCAGCGTTTATAAAACCTTGCACGAGTGCACTCACTCCTCCAAAGCTTCGGGGGCTACACCCGCAGGTGCGCTAGCGCACCCCCACGGAAAAACCGCGCCCACTCAAAGGGAAAAGTCCAACAGGAAGCTACCAGCCTTTGCGAAACTGACCACCATTTCAGCAAAGGCTCGGGGGCTACTGTCTGGGACGACCATAAGGGGTCCCCTAACAAAGGGGAAAACCGCCCTCTTAAAGACGCAACTACATCTAATAGCACCTCATAGGTTAACAACGAATAAACACGCGCAAGGCCCACGGCCTGCTACGGTCCAGCGGCCTCCCGGGCCCATTTGATGAGGGCACACGACCACATAGCAGATCTCCGCCGCGCTCGAGGGTCCAGGCCGCCCTCGAGCCAATCTCCGCGTCGCTCGAGGGTCTGGCACCCCACGAGCAGATTTCCGCCATGCCCGAGGGTCCAGCACCCCTCGAGCGGGTCTCCTCCTTGCTCGAGGCTCACCCTTGATCAACAACGCCCCGCTCGTCTCGCCCGTTAGGGGCATTAAATGCTCCGCCCCGCCGCAGGCGCCATGGTAAAAAGGTGAATCTTCCCCAAGCCGCTCCCCTGACACCGCCCAGGAATCTAGACCCATCACTGTGTGGCCAATCCATCACTATGCGGCCATCCCCGGCGCTGTACAGGCACTGCACAAGCCCTGTGTGGACAGGCCAATGTCATTCCAAAACAATATGCCGCCTACTCCCGTCCTTCTCCCATGGCGAGCCCCTCGAAAGGGCATGGGAGCATCCTCCAAGGGTGTACAGCGGCCGTCGCCTGCGATCCGGGTGGCGCGTGTGTGAACGTCACACTATTTTGCAATTTAATAAAATTTATTAGAATTTGTAGAATTTAATGTGAGCTTGTTTAATGATTTAAGGTTTTCCTAAGGTTTAATGTCATTTAGGCATTTAAATGTTTTACAATTTTTATTTAATGAATCATAGGTTTCTTTTGTTGCATTCATGCTGGAGCACAGTTTTTGTTTGTTTGAATTCAAATTAGTGTTTGAATTCAATTGATTGATGCTTCTAAAAAATGGCAAAACCTTTATCTTTTCCCTCCCCTTTTCTTTCACTGTTTTGGCCCATCTCAATCCGCAACAAGGCTGGCTGTTTTCGTTTCAGCCCAACAGCGGCCCAAAGCCGGCCCGCTCCACCCTTCCTCTCCCGCAGCCACTGCCAGGTAGGGCCCGGCGGCCATCCCCGACCTCCGGCCGGAACCCTACCGCACCCAAGTGCGATCCGGCGTCGGTCCCGCGCCTGCGCCCCCATTCTGGACTCAGGCCCGCACACTAGGGCCATCCGCGTCACCAATAAAACCCTCGCCGCCACCTCCACACCGTCTTTCTCCCAACCCTCAAGCCTTGCGTCGCATTTTGAGCTCGCAACCCTAGCTCAGAGCCACCGCCGTCGATATCCGTCTGTGCCGCCTCCCTATCGATGTTGAAGAGCTCCGGGGGTTGTGTGGAGGTGAGGAAGCCGTCTGTGCTGCTTGTGGACGTCCTCGTGCCCCACATCGCTCGCAGCTAGGGGTGGGCGTTCGGGTTACCCGATTAGTTCGGGTCGGGTAATTCGGGTTTTGCGAAATTCGGGTAATGAGAATCATTACCGATATCAGCTCTAGAAAACACTACCCATAAGTTCTACATAAAAATCGGGTTCGGGTTGGTTACCCAATTTAAAATATATAATCAAAGTATACACTCAAACACACATAATGTTCCATAGACTAGTAGTTTGTGTTGAATTTCAACTACAAGTTGAGAAGAATAGTATATTATAGTCACTTGTTCAAACTGAGAGAATTATATTGTAATAAAGTGATAATTTCAAGTGTTCAACTAACAACACGTGAATAAATACAAAGACAAAGGCAAATTTCGGGTAGTTCGGGTACCGGAATGTATTACCCGAATTACCCAAACTAATTTCGGGTAATCACAATCACTATCCGAACTTGAAATCGGGTACCTCGGGTTCGGGTAATTCGGGTTCGGGTTGGGGTAATTCGCACGGTAATGGGTATCGGGTATTTTGCCCAGGCCTACTCGCAGCAGCTCACCGGAGTTCGTTGCTCTGCCGCCGTGCGCTCCGCCGAGCTGTGCGTCGCCGTCGTCGCTTGAAACGCCTCTAAAGCCCCCTAGATCGGTTCCTCGCATGGCTAGCTCCATCTCGGTTAAGACTTTGTGCCAAACCGTGCCCGAATACTCGAATCTGAGCAACTTCCGGCGATCTCTCGCTGCTGCGCCACCCGCCGCCACGGCCCGCCGCTCGCCGCTAATCGTCTGATCGGGCATCAACGGCCTAAATCTAGTCAAACCGCCGGCGTACCGGTCAACCGAGGTCAACCACCGGTCAGCTGTGCCGCTTTCGCATAAGAGCGCCTATATTTCTATGGTTTCATGATTAGATCCTTCCACCGTTGAAAGTTTCTTACGGTTTAGTCCGGTTTTTTTAGTTAGACCCCTGTAAGCCCAGTTTCTCTGCAGTTGAGCCCTTCAACCTTGTATAGCTCATATCTTCACCGTTTTGAGTCCGTTTTTAGTGTTCTTTATATCCACATGTTCGTCTCGATGAGTAGATTAGTTTAGTGTAGCCTTTGTTTCTGTTTGAAATGATTAGTGTACTGTTTCTTATTTTGTTGTATTGCCTTCTTGCATGTTAATGTGTGATGCGTAGAGAACGAGCAGTTCGAGGGATTTTCTGAAGGTGAAGACTTTGAAAACTCTGAGCAATTTCCGTATCTTGTGGAAGGCAAGTGTCCTTGGTCTATACCCGCTTTATCCTATATAAACATGCATTTAATCACTGTATTTACTTTATTGCTTTGCACTAATTTTGATGGGTTCCTATTAAGGATTATGACTAGTATCTTTTGACCATTGCCTTGTAACCGGGTGGCTTAATTAATCTTGATGGTAGATAGTGCTTAGTTTGTTCAAGGTTGGTAATAAACAACATGATACTCTTTATGCTCTATGTTCCTACATGATGATTTAATTACAAGACCACATGCTTAATTGGAACATGGCGAACTACAAGGCTATATGGCTCTGTCTTGGCCGAATAAATAGAAACCTTGATGTCGTAGCGATCTTACATGAAAGGGGCCAATGGGGAGGCGTTGATGGAGTATAGACTTGCTCTGGCGGGGAGTTGGGCTATGATAAGACACGGTACCTGTTAGGGAGCTTTATGCCCTACTTCGTCCTAAAACCTAGTGGGTTGCTACACGTTAGGGAATCTTTGTAAAGGCCTCGTAGCATCCCTATGCAATCACACCTTGGCAGTGTGGTATGATGCCTAATCAGCATCGCGTGGTTGGGTCTAAAGTTCTTTTGAACTTTTATGCGACTTGTGTGTAAAGATGTACAACCTCTGCAGAGTGTTTAAAACTAATCGATTAGCCGTGCTCACGGTCATGAGCGGCCTGGGCCCTCACATGATTAATCTATCGGAAGATGAATTTAAATTGTTATTTACTTTCTGGTTATGATGGTGATGCTTACATTAATTGTGAGATGGTGTACACTTATACTTGCTAGTAAGTAAGTTGCTTAATAAAATTTGCCCAACTAAAATGCTGAAGTGCTTAAACTCTTTGGCCATCCACTTATATAGCCGTGCATGTTTATTATGTTATTCTCCCCTTCTGAGTACAGCATGTGCTCACGTTTAGTTATTTCATGCATCTACACAACTAGGACTACTGCTCAGACTTGAAGATTTTTGATGAGTTCTAGGCGTATGTGCCACCAGTCAGCTGCCTGTAGAGTTCCCTTCTGAAGATACGCTGCTAATTATTCGCTCTGATGATACGTTTATGAGACATTTGGTCATGTAATGGTTATAATACTCTCTTTTACGCTTTGGCACTTTATTTGGTATTCACTGAGTCATTACGTGTGTGTAATTTGATCCTGGTGCACATTTAATTTATGCATCTGGTTTTGCCTTTAAAACCGGGTATGACACATACATATCACAAACATTGGAGAGCAAAATGCTTATACCGTGGCAATTGCCCAAGAAACCTCAAAAGCTAGACATTAATTTCAAAATGGCGTTCAGCTCCATGGTAAAAAAAAATGTTTAGGGTGTAACAAGTGGGCGCGCCACCCGTGTCACATGACATTTTTTTCATGGACCAGGTGTCTAACTCAACCGTTCTTGATTCACCGCGAGGGAGTAACATGAGCGATTTTACCATACTGGACTCGGATTCCTGGGTTTATAGTAGGGACAGAAGACTTGTTAGTTAAAGGTGGAAGATAGTTCTGTTTACTTTTTTCAACTACTCTAGACATGCTTGAAATGAGGGTATGGAAACAAGTATAAAGCTAAACATTGGAAATGGGAATGCGATGAATTTATAGTGAATGTAATGGTATTTAACCAGCATTCGGGTATATTACTATATACCATTAATAAGAGTACAGTGTATAAGCTGAGTTCCCTACCACTAGGAAATTAACTGTCATTCTCATACAGGTGTTTCTTGATTTGTTTCACCGTCACATGGTCAATGATACTTGTCAGTTGCATAAAGCTCAAACCATGCTGATGCCGGCACTGCCACATGGGTAAGCCTACCTGTGAGTCTGTGACCTTGAGTGGTCAGCGCGTGGTACCTTCAATTTGTTTGCGTCAGTCTGCTGGCCTGATGCTATATAAGCAAGAATTAGCGAGCTACATCATAGCAATCTCCAGTCTCGATCCTCTGGAGCCTGTGGGCATATTACAAATTAAATTCAAGCACATAGACAGTCAACCCTTTATGCCTTGTGCACAAGGTAGAGCAACACGGTGCCTTTATGACATATATAAATGCTAACAAATTTTCAACGAAGATGCAGTATATATATTAGGAAATTAAAATGCTCCCAACCAGCTCATACATATTGATGGCCATCCATCATTAATTAGAGAAGCACCCACAGTCACCATGATGCATATATAGTAGTATGTGCTAACAGGAAATAAAATGGGAACATGACAAAGAATAGCACACAAATGACATTGTGGTATGATAATGGGATGCATTAAGGAAGAAAAACCGAGCGTAGCATATTTTTTTAGGACACTGGAGGATTCTTCATCTGTAACAGCTCATTCGCTCTAAAAACCAAGATGTCACTACAATGTTTGCTCAGTGATGAGATCTCAATGCCAATGCCTTTAGCTGTTGTTGCATGTCTTTCACTCTACTGAAGCCCTTGAAACATTACAGCCCGCAGGAATACTCTTAACAGGGATCAACAGTTCACATTGGTGATATTAAAAAAAACTTCAGATATTTAATACTGCTTAGTTTTAATGTTAGGACTCAATACATTTATATAGTACTAAGGCCAGTCTCAGTGGCAGTGTCATGGGCATACTTACCAAGTCCGCCACATCAGCTTTTCAGCATGATGACCCTGTCACTCTCAATGCACAGGGTCATGGGCACAGTTTCATAGATAGCATGTAGCATTTAAATCTTGCATGTGTTGTTATCAAATGTAGGGTCATGGACTCTCAGTGGAGAGTCTTGAGTATTGGTACCTGTGTCGACCCGGGGTCATCACCATGACCTTGAGATCTTCTCTTCCTTCATTTATTTGGTGTCATGTCATCAAAAAAACCTATGTGGCAGTTCATTAAATGTCGATGACCCTGCCACTGAGACTGGCCGAAGGATGGAAAATCTTATCGCTTTGACTTTTCTAGAGACACATTTTGCTAAATGAGTAGTAAATTCAGACGGAGGGAGTAATTTGCAATCAGAGGAGATCAAATGGGTTGACATTGAAATTGCTCTGGATTCACACACTTGAACTTAAATACGAGTTCAAATTGGGCCATAAAAATTGGACAGTAAAGTCTCGTGGCCCCAACTCCCGTGGGCAACATAATTTTTGTAGAACATGTAGTCTAGCCAACATATTTATGACCACGCCTCTATAAAGACACTATCATTATCATCTGCCTTTTCCTATCCTCTCTTTTCTACATATTTTGTATAACAATATGTAGATGTCGTGCAATTTTTTAGTAATTACTCCCTCCATTCAACTATCCAAGGCCTATTTTAAAATTTGAAAAATCCATTTATGCAAAGCCTATTTGTGTTTTTTCACTGAAAACCACTAAATTGACGCTTTGACATCCGTGCGAGGCATAAATCCCTCTCACAAGATTTTCGAGAGATTGATGACAGGAGGGACATAATTTCCTTTCCTTGGTCTTTGAGTCAAGTACAAATAAGCATTGGATAAATGAAAGGAGGGAGTACTACCTAGTGTGTGTCGATAAAGGACGTGAATTACTAGTGTGTGTAGTGAATTGCAGGCATAATAAATATCGTCACATGCATTCTGCAAAAAACTATTAAACAGGGACACCATTAACTTATATGATACTAATTTACTTCCTTAGACATGTGAGGAACATTCAGTGTTACCAAATGAACTGGTACAGGAAAAAATTGCACAGAAAACTAGCTAATGGTTACTCGCACTGTATTGCAATTAGAAGACGTTTTGGATAAGGTTTGGGTCAAACATTAGGATTATAAATCTTGAATAATTTTTAAGTTGTTGATTCCTCTAGTCCCTATTTACGTTGCCACATTTGACACTTGCAATCTTTACTTACCTTTTCTTTCATAGAGTAGCATCTCGATAGAATTGGCTATATATAGGTTGCAAAACTGTTTTCACACTAGAACTAGCCTTAGATGCACATCTAGTTAGTATGTTGTAGTTTATGTTTTGAGCAAATAGTAATAACTATAGGCTCAATGATTTAATTACTTAATTCACCCCCTCCCCCTCTTAGGTAGCAAGCATCCGATTCCTTACAGCAGGCAAGGGTGCAACGGTCGGATGGCTGGGTGCTTACCGGCGGCACTATTTTTCATTGTAAAAGTCATAAAACAAGTTCACCATATATAATGTCAACTTCTATAATCTCCCAAGGTCACCGTCAGCACGACTTTGATCTTCTCCATGCGAATGAATAAAAAATAGAGGCTCGATCTTAACGCGACGTGTATTGGTGACCAGAGTGAGGACAATTGGTGACTTCGTATTAACCCCTGGAAGCTCGATTACCGCGATATGATGTTGGCTTCCGGTTAATCCCATGCATGGACAAGCTAGCAGCTAGAGGCAGTATGCAGGGTGCATATACATAGTGTGTATATATGGGCACAAATTAAGCCAAAGTAATAAGCCCCAACAAGCCTCGTAACGTAGACACAGCAGAGATCGATTGATAGGGTGAGTTATGGGGCAGGAGCAGGCCGGGAGAAAGAAAAAATTAAGACGGTGCGGGGTAAGACCACCCCCACGGTTTTCATGAAGAAGAAGAAACATTTTCCCGACTTAGAAAACCCCCGAACCCCCGTTTCACCGGTGAGGAGATTTTTTTTTTAAATCAACCCCATAATTCGCTCCAACGAGGAATCGAACCTGGGTGGTTGCGCCCATACCTCAGCTCCACTAACCAACTAGGAATAGAGGGCTTTGGTGGCTGGGAGGAAGAACGACGACGGCCTGAAGACGTCATGGCCGGAGCTGGCGCATGTGCGCGCAGAGTACGCGGTTGACGTGATCCACAAGGACCGGCCGGATGTGGACGACATCCCGGTGCTGCCGGTGGGCACGCATGTCCCGCCGGGCTAGCACCCCACGCGTGTCATCCTCTTTGTCTACAATAGAAACGACTCGGGCCTTTGGGTCGACCACACCCCCGTCGTCGGCTAGGCCTACCTCTCTAGTCAGTCTGCTGCTGGCTCCATCAATCTCCATGCATGTATCGATCATCTAGAAGCTATCTAGCTACGACATCTTTATAGTCCTTTTGGTTTTTAGTTGCATTTCTTTTGTTATGTATCTAGATATGAATATATCTAGGTGTATAATAAAAAGAATGTATCTAAAAAACGAAAACGGCAAGTAATTTAGAATGGAGAGAGTATTATTAATATGAATAATAATTCGAGCCACTTTTAATTTGTTTTCTTGTTATTTCAATACACATGCTACATGATCGAATAATGGGGGATCGATGATAACAATTTACACATGCCTGAAAAATTATCACCTCTCATGCAATGCTTTTGCATAGTCATTCATTTGATTGAATTTACAGTTGTCCTCTGATGCGCTAAACGGCCGTGGCTGGTGCACAAGCACCATCGCCAAAATAGACTAAAGCAATATATCAGGCATCTCATAGATAAGAATTGTGATGACTGAATAATATATCTATCTCTGCTGGTCCTGTGGTGCATCTACAGAGACAACTTGGTAGAATATTAACTGATCGATGATTCTCTTAGTCGGCCTCGCCAACGCGAAGACAATGGCACATAGAATATGATTTAATCATTCAAACAACCGAAAGGGTCTGGACAACGCCTAATGGGCCTATGGACTTATTGTATGGGCTTTGACCGAGTTTGCACCCGTAGTAATGTAGTCATCATCACATTAGTAAATTAAAACTGAGCCGGTGGGGGTAAGACCGCTCCCACGGTTTTTATTAAGAGAAAAAGACAACACCCAGTTTAGAAAATACCCGAACCCCGACTTCACCGGCAAGGGGATTTTTTCGGGGAATAAATCCCCGGAGAGGAAACCTGCGCTCAGTGAGATTCGAACGCAGGCCGGTTGGGACGCTCACCTACGTCCGCAACCACCCGAGCTATACTCGGTCTCTTATCACATTAGTAAACGACCAGACACATTGCGCAAAAACCTCCCAAAATAAGAGGCTGCTTCTATACATGAAAGAATATAAAGAAAATAGCACTACTGTGCATCACGATTCTCCAGCAGGTACTTGCGGCCTTGTTATTTGCCAGTAATCAACTTTCATTCTCATTCTGGCTGACCCAATCCTCTGTTCCTATGTCCATGGAGGTTCCGTGCTGCGGTTTTGCACAAAAACCTTGTAAAATTGCAGCACAGAACCTTGGACACGACGTCGCCGTGACGGGAGCTCGTCCTCAACGCTTTCCACTCATCCTCTCCGGCCTCTCCTTCACGTCCTCAGACGCCAATGCGGCCTTCCCCTGCTCGACTAGGTATGGCCCAACGCTGATGGCCTTCCCCCGCACGACGCCGCGGCCTTCCTCCACACCTCTCCCTGACCGTGGCGAATCTTTTGTGTTTCGGCATTGTAGCCAGTCGCGGTGGCCTGGTCACGGTAAATCGTGGCCTAACCGTGGTGGTCTCAGATGAATGTTTGCAACAAGACTGGATGGATGCTGGTTCAGACACTAACATCTCTATCGTCCTTGACATGACTAGGTTGTGACACAGGAACTCGTCACACTGACATGCCCACATTGCATTGTGGACTTGCAAAGCTGACTCCTTTAGCACAATGCCCCAATCAATTGCTTTACTTGCCTCCCGCAATATAAGGAGCGTACTTGACGCTCATAATCTTTCGCTACAATTGAAGAGTGTGTAGTATTATTATGTCATGTCACGAGAATATAGAGGGACAAGATACAAGGCATATGTGTCATGTGTGCAATATCGTATCGATCGGTGTGCATGCATGCATGGAGTAAGAGTGGAGTTGGATTGGGGGCAATGTTCGAGGGACAGCACTGCAGCTCTTACAAAAATTATGCTAATCCTCAAGAGATTAGCTTATATTGACACACCCAATTAGCAAGCAAACCACCAGATAAGCAGGCTCACGTGGCCAAGGCCCAATAACGATAAGTCTCTTACCGGCCCATAAGAAAGGCACTAGTATTCAGGTTCGTTCGCAGCTCGTGCTCGTCGAATCGTATTCCGTTGTGTTGACTTCCGCAGTTTCGCTGACCGACGCCCAAACTATGTTCACATCGCAGGCGGCAGCGCACAGCACGCCGTGCAGGTCGCCGGCCAGGGTGTCCTTCCATCTTCTTGCCGACGCTAGCGTCGTCCTCCCTACCGGCTTCTGCAACAATCTAGGTAAGATTTCCTTGTATCCAATTGCAATTTGATTGATCAGGTGACGGGTGGGGATAAACAAATAGGGGTTAATTAAACTAATCAACTGATTTCCGTTTGATTTATTTTATAATTAGATTGAATAACATGCTCCTTTTGTTTTTCCCTCAAATTGCAGAATGCATGTTTCAATCTTTTTTCTTCGCTGATTTTTAGCCAAGATGAAGAGGATAAGAACAATAGATAGTTGGTTTAAGGCTGTTACTGCTAGAGAAAATCCCAATGTCAACAATGATCAAGTTATAGAGATGCAACCATCCATGTAAGTCTCATCTGCTCCATTCCTCCAGCATATCACATATGCCATGTGGTACCATATTTTGCTATCCTTTGAATCTAATTAGTAGACCATTGTATGGTGCATTGTGCAACTGATGTTGATTTACTTAGTTTCAATGCTCGATTTGAGTTAGTGTGTGTATATATCGTGTCGTATATATCGGGTCGTATATATATCACTTATACAATTGGCAGCCGGCTCGCCCCTCCCCTCGCCCCCTATGTTGAAATCCTGCCTATGCCCCTGGTTGGAAACCACAATGGAGACTGAGTTATCAAAGGGATCATTCAGCAGGAGTCTAGAGTGCAACAGTAATCTTACTGAAAAACGGAACCAAACAACACCATATATATATATGGTTTCTGCTTTGTGGCTGCCTGGAGTAGTTGCAGGTTAGTGCAGGTGAAGGCTCCCGGGACGTTGCCGAATTTTGAGGTATAGTTTTGCATATTTTTGAGCCACCACGAGAGTTTAAAATGATACCTTATGACCATACGTGCTATTGAAAGGATTGAAGCATATAAATGTGTCAACCGCTTACATATTCATAAGAGCGCCTCCATTATGGTTGCCTCCTCGCCCACTATATAGTGTCCATGTATTGCTTCACAAGCAACAATACAAAGGGACAATGATACTTGGGCCTTGTTTAGTTCGTGGGAAAATTTGCCTTTTCAACGTTTGGAACTCCTGTAACACACTGTAGCACTTTCGTTTGTTTGTGGTAAATATTATCCTACCATGGCCTAACTAGGCTCAAAAGATTCGTGTCGCGAAGTACATCAAAACTGTGTAATTAGTTATTTTTTACCTATATTTAATACTCCGAACTTATGTCTTTTGACATATTTAATGTGATGTGATGGAGAGAGAGTAGAGAAAACGTTAGAATTTTTAGCAAACTAAACAAGGCCGGTAATGTCATGGATGTGAATAGTAGATTTAATCAGAGACTTCCTTGTAAATTTGTAATGTGCAGTAGGGATGCGATGCATTGGGATAGGAAAATCAGAGTTGGTCACTTCTGTTTCAGTGTACTAGAATACAAGGCACTGTGAGAACATCAATGATGGAGGATCACCTGAAAGAAGCACATGTGGCTTGGGCCCGGTTCGGAACCGTGGTGACCGTGCGGTGCGGCATCCCGCCGCGGAAAATCCCACCGAACGGGTCGCGGTGATAGGTCATATTCTAGGAGCGTAGGCGTGGCTCAGCTCGCAGGACCAGGTGTGGCAGAGCAGCGGACGGCGGTGCAGCTCTACGCCGTCCAGAGAGGAGGTGCTGGCGGGCGTCACGTGTAGCCGCAAGGCGCTACAGGTGGTGCTGCAGGGCAGCAGCAGAGCAGAGAGAGTATTGGCAGTGATGGCCAGTTGCACGGCGGCGGCGGCAGCAGAGCGACAGAGGAGCAGGTCCCTGCGGACGTGAACAAGCCCGATGCTGACGAGCCGCCTTCGTGCAGGGAGGAGCAGGAAGCTAGGCTCCATCTTCGAGTACACAAACCAGTTTGGCTACAATCAATTGTCTCCAACACATTATCCTCGGATTGGCTTCAATTCATTGACCTCGGATTGGCTTCAATTCATTATTTTTCAATGGCTACTTTTTAGGCTGTAATTATTGCATTAGGTGTGTTTGGGATTGAGTTGTTAATAGTTGAGGGTAAAATCAGAAAGTTAAAAATTTGAAAGTACAATCATAATTATTACACTTCAAAGTACGAGTTTGAACACCAATGGCCGTTGTAAATTTCATAATTCACTACATATTATTATATACATGTTTTTGAAGACATTGGACCATAAGATTGTGTCAAATTAAAACCACTTTTGTGTATGTGTATTTATATCATAATAGAGATTTTAGAAAAATAATTACACTGATGAAGCTACTATATTGATATGATTAACTAGCTCTGCCTCCTTCCTACTCAATGTGTGTAGAGATACTTGGGATACTCATTCATACCTAAACATCTATGATTCCACCAGCCTGTTAAAAGGCTTGTGATGTTTATGAAGTATGTACAGCATATACGGATAATAATTGTAAAGCACATCTATTTGTATACGGCTAACAATTGTACAGCAGTCACCTCCCATGTATTTACATATTTTCAGCACAGTGAAGGTACAACTCTAGTAGTCTTTACTAATATCTCGTTAGAATAGAGAGGACAAGCATACATGCAATAGGGATGTGATACATCTGGAAAGAAAAACAGATTCGATGTGTGCTGTCTCGAAGTACAAGCTCATCTAAGAGTTGCATACATACCACGAACTTGGAATAGCAAAATGTGATACCAATTTTCTGTTACCATGCATGGCAGTGAGAGTCCATGAATGGTTGTGGATTGCTGAAAAAATGTATGTCATGCTTTGAGTTACATAATCCAATCAGACTTCAATATGTCTAGAAAAACAACCATCTAATGATGCTCCATTTGCTAGAAAAGCACGGTATATCATTCTTAATTTGTCTATGATGGATGAAAGGGAGACGCAAGTTGAATTATAATGTAGCAGATATCTGAACTTCTATAATTTATTCAATAATGGAAAATATGTTGCCTAGCTCCCCAAAGCAGCCCCATTTCATGTTTATATAAGAAAAGTGGCAGATCTATAAATTAAACTTCTTTATTCAACCACTCTATTTGAATCACGTATAAGAAAATAAGAAATATGATGTTTCTCAAGCATAGATGATGGGCTTTTTGTTGTAATTTCCGAACCTTGGTTAGTATCCTTGATATGATGAACAATTGATGGCTTCGTGCATATTTGGAACCAAAGGCACCTGCTGGTCGAACCCCCAAATTCAAGCACTATGTTTATAGATCATGGTGAACCTTTTTTTCCATGTGTTCAAAATAAATAACACATGCACCATCATCATTATACTACTATCTACCGGTTCACAACCATCACTCGCATATATATATATATATATATATATTCCTTGGAAATTTCTCATTTGTTTCCGCACACCTTGGATTATAAGCAGTTGTGTTCTAGGTAACAACTCGATCTCTCGTTTCTACCAGTCCAGGGAGCAGTGTAGCTAGAGATGATAGTGTCTGATGATATCACAATATATGCATGGGATGCGTCAAGGAACAAAAACTGGAGTCGGGAAACTTTTTCATTTCATCCTGGATTTGGCACACTGGCCAGGCAGCTCGTGTCGTCTGGCGCTGTCTGCCTATCATCCCATAGGTGTACCTGCTGAGGCCCGTGCCTTTTCCTTTTAGTTTATACACTTCGTCTTCTTCGCAACCGTGGGAGGACAACGTTGTTCAAGAGAACATGATTCTAATTTCTGAGTGAACTGCGTGTGATTCGAGTATTCTAATGCACAGCAATATTACCTCTACACGGTATCTGCGGTGATGGCCAGATCAGCGGCAGCTGCGACAATGATGCTGCCACTGACCCACTGTGTAGTAGTTACTAGTTACAACGCTGGTAGGAATAATTAATTATAAATAATAAAACCATACGTTAACACCACGGTCACCTCCATTATTCCTGACTCAGCGCTATATATATACACTCGCAGCACTGCGAAAGATGCACCTCTAATACTATAATATATATAATACGATCGATGGGAGTGTGTGTGGAATCAATAAACTCAATAAAGAGGGACAGGGGGATACATTATTCCGTGTGCATAGCTCCAATCGATCGGTGCCAATGTGGTGTGCAATAGGGATGTGATACACCTGGAATGAGAAACATGGCTTAATTTGTCACTGAAGTACCAGATCATCCAAGAGTTTCATACATATCACAAACATTGGATAGCAAAATTTCTACAGTACAATAGTCCAAGAAACCTCAAAAGCTAGACATTAGCTTCGAAAATGGCGATCAGCTCCATTGTAAAAAAATTTTTAGGGTGTAACATGTGGTCGCGCCACCCGTGTCACATGACATTTTTTTTAATGGACCAGGTGTCTAACTCATAACTGTTCTTGATTCGCCTCGAGGGAGTAACATGAGCGATTTACCATACTGGACTCGGATTCCTGGGTTTATAGTATATGGACAGAAGACTTATTTGAGAGATAGTTAAAGGTGGAAGATAGTTCTGTTTACTTTTTTCAACTACTCTAGACACGACTGAAATAAGGGTATGGAAACAAGTATAAAGCTAAACATTGGAAATGGGAATGCGATGACTTTATAGTGAATGTGATGGTATTTAACCAACATTCGGGTATATTACTATATACCATTAATAAGAGTATAGTGTATAAGCTGAGTTCCCTACCACTAGGAAATTAACTGTCAATGTCATACTGGTGTTTCTTGATTTGTTTCACCATCATGATCAATGATACTTGTCAGTTGCATAAAGCTCAAACCATGCTGATGCCGGCACTGCCACATGGGCAAGCCTACCTAGAAGGACAAGGACATGTATGATGTGGAGTAGGATTGTGATGCATCTGGAAGGAAAAGTGGACTTGGAAAAACAGCTGAGCAATGGGTAGGATTAACAGCCAATACACAGATAGATGGCGGCGCATCACCCCTCCCCGCTGGCTTCGACGACATATGCAATAGCTGCTCTAGCCAACTTCGTTGGTCGATTGAGGCAGTCACCGAGAGAAACGACAATTGAAAATGTAAAGATGGTTGCGATTGGGCTTGTGTAGTCCAATGGTAGGACGGTCCAGTGGGACGCTACCCACCAGGGTTCAAATCCTAGTGCTCGCACCTTTTCCTGGATTTTTCAGGATTTGTCGGTGTTATGCGTTAAGTGGTAAGCGACATTCCCGTTGACGACGAGGCACCATTGGTGACTTCGGGAATCTCCAGATCTGCCGGTGCTGAGTCCTTCGGAGGTGCTCATAGGGGTAGGGTTTGCATACGTGTATTCATAGAGGTGAGTGTGCGTGCGTGTTGTGAGCGTCTGCGTTGTACTGTGTAATTCTCAAAAAAAATGTAAAGATGGTTGGGCGGCATGGGATCACTGGTAGATTCAGGACCTTTGGTACGCCCCTTTAGTCCTGGTTGAGTTTTGGAGCCGGGACTAAAGGGTTTTCATCGACATGGCTTGAAATGCCCGCGAACACCCCTACCCTTTAGTCCCGGTTGGTAATACCAACCGAGACTAAAAGGGGGCTTTGAACTACTATTTTACGACAATAATTGGCGCCAAGCTTTAGTCCCGGGTTGTGTTTCCACCTGAGACAAAAGGGAAAATGTAAAGATGGTTGGGCGGCATGGGATCACCTTAGTTTCAGAAACTTTGGTACGCCCCTTTAGTCCCGGTTGAGTTTTGGAGCCGGGACCAAAGGGTTTTCATCGACATGACTTGAAATGCCCGCGAACACCCCTACCCTTTAGTCCCGGTTGGTAATACCAACCGAGACTAAAAGGGGGCTTCGAACTGCTATTTTACAACAATAATTGGCGCCTCCCGGTTGGTGTTTCCACCTGAGACAAAAGGGGACCCCTTTTGTCTCGGGTGGAAACACCACCCGAGAATAAAGCCATTCCACCCACCGACAGTTTCCTATTTCTCTCTCCCACCGGTCAAAGCACATCTCATTCTTCTCCTTCCTTTCTCTATCTCATCTCTCTCTCTCTCTCTTCTCTCGTGCATGCAGATCCCGGCGTGCGAGCGCGGCCACCGGCGGGCGGCTCCCGGGGCGCGGGCGCGGAGGGCGGCTCCGGCGGCGCGGCGCACCGCGCCAGCCTTGGCGCTGGCGGCTCCCGGGCGCGCGCCGGGCGCGGCGCGCGAGCCCGGCCGCGGGCGGCCACGGCGGGCGGCTGGCGGCGGGCGGCTGATTTTTACTTGTGAGATGTGAAGGAAACTTGTGTTGTGAATGAAATCAAACATGCGATGCAAAGGAAACTGTGTTGTGAATTGAATCAAACTTGTGATTCATGTGGTGAAATTGATTGATTTACTCATGTGATGGTTAAGTATGTGATGAATACTTCTCGTCTGTAGTGCTTGTATTTGTTCTTGTCGATTCTCCATTGTTATGAACGGGGGCGTCGGAGCTGGAGCAGGATGCTCGCCGACGAGTGGTGGCGGAGCTGGAGCATGCAGAACACCAGCAGCCACGGGCTTTTTTTTGTTTTCTGGAAAACCCTTTAGTCCCGGTTGGTAATACCAACCGAGACTAAAGGACCCTTTAGTCCCGGTTCTCACCCGGACTATAAGGGGTTTGTCTCTCATCATTAGTTCCGGTTGGACTTAAGAGACCTATACCCCTTACCAACCGGGACTAAAGACCCTCACCCTACCAGTGGATTTTTGATGCTCTGCTCATGGCCCAATAAATACACATATCAAGTGCCCCCTTCTGATCCCCTTGGTCCAGTGTAGCCTGCGCTGTTTAGGGCATGTTTGGCAGCACTCCACCTCCAAAAAATTAGCTCCACTCCACCAACTCCATACTTTGGTGCTTCACACCACCAACTCTAAAACATTTTGGAGCTGATATACAATTTGGCTCATTTGCAGTGCTCCAGCTCAAGGAACATGAGGTCTAGTTGTGAATAGTCTATTTTACCCATTGTAATTGGACCCACATGTCATCCTCATCCGATTTTGTTTTCTCCCTCCTCCTCATCTCTCTTCTTCTACTCGACAGCAATAGGGCCACAACACGGGCCGACGACGGCTCCACTGGCGAGCAGCGGGGCCAAGCGGACGGCATGGATCCACTTGCGGTCAATTATCAGTGGATACCACCAGTATTATGTGAAAAGGTAGATATAATCGGTTCTGTCATTGATCCGATATAATCTGTTTACAGACTTTTTGAAGGCCTTGAAATTTTGGATGCAGAGAGAGGGAGATGTTCTGTAATTGGCTTTCTGCTTTGTCAGCTTGGAGTAGATGAAAGTTGGTGCACGTGATTAACGTGAAGGCTGCCGGTTGTGGATTTTTGAGGTATAGTTTTGCATCTTTTTCGAGCCACCACAAGACTTTTAAAATGGTAGCTTATGGCCATACGTGTCATTGAAAGGATTCAAGCATGCAAAGGATGTGTGAACCACTTCTGAATGCATAGGATCGCCTCCATTTATTATTCCTGCCTCCTCCCTTATATATATAGTGTCTCCGTATCGCCTCACAAGCAAGAATACTAACGGAAAATGATACTGGGCAATGCTATGCATGCGAATAGTAGATTTAATCATAGACTTGCTTGTAATATATGTACGTGCAATATAGGGATGCGAATCATTGGGAAAGGAAAACAGAGTCGGTTAGTTCGGTTTCTGTGTACCAGAATACATGGCACCGAGACAATAGAAGTGGTGGTTGAAGCTAGCTTTGGCCATGGAACATTGTTCATCTTGAAAGCATACTAGTTAGAATGCTTCCGTTGCATGGATGTTGGTTCTGAGGCAGATATTAATAGCCTTGTTGAAATTACATTTCTATTCTGAAACAATCTCCTCAAGTGAATGCCATGTCACCAATGCTACTACATAAACAGTTTCTGAAGAAATTATACATGTTCATTATTTGTTGAAACTAATATTTAATAGAGTACACAATTATGTAGTTCTATCAACCTTACTACTCCTTCCGAGTAACACTTTGATCATACATTTGTCTTGCTAAAAAATCATTTATATCTTGTATTATATTATTTATGGTTATATACTTATCATTGTAAAGTATATATATATTTGATTCCAGTCCAACCACATTTTCATTAAAAATAATAATAACTAATACTCAAATTATTTGTCAGATAAGAAAAGTTTGAATTTTAAATTTTGCAAATTTTGCATTCTAGTAATCGAATTTGAGTGTTATTGAAGATATAAAGAAGTACTAAGTTACAAGTATATTTCTTAAACTTTAAATATGAAAAAAAATTATTAGAAAAATAAAGCTATCATGACATCCGCCATATATAAACAAAATTTTCCCTTGCCTGGCTAGTGCAATTCGTTCCACTGATCCTTCTTTTCTCCCCTTCATCCATACAATAAAACATCTTAGTAAACTACTATATGAATGAACAGAGAGGGTAGAGGAATGTCATGCTCACAACCCACACATCGAGCAAATGGAATGGGACACATTGGAATGATGGTAACTTTTAATTATCTTTAGGTTGTGATGCTTCTCCAGGAGATACATACATCCTTTCCTTTTCCAAGCAGTAATCAACAGACCCCCAACTTTATGTTCCGATGTGTCCATGTCCAAGTTCACTTCATTTGTCCATTTAGATGCTTTCTGCATTGTTGGATGTACCGATGACGACAGTAAGCCCGCGTTAAGTGGTTAAACCATGGTTTGTTAGAACATGGGAACAACATTTTACGAACGCATGGTCCTTGACTGTCAATCAACAATGCATATTTTTATGGCTGTACCTATTACATTGTGTGCAGTAAATTCATTTCTGAGCCCAGGCCACATTGGCAAAGATCTGAATATGTGCATTTACGTGTGGTGCACATTAGTATTAAAAATGATCTCTGGTTGAAATAATTGAACAATTGATACAGTGACAGCTGTATATAAGGGAAGGCGTAATTTTAAACATTTCGAATTATGTATGTACACATAGCTAAATGTCCAACCTCAAGAAAACAGTTGTATATAGGAGAAGGTATAATTTTAAACATTCCCTGTTATCTATGTCCAGATAGCTAAATGTTCTATGCAAAGAAAACTGTCCAAATTTCAAAGTTCAAGTCTAGGAGCCAGATCATTTATGTGTGAATACCATTGTGAGCAATAAGCAACTACTATGTTTGAGACCTGAGTAGTTATCTTGTACTTCAACATACTGACCAGGCCCGCATCTTGGCCTACAGTAGGTGTTTAGTGCACGTGGAGGCTGCAGGGAGGTGGAATTTTCATGTCTAGTTTAGCAAATTTTACGAGCTGCAAGACTTTCGTACCCACTATATATATATATATATATATATATATATATATATATAGAGGACTCCGCTATTTGGTGCCCAGGGTACTAAATAAATTATTCAGTACCCGAGACCCCTCCGCGCGCCCAGACTCCCGCCCGACCGCGTACCTCCCACGTGCGGAGTCCGTTCTGCCCCGTTTTTTCCGCCGTCATCCCTCCCACGTGCGGAGTCCGTTCGCTTGGCCCATTTTTTCCACCCTGATGGCTGGTCCAACGCTCTCACCAAACTGACATGTTTGATATATTTCAAACACACCAAACTGACATGTTTGATCGTGGTTGGTGACTGTCGAGCATACACCCCGGGTACTCATGCAAGGAAGGAAGAAGACGGACTCCTACTATAATTCCCCTGTAATCCTACTAGGACTCAGTTTCGTGTAATCCTACTAGGACTCCTGCCTTGTAACCGACTAGGAACCGCCCCCTGGACTATATAAAGGAGGGACGGGTACCTAGCCGCACATCCTGAACAACCCAACACCAAGCGCAGGGCGCCATACTTGATCCCCAAACAGGACGTAGGGTTCGCCACCTTGGCAGCCCGAACCTTTAAAAATCTTGTGTCCCGTGTCCTTGCGCATACCTTCGAGTTCCAGGTCTCCCGATCACAATCCTCCACCGCACAATCTATTACCTCGGGTACCCCCTTGGTAGGTTTGCCGGTCTAAAACACCGACAGCTGGCGCGCCAGGTAGGGGTGATCATCACCACCGGGCGAATTCGAAGGACCAATATCAGATTAATCTACACAGCGCGTGGTTGTTGTATTTGGCAACTCGATGAGTTCTTATCAACTCGGATACTCCTATCTGGATGCAAGCACAAGTCGTCGAGTTAAAGTCCAGACCGCAGACAGACAATCCCAACTCGCCAACGCCCGCCCTGTTCGCATCAAGCAACAGCAACAAGAAGCAAGTCGCCGAGTTCAACATGTATTCGGTTCAAGCTGCTTGGCCCCATATCCAAGTCACCGAAAATTCCGGAACTGTGACGGCATCCTACAACACAGAAACCTCCACGTTGGTCTGACCGGTTCCGGATTCTTCTCTGAATTTGACGACGAGCTGTTGTCTCCTGCGGGTAAAAAAAATCAATATGCTGATCGTGCTGTGCGCGCATGCACGTGAAGTTCAAGGTGTGTATTTAGCTCTTGGGTACATGCACACGCACGGCTACCAGGAAGCTCCAAAGTTTATGGCTTGACGCACACGGCGCACACAAGGCTCCCACAAAGCTGCAAGACCTCCTCTTGACACACAAGCAAAACGTACGTGAGTACGCTCGGCTACAACGACCCGTCTCGTCGTCGACTACTTCAACTACTCAAGTACAACCACATCGTCGAGTGGCCTCACCGGCTTTACTTCAACTATGCCGTACGGCTCGACTACTCATCACCCGGGCTCTACTGCGCCTATGATGTGCATCCGGACGCGTCGTCTCGACGCTCAACTTCTCATCGGTCAGTCGCACTGGTTCTCACCGTGTGCCCGGTCACTCTGTCTCGCGGCTCGACTGCTCGTCACCCGGTTGCACCGGCTCTACTGCGCCTATGCCGTGCATCCGGACGCGCTGTCTTGCCACTCGACTTCTCGTCGGTCGGTCGCACTAGCTCTCACCGTGCGCCCGGTCACTCTGTCTCACGGCTCGACTGCTCGTCGTATGGTTGCACCAGCTCTACTACGCCTATGCAGTGCATCCGGACGCGCCGTCTCGCCGCTCGACTTCTCGTCGGTCGGTCGCATTGGCTCTCGCTATGTGCCCGGTCACTGCGTCTCGTGGCTCGATTACTTGTCCTCTGGTTGCACCGGCTCTACTGCGCCTATGCCGTGCATCCGGACGCGCCGTCTCGCCACGCGACTTTTCGTCGGTCGGTCGCACTGGATCTCGTCGTGCACCCGGTCACTCTATCTCGCGGCTCGACTGCTCGTCGCCCGGTTGCACCAGCTCTACTGCACCTATGCCGTGCATCCGGACACGCCATCTCACCGCTCGACTTCTCGGCGCCCGGTTGCACTGGCTCTCGCCGTGTGCCCGATCACTCTGTCTCGCGGCTCGACTGCTCGTCGCCCGGTTGCACCGGCTCTACTGCGCCTATGTCGTGCATCCGGACGCGCCGTCTCGCCGCTCAACTTCTCGTCAGTCGGTCGCACTAGCTCTCGCCGTGCGCCCGGTCACTGCGTCTCGCGGCTCGACTACTTGTCGCCTGGTTGCGCTCACTCTACTGCGCCTATGCCGTGCATCCAGACGTGTCATCTCGCCACTCGACTACTCATCATCCAGTAGCACCTGCTCTGCCTCAACTACGCTGTGCGCCACGACTACGTCGTCATCTCAGCGCACCGGCACTACATCGACTACACCGTGTGCCGCGACTACTCGTCTCATGGCAACACCGGCTCTATCTCGACCACGTCGTGCGCCGCGACTACATCGTCTCCCGGCTGCATTGCGTCAACAACTCACCTCGACTAGCTTTGGCTGGAAAACAAGTCGAGAACTACTTCCACACCACCAACATCTAGTCGGAATTAACTCTGACTGGTTAATTTCAGCAACAACTGTCGCATCTCCATCTCCGACCGCCACGGCTTCGTCTACAAGACCGCCTTAACAGCAACAGCTAAGTCATTTATTTAAATGATTACTATTTTTTTCCTTAGCTTGTTTTCCGTACGCAGGACAAACAGACTAAGGACTACTCATCTATGCATGCTTCTACATGGGAACTACCCTTCAGAGCTGCACAAGTCGACGTCAACGGTCGCAATCTAAAGTTCGCTACAGTCGCACAACTCGACTCCAGTCGCATCAACAGTCTGCCTAGGCAACAACAGCTAAGTCATTTATTTAAATGATTATTGTTTTGTTTCCATGGCTTGTTCTCCTCATCATGCAGGACAACATACCGACTATTCATCTGTGTATGCTTCTCGGCGGGTTTTCACGAGAGCTACACTCTACCAACTACTCTTGGGGTATATTGACCAAGTCACCACGAGCCTACTTCATCAACTCAGGGGCTATCCCAGGGAGGCAGCTTCTAAAGTCCGCTCTGCGCGGCAACTTAAAGTCGACTCCGGTCGCACCTTCGCCTACTCCAGCGGCATACTGCGTGTGTAATCTTTGATGGAACCTAGCTGTAAGTGGCCCTCGCGTCCTAGCAACGATATTACCTAGTTGCATGCGGTCTTCGCGCAACGTATCATGGGTCCAAGTACCCTAAGTACTCGCGCTCCGTACCATGGGTCCTAGTACCCTAAGTACTCAAGTCGACGTTAACGGTCGCACCTTTAAGCTTGCTCCAGCGGCACCCGTACCTTAGGTCTGAAATCCATGGCCCAGGTACTCAAGTCAACTCTGGTCGCACCTTCAAGTCCACTCCAGTGGCAAAAGTCGACGCTAACGGTCGCAACCTCAAGTCCACTCTGGTGGCAAAAGTCGACGCTAACGGTCGCAACCTCAAGTCCACTCCGGTGGCAAAAGTCGACGCTAACAGTCGCAACCTCATGTCCACTCCGGTGGCAAAAGTCGACGCTAACGATCGCAACCTCAAGCCCACTTCGGTGGCAAAAGTCGACGCTAACGGTCGCATCTAAGCCCACTCCGGTGGCACAAGTCGACTTTTACAGTCGCAATTTCAAGCCGACTCCGGTCGCACGTAAGCCCGCTCCAGTAGCAAAACTACTCATTTTATCTGATTTTTCATTCGATTTTGCCTTTCGGAAGTTCGTTTTGTTTTTTGCATCTTAAGCCCACCCCGCGTGGCACAAAGTCGACTACTGTAGTCGCATCTAAAGTCTGCAATGCGCGGCAATCTAAAGTCGACTTCTAAAAGTCACATATCAAAGTCTGCTCCACGTGGCAACTAAAGTCGACTTCGGTTTTCAAGTCGCATCTCCAAGTCCGCTCCGTGCGGCAACTAAAGTCGACTTCGGTTCTCAAGTCGCATCTCAAAGTCCGCTCCGTGCGGCAACTAAAGTCGACTTCAGTTTTCAAGTCGCATCTCATAGTCCATTACGCGCAACACAAAGTCTACTTCGGTTTTCAAGTCGCATTCTTAAGTCCGCTATGCCGGCATCTAAAGTCGACTTCGGTCGCATCTAAAGTCCGCTTTGACGGCATGGCTACTTCTCAAGCTCCACAGCTCGACGCCAAACTACTACTCGGAATCTCCAGCTCGGGGGCTGCATTTAAATTACTACTCAAGAACAACTCTAGCAGACATGGCTCGCTCTCAAGCTCGGGGGCTCTGCATCAACAACTACTCAATGTGGCTCATACGCCTCTCTTATCTCGGGGGCTACACGCTACAAGAGTAATTGGATGATGGCTTTTGCGAATACTGAAGATCCTTGGATTGATTATCTACTCATTTCAAGGATAGGGGGCTGCTATGCTACACCCATCATTCGATTTTTTCAAGACGGAAGATTCGGAATCAAGATTGACCCTCAGCTAGAGTCTGCGACTCAACCTAAGGCTCGGGGGCTACTCCAAATGGAGTGCGATTTTGCAATCGCACTGCCATATAATCTCGACTTCAAGACTGATGAGCTGGACCACCTTCCAACCTGATGGAAGTTCAAGTATTATTGAAAACTTCTCCAAGCAGTACTTGAGGACGCTCAAGAACTACTCGAAGAGGCTTCAAGGCTACTGGAACTACTACTCTCGACTACAACATGCTCGGGGGCTTGTCGGGCATACACCCTGGGTACTCATGCAAGGAAGGAAGAAGACAGACTCCTACTAGAATTCCCCTGTAATCCTACTAGGACTCGTTCTGTGTAATCCTACTAGGACTCCTGCCTTGTAACCGACTAGGAACCCGCCGCCTGGACTATATAAAGGAGGGCCGGGTACCTAGCCGCACATCCTAAACAACCCAACACCAAGCGCAGGGCGCCATACTTGATCCCCAAACAGGACGTAGGGTTCGCCACCTTGGCGGCCCGAACCTGTATAAATCTTGTGTCCCGTGTCCTAGCGCATACCTTCGAGTTCCAGGTCTCCCGATCATGATCCTCCACCGCACAATCTACTACCTTGGGTACCTCCTTGGTAGGTTTGCTGGACTAAAACACCGACAGTGATACGGTTCAGGAGTCACACGAATTTTCCATGGAATATTCGTAACACCTGGAAATGGAGTCTATAAATAGATCTCTATCCACTAGCCTCATTATGCATTGTGAGCGGCACCACAGATTAGGTAGAGGAATAGAGGGTAGACCGCATAGCCCACAATCTTTCTAACAAAAAGCACATATAAATCATTGCATGCTTCAATACATCCACCACAAAATCACAACTGCTTCGTAAAATGTAGCACTATGGAACTACACAACCAACTGCACTCACCCATGCTGCAGCGTCTCTCTTACCTACGTGATTTTTTTAAGACGTGCAAAGCACGTTTTTCATTAAGAGAAGAGAGAAAAAAGTCATACAAGATCCAACAAGTTAGGCAAGGCGGGGGACAAAGAGTAATAAAGCGAAGACAAAAAAAAGTCATACAAGATCCAACAAGGAGGCGAGCAATCGGGAGGAAGCCCGCGCGTGCCTAAGTCTTAGCTTCATCGAGGATTGCCGGTGCGAGAGCCACCGGCATTAGGGCCTCCCTGTCGTGAATGCGCCGATTGCGCTCCCTCCAAATCGACCAAGTGACCAACCAGACAAAGGCATCGAAACCTTTTCGTCGGGTTTTAGCAACCAACTTCCTGACGGAGCACCACCAAGTAGCAAGAGACATGGGACGATCCGGGGCGAGCTGAGGTAGGAGAATATGCCCGAGGGTTCGAAACCACGTCAATTCAAGACACACAACAAGCAGGTGATCCAGAGTTTCGACCTCTTGCGCACAGAGTGCACAGGTATCAGAGTCCTTCAAGCCATGGCGATGAAGTCTGTCGGAGGTCCAACATCGACCATGCAGCACTAACCAGGCAAAGAACATGCATTTGCCTGGCATCTGAGTGTTCCAAATTTGACGGGCGCCCAGAATGTCAACGCGACCAAGGAAGAGTGCGTCATAGGCGGAAGAGGAGGAGTACTGACCGTTTGGCGACCACTTCCAAATAAACTTGTCGGACTCCGATGACAGCCTCACGGCCCGCACCAGGTCCCAAATAGAAAGGAACTGGACGATGACCTGCACGGTCCGCGCGTGTGTAATATCAGCGACCCAACGGATCCCACGAGGTCCCGTACGGAGGCCCTCCTGGACAGTGCGTGAGCGCCTGACCCGTGGCGAAACAGCCGCCCACAAGTTAGGTGCTAAAAGCTTGATGGAACAACCAGCGAGCCAGTTGTCCTCCCAAAACAAGGCCCTAGAGCCATCCCCGACCTCGACCGAGACAGGCGTGCCGAAGAAAGCTCGCGCGCCGGCGTGGAACCCAACATCGCCCACGTCTTGTCCGGATCCGTACGCGCCAGCCAGAGCCACCACAGACTAAGAGCCATCCCAAACGTGCGGAGGTCTGGTAGGCCTAGGCCGCCAAAACGGGTAGGGCAGGTGACGTTTACCCAGGCCACCAAACAGCGACCACCGTGAGCCACCTCTATGCCGCACCAGAGGAAGCCTCGGATGAGCGTCTCGACCGCTTTGATAGCCCAAGGTGCGATGGAGATCACCATAGAGATATGCACCGGGATAGCCGAGAGGGTGGATTTGGCTAGGACCAAGCGACCACCTCGATTGAGTAGTCTCCCTTGCCAGGGGGGAGACGCCTCGCGACCTTATCGACCAGCGGCTGCAAAGCCGCCTTAGGGATTCTGTTGATGGAGAGAGGGACCCCGAGGTAGGTACATGGGAATTCGGCGATAGAGCAAGAGAGAATGGAGCGGACCAAGGAGATCTGCTCGTCCGAGCAGTTGATGGGATAGACATGACTCTTGGAGAGGTTCGCTGCAAGGCCAGAAGCTCCTTCGAAAAGGGTCAGCACCCCCTTGGCGACCCGAAGGTCGAGTTCGACCGGAGAGAAGAAAGCGACCACATCATCCGCATAAAGTGAAGCGCGGAAACGGATATCATTCCGTCCCAGCTGTTGCAGCAGCCCCTGAGAGTCAGCCTTGCGGATCAAGGCATGGAAGCATTCCATCACGAGCACGAAGAGCATGGGAGAGAGAGGGTCCCCCTGCCGAAGACCACGACCATGGCAAATCCGTTCCCCCGGGGTGCCATTGAGAAGGATTCTAGTGCTAGCAGTGGAAAGAATGGTGGAGATCCAGTTGGCCCAATTGCGTGGACACCCAACCGCGACCAGAAGTTCAAGAAGGAAACCCCACCCAACAGAGTCAAAGGCCTTAGCAAGATCAATCTTGAACATGATACGAGGTAGCTTCCGACTTGAAAGCAACCTAGCCGTACCAAGGACGTATCTGAAATTATCGTGGATGAGGCGACCTTTGATGAAGGCACTTTGGTTAGCAGAGATGAGGTTGGGGAGGTGGGGGGCGAAGCGGTTGGCCGCAGCCTTGGAGAAAAGCTTCCCAAAGCTATGAATGAGACTGATAGGGCGGTAGTCAGAAAGTGAGACTGGGTTGGGTTTTTGGGGACCAAGGTAAGAAGGGTGCCATTTAGATGATGGAAGCTACGGCAATCCATGTCGGAGAGAGCATTAAAAGCTCGAAGAATGTCTCCCCGGATGATCGACCAGCACGACCGGTAGAAGCGACCAATAAACCCATCGGGGCCTGGAGCCTTGTCCAAGGGTAACTCTTTAATGACCTCCCAGATTTCGGCCTCAGTGAACGGTTGTCCGAGGTCCTGCAGATCCAATCTCGGGAGGCCGAGCTCCTCAAAATCAAGAGCGCTCATGAGTAGTCCCCAAAATCCCGTCAAAGAATGTGAAGGCGGCGGCAGCCTTCTCATCCTCACGAGTTACGGTGCGACCGTCAACAAGCAGAGAGGGGATGTAGTTTTTCCTTCGGTGATGATTAGCATGGAGGTGGAAGAGCTTGGTAAAGGCGTCCCCCTCACGAAGCCATCGGAGGCTGGACTTCTCTCTAGCGATCGTACGCTGGAGAGAAGTGAGTCCAAGATAGCGGAGTTTGAGGAAACGCCCTACCTACGTGAATCATATAGTTGTGTCATTGTTGTGCCATGGGAATGAGATGCATTGACGGAAGGCCTTGGAAAGCACAGGACAAGCACCCAGTATGCCCGTGTATCAAGGACATGGGTTGCTGAAAAAAATGTTCCTTCAACACCTGCAGCACAAAGGAATGAGATGGAGACACAGTGTCCCATTGTCAGTTTTTGACCAATGAAAAATTGCTTCGTCCAATCTGTAAGCTCAGGGAGCAGAACCATTGGGTTGAGTTGGACTTCAACCAGTGCATGTTCAGGATTAGCAAGAGGATATAATGGATTTACTGTTGCTTTTTCGGACTTCAGATGCGCTCATATTAGATCTTTCCTACCAGATAATTATTAATAGGATGGTGCAGTCCTAGATGAATACTATTAATACAGTGCCCCTTCCATCTACTAACTCTCCATTCACTGTATAAGCAGCATAGGGGAAGGTATAACACTACCGGAATCCGACGCTTTGCCGACAGCTTGAGTCTTCGCAGAGAGCCACACAAAAAACTCTCGGCAAAGAATCTCTTTGCCGAGTGCATTTCTTCGGCTCTCGGCAGAGAAATTAAAAAAAAATCACTTTCTTCCCTCCAAAATTTTTTTATCCTCAACATGCACTTATACAAAACTTATGCTCAAATTTGACAAAATTTTAACTATGTTTGCTATATTTAACAATTTTACTATCCGGGAGGGATGTATTATTGTGTTCCGTAACACGACGTGGATTTGCATATTATACCGATTCATAGTACAAAACAGGATTAGGGAAAACAAGGCCCAAAATTATGGTATCTAATAAGCCTATACTCTGTTTTTATGGCTACTTCCTAACCCCAGTAGTACACAAGAAGGCCCCGTTGTCTACACTGGGCTGTCTCATTGATCAAGGTACGAAGGTACGAATCTGTTACTTGGTTCACCTCCTGCAATTGAGTACAATGAATGAACTCTATAACTTGGTTATCTGCATTTGGTTACTTGTGCCTTATATATGCTCGTAACAGTATGCCACAAAACAGTGGCTGATTCGGGAATGGAATAATACACTACTACAGAAAATGTTCGTAGCAGCAGGCGGATTCGCATTTTTAGGTGCGGGTGCGAGACCTGCTCCTAACTGTTGCTTTTTTCACCAGGACTCGAACCCGCAACCTCCAGCCTCAAGCGAAGCCTCCTCTACCACTGCACCACACACTCATATGCATCCATATCTAGTTTTCATTCTACTCATATTATACTACACTGAGTGTAAATCGTTTTTTGAGGCTCTAAACGGATTCAAATTAAAAACTTGTCAACTACAAAGTTTCATAACTTTCTTAGATCTACAACTTTCATGTTGGGAGTTTTTCCATTTGAGGTCATTTATGAATTTTGAATTTCAAATTCGAGATATTCAAAATTGAATTTCATTGACAATATGATTTCAAATAAAAAAAGTTGTAAACGACAAAGTTTCATAATTTCTCATAATCTACAACATTCATGTTGAGAGTTTCTCCATTTGAGGTCGTTTGAAAATTTCAAATTTTCAAATTTCAAAATTCAGACGTACTTTACATTGACAAAAGTAATTCAAATACAAAATGGTTCAAATACAAAGTTCTATGACTTTTGAAGATGAACAACTTTTATTTTGGTCATTTGGTCATTCGGTATAGTGGTAGTAATATTCTTCACAAATTTTATACATCCATCATATAGTTTCATGAAACTATATAAGAGGTATAAGTTTCATTAAACAATCTCATAGTACTTAGATGCATATTTTGAAGTGTTTTGGCACGAGACCATTTCCAGGAGCGGGTGATGTCATCACCCGCACCTAGAAATCCATTTCTAAGAGTGGGTGACATCATCACCCGCACCTAGAAATGATTTTCAGGTGCAGGTGACATCATCACTCGCACCTAGAAATGAGGATATTTTCAGGAGCGGGTCATGGGGTCACCCGCTCCCAAAAATGATTTGTAAGTGTGGGTCTAGCTGCTACAGTGTTGCGCATTTTCTTAGATCGGGCGGCAAAAGGACCCGCTCCTGAATAAAAATCGGTGGCTCTTACAAATGTCTTCTATAGTAGTGATATATATATATATATACTATTTCCCTCCCTACACAATTTGGGTATTGCCCATGCATCACTATTATGTGCTCTGACAGATTTCATGTCTTCATGGTCTTGATTCTACGATTTATGGAATCTACATTTCTACTATTTTTATGTTCAATGGCAGATGTGTGGTTCTGTGTGGGTTCCCTTTAGTACGGTCATTATTCCCATGGTTTATAAAGCATAGCTGCAGCAATATGAACAGTACACGAAGGCGGGAGGGTGTACGTGTAGCTATACCATCTGTCCATCTCACATGAATATATGTACGTACACGGCATCTGGTGTATGTATATCTCATTAGTGGCAGTGTTGTGTGGAATATGAACACAGGATTGTGATGCATCTGGAAAGAAAAGGAGAATTGGAGAGAAGCAAGTCGGATGAGTAATATGTAGGAGAGCCTGCCGGGTGAAAATTTCTATTTCGAAGCTGTGCAGTCAGCTACTGCAGTTGCGTTGGTAGACAGTGGTAGTCATCGAGCATCAAACCGCCCCTGCTGCAGCAACAGCAATCCATCATCAATCTCCTGCTCCAGCGGTGCAATCCGAGCGAGCTCCCCATCCTTTTGCCTCTGTACACCATGGTTCCTCAGAATCCACAACAAAGAGGCTAGAATCATGGGAAAATATTTGGTGCAAACCACTTTCTTGGTGGAAACGAGAAAAGCCCTTCAAAAATCATATTTGTAAGTATTCAAAAAATATGAAATGATGCGAACCAATAATATATCCATAGATGTACTTCAAGGCAAAATTGAGATGCAAACTCAAACTCGAAAAAATCAATTGAAAATGATAAATTCCTTGTGCATAAGCACTAAAAGACAAAATCTCCGAACTTTGTCTTCCAGTGCATATGCACTTGAAATTTGACATTTTTGTATCAAAATCTTTTGCCACAATGTGTGTGTATGCATACATTATGGATGTGTGTGATTTCAAAAATTTTCAATACTTGCAAGTATGGTTTTTGGAGGAGTTTTCATGTTTCCACCGAGAAGGTGGTTTGTACAGAATATTTTGACTCAATACCATTATGCAGGCAACAGAATACTTTCGCAACAGTGCACATGGTGTTTGACAGAAATGCTGCAGCAGGAGCTCCTCACATTCCGCACGAAGCAGAACACCCAAATAGAGAAAGAGCCTCCAAAGCTACCTGATTTGTTGCCCAAAAGATAAGTTTGAGACATGCCTAATTAGTGACTCACCTTGCCGGCAATGGTGCGCACGGCAGACGCATACTGCGAGTGCTACTGCAGTAAAGTCCGACTCATCGGCCCTGTCCAGCATCTGGATACAGAGGAAGTCATCGAGCACGGATGGTTGGATGTGATAGTAGTAAGTCTAGTAGCTTAGTAGTTTTATTTCTATTTTACCCCTATGCTTAGCCACTAAGGTACCTCTTGGTTGGCAGCACCTATATATGTAACCCAATACATCTTTGGAAGGTGTGGTGAATGGAATAGATCTTTTGGGCTAAAAAGTGGTATCAAGAGCCTATCCTTCCCACCCCTCCTCTCTCCCGAGCTCCCCTTCCCAGCCCGAAACCCTAGCTCGGCGGTGGGACCCACACCCGGCGGCGGCGCCACTGTTCCGGCCAGATCCAGCCACTAGCCGGCCCCCTCTCCCCTCCCGCGACAGGATCCGGCAGGGAGAACCGCGGATCGGAAGATAGAGGCAAGGAGGCGGCTCGGGCGGCTGATCAAGCGCAGGAGGCAGCGGCCGGCTGGGCGTTGACCCAAGCGTGCGCGGATCAACACTAAGGAGCAGGGTTCCTCCTGTGCTCACGGCGGCGCGGCTCCCAGGCGCGTGGGCAGGAGCAGAGGCGCGAGCGGGCGTTGGCGCAGGGCGCGCGCCGCTCGGCGGGCGCGTGGGTGTCCGACGGCTCAGAGGCGGAGAAGAGGTTGCGCAGGGCGGAACGGCTCCAGGCGGGCATGCGCGGCGTCTGGCGGCGTGTGAAGGCGACAGGAGGCTGCGGGCGGCTCGCCTCCCGGGAGCTCGAGCGAGCGCAGCTCTAGGCGAGGTCCGCGCGGTAGGGCAGGCCCCTCGCGCGCTGGAGGTAGAGGACCGCGCGACAGACGCCAAGACACGTGGATCGACGCGGCGAGCGAGGCTCCTCCCGTCGGTTGACCCGGCGGCGGCTCATTCCCGTGCAGCAGGGTTGCGACGGACGTGCGGGTGCATGGGCGGCTCCAGGCAGGAGCTCAGGTGCGCTTGGAGGCAGAAGAGCAGAGCAGCGCGGCGGCTCAGGGAGCAGCACGCGCAGCAGCTCTTTCTAGGTGACGCGGCTGCTCCGGAAGCGGCAGGCGGCGCGGATTGAGCTCTAGGCCCGTGCAGCAGGGCTGCACAAGGGCGGCGGGTCAGGGACCCGGCAGTTCCTTCTCCAAGGCGACTCCTTCGACTCCTTCCATGGCCGGCTCACGCGGAGTCCCGGCAGCCGTGGACAGCGAAGGTGTGACTCCGGTGGTCTCCGTGCACACACATGTCTCCTCCCGTGTTTCCTCTCATGGCTCAGTGGCGTCCAACACGAGGAGGAGGGCAGCGGCGGAGGAGGACGATGTGGTGGCAGCGGCACGACGGGAGGCGGCGACGGCTGCGCAGCGGCGCACGGCACGCGAGGAAGATGAACGGCGCATGATGGTCGAGGAGGAGGCAGTAGTGCAGCGGCGTCGGGCGAGACGTGCTGCTGCTGCACGTGAGGCGGAGGAGGAGCAGTGAGCGGTGCTGCTCGAGGAGAGGGTAGCGGAGTTGTGACGTGCAGCTGCTGTGCTCGAGCTCGAGGAGGAGACGCGCAGGGCGCGTCGGGCGCGATGGGGTGCGAAGGCCCGTGCGGCAGAGGAGGATGTTGCGATGGCGGCGGCAGCGAGGCTGCACGACGTCGAGGCGCAAGAGGCGGCTGCGGCTCGAGCAACGCGTGCGGCGGTCTTGGAGACCGTGGTGGCGTGCGCAACCGAGGTAGTGCGCATTGCCTGGGACACCTTTACCCAGCTGGAGCTGGAGGCGGTGGAGCTTGCAAGGTAGCTTGCGGCGCTGCAGGCCCAGGCCGATGAGCCTGAGGCACCAGCCGAGGAGCGACGTGGCGCCGGGCGGCGGCGACCACCACGGCAGGCGACCTCCACTCTGAGGTGCGGAGAAGGACGCAGAGGAGCAGGTCATGGCGCAGGAGGCGTCGGCGGGCCAGCAACGGGACGGTGAGCGTCTCTGGAGCCGGGGGAGCTCCGTCCTCGACTTCGACCTCGGACTCCGACAAGTCTTCACCTGGCGAGCCTATCTCCATTGGTGGGAAGCCTTACTTCACCAAGGGGCGGTGGCTTGCTCGCCCGAGGAGGAAGCGGAAAGAAGGGAGCCTTCTTCCTCGACGAGCGATGATAAGTGCGGCATGGCGCGCAGGCGTTAGTACTGGCGATGGTGCATGCGGAGGTACACGTGGTGCCACCGCGAGCGCAAGGTGCTACAATTGTGGCGGGATTGGCCACTGGGCCAGGGAGTGCCACCAGCCGAGACGCGGTCGGGCGCAGATCACGCAGGTCGTGAAGGATGACAAGGAGGCGGCTCTGTTCTAGGAACACCGCTCCGAGTCGATCAAGAATAAATGTTTTGTTTTGTTGTTCTATGGGCGTGCCTAAGTGCACTTAAGCTCTATTGCTCTATGTAAAAGCTACTAGACTTAGGAGGAGAATGATAGTAGTAAGTCTAGTAGCTTAGTAGTTTTATTTCTATTTTACCCCTATGCTTAGCCACCAAGGTACCTCTTGGTTGGCAGCACCTATATATGTAACCCAAGACCACTTTGGAAGGTGTGGTGAATGGAATAGATCTTTTGGGCTAACAGGATGGACCTCTGCAGTGTCAAATGTGGCACTGTTATTTTAGGGTTGTGGTCCATTCTTTCGATGGTATTTTGCAAAACGGTGACTTTTGGAGGTATTTTGGAATGTGGCTGTAATAGAAAGGGGACTTTGCATTGATGAGAATTTGACATTCTATAGATAATGTACATTATTTTGGAATTTGCAGATGTACATAAAAGGCGTGATAATAGTTCAAAGGGCTTTTATAGTATGATGTGTCTATTCAAGACATGAGTAACACTTTCGAGCCTTCTTTTCTCTACCTCCACCACACTTGCGTTGTTGTTTGGGAATAGTAGGCATCAGAGAGAAAAGACAAGCTGAGCCAAACAATTATGGTGGACCAACAGACCGTCAGAGAAGCTTGATGACCAAATGACCGTCAGAAAAGCTTCTTTTCACAGAGCATTAGGCGTGTGAATTGCAACTAGCGCGAGCCCGGCCAATTATCCATCGTATGCTACAACATATTTTCTTTGAATTGATTTATTGTTCCATTAGATAGTTTCCATGGCCAGTTTCATTTTTTTATCAAGCCGAGAGGCTAATTTCTGTCTGTGATTTATACAGAGATCATACTTCATATTAATTTCAAAGTCACAACGACCAATGATGATAGGCTACTATAGAAGGTTCTAAACTAGTGACCATTTGCCAAAACACGTTATCAACGATATATAGTTCTGAAGAAGAAGATTGGATCAACACGCTTGTATTCATGTACACACAGTTACATATATAGGTTACAATGGGTGCCAATTTGTGGCTTGCGTGAGCGCGGAGCGCGCGCGGCGAGCGAGTATTTGGGAGTGCGCCGTACGAAGCGTGGTGAGCGCGGTGCGCGGGATGACGAACGAGGCTAGGCGCGGCGCGAGTCTTCAGCGGAGTCGTTGGAGAGCTGGAGCGCGACGTCGTGGGCGCGGCAGTTGCGGAGCGCGCCGAGGCCTCACGTTGTGGACGGGAAGTCGTTGGAGGCCAAAGGAAGACGCCGTTCAACACCCCCCCTCAGACACAGCGTCGGTGGAGTTGGCGCAGAGGCTGTCGCGGAACTCCGTGAAGAGAGCAGAAGGCAAGACCTTGGTGAACACGTCCGCGAACTGGCGTGAGCTTGGAACATGCAGAACGCGAACCTCCCCGAGCGAAACCTTTTCCCGGACGAAGTGGATGTCAAGCTCGATGTGTTTGGTCCGTTTGTGATGCACAGGGTTCCTGCTCATATAGATTGTCGAGACGTTGTCGCAGAACACGACGGTGGCGGCGTGCAGTGAATTCCCAAGCTCGACGAGAAGGGAGCGCAGCCATGAGCATTCAGCCACGGCGTTGGCGACGCCTCGGTACTCAGCCTCCGCACTTGATCGTGACACCGTGGTTCGTCATTTGGAGGACCACGAGATGAGAGTGTCGCCGAGGAAAACGCAGAACCCAGAGGTCGACCGCGCCACAGAAACCGGGCAGTTGCCCACGGCGTCGGAGTACGCCGTGAGGGTCGGGGAAGACATGGCGCCGAGCGTGATTCCGAGCGATGGTGTTCCCTTGATATAGCAAAGAACCCGCTTGAGCATCGCCATGTGCACGTCGTGGGGAGAGTGCATGTGGAGGCAAAGTTGCTGGACGGCGTACGCAATATCCGGCCGCGTCAAGGTCAGGTATTGTAGGGCGCCGGCGATGCTGCGGAAGAAGGACGCGTCCGACTTGCTGACCGGCGTTCCGTCAGTGGCTGATGTTTTGGACTTGGCGTCAGCTGGGGTAGACACTGCTTTGCAATTGAGCATGTCGGCGCGCTCGAGGATGTCGTCGACGTACTAGGCTTGGGACAGGAAGAACCCGTCGCGGCGGCGCTGCACGTCGACGCCGAGGAAGTAGGCGAGCGGTCCCATGTCTTTGATTGCAAACGCAGACTTGAGCTTGGTGATGATGTTCTGTAGAATGGCAGCAGATGACGCGGCGAGCACCATGTCGTCGACGTACAGGAGTAGGTAGGCTACGACGGCGCCGGTGCGGTCGCGTAGCATGAACAGGGACGAGTCGGATTTTGTTTGCTCGAAGCCGATGCTCTTGACGAAGGTGGTGAAGCTTGTGAACCACGCACGAGGCGCCTGCCGTAGACCGTAGAGCGATCGGTTGAGGAGGCACATGGCGTCCGGACGTGCTGGATCAACGAACCCGACGTGTTGCTGACAGTACACCTTCTCCTGCAAATGGCCGTGGAGAAATGCGTTCGAGACGTCGAGTTGATGTGCAGGCCACCGCTTGCTGGCGACGAGTGTGAGCACCGTACGGATAGTAGCGGGCTTCACGACCGGCGTAAACGTCTCCCCGAAGTCGAGGCCGGGCCGCTGCGTGTCGCCATGAACGACCCAGCACGCTTTGTAGCGTTCAAGCGTTCCGTCGGCGCGCAGCTTGTACTTCCACACCCACTTGCCGGTGATCACGCGGACTCCTGGAGGTCGATCAACTAGCGTCCAGGTGTTGTTGCGTAGCAAGGCATCGAACTCAGCTTGCATGGCGGCCACCGAGTTGGCGTCTTGGAGTGCCACGCGCGATGATGTGGGTATGGGTGAGATGGACTGCGTGGGCACGGCTGTTGAAGTGGTGGCGTGCATGGCGTATTTGGGGTTTGGGCACCGGATGCCAGCCTTGGCTCGCGTGACCATGTGATGGTGTGGCTGAGGCGGCGGGTTGGAGCGAGGTGGCGCCCGCGGCGACTGGGAACGCGAGCGCGGGGCGGGCGACAGTGGCGACGCCTGGCGCGGGCTGGGGCGGGCAGAGGCGTGACGCGTGCGAGGCGAGGGAGAGCGTGTGGGCACTGGCGGTGATGGCGTCGCCGCCGTTGATGGAGACGTCGGCGAAGAGGTCGTCGACGCTGCAGGCGTGGCAGGTCCTGCGGCTAGTGGTGTCGGCGCTGAAGGAGTTGTGGTGGAGGGGTCGCCGTGTCGCAGTGGCGTAGCTGTAGCTGGCTCGAGGCGAATGACGGGTCGTCGCCGTCGCAGCGCGCTGCCGCCGGGTAGGAGAGGCGCGGCGTTCGTTGAGCGACCGGAATGGGAACGTTAACTCGTCGAACGTCACGTGACGCGAGGTGATGACGCGCCTGGTGTGGAGGTCGTAGCAGCGGTAACCGTGGTGATCTGCGGGATAGCCGATGAAGACGCATGCCGTCGACCGTGGGCAGAGCTTGTGCGTCGTGGTTGCCGTGGTGTTGGGGTAGCACAGGGATCTGAAGACGCGGAGGTTGCTGTAGTTGGGTGGTGAGCCAAGCAGGAGTTGGAACGGAGTGATGACGCTGGTGGAGGTGCATGGCCGCCGGTTGATCAAGTATGTTGCCACCGAGAGGGCCTCTGCCCAGAACGCCGTCGGAGCTGCACTATGGAGCAATAGGGTGCGCACACAATCGTTAAGTGTTCGAAGGATTCGCTCCGCTTTTCCATTCTGCTGGGAGGTGTACGGGCAGGAGAGGCGGAAAGCGACTCCGTGTGTCGAGAGAAATGCATGCATGGCATGGGAATCGAATTCCTTCCCATTGTCTGTCTGTAGAGCGACGAGGGGGAGACGGAATTGGGTGTTGACATATGCCAGGAACGCGCGGATCAGTGGCAGTACTTCAGATTTCAGGCGAATTGGAAATGTCCATGCATAGTGAGTATAATCATCAAGCAACACCAGATAGTATTTGAAGCCTGAAAAACTAAGGACAGGTGATGTCCAGACATCGGCATGAACCAATTGGAAAGGGAAATAAGTTCTAGACTCAGAGGGGGTAAAGGGGAGACGAACATGCTTCCCAATCTGACAAGAATGACAAGTATGTTTCAGAGACTTATTGAAAACAAAATCGAAGGAATGCAAAATCTTGTTCAACGTGTTATTGTCGGGATGCCCTAGTCGTTGATGCCACAGCTCGACGGAGGAGGAAGCGCTGAGGGCGACTTGAGGAGGCAGCCGGAGTGGATAGAGATCCCCGGAGCTTTCACAACGGAGTTTCACCTGATGCGTTGGAAGATCCTTGATAGAAAAGCCACAAGGGTCAAATTCAATAGAAACATTGTTGTCACGGGTGAGCTTGTGAACAGAAATTAGATTCGAGATGAGGTTAGGCGAAATTAAAACATTGTTCAGAAGAAGAGGTGAGCAGGCAGTGGGGATAGAAGCTGCGGCGGAATAGGAGACAGGCAGCCGTGCGCCATTCCCGACAGTAATAAAGGAGGGAAAGGAGGAAGGGGTCGGATTGGCGAAGTTACCAGGCGCATAGGACATGTGCGAGGAGGCCCCAGTATCCATGAACCAGTCGGAGGAGCTTGGGGGCGCCGCGCCGCCGGAGCCGGCGGCGTTCTGGAGAGCAGATAGCAGGGCAGTGTTGTCCCAAGGGGAGGAGGATGCGCCTGGGCCTGGCAGTTGGAGCTGGTGCTGGGCCGTCATTGCTTGCTGGGCCTGGACCGGCGGACGAGGGCCCAGCACACCGGCTCCGGGAGCCCGAAAATTCATGGGCCAGGCCGGCACGAGGCCGGTCCAAGGGTTATACCCGGCAGCCCATGGCTGTGAGTTGTTGCCCTGCCGAGATCCAGAGGAGGTGGCGCCGCCGTTCCCGCCGCCGCCGCTCTTGCCGCGGCGCTTCTGGTTCTGGTTCCGCGGCTTGGAGCGGGAGTTGCCGGTGGCGCCAGTGGAGGAGTCGGTGCCGGAGGTAGAGCCAGAGGAGGCTCCAGTGGAGTGACCGGCCAGGAGAGCTTGACCGGCGTCCATCTTGGCGTCGTTGTCGGCGTTGAGTTCCTCCAAGAGAAGAAAGGAGCGCGCGGTGTGGAAGGTGTGAGGCGGCGACCTGCCGGCGATGATGGGCTTGACGTAGCGGTACTTGGGATTAAGACCCCGCAGCATGTTCAGCACCTGGCTGGCCGACGTCTCGAAGATTGTCGGCAAGCTTCTTGAGTTTGGTGGTGTAGTCGGTCATGGACATGTCGCCTTGTTGCAGGTTGCGGAATTCCGCCTCGAAGAGGACGGCGCGCTGGAATTCATTGTCGCGGAAGAGCCCCTCGACGTCGGACCAGATGGAGTACGAGGAGGCGCGCGGCTGGTACACGATGTCGAAGACGGTCTTGGACATGGTGTTGTAGATCCAGTTGACGACGGTGTGGTCGAGCAGCAGCCACTCCGCGTCGCGATCAGGGATCGGCGCTGGTCCGGCGACGTGCGCGGTGAGGCCGAACTTGCCGAGGGTGGACTCAAAGACGGTCCGCCATTGGCTATAGTTGGAGTCGGCCAGGTCGAGGACGACGGGGACGTGCGAGCGGATGTTGACAGTTTGGACCATGGCGGCGGGCGCGGGTGGAAGAACAGGCTCGCCATCGTCAGAGGAGGAGGAAGAGTGAGTAGGGGAAGCCATGGAGGGAGTAGCGGAAGCAGAGGAAGCAAATGGATTCTCCAAGGATGAGAACTCGGGCTCTGATACCATGAAGAAGAAGATTGGATCAACACGTTTGTATTCATGTACACACAGTTACATATGTAGGTTACAATGGGTGCCAATCTGTGGCTTGCGTGAGCGCGGAGCGCGCGCGGCGAGCGAGTCTTCGGGAGTGCGCCGTACGAAGCGTGGCGAGCGCGGTGCGCGGGATGACGAACGAGGCTAGGCGCGGTGCGAGTCTTCAGCGGAGTCGTTGGAGAGCTGGAGCGCGACGTCGTGGGCGCGGCAGTTGCGGAGCGCGCCGAGGCCTCGCGTCGTGGACGGGAAGTCGTTGGAGGCCAACGGCAGACGCCGTTCAACAAGTTCTTTATGGGTCTGAACCTTTTTGATGATGTTTTTTACCGAAATTTTGATGGAGGTTTCTGATGACCGTATGTATTTGAGAGGAAAATTTCATTTATTAACAATTATTTTATTAATTTTATTGAATTTGAAAGTTATCCTATGATGATGTACACGTAAATGCATGGGTATGTTTTGTTGGGTGGAAGCAAAAAAATAAATATTTCTGCCGGTTAATACATATTCTGTGCCGACATCACGGTGAATAAATTAGAAATCTGAGATTCGGAATGGTCTGTGTGTCAGTTTTGCAATGAGATTTATGCTGTCGATTTCATAAGGTGTTTTTGGTGATTTTGTTTAGTGAGTATATTTGTGGTTCCCTCTCTATCTCTTCTACATGTGTGCATTTTTCTGAGCAGCCAACCACTTAGTTAATGGTGTTGAAGCACAGGTAACAAAAAGAAAAATGTGAGGATCCATGTTCTTGTAAAAAAAAATCATTGTGTGACCTCACTTCATTATTAGGGCTCCATGTTAATGGACCTTTTAAAAGTACAATGATTGTTGTAGTTCTTATCGCACCACCTCCAATGGTGCATTTGAATTACTGACTTGAAAGACACTTAATATAAATTAATGCAGTATTGTAATATGTTGTGCCATTGGAATTTTGGAGTGGGATGCACCGAAGGAAGATACAGCACTAGATGGTGAGTGTTCTTGCCAGAGAAAGCTGGAGAAATCACAATACTCATATTTTTGGTCAATGAAAAACCTTGCAATCATGGCTTGTGAAGAACAACAGCAGGGGTTAAAATATATATAGACATATGGGGTATGCTTATAGTTATTTGAGGTGAAGTTGCACAGTTAGATCCACTTCCAGAGGAGGTGGTCTTTCTTCGCCAAACTTAGCACGACAACAACCAACACGTCATTATATGTTCCTCTGCTTCAGTCGCCTCCACAAATATCCAATGACTCTCCTATATTAATGACCACCACCGTTGCTTGCAACATTTTTGTCACGTCACGCCGGCCACCAATTTCCCGCGTGCTACCTGATGCCTAAGCAAGGGCAAGAAACATCGTGCATCAGTTAAAACTTGTGCAATTGCAGTTGAGAGCATGAAAAGTGTAGGAGTTCATGCAGAGCCTGTGCTGTAGAAGGGAGAAGAGATATCTATAGAAGAAGAGACGTGCATGAGCATGGCCTATTTAAATTTTGAATAGGATGCGTCAGCAAGTTCAACATAAGTCTAGAGATTATTTCGCTCAGTCAGCAAGTAACAATGGTACTTGCTGACTCAGCACAAATGCTGTTCTAAGTGCAGACAAATTTTGCAATGGAATGAGAAAAATCAAGCAACTAAGTAAGACCTCCTCGTAGCTAGCTTATAAGTACTACACATATATACTAGCTTGCAATCCACAACTCGACAATTTGCAATCGAGCGGGAATGGGACACATCAAGGAAGAAACCAAAGCCACTGGAGGACGAATGCAAATCAGGCTGCCAGTTTCAGACCATACATATCTGGTTGGGTCTAGGAGCTCTCCTAGAACGGAGGTTGTTAATGCAGAGGACGAAGATTACTCTGCTTTAGCCCCAACCAGATGCTTCCAGCCAGTCTTAGTGATTCATTGCTCCCCTGCGGTTTCGGTTCAAAAAAGATGCTTCCAGCGAACAATAAGGATTGATTGCTACCGATGCTACATCTCTAGATTTTAACACCACATCTACCACAGTTGATAGTTTGGCCACTGATGAACCCACAAGAACTTGTGTTCCATATGATGTTACTACCAAAATAGCGTCCATGTCCTCCCTTCGGTCACAAGTATAAGGCATGTAATTTTTTGGACATGGACATCTCCAAATATAAACTTATTCACTAGATTTATAATAATATACATACTAACAGAAACAAAGTTATAAATGTATGAAAATACTTTTTGATACAAATATATATGCATCTGAAGTTAACACCTGATCAAAAAATGTATATCTAAACTCAATACACAAAAAATATGCATATACTGTGCATGTCTACTACCGACCAATGTAACTTATTTATTTTCTAAGAAAAGTATTCAAGAAACCGAACCCTCTAGAAAGACGTAATAGCTAGCTAGTATCAGTATTCTCATTAAGTATATTTTTATAGTTCGACAACTACATTTATGTTGCTTTGGCATTCTTGAGGCAACCAAAGATTCCAACTGCATTCGTATACAATTAAACAAGGTGTTGTAGTGAAATTAACCCATCTAATCATATCATCTATTCACACAAAAAGATTCTTCAACAGGTTTCTTCATATTAACTTATGCGACTCGGACTATTACAACACTTGATTTGTACACACGTACTATTTTCCTTCTATCAAAGGATGACATAGAATAATGTTTTTTCTACCTAAAAAATTTCTACATGATGGATTCATACAGACGGCACAGGGTATGGTATATTCCTTGAATGTTCGATTGAGTAAAATGCAGATGTTATGATTTCATCAGCTCATCACTGCATATATATCACTATTCAGTAGATATCTTTTCTTTTAACAGTACAAATTAATGCACACCCATGTGCTACCCTTTTCATCATAGAGCATCACATCGATCATTACTTAAATTCTATCCAGCAGCCAGCTATTGGATTTACAAGCATGGAGGAAGAGCATCCGACCGATGTGATATGGATATGGGATGTGTCAAGAAATTCAAGAGATGCACATCAAGAACCTTAGGGTTCAAGAGATGCACTCCGACTCCGACGGTGGGGCTCCTCCGGCGGCGACTACCTCTGCTTAATTAATTTGTTCCTCTGTTAATGTGTTCCTCCTGTGTGTTTGTTGAACTTGTGAAGGACTAATAGATCCTCTGTTAATATGTTCCTCCTGTGTGTATGTTGAACTTGTGATGAACTAGTAGATCTAAGAGACGCGGGTAGATCAATCCATGAACGCATTGCAATGTCTATGGCAGCAGCTTACAATGAATTGCAATGTGTATGCCAGAAGTTTGTTACTCTGTTTGTGTCATTATATGGCAGTAGTTCACAATGAATTGCAATGTGTATGGCAGAGTTATGCCAGAAATTTGTTACTCTGTTTGTGTTAATCCGTGTTTCCTTTGCCTCGTGCTGCAATGAAATGTCAGCACAGATGAATTGATGAATTTTGTGATGTGTGACACATTAAGATTTGTGACCCAATTGTCATTCCATCCATTCTTCATTCATACATTTAAGTTTGTCATATGTGACAAATTTTTCATTCTTCATCCACACAGATGAAGCAAAAGCACCACTTTTAACATCAGAATTACTTCTTTGCAGCATACATCCCCAGTAAACATCCAAATACTACACAAACAACAGCCACATAATCAAGTTCATCTTCTAGATCACATTGTCCATCTTCTCCTCCGTGCTTTCTTCCTCTGCTTGTCCTCCGATTGCTTGCCTCTGCCGCTCCCAATTTGACATTCCATGAATCAACTACTTCATCGACCGCGTCGCCCGATTCGGCGTCGAAAAACAATGACGTCGACATCCTTCAAAGATTGGAGATACTCCTTGTGGAAATGATAAAATCCACAATTCTTGGTGTACTGCAGAATCAAAAGCACATAAGAACCCTAACTCAGATTTGGGAGACACAGCAGACTACTCACCGAGTTCCTTGCACACTTGAAATAAAGATGACCGTGGTTTTCACCTTCCTTCTCAAGTCCGCCTCCACCACCCGAGCCATACCATAGTCCGGGCAAGGGACCCTGGAAAGCCGCTTAGCTCACCGACTGGATCCAAGCCCATGTTGTGATTGCGGCTGCTCCAGCAACCTTGAACCCTGCTCCTCGCACGTGCACCTCCAGACGAATCGGCGTGAGTGCGACATGTGCGCGACGCGGGAAGGACGGGCGGCGCGGCGGTGGAGCTCGGATCGGAAGAAGAAGGGGGCCGGGTCGGGCGGATGCATATTCATTCGCCGGGGGCATTTTGACAATGGAGCACTTGTTAGCGACGAGGTTAGTGTACCGGTGTCGCCGGTATGGATGCATATTCATTCGCCGGGGCATTTCGAACAATGGAGCACTTGTTGACGACGAGGGTTAGTCAACCAGCGTCACCGGGGCGGATGCATATTCATTCGGCCAGGGGCATTTCGGACAATGGAGCACTTGTTGACGACGAGGTTAGTCTCCCGCATCGCTTTGTCGGTCGGGCAGGCTACGGTTATCTTTTTTTATATAGGCTTCTGACGCTGACGCGTGGGCCCGACACTATTTTTTTCTGAATTGAAACTTGCTTCCCTCAAATATTAGAGCCCATAAACAGCACCAAAAAATTCATAAAAAATACGAACAATTCATAGTTGGTAATTTAGTATTTGAATAAAATATCACCACACTTGTTTAACCAAATTTCTTAAAATTAGATTTTTATATCTTGTTTACGATATAGTAATTATAATAACGTCTTAGTGTGTTCTAAAAATTCTACAAATTGACTTGGCAACATAATTTAAGTCCCTAAGCTTGTCTACAAAAATTCAAATGGTTTCGAAGATTATACTTGTGTACAAATGTCTACATCTCTCACATAGTTTCTTAGAATGTTACTTCAACATTGAAGTTTTCCACACTTTAAAACATGTTCGAACTCATATGCATTTGAAATTTTAACATAACCTTATGTTCACCATAAGATTACGAAATGCAAAGTTTCATTAGTAATGGTTGTGTAAAACAAATATTATTTCTATGTTGTACTTATAAGGAACAATATAAGGTGTATAAACAACATCCAAGAAATGGAATTACATACGAAAAAATGTCATAAATGAATAGATGTTGATTTTAGAAAAATTCAGAAACAAATATCATCAAATTTGGATTACGGTTGATGGAGAAATACGTGATACAAAATTTGATTGCAGATTAAAAGGGGAAAAGCAAACTGTTCTTCATTCGAATAGACTGGCCCCGGCCCTTCATTGGCGACAGGTGGTTGTTAATCATCGTATCATTTGCGCATCCAAACCTTTTAATAAACGATCCGCCCGCCTTCCGCCTTCTATCCCTTCTCTCCGCCTTCCTCGTCTCGCTCAGCCTCGTCTCCATCGGGGATGGCCCGCGACTCTAGAGGAGGTTACTGCAAGGAGGAGGCCCCAGCCCACGTCCGTCTGCCTTCCTCGGTCCGCCCGCCCCGCCAAGAGAGTGAGGTTCAGCGGCGACGAAGAGGAGTCTCCTACGCCGCCGTCGTCTTCCTCGGCGCTCCATGGAAGAGGCCGGTCTTCGTCCCGGAGGAAGCCGTACACGCGCGCAAGGGTCAAGTTGGCGGACTCCAGCGATGCCCGCCATGGAGAGGCAGGGTTTTTTTCCTCAACGAAGGAAGAAGCGGTCCACGCGCATTGAGGTGAGCCGCGGACTCCTCCGCGACGACCCGGGCGTAAGAGTGGTGGTAGACCTCATCTCCTCCGTGACGACTCGGCAACAACTCCGACGACTCGGCAACAACTCCGGCGGCGATTACGAAGACCACGAGGCAAGTTCGAAACCACCACGCGGATTTGTCCTTGTACCTTCACATCTTCACGATCAATTGTTCTAATGCATCAATTTCCATTTGTTGTAGGAAGTTGCTGCACATGACATTGATTTGGACTGAAATCAACAAGCTCAAGGAATCGGTGAAGAGAAGCGAGCAAGTTTTGAAACCGCTTAGAGCTAAAACAGCTTTCTTGTAAATTACAAGCTATTACGAAGCTTGCATCAATATAATTTTTCCTTTGATTTAGGAACGTCTGTTATTCGGGATGACATTGACTACATCCGGAAAGGAATCGACAAGCGGGATGAGCAGCTTAAAGCCGCACAAAAGAGGCAGGAGTTTGAACTTCTAAAGAAGAATGTTGAGTCAAGTTGCAAAACTAGAGACAAGGCTAGGTGAACTTGAGGCAAAGACACAAAGAAGCCATCTAGCTAACTAGTTCCCTTGCAGCTACAATCTAGTTTGGTGATGCGCTCGGTGATGCGATCTTATTTTGGTGATGTGCCTCGATGCATGTCGATGTGAATATGTTTGTTATGAGTTAGTTTGCTGGTGATGTGAACTTGTGATGCATGTCATATGTGAACATGTGATGCTATATCAACAAATACACTTGTTTGCTTGGTGATGTGAACTTGTGATGCATGTCATATTAGAGCCCATAAACAAAGACGTAAAAATTAGTAAAAAATACGAAAAATTCATAGTTGGTAATTTAGTAATTGAATAAAATATCAACAGCCACACTTGTTTAACCAAATTTCTTAAAATTAGATTTTTTTATCTCATGTTTATGATATACTATACTAGTAGCGGTAGTACTTGACTACATTACTCGTTTAAGGCCCACACAAGCCCACTCGCGCTAGGTTAGTAGGGAAGGACGCCTCCTCACAGCCTCCTCCCACTCCCTCGCGCCGCCGCCGCTTTCTCCTCGCCCGTCCCCTCACCTCCCCACACCGCACGCCACACCCCTTCGCTAAGAAGCGCGCCACACCACGCTCGGCGCGACACACACCACACCTCTGACAGCGAGATCTGGAGGAGGAGGGACCCAATAACAGCGGCGGCGGCGGCGACAACTAGAGGAGGGATCCGGTGGCGGCAGCGGCGACTTGGAGGAGGAGGGATCCAGCCACGAGGTCGACGCCGAGGGGGACGGGGCGTGGCGGCGGCGGCAGCGAGTAGAGATCCCTCCGCTCAAGCGGTGACAAGGTCGATGGCGAATCTAGGATTTGAGTTTATGGTATGCCACTCTAAAAATGTCTTATACAATTCGGTAAATGCATTCTACCAACTCGGTAATAATTGTAAAATTAACAACAATTCAGTAATAAGCGTAAAACTAACAACGTAATTTGGTATATTTGCTTGAGTTTGGCAATTAGGCCAAGCGGCGTGCAGCACATGCGTTCAGATAGTCAAGTATACAACATATGCGTCGTGACGCTTTTCTTTTATATAAATGCGTATAAATATACTTGTACTTGTGGGAATTGCAGGTGTATCGTGGCTCCTTTGTATAAGTACATGTGGACATACTTAGCTGTTGATGGTATACATACTTAGCATTTCCTTTAGATTGACTCTTATATTTGGTTTTGCTCTTGTTCCTATGTACATGTGCACATTCTCTCCAAGTTGAATAAGTACCTCATCGCAACAGGCAGCTGCATCATCCTCTATAAAATGGTAAGGTCGAATTGCTGAACTAATTTTTGGTTACTGAATTTTGCATTTATGTTAATGGTTTACCAGAATTAATGCAATGTAAATACAAGAGCTAAGTATATAATACTATTAATTCACACTAATAAACCGACGAGGACTATAGACCTGGGCCACAAGATGAAGAAGAGGGTTATGGCACTGCTAGTGCACAACAAAACCAGGTGGGTAGGGCTCAGCGCCGAGGTAGAGCGCCAAGGACATCCACAAAGTGGCCAAGTGACACAATGATAGTCACTGAGGTCGACATAGGGGGGATGCCAGTACCATTGACTCAAAAGCGCGCAGGTTCAGGGTGCTTGCGGGGCTCGTTGCTAGACAAAAGATACCTTTGCACTTACCAGAATTCAAAGAACTAAGCAATAATGAAAAGTGGGACTTGTTTGATAAGCATGTGCGAAACACTTGAAGTTCCGTGAAGACACGCGAAACCGCAGGCATTCAAGCTTTTCTGAAGATGGCAGCCAAGGCATGGAGACAATTCAGATTTCAGCTTAGGCAAGATTTTATCAGAAAAGGACTTGAGCCATTTAGGAGGCACCGTTTATCATCCCGAACAAAGTGGAAGGAGTTCATGAACAGAGGAAACCGAGCAAGCCTCGTCTGTAGTGTCAAGTTCAAAGAACTCCGGGAAGAACACAAGCAAGCACGCATGGGTCCAGTGGTTATCGTGAAACTAGAACAATGGGAGGAAGAGACGGACAATTAGGCATGGTATCCCCAACCCATATGACGCCTACCCGACGATCGTTCCAAGAATTGGCTGAGTAAGGAGTAAGCTAGTGATTAAAGACCGTGTTGCCGTGATAGTGTTCAACAACAAAGAGGCGTAAAAAATTGGTGCAGACATCAAGGAGAAGATTGCATGTGCGTAATCTTGAATGGCGAGGCGGGGAGTATGATGTGCTAAGTCGGTGCTTGGGCCGCCTGAACAACCCGTCGCGTCGCGTGGTGTCTCCACTACCGTGGCTAGAAGTATCCATGGCCTCAAAGACGCTTCCATGTACAGAAGAGGAAGAGAACGAAGACCGACGCATCGGTTGATACGGAAAAGATAAAGGAACAAATCAAGCAAGAACGGTGGTGATGCGATGAGACATCGGGAGTGCTGAGGTGGTGTTGTCACCAGATGGTGTTGTCACTGTCCAATCGCGCAAGCCCTTCACCCGCCACATCAAGCGGTAGCGTGCGTAGATAATGTAGGTTTGATCGATGCTACCGCAGAGTTGGCGACGGAGGTGCGCTTGTGTGATCGTACACACAAAGACCTTATAGGCATGTTGGTCGAACCCACACACGTGGCCTATGGATCACGTGGAGGGTCTTCAATGTGAGGCTGCAATTGGTCTTGTTCATCCGAGGCAGACTACGCTACAAACAGTCCCGATTCATGAAGACCGTGTTGTGGTTGAAGTGCTCACTCTATATACTATCTTTTGCATGAACGGTGGAATACCCTCCTAATGACGAGGTGATGAAACTCGGACAAGGCTGAAGACGAGAGGTTACAGCAGAGAAGGTGTCGATTGACATCAAGGGAGCACCAACATGTAAATCTCGTTCACGAGGCTACGGTAGAGATTCCTTGTAGTTCATAGAGCAGTGCAGTTCCTTCCTCACATGGTTCCCCATCCATCCTCCTCCTCCTCAATCCCCACATCCGCAAGACGCTTCCATTCGGACCTCCTCCTCATCACGAAAACTTGCATCCCCACCTCCTCGTCATCCGAAAACACAAAAACTTGCATCCCCACATCTGCAAGATACACCAAATATTCCATCCCCACCTACTACTAGTCCTGAAAAAACAGAAAAACTTGCATCCCCACATCCGCAAGAGACACCAAATATTCCATCCCCACCACCACCATCACCTCCTCCTCCTCCTCCTCCTTCTCCTCCTCATGAAACAACAAAACCTACACCCCAAACGAAAGTGCTCAAAACAATCATGCTAAGCAAAGGGTACATGGGCCTAATACCTCTGTAATAGCTCCTGGTGAGACACCACTGTTACCAGTCAACCAGAGTGATGTGTTGGTGCGATAAAGTCGTCTGTCAACGACATTTTCGAAGAAAGTCAGAGGTACATCGGGCCCAATACCTCTGTAATAGCTCTGGTGAGACACCACTAGGCAAGAAAGCCCTTGAGAAACCTTCAGCCATTTCAAATCAGCAAGGAAAGAAACTTGCCAAAAAACAAAAGCTCTACACCACCGCAAGCAAGCAAGCCCTTAAGAAACCTTCTTCACCATCTCAAAGCAAAGAAAAAAAATTGTTGTAAATAAAACCTCTAAGACGCCTACTAGAAAGCGATCTAAGAGAAACACCAAGAAGAATCCTTGGTCTATGACTAACCCAAAGCAATCGAGAAACACCTGAAGAATCCTTGGGCTATGGTTAACCCAAATTACAAATTCGGAAAGAGCCTTCTGATGATGATCTCAAAAGGCGCTCCTTGTACCAGAGCTCCACACATTCTACATGCAACGTGGTAAGTCGATGATGATTCTCCGATTATGGTCGCACTTGCCCGGGACCGATGCATGGCCTAAGAGATGAATCGTCAAACGGACTCAGCAGATACCAACTCGGTGATTTGTACGATCTCTTCAACTTGGATGCTTTGGATCGACACTTCTCCGGCTTCATCCCTGTAAGTTGCTTGAAAATTTAATCTGCTTCTAACTACTCATTCTCTATCGAAATGTGCTTTTTGCCTCACATCATCTTTACCATGTATTTTGCCTCCTTACACTTTGTTTTTCTTACTAATAGGAATATGGTCATAGAAGTTGAGAAGGCAGGCGCTGCAGTTGGCTTCCTTGATCCTGAATGCCTTTGCTCGACAACGTTGAACAGCATGGATCACACTCTTGCTTTCTCTGTGTCCTATATGTGCAATGCCTTCAAACTATATGCTAAAAAGAAACTCATCCTTACCGCTTATCTGAGTACGAACCAATCGATTGCGGTGGTGATCGGCTATGGAAGGTCTACTATCTTGATTCATTGAAGAGAGTTAAGACAGATAGTAACCCTTTCGAACAAATCATTAATGAGTAAGTTATTCCTTTCTTAACCTGCGGACGTTCCTCAACAAAGCTGCGAGTATATTAATTAATAGTACCCTAACAATTGTTGCATGTTTCGTTGTAGGGGTTGGGAACGTTACTGTGGCAAAAAGAAGTCACGCCTTAGCACCTTGGAACATGTCAAAGATGTTAAGGTACATACCACTTATTTCCTTCCTGTAGAAGCTAGTACTAAAGCTTGAGTTTATTTCTTCTCGATCACCACTATTTTTCTTTGTACATTTATTGCAGTGCCACCAACAACCTACTGAATCCAAACTCTGCGGTTTCTATTGTGCCTATCACATGCTTAATTTGTTACCAAAGTTCCCTGTGGGCCCAGAGAAACAGTCATTTTCACATGACCGGACTAGTTGTGGTAACGGTTGTTGTTTGATGCCCGTTACTAATCCTAGTTGTCTTTGACAGCGTGAAATAGACGCCTCTCATTTAAATGAGACATCGAGACGCGCTATATAGAACGCGTCTACGATGTTGAGTTACCGTAACGGGCTCTGCTTTGGTGCCCGGACCAAAGTCTCTGTGGGCCCGAGAAACAGCCATTTCACGTGGCGGTGGCTAGTTGTGGTACGGTCGTTGTTTTATGCCCGTTACGAATATGTGTTATCGATACGGGCATCCGCCTTTCTTGGCTCATTTGTAACACTTGATCGGTAATGGGCGCTTTGCGTTACTAAAGGCCATCATCTATGCCTGTTACCAAAGTGAGTTTTTCACGTAGTGTAGAAATATTTTTCCTTTGGAGAGATACTTTGAAATCTTCAATCTTGGCACCATCTTGCGATCTTCCTCGTGTTGACGATCCATACTCAATTGATAGGTTGTGGTCAAGGAGGTAAACACAAAAGATGATATTTTTTGTTTTAAGGGTGGATATCCGGCGAGGTTTTCGAAATCTCCGATGTGGGGATACACAATGCACGGATAGAAAGGCTAACAAAAAGATAGATACGCAAAAACGGAATGACCAGCTTCTTAGTCTCGGACCAAAGAAATCCAACCCTGAAATAACTCACCCAAAAATAAACCTTGTATACTATGTTTTTGCACTTAAATATATATATGGCTCTGGATAGGTAGAGCAACATGCAAGTGGTATTTATGACAAGGTTAGCATTACTTTTAAGAACAAAAATAAATCATCTTTAACCCATCCAAAACTTGAGAGCATATGAAAAACTATGGGTCTTATTTTTATCATAACCTCCGCAAAATATTAAGCTAGCATTTAGATTAATTTCATAATTGTATTTTAAGAGAGCATTAGCTTAATCATGCATAAAACAAGTACAAAGATAAACAAAGTGGCAACTATCATCATATATCAACATGGCACAAACTTTTTATCTTTGCCAAAGGTAAAAACAAGGTGGTGATTTTATTCATGATGAAAATAAAAACTAACACACATGCTGAAAATAAAAACTGAAAACACTACGCATACATAGGCGCATACAAGCTGAAAATTAAAGAAAAGGGAAAAGGAAAAATTAAACAAAAGCTCATCCTCTCTCTAATCTTCCGCCGGTGGTTGATATTGATAATCTTGATTGTTATACCCTTGCTCATAATAGGATTGCACCGCCTCCTCCTATGAATTGTTCTCCGATTGCCGGGTGAAGGCGGCCAAGCTCAAAAGCGATGTTTGCATTGCCTTCACCCATTTGGTTTGCATTGGATTGGATGGCTGCGATATTTTGCATGTTTCTTGCAGCGTATCCTCCAATGATGACCACACTTTGTTGTGGTTGAGGAAGGTGTGCATATTGCTCCGCAAAGGCAACGTTGGGTACCGCAAAATTTGGTGGGGGCATGGCTGCACCACTCCCCCATGCTTGCATTGGTACACCTCTGTAGTATCTTGGCAGCACGGGAATTCCTCCATATGGTGGTATATAATTTTGGAGCGCACCTTCTTCTTCTTGGGCTGCGGAAGAACCTTCTTCTATAATCCTTCCTCTCTTATTTTTCTTTGCCGGCACAAGAAGTCCTTCCTCTAACCAATCTTCTTTCCCCTCAAGAAAAAGGCTTAGTCTTGCATCCAGTAGGGGCAAATTTACTTTGGCCAATTTGAAGCCTCCTCTCTCATCTCCACTTATATATTTACCTTGCTTCAAATAATCAATTCCTAGAGAATTCGACTAGGAGATACTCCAGGTGTTTCTTGGAATTCGGTCTCAATGGCCAACAACATGGAGAGGTAACACCCCAACCAATATCTCGGGATCTCGATTTTGCAACACCACGGTTGATCAGGTGAGTGGGGTCGATTGGCTGCCCAACAATCAAAGCCGAGTAAAGCCAATTCAACTCCATGTTATCTTGGATCTTGGTCTCTTTAATTCTCCCCAAAATCCTCTTGCACATCCATGAGTGAAACACCTTGATTATGGGGTTCCGGATACTATTCCTTTGCCGGTTAGCTTCTCTCACGATCATTCTCCAAAAACCTTCCAATGCATTCACTTGCACTTCCACTTGCTCTGGGTCTCCCTTTTGAAAACCAAGCAACTCCCTAATGTACTCATAGGGAACCACTTGTTCATCTCCTTCCAAACCGAATGAGAGACTCGGCACTCCTTCATCAAGTATTGGCGCCATGGTCATAAGAATATCTAGGGCCATGTTGACGGTGTATTTTGGTACACCAAACATGTTCATTACACTTTGGTTTGGACTTGATTATGAAACTAACCCGCCACTAGGCGCACTAATGATATAACAAGTTCATCTTTGTATGTGCATTTAGAAGTCTTATGTTTTTGCAGGAAAACATGGACTAAAGGGACGGAGTCACAACGAGTTCAAAAGAGTAAATGAGGAGTCCCATTCGTGTTCAAGTGCATGATGAAATCACTCCTAAAGGTGGCAAGGACCGAAGTGTTACAGAGGAACATTCCCGAGGATTGAAGCGTAAAAGACCGAACTTCATGCTAGAAGACCCTCTATCTTGGACGCGAGGATGACGTCGTCAAATTGATGCAATTGGAGGGGGCAAAGTGCAAAATGTCAAGAGGACCCGAGGGAGCGAAGGGGCGACCGAACCGGGCCGGGATGGGCCTGGGCCGGTCGGCCAAGGCCGGCCGGCCTGGGCCATTCCTGTGTCGGTTCGGCCCCCCTTTCTTGAGCCTGAAGAAGATGCAACCCTAAAGCCGTGGAGGCGTCGCCATTTGCAGGGAGAGAGCCATTCGCCCGAGAGGCCATCCAGAAGCTGGAGAGGAAGGAGAGGAGAGAGATCATTCGCAAGGAGGATCACTCTACTCGAAGAAAGCAACCACAAGTGGAGGAGGACGTCGAGGCCCTGCCAAGACACCCCCGGAGGAGAAGGAAGACACCGTCGCAAGCGTCACCATGATCAATGGTGCTATGTCTAGCACCTTGATGGGGTAATCTTCTCATTTGTCCATGGGTTGTAAATGATCTTGAGATGTAATCGCAACTTTTATGGTTTCAATCTATCATCTAGTGTTGAAGATGCTTTCATGTTTATGGTTAGCTACCATGCCATGTTGGGAGTATAGATCTCACTTATCCCTTAGAGCCCTTCAATACGCCGTGATCATCATAGGTCTAGTCACGAATACCTCTGCGTAGTGACAGTACGGGAGGAGGGAAAGTGCGAAACCATGGTCACAACGCCCGGTAGATTAGATCGGTTTTGTATCTCTTAGCGGTTGCATGTTCAGGTATCGTAGACCCTTGGGCAAGTGTCTTTTATATATCTTGTGAGTTTAATCGCTCTCTCTAGTGTAGCGTAGTAGTTCTCTAGATTAACCGTAGTTTAGGGTTTGGTTAAGTTAGTTAGTAGTGCTAGATCAAACGCTTGTAATCCCCTTGCTCCGCGGATTGATAAGAACCTAGGGAATCCCCGTGGTGAAAAAGGTGTAGGTCCGTACGCTTGCGGATCGTAGGTGGATACGAGTTTTATCCATCAACAAGCCCCTTTTTCTCGCACGCTGCTGTGAGCAAGCCAGTTTACATCGCTTGGTTTTGCATTTATTTTTGTTTTTGTTTATCATTTATTGCTAACATCTAACCCCTATTACCTAGAAAACCATTTTGTTTTGTTTTTGTTTTTCTATCTTGTTGTCTAGATGGCATTCGCCAACCACCCCGTGGAAGAACCGGAGAAATCACTACGGGATTACGCTAGTCCTCGATGTGAAGACATAAAGGTACAAGAGTCGGATTTGAAGCTCGAAGTGACCAAGTATGAAATCAAAGCTAGGATCATCGAGACGGCGGCGGTAGCCCCATTTAGAGGGATGGAGATGGAAAACCCGTATAGATACATAAAGCATTTCATGATGCTATGCAACACGGTGCGTCAAGAAGGAGTTCCCGATGAATGGTTCAAGTGGAATCTCTTTCCCTACTCACTTGCCGGAGAAGCAAAGACGTGGTACTCGTTTGCGTCCTTTGAGGTTGAAGGAAATTGGAACAAGTTGACGAAGAAATTTTGCGAGAAGTTTTTTCCAATAAGCAAGGTTCAACATCTAAGGAGGCAAGTGATCACCTTCACGCAAGGAGAAGAGGAAGGGATAGACCAAGCTTGGAATAGATTTAATGAATTTGTTGAACAAGGACCAAGACTCGGCTTCTCCGGTGACGTACTCTTGCATACATTTTTCTTTTCCCTAACCCCTAGTTGCATGGAACATGTTCAAATGTGTGCAGGTGGGGATCTCATGGAGAAAACACTCACGGTAGCTGCTCAACTTTTGCAAAAGATTAGCAAAGCGGCGGCCATGCGAAGAGATTGGGAAACACGACTTTCGGGAGATCCAGAACATAATTCAAGGATGAAGACATGTGCTGAAATTTCCAAAAAGGCAGCCCCGGAAGACAAGAAAGAGGAGCCAATCTCGGAAAAGCTTGAAGAAGTACATATCGAGACAAGAACTACCCCAAGCGTTGACTTCCCCAAGTCAAATGAAACAAACAAAAGGAGTATGTCAAACGCGAAGCCATTAAGGAAGTTCGAGCAAATGGATTGGGTTCCAATTGATTATGGGGAAGTATTCAACAAGAGAAGACCGTTCCCTAACCAAAAGGGGATGTCGAGAGCATTTGAAGTGGATTTCCCACCGGAAAAGCAAGCGGAAAATTCGTACGATCTTGAAACCACTGGTGAGATCTTTCGAAAGCTCTTTAGTGATGATGAAGTGGATCCGGATCACATAGCCGAGGTGAAAAGAATCATGGGGATCAAGCCCGAAGCATCGCCATACGCTTGCCTCACCGAAGTTTATGCAATAGGATCCGATCAAGAGGAGAAGACTACACCACACTTGAGTTGCGAGATCAATAGAATTCAATGCAAGGCTTTATGCGACATCGGAGCCCAAGTAAGTGTCCTATCCTCCAAGATTTACGATAAAGTTCAAAACCATAACCTAGACTTAGCTTCAACTTCAACAAAGTTAATCATGGGAGTTGGTAGAACTATCAAACCTCTAGGTATTGGATGCCTACCGATTTCTTTGTTATAGATGCCTACTATAATAATCATTATCACATAATCCTAGGTAGGCCTTTCCTTAAGTTGGTTGATGCCTTGTTGGATGCCGAAGAAGGCAAAGTAACAATAAATCTTAATGGAGATAAGTACACATATAGTTTTCTTCGCGCTTCCAGTCATCCTTCACCTTTTCATCCCGAGGATGAAGAAGTAGAGGAGGTAGGTAGTCTTTGTTTTATTGAAACCCTTAGAGACCCGCTGCAAAGAGCAATGGAGAATCAATCCAATGACCAACAAGATGAGGAACTATAGGAAGCAACGAAGGTATTAGAACCACAAGATGGAAGCGTGGAGGAAGAAAAATTCAAAGACATAGGAGGCACTAAACCCGAAGAGCCACAAGTGCCCGAGGTGGATCACAAACCTTTGCCCAAAGGATTAAAGTACGAATTTTTGGGCTCAGGCAAGACTTATCCAGTCATTGTGAGCGACGAGTTGAGTCCCGAAGAAAATGAGAAGTTGCTGAATTTATTGAAAAAGCACAAGAAGGTGATCGGATATTCAATCAATGATCTCAAAGGACTCAGCCCCGCCTTTTGCACTCATCGTATACCTATGGAAGACCAATGTAAGCCCGTAGTGGACCATCAAAGGAGGTTAACCCATGCCATGCGAGAGGTAGTAAAGATGGAGGTTATCAAGCTACTCGATGCCGGAATCATCTACCCGGTATCGCATAGCGAGTGGGTGAGCCCGGTACATTGTGTGCCAAAGAAAGGAGGTTTGACCGTGGTGAAGAATGAGAAGAACGAATTAATACCGCAAAGAACCGTGACGGGATGGCGGATGTGTATCGATTGTCGAAAGCTAAACAAAGCAATGAAGAAAGATCACTTCCCTCTACCGTTCACAGACGAGAAGCTCGAGGGATTAGCAAACCACGCTTATTGTTGCTTTCTCGATGGATACACGGGGTTTATGCAAATCCCCATTCACCCGGATGATCAACACAAGAAAGCGTTTACTTGCCCTTATGGAACGTTTGCATATAGAAGGATGCCCTTCGGGTTATGCAACGCTCTGGCCTCTTTTCAATGTTGCATTATGGCGGTGTTCTCGGAATTTATGGAGGAAATTGTCGAGGTGTTCATGGATGATTTTTCCGTTCATGGGAAAACATTCGTGGATTGCTTAGCAAACTTAGACAAGGTTCTCACGAGGTGTGCGGAGGTTGATATTGTGCTAAATTGGGAAAAGTGCCACTTCATGGTAAAGCAAGGCATAGTGCTCGGACATGTTATATCCGAGAGAGGAATTGAAGTGGACAAAGCTAATGTGGAGACGGTTGAGCAACTCCCACCTCCAACAGATGTTAAGTCTTTGAGGAGCTTTCTAGGTCATGCCGGATTCTATAGAAGATTCATTAAGGAGTTCTCAAAGATCACTAAGCCTTTAACACAACTTCTTCAAAAAGATGTGCTTTCGACTTTGATGAGAAGTGCTTAGAGGCATTCCGGACCTTGAAAAATGCTTTAGTAAGTGCTCCGATCATTCAACCTCTGGATTGGAGTCAACCTTTCGAGATCATGTGTGATGCAAGTGACTATGCCATAGGGGTGGTTTTAGGTCAAGGAAAGGAAGGCTGAGTTCACGCCGTATACTACGCTAATAAAACTCTAAGTGAGGCACAATTAAATTATGCCACTACAGAAAAGGAGTTGCTAGCGATGGTGTTTGCTTTCGAAAAATTCGGATATTACATCGTGAACTCGAAAGTCATTGTCTACACTGATCACGCGGCGATCAAGTTTCTTTTGGCTAAGAAGGATGCTAAACCAAGATTGATTCGTTGGATCCTTCTTCTCCAAGAGTTCGATGTGGAAATTCGTGATAAAAAGGGGGTGGAAAATGTTGTGGCAGATCATTTGTCTAGGATGAACCGTGGACAAGATGAGAAAGAGCCCATAGAGGATAAGATGAGAGATGACCACCTCTACCGAATACTCGATAAGGATACTTGGATGATCGATATCATTCGAGCAATTCGGAGAATGCCTCTTGACCACCTAGATAAAAACACTCAAAGGAGGATAATCTCGGGAAGCCGGAAATATTTTTGGGATTCACCTTACCTCTTTAAACTTCGGAATGATGGAGTGATGAGAAGATGTGTACCAAGGGAAGAGAGGCAAGAAATTTTGAGAAAGTGTCATTCGGCGGAGTACGGTGGACACTATAGTCATTTTCGGACTCAAGCAAAAGTGTGGTCCAGTGGATTCTTTTGGCCGGAGATGCACGAAGATACTAAAAGATATGTTGCATCATGCCCCGAATGCCAAAGGACCAGAAACATATCTCAAAGGAATGCTATGCTCTTGAATTACAATCTACAAATCGCTTTATTCGATGTTTGGGGAATTGACTTCATGGGGCCTTTCAAAAACTCACATGGATTTGAGCACATCCTAGTTATGGTTGATTACGTATCCAAGTGGGTAGAGGCCATGCCATGTCGTAAAGCTTCCACGGAAGAATCCATTGCGATGATTAAGAGTGTGATTTTCCCTCGCTTCGGCACCTCGAGAATTTTGATAAGCGATGGAGGAACTCACTTCACCGGGAAGAACTTTAAGAAGTGCTTGTCCAAGTTGGGGATTGAACATAGAGTTTCTACGGCTTATCACCCACAAACCAACGGACAATCGGAAACATGGAATAGGCAACTAAAGGGCATCCTTAACAAGACTATAGAGAAGGGAGGCAAGGATTGGTCAAAGAAGTTGGATGGAGCTTTATGGGCATATCGAACGGCGTTCAAGACACCGATAGGTATGACCCCATATCAATTTGTTTATGGCAAAGCTTGTCACCTTCCGGTTGAGCTAGAACATAAGGCATATTGGGCAATAAAAGAGATGAACCTCGATCTAGACGCCGCGGTGGTAAAACAGAGAATCCAAATTAGCGAGCTAGAGGAGATGAGGTTAAAGGCTTATGAAAACGGAAGCATATACAAGGAGAGAATCAAAAGATGGTACGACAAAAGGTTGAAGAAGAAGGAGTTTAAAGAAGGAGATAAGGTCCTCCTCTATAATTCGAGATTCAAAACTTTCGGAAAGGGGAAATTGCAAAGCAAGTGGGATGGACCTTACATTGTTCATTAGGTGCTCTCCAATGGAGCGGTTACCATCATGGATATGAAAGGAGATCAATTCATGGTGAATGGTCAACAGCTTAAGGTGTATTTCGAACCCGACGTTGTGCCCCTTCACCATATTGATATTTTCATCATGGAGGATGAGCCCGAACGTCGAGCCTAGGATGTAAAACAAGGTGAGCTTTTTGTAAATAGCTCTTATTTTATTTTTCTTGAGTTTCTCGCAAAGTTTTACCAGGCCAACTTTTCCACATGGGCCAACAATTAAAAAATAGTGGAACACGCGAAAAACCGGACCGAACCAGCCCGCGAACCAGGGCAGGACGGCCGGCCCGGTCCGATCGGCCCAAGAGGCCCGGGTGGCGGTTCGCCCCCGTTTTTCTCTGGGACGCGCATCTTCAACTTCATTGTTTGGTCAGAGAATTTTAGGGAAGTCAAGAAAAGGAAAAGATGGGTTTCTAGGGCATTCCTTCTTGGACTATTTGAAGGAACAAGATTGGAGCTTGGGAATCCATCCCAATTCACATCCTTTTGCACCCAAGCAGCAGCCATGGCGTCCCCAAGGAGCAAGGAGATCAAGCTAGGCGCCGAGAAGCCTTGAAGCCGGAGGAGGCGAAGCGATGCGAGCTCAAGCCTACAATGGAGATCAAGAGGACCGCCCGCATCCGTTGCGGAGGGCATGTCCCGATCGGGCCGATTGCATCTCGCCACCATGTCAAGGAGGAGGTCTCAACTCCCGTCTGTAGATCGGAGCGTCTCCGGGGCATGAAGAGGAAAGACTACAAGAGGAGTCGCCCGAGCCGAAGGATTACGGGGGGAGTGAGTACTCCGACGACCGCAGCCTGAGCTCGTGGGTAGCCGCCGGAAGGGACGACAATGACCTCTTCTATTGGGAAGAGGTGCCTAAAGAGAAGACTCCCGAAGGTCCAAACGACGGTGGAGATCCCGATGACGGTGGCGACGGCGACAACGGCGACGACCCCGGCGACGACGACCCATTCGGGATGCATCCGTTATGTTGTGCGGCTTGCCATCACTCCATCTCAGACCTCTACACGTCGGTCAAGGAGTGTTTCGAAGCTATGGAGGTGATGAGGCAATGAATGGAGGATTTGGAATGAGTAGTCAATGACGACTACAAGTTCCTTAATAGGAACGTGAGGAAGTTATTCGGGATGGTCAGCAACATGAAGAAAAAGGTGGTGGAAGGATTGTGGGAAGTTCCACTAGAAAGTTAGGGTTTTCCCCCTTAGGATTTTTGTAAGATACGACGAGGACGTCATATGATTTTAGCGTGGGGGAGAGCTAGCTAGCTAGATCTTAAAAATTTTGCCTTAGTGAGTTTAGTTTGGTTTGGTTTAGAGTTTGCGAGTTAAATTTTTAGGTGTGCTTTTAAATTTTCAAGTTTGAAGTGTGTTAATTCAGTGTTCGAGTCGAAAAATCGAATAAAAAGTGTCTTTTAATTTTTGTCTCATGCAATGCTTTTTCTTTCTTTACTCGTATGTTTTTCCTTAATTTTTGATATATGAGCATGAGCTTTTGGTTTGAAACGTTTACCGTGGTGCTTAGTGGAGTTTTTACCTTTAAAAGTACCCGCACCATGCTTTGATCTAGAACCTTGTTTCGGTTGTGCTAAGTTTGATGCTAATGTTGGAGGAGTTTTAATTCTGAAAATTATATGAAAAACCCTTGTAATAAAGGTTAGGAAACTCTGTTTTTCCAAGTTGAGAGACAAAGAAAAAAATCCTATACAATGCCAACTCAGTATCCGCTCCACCATAAGTGCGGTTAGCATGATGAGTTGGGCTAGGATCCTTCTCTCTTGGAAGTTTTAATTTCAAGCAATGATCATGTCCTTGTATATATCTTTTATTGCTAGCCTCGTCATGCATTCGGTAACGAGACTCTCACATCGAAAGTCCTGTACATCGCCATATTCCATACCAAACCATAATATCTTTTTTGTACATCGTATTCCTTGAACACAACCTATGTTCGAAGTTTCGTCTCGTCTCTAGCATGGTTTTTATTTAAAATTCAGATTGTGTTTATGCAAGAAGAGATGAGCAAAGAGCTTTGAAAGAGAGGTAAAGATGTCAAGAGAGAGAGAGAGAGAAGTACAAAAAAAATATGTGTAAAGAAAAGAAAAGTAAAAGAAAAGAAAAAGAAAAGAGAAAAAAAGAAAGTAAGAAAGAGGAAAGGCAAGAAAGATATGAAGAGTGATTAATCAAGTGAAGATTAAGTAAAGTGTAAGGAAGGATGCCACGTTGTTAAGAGACGAAACTTCCATTTTTCCAACCATGTACAACTCGACAACGAGGACGTCATCGGTGCCTCGTAGTCTTGTTTTCTTTTGCCCTTGCACATGTCCACCATTCTATATCTTCTTATCCTTGACATCCCCACATCATGGTTTAATTCTCATGATCATTGGCTTTTAAAGGTAAACAACCATTAGAGGAATTTCTTAGCTCGACAATACTTGTGTTGATTACACTAGCCATACCTATAGCTCCACTTTACATGATATATGAGAGACTTATGGGAGGTGAGAGTTTATGAATTGTTTAGGATAGCCACTTCATATGAGCGACATGTGAGAACATGGAGAAAGGTTTTTGTCTAATACTTGTTACCGGAATTTTATTTTTGAAAAATCATGAAAACCCTCCAATGGAGGCAAAGAAGTTAGCATGGCTGGAATTGAGGACCTCGAGTGAAAGGTATGAGTTGTGGGGTAAATCTCGATTTGGTAAAAATTCTAAATGCCCATATTTATGTATGATGATCATTGCTTTATGTTTATTATATTAAAGATAAAGGATTGACTAACTTGTGAAGGAAGAATTAGCGGAGCACGTTTTCAACACCTTGGACAAAAGTTATTTCGCAAGGAACTTACTCGAGGACGAGCAAGATCTAAGCGTGGGGGAGATGTTGGCGGTGTATTTTGGTACACCAAACATGTTCATTACACTTTGGTTTGGACTTGATTATGAAACTAACCCGCCACTAGGCACACTAATGATATAACAAGTTCATCTTTGTATGTGCATTTGGAAGTGTTATGTTTTTGCAGGAAAACATGGACTAAAGGGACTGAGTCACAACGAGTTCAAAAGAGTAAATGAGGAGTCCCGTTCGTGTTCAAGTGCATGATGAAATCACTCCTAAAGGTGGCAAGGACCGAAGTGTTACAAATTAAAGGAACATCCCCGAGGATTGAAGCGTAAAAGACCGAACTTCAGCGAGAAGACCCTCTATCTTGGACGCGAGGATGATGTCGTCAAATTGATGCAATTGGAGAGGGCAAAGTGCAAAATGTCAAGAAGACCTGCGGGATAGAAGGGGCGACCGAACCGGGCCGAGATGGGCCTGGGCCGGTCGGCCCAGGCCGGCCGGCCTGGCCCATTCCTGTGTCGGTTCGGCCCCCCCTTTCTTGAGCTTGAAGAAGATGCAACCCTAAAGATGTGGAGGCGCCGCCATTCGCAGGGAGAGAGCCATTCGCCCGAGAGGCCGTCTAGAAGCTAGAGAGGAAGGAGAGAGAGATCATAGGGAGAATCTCTCTACTAAGCAACCACAAGTGGAGGAGGACGTCGAGGCCCTGCCAAGACACCCCCGGAGGAGAAGGAAGACACTGTCGGAAGCGTTACCATGATCAACGGTGCTATGCCTAGCACCTTGATGGGGTAATCTTCTCATTTGTCCATGGGTTGTAAACGATCTTGAGATGTAATCGCAACTTTTATGGTTTCAATCTATCATCTAGTGTTGAAGATGCTTTCATGTTTAAGGTTAGCTACCATGCCATGTTGGGAGTATAGATCTCACTTCTCCCTTAGAACCCTTGAATACGGCGTGATCATCATTGGTCTAGTCACGAATACATCCGTGTAGTGACAAAGGAAGGGAGATAAAATGGTCACAACCCCATACATTAGATCGGCCGTGTCTCTTAGCGGTTGCATGTTCAAGTATCGTAGACCCTTGGGCAAGTGTCTTTTATTTATCTTGTGAGTTTAATCGCTCTCTCTAGTGTAGCGTAGTAGTTCTCTAGATTAACCGTAGTTTAGGGTTTGGTTAAGTTAGTTAGTAGTGCTAGATCAAACGCTTGTAATCCCCTTGCTCCGCGGATTGATAAGAACCTAGGGAATCCCCGTGGTGAAAAAGGTGTAGGTCCATACACTTGCGGATCGTAGGTGGATACGAGTTTTATCTGTCAACAGGCCAATTCCTTGTGGGTGTTTGCCGACACTCCGTTGGAAAATTGCACCCAACCTAGGTGTCCCAACAAGTAATAAATATCCGTATGAAAGCCCAACATTTGGAGAGCTTGGTCGTCGAAGTCGACGTTCGCCACAAGCCTCTTCTCAAGGTGAGTGAGCTTCTCTTCCTCCTCCTCCGTCTTGATAATAAACCCATACTTGGAATATCGTGAAGTGTATGGAGGTGGAGTGGATGATCATGTCGAGCGGCAAGGTCGGACGGGCGGCTCCCCCGTGCGTCCTTGTGGTTCGGTGAACCGCATAGACGAGCTTCGTGTGGCCTTTATGCCACCGAGGAGCAAGGTGTTGTTCCTCCTCGGCGGTGCTGTGCCCTCCTCCATACTCCGAGTAGACTCAGAGATCGAGTGCCTCCTCGAAGAGCTTGTTGACGATGGCTTGGACGACGATGTTCCCTTCTTCTTGGAGAAGAGACTTGTAGTTTTCTTCCACATGGTTGCTGCACTCTTCCTCACAAATATATCCGGGGTTTTGAACCAGTAGCAAGGCACACAAAAATTATTGGAGTATGGACTTTTAGTGGACTTAGGATGGATTTTGATGGACGAATCAAAGCTCGAAGTGGAAGCTAAGTTTCTAGAGGTTTTGGACTTAGAGCTCAGGAACACGAACAAAGAGTTGGACGAGTGACTTACCTGAGGAAGACGGGCACCAGGGGGTATAAATGGAGGTGAGGCCGACCGGCCTGGGCCGACCGGCCTGGGCCGACCGGCCTAGGGTCCTCGCTGTCCCTCTCGGCTCCAGCTTTCTCCAATGCACTCCATGCTTGCTTGTTGCTTTGTGACCGTGTGCTCCACGGGTTTGCACCGCCCAAATGCTCTCATCCACTCCTTTGCTTGCATGATTGATCCTTCCACTTGATTGTTTTTCTTTGAGTCACTTCCATGCTCCCTTGCCTCACACGCTTCCATGAGATTCCTGCAAAACAAAGCTTTGGCAGCCCCCCATGCTTGTCCTTTACATGTCCTTTGATGATAATTGTTGGAGGGGCATCCCGTGATGCATTATGGTGCATGTGTGGTTAAGTTAACTCAATTGCCTCCCTCTAAGCATGTTTTAATGCTAAGCACTCCTCTAATTTCGAAAAATAAAATTAAACTCAGAGCTTGCAATGAGTTCAAATATAATTAGAGGTGTTTTTAAGCATCAAAAACAAATGTGAGTCGAAAATATTTTCCGACTACTTTTATTTTGGTCTCACCGGTATTGTTTGCTTTCATTAGTAGAGAGCAACCTTTTCCCGGCTTGATCATGCTGGCATAGGTTTAGGTTCTAATTTTGGTTAAATGTGAGAGAGATTTTGAATCAAATAAAATTAAATGAGGCTTAGAAAAATTCTAACTCTAGAGAAACCAAGGATATGAATTTTGAACAAACCAAAAGTTAAGTTCCTATGTTCACGCGAGTCCTACCATGCGCTGAAATTTAAATATCATCTAGGAACATAACGTGGCTCTACTCGTGTGTTTTTATCATGTAAAACAAGTCAACCATAACATCATGAAGAGGATGAAAGGTTGAGGTAGGTTCTAAATTTTTTTTTGGTTTTGGTTTCTCAAAAAGAAGCAAATAACACATAGGATGGCTCATGTAAAGGGCTTATGATCCAAATAAAATATCCAAACAAGATTTATAACTCTAAACATTATCCAACCACTATAAGAGTCTATGAATGTCTTGCGAAGCAAATTCTAAAACCAACTTACTTGAAAGACTCAAAAAATCTTGATCGGGTTGTCCTCCAGGTAGCTTATTCTTGAATTGACGAAACTGGTTGCCTCCCGCCTAGCGCTTCGTTTGTAGTCCGTGGCTAGACTTCTTTACTTGATTACTTCGGATCAATACTCTTTGCGGGCGTTGCAATCTTGGGTACCCACTTCCGCACCATCTTTGGCGCAGGCTTATTTTCCGGCTTAGTCATCTTTTTGGTCTTCACAGTGGCTTTTGATCTTGAGGATGCAACAACTTCTTTGATTTCCTTCGCTTCCTTCTTCTCCGGCTCTTCCTTCTTCCTTGGCTCTTTCTTGCTAACGTGACGATGAGGTGGAATATATTTCACTTTGATCATATTGCATACCTCGAAGCGTGGTCGAAACTTGAAAGAACTCTTGCCATTGATGTCGAACTTGATTTCCCCCTTGCCGACATCGATGGTAGCTCCGACAATCTTGAGGAAAGGCCTCCCAAGGATGAGCGGCGGCTTCTCCCTTTCTCCCATCTCGAGCACCACGAAATCGACGGGGATGAAGTGGTGTCCGACCTTCATGAGCACATCTACGGCGATGCCCAAAGGATAGCGAATGGAGTTGGCACCCAACTCCAAGCACATGGTCATAGGCTCTAGCTCTGGTAGGCGTAGCTTCTCGAACATGTCCCTTGGCATGACGCTCACACTTTCTCCAAGGTCGCATAATGCTTTCTCGAACTTGAAGGAGCCAACAGAACACGGAATCGTCAGGCATCCGGGGTCTCCTTGCTTCTCTAGTCTATTTGCAATAGCGGTGCTACATTGCTCGGACATCTTAACGTGATCCACCCTGAGTGTTGCTATCTCATACTTGTTTGCAAGTATATCTTTGAAGTAGCGAGAAAATGTAGAAACTTGAAGGGCATCCAATAGTGGCATGTTGATGCTCAACCTACGCACAACTTCCACAAACTTCTCAAAATGATAATCAAGTTTACCTCGGAAGTAGCGTGGCTTGAGTTGTGGCATCTTCGTGTCTTCTCCTGGCATCTCAAACTCGGGCTCTTCGGTGATGATTTCGGTAACCTTCTCCTTAGCAAAACCCACCACCTCGGTAGATGGTTTAGGCTTTCTACCTCCCGCGGAATGCTCCGGATCTTCGGTCTCCTTCCCCAAACAAGTTTGAATGGCCTTCGCCGTCTCAGGACCTTGAGGTTGTCCCGGTAGCTTCCCTTCATTAGCAGATAGGCGCTCGACAAGTTGTCCCACTTGTGTCTCGAGCATCTTCATCATGTTGAGAACTTTATGGTTGGAGCTTCCGACCTCCGTCACCTTGCTATAGATGTTCTCCAACACCTTGTCTATGGCTTTGAACTTGGTGACGGTGTCCTTATTGATCTTACCTTGTCAATTGCATACGAAGAGGAACTGAATTCGGAATGGACGAACTTGCGTTAAATTGAGGTCTACCTTGCCCGTAGCGGAAGTTCGGCAAGTCTCCCTTCCTCATGTAATCTAGCATCTTGGCTTCCTCCGGGCAATCCTTTTGGACATGGCCATACTCCCCGCATTCTTCACATGTGGATCTTGCTTCGGCAGCCTTTAAATCTTGAGCTTCTTTCTTCTCTATCTCCATCTTCTCCAACCTCCTCATAAGCGAGTCAATCTTGCCTTCGAGTATATCTTCCTTCTCCACTTGCAAGACTCCCTTGACGTTCCCCGTGGGTTGAACCGGAAGTAGGTGTTTGGATGACGCCCATGTGTCATTGTCCGCAACCTTCTTGAATAAAGTGAAAGCTTGGGTCGGTGAAAGCTCGATGATGGATCCTCCCACTGATGCATCGATGATCGTCCTTGACGGCATGGTGAGTCCTTGATAGAACTTTTGAACGAGATCTTCCTTCAGGAATTTATGATGTGGCACCGCCCGAGTGTACTCATTGAAACGCTCGAAAGCTTCCAATATGGTCTTCGTTGGATACTAAGCAAAAGTAGCAATCTTATTGCGCAAGCTTTGAGTCTTACTCGGTGAGTACACTACAAGAAAATCGTTGACTAGTGACGCAACCACATTTTAGCGTCATTGATTTATGACGTTCCTGGCTGATCTCGTCATAATATTTCACTTCCGAGCAAATTTAGTGACAAAAAATTTTTTGTCATTACGGTTTAATCTTGTGGTGGCGTTCCCTGTTCCATGCTGTTTTGTGACGCCACAAGCTCTGAAAAAATGTCATAAACCAACATCGGTCCCACATGTAAGCATTATTTTAAAAACAGAGTGTTCCAAGTCGTCATAAAATTCAGTAGAGTCCCACATGTAAGCATTCTTTCGAAATTAGAGTGTTCCAAGTCATCATAAAATTTTCCAGGGTCCCACATGTAAGCATTTTCGCCAGTCACGTCATAAACCAACTTTGGTCCCACATGTAAGCATTATTTTAAAATAGAGTGTTCCAAGTCGTCATAAATTCAGTTGGGTCCCACATTTAAGCATTTTCACCGGATCGGTGGAGGCTAAGGTCATGAAATGTTGCAAAATAATTTGCCATGGCATGGGTTCGAACTAGGGACCTGAAGGAACAAGGTCATTTGTTTACCACTTGCACCACTTCTTGGTTGTGCATGTTTTATGGGAAACATAGCTAATAGTTCATGCGAATTCTTAAGCGTGACCAGGTCCCACATGTAAGTTTCATTGAGTCTATAATTGCCTATCGAATGGTTGGCGAGGCGCTTCACTCAGACTTCGCAAAGACTTTCAACTTCCGCTACGCAGATGCATGCGGTGGCTTGTGGTAGGAATGGAGAATCCTAGCGGCGATGAGAGGGTGAGTTATGAGGCACCTCCGGCTACCAAGATTTGAGTTAGCACGACAAGGTCGTCTTGGTTTGAGCCACTACATTTTATCCTACAACCTAGGGATGGAGATTTCTAGATTTGGGGATCTTGATTGATGAGCATATACAAATACAATTGATTCAGATTTCTTTGTACCCTCAGATTTGCACTTCGATTGGTGTTAGAAGTTCATAGGCTATTGACAATTCACAGGTGTTAGATTCAGTTAGTTTTCAATTTGCATCAGATTGATAGGTTGTTGTATTTTACTAGCTTACGGAGGTGGCTCGGTCCATCGATTTTGTTACATCGTGCCCTCGATCTTGATCTTATCCTTGTGGATCGCTATAACAAGTGCGAGCATGGGTATGCTGTCCTTGTCAAGGAACCCTTGTGCAGCCTTGGGTGCCGGTATGGAATCTGCGGTCAGGTAGACTTATAGTACTTGTACTCTTGATGTCAGTGTTGCAAATGGATAATTATATGAATATGTATGTATTTGATGTCTACAGCCTGAAGAACAACGATGTGGGACGTTTATTTGGATTGATCCTCAATGGGATGCTAGGACTACTACTGTTCTGGATAGGCTGACAAAGGTTGTTGAAAATGGTCGAGGAAGTAATTGATTTGAAGGAAGACTGTGAAATTGCTAACAAGCAGCTTGAAGCTACTGCCGCTGAGTTGAAAAAGGTGAAGGCAAAGCTGGAATGGGTTGAGAAGGAGAAGGAATCGAATCTTTGCGAGTTAAATAAAAATAGGTAGTTACGATTATTATGAAACTTGTTGCTTGTTGATGTTTAACTACTGGTGGTTGCTCACTTCATAGTGATGAATGGCCTTGAATGACATATAGTGTTATGAAACTTGTTGCTGCTGATGTTTACTTCAGATCATGCAAATGACAAAGGGAACAACAATGGGAAGGATCACAAGAAGCTCGCAAGAAGCTTGAAGCTACTTCTCCGCAGAAGCTGCGGGATGGAGCTATGGAAGGAGAATCAACGCCTACAAATGTAATTGATGTTTAGTTCTTGAGTGTTGAGAATGGTCATGAGTTGGTGGAACTTGTTGCTACTTGGTGTTATGAACTTTGTGGTCGTGAGTTGAGAAACTTGATGATACTCGATCATAATTATGTTTGCTAGTTGGTGTTGTGAACTTTGTGGTCATGAGTTGATGTTTTGTTGGAAGGACCATCCTGAGTAACGATCACGAAACTGCTTATTTCCCTGCTCCAAGTCATCATAAAATGGAGGTCCCACATGTAACGATCGCAAAACTGCTTAGTTCTTGAGTGTTGAGAATGGTCATGAGTTCATGGAACTTGTTGCTACTTGGTGTTGTGAACTTTGTGGTCGTGAGTTGAGAAACTTGATGCTACCTGATCATAATATGATGTTTGTTGCTCGGGGGACAACAAAGGTCCGGTCTGTTGATGTTTGTTGACGGTGAATTTTGGTGCTCCAAACATATTCATTACACTTTGGTTTGAGCTTGATTATGCAACTAACCCGCCACTAGGCATACTAATGATATAACAAGTTCATCTTCATATGTGCATTTAGAAGTGTTGTGTTTTTGCAGGAAAACATGGACAAAAAGGATGGAGTCACAAGAAGTTCAAAGGAGCAAATGAGGAGTTCCGTTCGTGTTCGAGTGCATGGCGAAATCACTTCCAAAGGTGGCAAGGACCAAGGTGCTACAATGGATCATCACCAAGGACTGAGATGTAAAGTTTGGACTTCATGCGAGAAGACCCCCTATCTTGATCGCGGGGATGACGACCTCAAAATGACCCAAATGAAGGGGGCCAAGTGCAAAATGTGAAGATGAGCCGCAGGGAGAAAGACGGGCCCGAACCGACCCAGAAAGGGCCTGGGCTGGCCGGCATGGTCGGATCGGCCCAGGGCGTTTTTGTGGCGGTCCGGCCCGCCCTTTGACCTAGTCGCTCCTCGGTCTATTAATAGCTACCTCCTCCGACGGCCGCCGCATCCAACCATTCTACCGACGCCATTCACCAGAAAGCCGCCGCCGCAAGATGAGGGAGAGAGTTGGATGAGCTCGTCGCAAGGATCAACGCGGAGGAAGGAAGCAAGAGGAGGACTCAAGCCGCGCCTAGGGGTGTTCCCAAGCTTCATCACCGCCATCTTCATCGACGACGTTCTCCGGAGTCACCATCACCCCTATGTGCTTCAATCCATGTAAGATGATGGGGTAATGCCTCCGTTCGTCCCCAGGGTTAGATGGATGCATGATATGTAATCTATACATGAATCTTATGCCTATCGATGCTTTATGGTCTATGTCTTCGCGAATGCTTTGTTTACATATGTTTGCGCAACATGTGGTCTTAGTAGGGTTTGTAGTAATCGTGGTGATTAGCTTAACCCTATGGATGCTTAGGTATAGATGCGATTATATGTGAAAGTGTTTGATTACCTTGCGTGGTGCGATGCGGTGGAGGGAAAAGGCTTAGCGGCCGCACCGCCATGAAGCTAGTGAAGGCAACACCCTTTTCATGTAGTAGATGCATGTTCATGTGATCCTAAACCCTAGGGAGGGAACGCTTATCTACCTTAATCTCTCTCTTGCACCAACCCTCACCATCTAGTTTAACCTTAGATTTCTTAGATTAACATAGGTTAGATTGTCTTTACCTTTAGATTAATACCACTCTCAAAGGTTTTCCATCAACTAGATTCTGCTTGGTTAAGCGCTAGCAATCCCTTGCTCATGGATTGACAAGAACCTTGGGGGTCACCCGTGGTGAAAAGGTGTAGGTCCGTGCGGCTTGCGGATCGAAGGTTGTTACGTGTTTCAACCGTCAACAAGCCCCTTTTCTCTGTTGAGCAAGCCATAATCTTGTATTAGTTTTGTTGATTACTAACATCTAACCTCGTTTTCTAAAAACCCTTTTGTGTTTTTCTTTTTATTTTTAGTGCCTAGATGGATTTGTTCACCTCACCTTTGGAGGACGAAGAGATGTCGCTAAGGGAGCTAGCAATGCCGTCAATGGAGGACATTGAGATGCAAAAATCAGATTTGGCGCTTGCTACAAACCACTATGAAGTGAAGCCTAGAATCATCAACTTAGTGGCGACAAACCCCTTTAGAGGATTGGAGGATGACAACCCATATAGACACATTAAGGAATTCATGTTGATATGCAACACAGTGCAACAAGAAGGAGTTCGGACTGCTTGGTTCAAGTGGAATCTTTTTCCGTTCTCTCTCGAAGATGAAGCGCGAAGATGGTATACACTTGCGTCCGTTGAAGTGAAAGGAAGTTGGATGAGCTCATGAAGAAATTTCTTTCAAAGTTCTTTCCCATAAGAAAGGTCCAAGACTTAAAGAGGCAAGTGCTCAATTTCAAGCAAGGAGAAGACAAAGGAATTGATCCTAAGTGGAGCACAAGCGACCTCTCCCCCCCTTCTTCCTCTTGCACACGGTCGAGCGGAGACGGCGGCGGCGGGTGCCTCTCCGTCATGGGTAGGCAAGGCCGAGGGCGCGCTGCTCCATTCCCGCCAGACCCTGCAGATCCAGCCGCCGTTTCCTTCCTCCAAGCAGCAAAGTCCCCCCGGCAGCCTTGCTCCCATCCGGCCTCGCCGAGCGGCTCTATCTTGGGGATCCAGAGGTTACCACTACTGCCCCTCCTCAGAACCAACTCCCTGAATTACAACTTGATAATGTCTCATGAATGCTTTGATAGAAGATGCAGATTGCTTAGATGTTTTCAAGAGCAGATGGTCGTTTAGTACAAGTTTACAATTAGCATTGCATGATGAAAAGTTGTTCAATCTTTGCTCCCATTTTCACATAACTTGTAAGCTCAACTTGCATGGCACATTGAAATTTCAGGGGCTCAGGATGGCTTCACTGATGGCTTGACCTGTACTATCCCTGTTCTCATGGAGTGGTGGAAAAATCATCATATTAGAGCTACCGAAACTTCAACTCCGCAAGGGCTTTGTTTCATGAAAAGTGCCTGGATGGTTAGAAGATTAGAAGGTCCCTTCAGCTGCCAAGCAGCAATTATCCCCAACATTGAAGTTGCGAGAGACATAAGGAGGTGTCTGGACCGGTGATTCAGTCATTGTGACTATAGAAAACCATAACTGGATGGCAAATACTGTCTATTATGCTGCATAGATCATGTAAAGGAATGACATGGTTAATGAATTTTGTGTCTGTTCTTGTTCTGGTTAACTGAATTACTCTGCAAAACAATACATATCATTTGAATAGTAATTGCATTCAGTGTGACTGGTATTGAAGTATATTGATGCCATGAATTATGCTGATTGAATGTGAAATGATCCTTGGGTCATGAATTCAGTTTTTGCAGCTGAATGAACAATGCAAATTATGTGATAGATAGCAGTATGAAGTGAGGTACCATGTGATGAGCTTTTGTTAGGTGATGTTGGTAGATCTGCATTCTTGCGTTTATCTCTGATGATCGATCTCACCTGTGACGTTGTGGAAACATAATTGTTTGTAGCTGGTGCTGAAATGGTAGTGTTTATTCATTATTAAAGAAACCTAAATTTGTGGCTTTGTGGACTAGTACAAATAGACAGAATGATATCCTTTTGAGATTCATCAAGCACCAATTGCCTGACACAACAATTTGTACAATCTCAATGACAAATATCATCTAATTTTGGGCATTTGTACATGCATGTTTTTAGCTTCGTCCGAGTGCTTTTAGCTTCGTCCGAGTGCTTTTATTGAGTACCATGATCCATCCGAATGCTTCAGAACTAGTCTGACTAGGTTAATGACTCAGTCCTTGTTAAATTTTATCTTGGTTCAGTCAGAGTTGAGCACTCGATAGAGCAAGCACTCCATGAAAAAATCCAGAAACAATATAGGCACAATGAAGGCAGGAACAATGAAAAATGTACAAACCACTTATTTCGCCAGAAAATGTTCCATGTGACAGATATTATCATCCATACAAGAAACTCAACAGCCAAGGCATGTATACATGTAAAAATTTTCATATGTACAAGCTGAACCAAATATCGTAGGCATTTCACATCAAAATATCAAAACTGCAAAATGTCAGACACAGATAATTCCATTCACCAGCTGAAACCACAAGTATTTATCATATTGAACATCGATCGGATTCAAGAAGTAGTTCACATAACTACCTGGAATTTCATCCTATTCTACGTACACGATCAACACAAAAGCACTAATTTTTGTTTGTTGCCTTCTCATTGCAGCAACAACCACAAGCATCGACCATCATTACAAAAGCATATAAGAGAGTACAAGTTTCACCACGAGTTCACACATAATGGGGTTGCCGACCATGATTCTAGCACATAAAGACCACTGAGAGAAAACCAGGGTTGATACCAGCCAAAGCTTACAAAAATAGGAAAGCCTAAAACGGATCATACAAACAGACAAGCTAAATCCCTACACTCCTTTCGAAGATGTCCGACCGGTGGTTTTTCCTTGGACTCTCACAAATTGCATCACCATTCTCGTGACTCGCGCCACCCCGTCCAACTTGCTTTTGCTCTTCGCTCTTAGTCGCATGCAAAAAAAAGCATTTTATATATTACATCAGCTGGAGAATGAGGACACAACCCCTCAATAACAATAATCTAGAACCCTAACCTAGCCAGAGATGATAGTGGGACGCGGATTAGAGAGGGAAAGTGGTGGAGAAAAATCGTACTCACATTGTGCTCCGGCGACAAGGATGAGGACGCGGTGGCGCCGGCCATGGTCGTCTTGGCCATGATGCCAGAGCCGGAGCGCATCTCCCGCCGCGCGATGGCTCTCAGCGCGCCCTTGAAGGCGGAGGGGATCTCCCGTCCCACGCTGGCCTCGTGCACGCACGTGAAGGGATCTCCCGGCCCGCGTTGGCCTCAGGCGCCACCTCAACGCCGGATCCCCGGGTGAACTTACCGGATGCGTCCCGCTTTTGTCGAGAGGCGCGTGCTGACTGGCCATGGTTCTTCCCAACCTTGCCCATCTTGAGATGGAGGCGGGCGGCGGGAAACCCTAACTGGAACGGGAGGAGAAGGGGGAACTCTTTGGAACTTGTGGGCACGGGTGGGACGAGAGGAGCCGAGGAGGTCCCCTCATCTTTGAGAGTACCAGCACGCGTTTCCGTGTCAAGAAGACGTAAATCAATTGACGACCCCACATGCCAGTGACTCAATTCAAAATCATTCCATGAATTTTTAAACCTTGTACATAGATTAACATTTGAAAAAAAAGAACCAAAATTGGTGCAGTTCCTCATGAATGTAACAGATCAGATACCTAAATTGCATTCAAATCAAAACTATTTTGGGAGATACAAAAATAATAAATTTAAAATGCTTTTTTGAATTAGTTTGACTATATTTATTTCAAAAAATATAATGAGTTTTGAACTCAAAATTGTTGTGTAGAGGTTTCAAACCATCCCTAACATGCTTATATTTTTAGATATTTTTTTTTATTTCGAGAAAAAAAATGTATTCTAAAGGGACACCGAGCTACATGTGATATGAAACTTGAACACAAACATGCAATGAGATGAATCAAATCAAATGTAAACATTTGCAAATTAGTTACAAAAAATTGTGCTTGTGTCTATGAATAAGGTAAGTCATTACAAAAAAAAATTAGGACAAATTTCGTTTCGATTGCGACTTTAGAAAAAATTTGAGAAAATAAAAAAGTCACCACTAAATGGTTTTCATTATTAATGTATAATGCAACTTTGAAAGCTAAATGGAATGAATTAGTTGGTAGAGAGTGCTTTTAAAAGTTTGTAGGAAAAAATCAACTCATTTGGAGTTCGGAAGATGAAGAAAAACAAGATTGAAATTTTAAATACGAATCAAAAACAAAAAGAGTGGAATTACATGAACTCAGCGAAGAACATAACGTTAGGATGGGCGCTGACACGTGGGCCCCCTGTCGAAATCGATGCGGCACGCTCCGCCTCCGATTGGGCCCACCGTTAGTCCTGGTCGAAATTGTTCATGAAATCAGCCCAATGCGGCCCGAATGACAAGAAACCTTTCTGGCGCGGGAGATAGTACCACAGATAGTACCACCTTGCCTTCCCAGGTGGATGCTACCTAACTTATATAGAAAGGCTTGCGCACTGGATTGTAATTACCAACACATCTCCTTTAGTAGTCAAGTGATTCTGTTTTCCTCGTTAGGTTGATCCCAAACATGTGGCACCTGACCCTATTGCCCCTTTTTCTATGTTTGTCATCCTTTTTTGTTATTTGTTGTCATTTTGTTTTTTGTTCGCCAGAAAATGTTTCATGTGACAGATATTATCATCGATGCAAGAAACTCAATAGCAAGGCATGTATACATGTAAAAATTCTCAAGTTGCACCATTTGAAAGGTACCATATCAGAAAACATATGGTTACACCAAAAATTTCTTGTGGGCAGGAGTTTAGTCCCACATCGTTTGTCTAACTTGTGCAACGCTTTGTCTGAGTGCTTTTACACCCGAGTGCTTTTAGCTTCGTCCGAGTGGTTTTATTGAGTACCATGATCCATCCGAATGCTTTAGAACTGGTCTGACCAGGTTAATGACCCAGTCCTTGTTAGGTTTTATCTTGGTTCAGTTAGAGTTGAACACTCGATACAGCAAACACTCCGTGAAAAAAGCCAGAAACAAAATAGGCACAATGAAGGCAGGAACAATGAAAATTATTAAGAGAATAAAATTACTATATAACCACAAAACCTGAATGTTGTTTTGTCATACAATGTGATCTAGGTACAAACCCTTTGTTTCGCCAGAAAATGTTCCATGTGACAGATATTATCTTCCAAGGCAAGTATACATGTAAACATTCTCAAGTTGCAGCAGCTTTAAGGTACCATATGCCTGCAGCACAAGTTTCCAGAACTGAAACTGAATAGTTCAAAAAAATATTTTATAAATTGTCATGCTTCTGTCTCACAAGACCAAAGAAATTTATGACATATCACTCAACAACCAAGGCATCTAGAGGAACTACTACTGCTACATGTAGAGGAAGAGACAGCATCTAGAGGCCAACGCGCAGCGTCAGCAGCAACGCCGTGATAGGCTGACGACATTGAAGAAGACTTCCGTACTGACTGCAACGGGTTGGTGGGCGAGAGCTCCATGCATCAGTCAACAACCTGCAAACCAAGTATCATGATACTGAAGATCAACATCGTTTGAGCAAAGGAAACAAACAAGCCACAAAGTGGCATGTATAATTCAATGTGAGACACTAACTTGCCATTGCTTCTAAATGTGGGTAGGCTTGGCTTCAACCATCCTTCTGAGATTAGCGCTAGTCTTTTTGAGATCAGCGATAGTCTGGACATTTTGTAAATCTGCCTTGCGTGGTAGATTTGTTCATTTTTCATTGCAGCAAGCTTCTTTTTTGTAGCCGAGCCTTCCTTTTAAGCATCTGCAATTTCTGTGACTGAGAAGAGGAAACTTAACGTGAAAAACCTAACGCCTATGCAACAAATTAGAAGCAGTAATGTGGCATGTGGATTGTGTAGCACAAAAGTCAATGTTGCTTTGCCAGAACATTACCTCATAATCTGAGACGTCGTCGTCGGAACTCGAATCCGAGAGATTACAACCCATGACGCATCTGTGTACCTCTGCGCACCAGCAGTTGCAGCACATCACGTTCGGGTTTCTGAGGCCACCGATTGGAGATTTGCATGGAGAGAGATATATTGCACGCTTAGGGCATAAGTAATCGGCATCACCTTATGCACCGATCGCATGGGGAGGGCATAGCCCTAAAGATTGTGCTCTGTTGTTTGCGGGCATCTCCGCCATATTGATCTGGGCATGAGAGATGGGAGGTGCGTGGGGTTTGGGATGCAGAGAGAGATGGGAGTGCGTGGGGAAGGGGCGAACCACCGTTTATATCGTGGTAGGCGATGCAGGCTCAACAAAATAGGAAGGATCCTAAAATTACGATATGGCCGCCGCTGATTCCATGTAAATTGCTTCTGATCCTATAATATTTGCGGGAGAAGCGGGGGTGGTGTGGCTAGGAGCGTGGTCAGGTGCCCTGTAATCGCGGCTGAAAACTTCATGGCAGTGAAGGATAACGATAATCACGTGCAGTTTCAGTCCCAAGAGAGGGCCCTCGAACGATCTTGGTTTTGGCTCCGGGGCGCTTCGGTGGAGGAGGAGAATATAATAATACGGTGCTTGTTCCTTGCGTCATCAAATAATCTTGTTTAACATGTTGTGTTCATGATTACATAGAAGGAAGCCTACTTGTTGGAATACCCAGAAGAAGGAGTGGGGCATCGAGAGGATAGTGATGTAGACGATCCTGTGGCAATGGGAACTCGTAGCAAAGAAGAAGCAAATGCAGCCTTAGAAAAATCTAAGACAAAAAGACCACGAGGATGGCCACGAAAGACTATGGTTGATGATGGAGCTGCAAGTGCTCCTCGTACTGTGAGGGAAGATTTCACTCCGGAAGCTATCTCTGCTCGCGTTAGCAAACGGATGGGTTCAAAAGGAAAACTCCTAAAAAGCCCTTATCAGCCTATGTAGGTTCATAATTTGCACACACTTAGTGGCGTCATGACTGCATGATTTTTGTGTGTTGAACTTCTGGCAACCAATCACAATGCTCGTTCACACGACGAGCATGTTATTTTGTTGAGAGTGATCCGAGTGCTTTTAGCTTCATCCGAGTGCTTTTATGGAGTACCATGCTCCATCTGATTGCTTTAGAACAGTTCTGACCAGGTTAATGACCCATTCCTTCATCTATCTGGTTTTGCAGCGCAGCCGAGTGGTTTGGTCCTTGTCTCGCGGTTGCTGGGAGGTCGAGAGATCCCCCCTTGATTAGACCCGTGATTTACACCAACGAGGCTCGCCTGCCGTTGGGTGTCTGCCATTGGGACACTGACGTGTGGGGCCAGGCCCATGTGACAGGGACCCAATGGCAGAGGGACCAACTGCAGAGGATTTGGTTCACACACTCTCGTAGAAAGCGGAGTGTGTACAGTCATCCCCGAGGCTTGAAAGCGCGTGGAGGCCAGTCAACGCGCATGTCCATCTCTTGAGAAACCGAATCGCGCACCGTCATAACGTGGCGGGGTGATTGGACGGGCAGGGCCCGCCACTTTCCCCTTTCCATCATTCGCATTTAAGGCATAAGCAGGCCAGCGACGCGAACCGCTTCGCATTCCATAGGAAACCGCGCACGCACCTCCATTGCCGCTCTTGCTAGCTCCGCCTGTGCTCTTCAATCTCGCTCCGCCGCCGATTCTTGAGTTCCGGCCAGGGGAAACCCTAGATCCAGATCCGCTGCCACCTCCGTCGCCGCCTCCGCCACTGCGTAGCTAGGGAGTGAGTCACTGCGTCGGCGCATAGCCCACGACGGTGATGAGTCCGAAGCAGGGGCAACGAAAGAAGTTGAGGCGCGGATCTAAGCCGGCGAGGTCGCCGTCGCCCACGCCGCCGCCTCCACAGCCGCCGTCGCTGCCCGTCCGCGACAAGGAGTTGGTGCCCTCGATCTGCACCGAGGAGCGCCTCAACCGGCTCGTCTGGGAGGGAGTCCTCCCGGACAAGGCGACTGTTGACAGTTGATTGTCATATCAAAGTTCGTTTGGATTTCCAAGCGGACAAATCCCCCGTTATAGTCAAGGGACCCTTCTTCCCTTAAGTGTGAGAACCCAAGGTATCGAATCCGTGGAACAATGTGCAACGCAAGGATTCAATCTAGTAAAGCAAGGAAACTCCTTTTGAAGAACCAAGTTGCATCTAATATAAGAGATCATCAAGAAAACACATCTAATCTAATCTAATCTACTAAACACAAGAGGTAGCAAGAGAAAGCATAGAGATAACCGATCTAGAGAGTCTAGATCATGCTTATGTTGTAGCTCCAAACAAGATAGATGAAGATAGAAAAGCGAATTTCATAAAAAGCATCTTTAAACCGTGGCCTCCGATCCGATTCAAGACGCGCCTTTTGGAGCCAGATTACTGTCACACAACACACTCCTATTCGTGCGGGTTAGCCTAGGGCGAGTTCGAGAAGAACAAGTTGAAAACACTTGGTCAGTCCGGTATGCACCTCTAGCCACCGCGGCTACAAGAGCACCCTATGCAATCTATCTTAAGTATAGATTGAGGAAGAAGCAAAACCAAGAGAGAACAAAATCATCGAGAAGGCACTTGATCGCTAGAAATCGGATTCACTATAAAAACTTCACCATGAATGATTACATGAACAAGATCACCACCGGGATCCTACCTCGATCTTGATCCTTGCTCGAGTCTCGATGTGGTCTTCCATGCAAGGTTCCCACTAGGGAAACCCTAGACAACTAGCACGACCCTCCTCTCCGAGATGGTGTCCCTCTAGCTTCTCTGCTCCTTGGCGGCGGATGACGAATGAATTGATCCGAATGCCGTCTAGGTCAAAGGGGGCGCCAAACCGGGCCCGGAATGGGCTGGGCCGGCTGCCTGGCCGACCGGCCCGGGCCTGCTTCGCCCAATTGCCGCCCGGCTTCCTCCGGTTGCTTCGTGTCTTGAATTTTCCACTTCGCATGTGGGCCCTTGGCGTCGGTTTCTCAGGGCTCCTTGTCGTGCAAGCTTTAGCATTTTCTGTCCAGGTTCTCGGAGTTTAACGGCTTCACGCTTCGGTCCTTGGGCCACTTGGAGTCATGTTCACTTCGTGTCTTGACTTGTCTTAGGGCTTCATGATCTTCTCACAAACTGATTGATGAACTTTCCCGGGAAGTCTCCCTTTTAGGGTTAAAACCCTGCGTAAACAATAAACTCCAAATACCACATGCGAGTGCGAACATGACATATCATGAGGGTTAGGATCGTTAGTTAGGATATCAAATCAATACCAACACCGAAGGTAAACTCATGGCTAGGTTGACGGAAATTCACCGTCAACATCTCCCCCATGCTTAAACCTTGCTCGTCCTCGAGTAAGCCTTCGATGGATATCAGTGTTGCCTTTCATTATTTGAACCCTGCACTTGATCATACACGAGAAAACATAATGCTCTCAAAAATTTAATTTGTTAAAGTTCCATAGTGTACTAGCCTTCATCCCTACAGAGGGTGGATATCAATTAAGCTCTTCCCACAAGTAATTAATCATGCTCCCAAATTTCAAACGAATCTCAAAAATTTTGAAGTGTAGATCAAGATGAATAAAAAGAGCTAAACCAAGTTCAAAAATTTAAACCACCTTGCATCTTGCTCATGTACTCTCATCTCATCTTGTCTCTCAAAGCCTATTTATCCTACTCCTTTCCCCTCTCAATATATATATTAGTGGAAGGCTTTATATGGAGCTTTTGGGAAAAGTTTAGTCCTACCAAGATATTATAATCGAGATATTATCAAAACAAGACAAGCTTCTCATGGTCTTACTGAGACTCGTCAAAAAGGTCATTGGAAAAATAATGTTACAAGGTGGGGAGAGAGAGATGAACACACACTTTTTGAGATAAGTGGACATGTGCAAATGGCAAAGAGTGATCCCGAGGCACAAACAAAGTCCTCGTTATCGGATTGCACATGGTTGGAAAGATGAGTATGGGTCTTGATCTTGAATCCTCTTGAAACTCCTAATGCATCTAAAGAGCCGGGGAGTTTTATTTATTATTTTATTATTTTTTTCATATATATTTTTTTCTTCTCTCCTCTTTTTTCTCGTTTCTTTTTCATTCATACTTTTTCTTTCTATCTTTTTTTCTTTTTTTCTCTTTTTTTATTTACTCCCCTTGAACTCTAGATTACATTGTACCTACCTCTTGGCAACTCCCCCCCATGCTTAGACGATTGCACGTCCTCGGGCAAAGAGGTGGAAAAAATTTTTGTGCCAAGGTAGGTACTAAAAGTTCTATGTTTTCCTTGAAAGAAACACTTGAAATCTTCTAGGGATCCTTCACGCAACCATGTCGTCTTGGAGGTCTCCCAAAATTACACTTCAATCCTTGGCACCTTCATTCTTGTGATCTTCCTCGAAATATTCATCCATACTCAAATGTTGGGTTGTGGTCAAGGAGGTAAACACAAAAAGATATATTGGGTTTTAAGGGTGGATATCCAGCGAGGTTTGTGAAATCTCCGATGTGGGGATACACAATGCACGGATAGAAAGGCTAGCAAAAAGATAGATACACAAAAACGGAATGACCAAATTTTCTTAGTCTTGGGCGGAGAAATCAAGCCCTGAATTAACTCACCCAAAAATAAATCTTGTATACTAAGTTTTTGCACTCAAATATATATATGGCTTTGGATAGGTAGAGCAATATGCAAGAGGTATTAATGACAAGGTTAGCATTAATTTTAAAAATAAATCATCTTTAACCCATCCAAAATTGAGAGCATGAAAAGAAAACTATGGGTCTTATCTTTATCATAACCTTCGCAAAGGATTAAGCTAGCATTTAAATTAATTTCAGATTTGCATTTATAGAGAGCATTAGCTTAATCATGCATAAAACAAGTACAAAGATGAGCAAATAGGCAACGGTCATCATTTATCAACTTGGCACAATTTTCCATCCATATTAATTATCATAAACCGATGGTGAGATTTATTCATGGTGATGGAAAACAAAAAACTACTACTATCACACACATGCTGAAAATAAATAAAAACTAAAGATGCTATGCACACACAAATTTGCACATAAGTGAAAAGTAAAGAAAAGGAGAAGGAAAAATCAAACCAAATTTGAAGCATTACTTCTTCTTCCTTCCTTCACTCTTCCTTCAATGGTTGATCCTTCGTCTTTATGATTAAAACTTGCTTGGAGTGCTTCGGAGTATATGGTGGCGGAGCTGATGAATGAGTTGAGCGTCGAGGTTGAACGTGCGGCTCCTCCATGTGCCCTTGCGGTTTGTCCCACATGGACAAGCTTCGTGTACTCCTCATGCCTCCAAGGTGCAGTGTATGCATTGACGCAAAATAGACGCGTCACCCTGCTGCGTGACACACGTGACTCCGTGCATTGCGGCGTGCGAGCCAATCTAACCTGTTGATTGACAATGGAAAATCGGCTAGAGAGCCGATGGATCTTCAGTAGTGTGGGTATCTGCCAATCGGCCGATACAAGAGAACATGTGATCGGCCGATACAAGAGAACAGGATCGGCAGCTCGTGGCGGAAGTGTAAGATATGTAGAAAGATCGGCCAAGACAGCCGATCGACGCCGACACTCGAGTAAATCTAAGCGTGAGAGAATGATGATATTTTAAGATAACAAAAGCCGGCGAGATCTAGATCTGGATAGATGGGTGATGAAAGCTAAAGAAACAAGAATAAACTTGCTAATCTAGGCGATATCGATAAATTGTGAATAAATCTAGATGAAACCACGGTGTCGCGGAGGTTAAAGCCTAGATATTATTCGATGGCGGAACTCACCGGCAAGCGGAGATCGAGCGATGCAGCCCAAGCGAGTTTCGAGAACTCGTGAAAGAGAAAAAGTCTGAAGACGAAGTCACCAAAAGTAGATCACGGTAAATTAGATGCGATAAAGTAGATGCAATAATTGGTAAAGGGGTGCGAGGCGGTTTTGATATTGATCGTGTGATGATTCTATTACAATAGCCGGGCTTATATTTATACACAGGCTCCTCTAGACTCACATGGTAGGAAGGGCTCAAAACTTCCTAATTAAAGACTCTGACGGGTTACACACCCAACCGACACAAACTCTCCTAATCAAATGCCTAAACTAACGGAAATACTAAGATACATGGACTCTATTTCCCTTTACGTAGAATCCTTCTCATGAAACTTCCGCGTCCATCTTGATGCACACGTGATGGCCCCTTCCTTGCTAGTCTTTCCTTCTCTAAATATCCTTTTCTTGCCGGCCAATCAAATGAAGTCCTCCCCTTCATGATACGTACCATTGGCAATAATCGGCTGACCACAAATCGGCCACCAACCCATCCATCTGCACTACACATCCATGTGTCTTTGCCTCCACATTCATGATCGGTGTATTAGCCTCCTTGCATTCCTATAGGCCGACGTCTTGTGGTATTTTAATTGTATTTGCATGCACAATTAATCCGAACTTCTTCCTTTCGTACCTCAATTCGCTTTTACTCTGACACTTGCATGTGCACATGCTGGCTTCTTCCTTGTCAATGCCCATCTATTCTTTGTTTAATTAGCTGCCAATTCAGTTTGTCTTCCAACATATTGATGCAAACTGCCGATGCATCTTAGTGGTTGACGCTGGTCAAAATCGGCTGGCATGTTTCCTTGTTTCATTTTGCCACCGTCCTTTTATTTACTGTGCCTATGGCTTGACGACAACTTCCGCAGCACCTCTGTCAGGCAACCGTGTGTGTATGTTTGCAAAATCAATTGGCTCCTTCCACTCATGGCTCCTTTTGTGCTTCCATTAAGCCGATATCCTTTTGACTCTGGATTTGGTCAAAATCCGGTGTCAACACAAGCCCCCCAGTTTCGGAGTATGAAAGATTAATGCTTCGAAATTCTATAAAGCCAAAACTTCCATCTTCCGACTGATGCAAATTGCTCCATTACTTCAACCTTTTCGGAGGTGCTTTCTCATAGCTGATATTTATACAATATCTTGGCCAATATGAGTAATTAAGGTAACTCTACTCCTCCTGGTTGATCTATTGTTGCATCAAATTTGAACCATCGGCATAACTGATCTCCAGACTCTGTATTTGCAAGACTCACTGATGTCGAACTTGGAATCTCCTTAGAATCAATGCTCCTTGTAAGCCAAACGTTAAAATCCCTGTGATTGAAGCCTGGTGCAACTCCCTCATTCCCGTAGGCTTACTGTGGCATCAGTGGTAGCGGCAATACATCAGTTCCTCCTGCATCATTGATCTCACCGTCTTTGCTCCTTTCGCATCTTCATGATGAAGATCAGGTTCCTGATAAATCTTCCTTTGACACTGTCTTTAGTTGAATTGGCTGTTCGCCATCAACGATTCAAGCTCTGTCGATACTACTAGTGTCTTCATTGACTCTCGTTGCCGATCTTCCAAATATTTCTAAGCCGATATGCCATCGGCTCATCAGTAACCGAAACATAATTCGGCTATCTCTCTATCGATGTTTTCGCAGCGTCGCATTTGTTGTTAATGTCATCCTGCTGCCTTTGAGTATATTCCTGTTGATGGCTTCTGTCTTCAAATATGATTCCCATGCATCATGTATAACCTTGTATCCACTGGCATGCATTCAGAAAGGCACTGATCTTCTAGATGTCATACCTAGAACGTGCGTAGGCTTAACTATCGGGTTCATCGCCGATGCTGGAACTCTCTGAACACTTTCAAATTTCTAACACACTTCTGACATCCTTTGTAATATTTGAAGCAACCATCCAAGATTATTGGCCAATAATAACTGTTATTTTTGATCATTCATTTCATCTTGAACGCCGATTGGTGAGCCCTTAGCCGCGTATTAACTTTCTTGGATGGATCTTTCAAATAGTAAAATATCTTTTTCTCCAATCATCGGGTAGCTCAGCAAGAATCGGCCGAGATATGCACCTTGAGCTTAATTGATTAACCTTTTTGTTGTGGCACTTGGGGATACGCTCGAGTCTCACCATCTTGAACCTTTGAGTAATTGGAGGCACTCTTCATGGTAAACCCCTTTTAGTACTACCTGGTACTCAACTTGATTATTCTTTGAAGTCTTCTGAATTGAATAGAGAATTCATAACTTTCCTCCAGGAGATGAGGACATTCCCAATTCCAGTCCTACTCCACATGATGATCGTCAAGAATATGGTCCATGGGGACGGGTTCAACGACTGCAATCTCGAGCCCACAATACTGAGTTACCAGATCGGCCATTACTTGTCCTTTGATTGCTTTGGCCGATTGAGAAGTTAAATCAAATTCTGACAGAGCCAAGCTCCACTTTCCAATTCTACCCTCAAAATAGGCAACGACAGTACGTGCTTGACCACATCATCTTTGCAAACCACGACGCACTCGACAGTAGGCCCTTAACTTCGTGCATGAAAAGTACAAGCATAACCTTTCTACTGTCGAATATCTCGTTTTTGCATCCAAGAGTCTCCTACTCACAAAGTATATGACTCGCTCTTTTCCTTCAAACTCTTGTACAAGGGCCGATCCAATAGCCTGCTCATTAGCTGATAAATATAATTTGAACGGCTTTTTGTCTTGAGGGGGCACTAGGAAATGAGGAGATTTTAGATACTGTTTGATGCTGCTCCAAAGCCCTTTGCTGCTCTTCTCCTCATATAAATTTCTGATCGGCCTTAAACTTCAACAATGGTGTGAACGGCTGAGTTCTCTCTCAGACAGATTAGATATAAATCTTCTGATAAAATTAATCTTGCCGATCAACGATTGAAGCTCTTTCTTGTTTGATGGTGCTTCTATCTTGTCAATTGCACTGATTGACTTCTGACCAACTTCAATTCCCCTTTCATGTATCAAGAAACTCAGGAGCTGTCCAGCTGAAATACCAAAAGCACACTTGTTGGGATTCACATGCTTTTTCGTGCACTCCAGTGTTTTTCGTAGAACGGCCAGATGTTCTTTGTAGCCTTTTGACTTGACGACCACATCATCAATGTAGATTTAAATATCTTGCTGTCGAGCTCGTGGAATATACAATTCATGGCCCTTTGATATATATAGCTCCCGCATTTTCAATCGCCTATGAAGCTGATGACTTTGTGTCCTGCAGCAACATTTACCAATCCATCGGCTACTAGCATTGGACAGCCATCCATCGGCGCCGTCTTGTTCAAATTCCTTCTCCAAGATCTATTTATTTTCTAGTTCATCGGCCGACGTGAATTCATGCCTAAGCTCTCCTTCATCTTCTATGAATTGATCCATTAAGCCTTGTCATTTGAGCCGACTGCCTTGACCCGGCTATAGCCCGAAATCGGACACTTTGAGGTAATCAGTGTTCCAAGCTTTCCCTGATATGCAGCTCACTCGATTGTAGCTCCATCCTTGTGCTTCCGTAGCTGCCACTGTCAAGGAGGTTTCTCCTTTGACCATCTCCACTGAATCTCCGATCCATTGGATGATGCATTGTAGATGGTATGCAGTAATTTGCGTGTATCCAATCCCGTCCCAGCAGTAAATTATAAGATCCCCTCCCCTTAATAACAAAGAAGGTGGTTGGAAGGGTCTTACTACCGCAGATTGCTCCTTGAGCTGGAAAAATGTTGCCTTCAAAGTCTACCAGCATCATGTCGGTTTGGGTCAAATCTTCATCAAATTTCCCAATCTTGCGCAGCAGGGTGTAGGGCATGAGATTGACTGCTGCTCCTCCATCTACTAACATCCTGGTGACTGGCTTCCCATTGTCAAAACCTTTGAGAAACAATGCCTTCAAGTGTTGCCTTTTCTCATTTTGTGGTTTCTCAAAGATCGCTTGTGTAGGTTCCAACATTAACTGAACCATCCCATGTTCTTCATCGTACACATCCGAATCAGCTGGAGCCATAAACTGTTTTGGTAGGAGGACAACCATGTTTATATCAGCTTTTGGTTTATCATCCTTCTCATCATCAGCCTTAGGCTTGGGACGCCAAACTTTAGACCGAACCTTCATCTTGTCCAGCACGCGTCTTTCTGCTTCTTCTTGCTGTTCTAGCTGACGTAGGCGCTGAACTCTCCTTTTCAAAGATTTGGTCAAGCCATCTGAACACCATTGGGGATTAGGCTTTTTGTAGGATTGACTTGACCCTTCATCATCCAGTTGTAGCGTGCGTCAACGTTCAGGAGCTCGGCACATGATATATTCATCAGGGAACAGAGAATCAGCCATCTCTTCCAGCCGATCGTTTGACCTTTCATTGACTCGACCTCCTAGCCGATCATGAACATTGGCTTTGCCCCCTAGCCGACCGTGGACGCTGGCTTTGCCCCCCAATCGTTGATAAATTGGGAACCGTTGATTATTGAATTCACGGTGATCCCCAGTCATAGGCCTTCTGTCATTGAAGCAAAAACCCTTTTGGATGAACTGCTATTGTTGTAAGCTCTGTTACATCCTAGACAATTCTCTGTTGTTGGTAGTTTGATTCCTTCCTCCCAGTAGTACTTGAAGAACAAACATCTCCAATATCCTTCATTACACTGCCCACTCTTCTCTCCCTTTTGCTTGTCGTCGCTGAAACTTGTTGATTAGCATCTGGGACGTGACAGGTCGGCGTGGCTTCAGGACTTCTTCTTCAAGTAACAACCCTTTTCCTTTGACATCAGCAGCAGTTGCTTGTACCTTGGGATTGATAACTCCTTTATTTTGAGCCGATTCAGGCATCAGCAGCTTAACATGTGATGTGCCTTTGCTAGCATCTCAACTGTATTAGTTGGGAAAAGGCGCTGATCAATCTTCATCGGCTTTTCAGCTTCGGTAGGGGTTTCAAACTTGAGTTTCCCTTGCTCAATAGCTTATTGGATCTGTTGTCTGAAGATCTTGCAATCATTAGTGTCATGAGACGTCGCATTTATGCCACTTGCAATACTTCATCCTCTTGAGCTCTTTTGCAGAAGGTATGGTATGGAACTGAGAGCTTAATTTGCCCTTGTTGAAGCAACAGATCAAATATTTTATCGGCCTCAGTAATATCAAAGCCGAATCTTTCTGGTTCCTTTTTACCAAAAGGACAGGATATAGTCTTCTTGTCTTTAACCGATTCTGCAAGTCCTACCATGTTATCTTTATCTTCTGAATCAGAGTAATCTACATATGACACATTCTTTTGGAAATTCCTCCCGCTTGTGCAAATCTTCCAAGTATGTCTCTTTTCATCATTGCGGGTCAATTTTGGTATCCAATCCATTTTAATAGCGAGTAGCCGATTGATGGACACATCTCATCGGCTCTCTCTTACCATTGGCCAGAGAACGTAAAAAGATACTTGGCCGATTGGTTTTCTCTTTCTTTGGAGCTTTCATGGATTGTACCAAAATCTTCTGGACTCCCTGACGCATATGGTTCCTTCCATTTACATATGTACTCGACTTTGGTCTTTTAATTATGCAGATGAACCATGAGGTAGACTCCTGCTGCTTGCTAGTAGTTCTTGTGGTGGCATCTTGAATGACATATAACCGATATATTTCTCATCGGCTTTTCTATGACCTCGCTACGTGATATGCTTCCTCTTGGCCACAAGTAAAAACTTTAAAATAATCCAGGGGATTATGCCCTCAGCGTGCAGTTACCTAGCGTTTGTTTTGGTGCCAATTGATCTACTCCACTTGCCGCGTAGGGCAGTTATCAGTAGATACATACCGCATAGGGTGTTAGGCATTGTCGTAGACATGCACGCTGATAACAGTCGATGCAGATTCCTTCGCTTAACAACTTTGATGTAATTGTCGTTGTCGAAGTAGTCGTTTGATGAAGTCATCGGTGAGATCGTCGGCGTCGAGCTTGATGGCGAGGTCAACGAAGGGAGGTAGTGTTGTACTGGCTGACTCTGTTGCTCTTCTACGAGCTAGCTTCCATCGGCCATATTTTAAATGAAGCAGCCGATATATCTCTTCTTTTTGGCTTTCCGTCATGAGGCAACATAATGATAGGATCAAATGACTTGTGCCCCGTCATCTAGCCGATTGGAGACATTAGCTTTGAAGTTTCGTACACAACTTTTGTCCTCCTAGATCCCATGGAAAATAAGTTCCAAGTGGCCAAAGCTTCAGGGCAATATATCTGTGTTTTTGATCGCCCGGCTCCCATGCAACGTGAATTCCAATCAGCCAATACTTTTGCATAGTGATTTTTGGCTCTTGATCACCAGGCTCCCATGGAAAATATACTCCAAGCAACCGATCTTCCAGTGTAATATTTCTGGGCATCGAGTAATAAATCATTTGAGAAGTTGTCTCTTGCCCAACCTCTGCTATCCATTCATCACCGCCGTCTTTCTTGATGGCCCATCAGTTTGTTTTTCTCTATCCTTGTAATTGGCTGGGACTTCATCTTCTTGGATTTCTTCATATTCGTGTTCTTCTCCATACTGATCTTCAAACTCCAACTTATCAACTGAGATCTGTATTTTCTGATATATTTCCTCAGTTATTTGGGAGCCTATTCCAAGATCAATCCTTATGTCTTGATTCTTCGGTGATTCTTGAGAAGTGAACCATCTCTCAATATTCTCATCCTCTAGTTGATAGCTCTCTTCATCCTGAGTGCTTATTTTGACCCCATTGTTATTTTTCATTGGTTGCACAAGCTCGTTTTGAACTGATCGATCTATATCCAGCTGCAGTCATGCTGACATAGGAGGCATTTGATAAGCAATCAGTTGTGGACTCAATGCCTCTTGCTGTAAAGTTGACCCTTGTGACCAATAACTTCCTGGATGTTGTGGCTGAGCTGATAGCTGAGAAAATTGTAGCCCCCCGGTCCAAGATTGTTGAGCTATCGGTTGTGGCTGATAAGCTATCGGCTGTTGAACCGATACTTGTGGTTGGCATGCCATCAGCTGTATGGCCGATATTGGCAACTGATAGCCCTTTGTCTGCCGTGATCGAACTGATTGGGTAGATTGTAGCCCCCCAGGCCAAGATGGTTGAGCTGTCAACCGTGACTGTTGAATTATCATCTGTTCATCCTCAACTTGTTGATAATTCTGCTGAATTTGGGCTGATGGTTGAGCGGTTGTGGCATGTATCCAAGAGCGCTGAACAGATCCCAGGTTGCACTCACGCTTGATGTTGTAGTACTTGATGACCCAGGATATACGTATGCTGGTTCCTCATAGCCTTGTTGCTGAATTAGATTGTAGGAAAATGTAGTATTAGCCGATGTTATCGGCTGCTGATAATATGGCTCCATATTGTCTTGCTGCGACATCAGGTGCTGTAAATATTGCACCATCGACTCTGAAGCCGACACATGTGACTCATAATTATCTTGGTAATGTGAATGAACAGCAATCGGCTGTGGAACCGATGTTTGAGCCCAATTCTGATGAGCTACCTGACCATGAATTTCTGTTGAGTAGTAATCAGACGGAGTCCTGAATGCCGCATTAGCCGATAATGTTGGCTGTTGATAATATGATTTCTCATAACTTTGTTGTTGGGCAAACTCAAAGAACGCGCCCTTTATGGCATTGCTTATAATATCCACCAATATTCCAGATTGACTGTCCATAGCGATGTACTCCTCGAGCCACCTAGATTCGTTGTGGATATTGTCTTCGGGTCTCACCAGACGATATAATATGGATTTAATATTCGGTCCCACCAGGTGTGCCAAAAGTGTGTTGACGCAAAAAATAGGACGTCACCCTTGCGCGCGACACACGTGACTCCCCGGTCTGTTGCGAGGCGTGCTAGCCAATCTGACCTGTTGATTGACAATGGAAAATCAGCTAGAGAGCCGATGGATCTTCAGTAGTGTGTGTATCTGCCAATCGGCCGATACAGTAGAACAGGATCGGCAAGCTCATAAGCAGCCGAAGTGTAAGTATATGTAGAAAGATCGGCCAAGACAGCCGATCGTGACGCGCCAAGACTCGAGTAAATCTAAGCCGTACTGTGAGAATGTATGATATTTTAAGATAATAAAAGCCGACGAGATCTAGATCGAGCTGGATAGATGGGTGATAAAAGCTAAAGAAACAAGAATAAACTTGCAAATCTAGCTGATATCGATAAATTGTGAATAAATCTAGACGAAACCACAGCGATACGCCCGGAGGTTAAAGCCTAGATATTATTCGATAGCGGAACTCACCAGCAAGCCGAGATCGAGCGATGCAGCCCGACGAGTTTGCGAGAACTTGTGAAAGAGAAAAAGTACAAAGGCGAAGTCGAAAAGTAGATCTTGATAAAGTAGATGCAGTAAAGTAGATACAATAATTGGTAAAGGGGTGCCCGGAGGCGGTTTTGATATTGATCGTGTGGTGATTCTATTACAATAGCCGGGGCTTATATTTATACCCTGGGCTCCTCTAGACTCCTGTATCCGGAAGGGCTCAAAACTTCCTAATTAAAGACTCCTGATGGGTTACACACCCAACCGACACAAACTCTCCTAATCAAATGCCTAAACTAAAGGAAATACTAAGATACATGGACTCTATTTCCCTTTACGTAGAATCCTTCTCGTGAAACTTCCGCGTCCATCTTGACGCACACGTGATGGCCCCTTCCTTGCTAGTCTTTCCTTCTCTAAATATCCTTTTCTTGTCGGCCAATCAAATGAAGTCCTCCCCTTCATGATACGTACCATTGTCAATAATCGGCTGACCACAAATCGGCCACCAACCCATAGGCTGCACTACACATCCATGTGCTGCACTCCACACTCATGATCGGCTGGGTATTAGCCTCCTTGCATTCCTATAGGCCGACGTCTTGTGGTATTTTATTTGTATTTGCATGCACAATTAATCCGAACTTCTTCTTTTCGTACGTCAATTCGCTTTTACTTTGACACTTGCATGTGCACATGCTGGCTTCTTCCTTGTCAATGCCCATCTATTCTTTGTTTAATTAGCTGCCAATTCAGTTTGTCTTCCAACATATTGATGCAAACTGCCGATGCATCTTAGTGGCTGACGCTGGTCAAAATCGGCTGGCATGTTTCCTTGTTTCATTTTGCCATCGTCCTTTTATTTACTGTGCCTATGGCTTGACGACAACTTCCGCAGCACCTCTGTCAGGCAACCGTGTGTGTATGTTTGCAAAATCAATCGGCTCCTACCACTCATGGCTCCTTTTGTGCTTCCATTAAGCCGATATCCTTTTGACTCTGGATTTGGTCAAAATCCGGTGTCAACAGTGTCGTTCCTCGACGGTGCCACGTCCTCCTCCATGCTTCGCGGGGACTCGGACATAGAGTACCTCCATGAAGAGCTAGATGGCACCTCCGACGATGATGATATCCTTCTTCCCGGGATGATATTCATGGCCTTTTTCATCGTGCCTTGCTGCACAAATTCACAAACAACTCTCCCGGGGGTTTCTTGCCGGAAGAAAAATGCACAAAGAAAGTATATGGAAGGGCAAGAATTGTAACAAATTTTCAAGGATTTTTAGAGAAGGAAGTGAGGCACGATTTTTTTCTAAGTGGTTCGTAAGGTTTCTGGACTATAAACTTGGGAGCATGAACTTGAAAATGAGTTAGAGGCTTATCGGAGGAAGATGGACGCCGGGGGCCACAAAAAGAGGCCATGCCGACCGGACCAGGCCGGCCGGCCTGGGGTCCCTGCTGCCCCAATTGCCTCGGCTCTTCTCCCACTTGCTCCTCGCTGCATTATGTCCTTGTGTCCTCATGCTCCACAAGAATCCATCGGCCAAACTCCTTCGACCACTCCTTTGTTTTGAATGATGAGATCAATGCCTCCCTCCTTAACCTTGTGTCACTTCTTGTCCTCCATGGTTCATGTACTTTCACTTATTTCCTGCAAAACAAATTCATGTTGCCCTCCCCCATGCTTGTCTTTTACATGTGCCCAAGATGTTTTGATGATAAAGCCTTCCCGTGATGCATCATCGAGCATATGGTGTTAAATAAACCTCAAATCCTTCCCTTGATCATGTTTAGATGTTAATTACTCCTCTAATTTTCATAAATTAAAGATTAGCAAAGAGCTAGCAATGAGTCTAAATATATTATTAGAGGAGTTTTTAGACATCAAAACATTTGTAAGTCGAAAACTTTTCGACTACCTTTATTTTGGTTGCACCGGGATCGTTTGCTTTCATTAATTGATAGCAAGCTCCTCCGGCTTGACCGTGGGGTTATGGGTTTAGGTTCTAGATTTGGCCAAACATGAGACAGAGATTTTGAATAAATAAAAACAATGGGTTTGGAAAAACTCTAGCTCTAGAGAAACCGGTAGATGTTAAGTTAGATGAAACCAAAAGTCAAATTCCTTAGGTTCACGCGAGTCCTAGCATGCGTCAAAAGATTTAAGAAACATAAAGAACATAGCGAGGCTCTACTCGTGTGTTTTTAACACACAAAACAAAATTGAACCTACCATCATGGAGAGGATAGAAGGCTCAAATAGGATCTGAATTTTTGGTTCTAGTTTCTCGAAAAGAGGTAAATAAAATATGGGATGGCTCATGTCATCGGTTTAAGATAGAAAAATACAAATATAATGACCGAGCAAATAAAAGGTTCTCTAAAAACTTGTTCTACCACTTAAGAGTTAATAAAATATCTTGCATAGCAAATTCAATGACCAACTTACTTGGAATTCGGAAATTTTCTGGGTTGCCCTCCCGGTAGCTTTTATTCTTGATCAGGTTGTCCTCCCGGTAGCTTATACTCGATTCGACGAACGGGTTGCCTCCCGCCTAGCGTTTCGTTTATAGTCCATAGCTAGACTTCTTCTCTTCTTCACTTCAGAACAACGCTCTTTGTGGGTGTTGCAATCTTGGGTACCCACTTCTGCACCATCTTAGGCGCGGGCTTATTCTTCGGCTTAGTCATTTTTTTTGGTCTTCACAGGCTGGCTTTCTTCCTTGGTCTTGACGGATGCAACAACTTACTTGATCTTTGTCTCCTTCTTCTCCGGCTCTTCCTTCTTCTTTGGTTCTTCCTTGATAAAGTGACGATGAGGTGGAACATATTTAACATTGAACGTGTTGCATACCTCAAAACGTGGTTGAAACTTGAATATGCTTCTCTCGCCGTAGATGTCGAACTTGATCTCTCCAACTTTTACGGGTGCATCTTCGGCAATTCCCATGGGATAGCGAATAGAGTTGTCTCCCAACTCTAGACACATGGTCGTAGGCTTGAGCTCTGGTAGGCATAACTTCTCGAACACGTCTCTTGGCACGACTCCCACACTTGCTCCAAGGTCGCATAATGTCATTTCGTGCTTGTTGGCAAGCACGTCTCGGAAGTAGCGTGGAGGCATCTTCATGTATTGGCTCGGCATCTCAAACTCTGGTCCCTCGGTCGTGATCTCCTTAGTGTGATCCTCCTTCTCTCCCGAATGAGTTTGAATAGCCATCGCCGTCTAGGAACCTTGGGGTTGTCTCGGAAATTCTCCTTTGTTACCCATCGGGCGCCCGACAAGTTGTCCCACTTGCGTCTCTAGCATCTTGATCATGATGAACACTTCACAGATAGAGCTTCCGACCTCTGTCACCTTACCATCTAAATCCTCCAATATTTTCTCCATAGCCTCGAACTTAGTGACGACATCCTTGTTGATCTTAGCTTGCTCGTCCATGAAGTCCTTCAATTGTGTACAAAGAGGAACCAAATCTTGAATGGACGAACTTGCATTAAATCGGGGTTTACCTTGGACATGGCCATACTCCTCACACTCCTCGCATGTGGATCTTGCCTCGACAGCCTTTAGGTCTTGAGCTTCTCTCACCATCTCCATCTTTTCCATCCTCCTCTTAAGTAAACCGATATGCCATTCAAGGAGTTCAGCTCGCATGTATTCATTGAAACGCTCCGAAGCTTCTTCGATCGTCTCCGTGGGAAATTGAACAAACATATCAATCTTGTTGCGCAAACTCTGAGTCTTGGTCGGCAAATAAAATTCCTTCATAAAGTTCCTCATCAACGCTTCCCAATCTTGTTTTGACTCCGCCGGTAGACTGTGAAACCAACGCAAAGCTTTTCCAAGTAGTGATAACGGAAAAAGCCTTGCCCTCACTTGATCTTGAGTCACCCCATCCTCATCGAAAGTATGATATAATTGAACAAATGCTTAGAGGTGAAGGTTCGGATCCTCTTTACCGGTGAAAGGCGAGTGTTGCACCATGCGGATAGTTGAGACCTTGATCTTGAACGGCCTTCCGGCGCCTTGAAGGTTTATGATAGGTAGATCAACGATGTCCAGGGTGCATAGTTTCTTGCGCTCCGGTTGCGGTTGTTCTCCCATGGGTGGAGGTTGAGGTTGATCTTCCTTTGGACTTGGAGGTGGTGATTCCCTTAGAGATTTCGACGGTCCTTTGACTTCGGCTTTTGGATCTAGGGTTTCCAACCCTTTAGCTTGTGTTGCACGTCTCCTTTGCCTATAAAGTTTTCCTGGATCATCCACAAAAATATTTGGGTTTCTTGGAGAGGTAGCCGACCATCTCTGGTTAGGGTTAGCGAAAAAAACAAAAATCTAAAAGAAAAATTAGGGTTAGTCAAAAACTAGATTAGATTGATTTTTTTTTGAGGATGATCAAAATTAAGAGATGCAAAAGAAAAATCAAAAGAAAGAAACTGAAAAATATTCACAAAAAAGCGATACTAGATTGGATCTTGATTGCTTGTTCCCCGGCAACGGCGCCAGAAAAAGGGGCTTGTTGACGGTTGATTGTCGTATCAAAGTTCGTTTGGATTTGCAAGCGGACAAATCCCCCGTCATAGTCAAGGGACCCTTCTTCCCTTAAGTGTGAGAACCCAAGGTATGGAATCTGTGGAACAATGTGCAACGCAAGGATTCAATCTAGTAAAGCAAGAAAACTCCTTTTGAAGAACCAAGTTGCATCTAATCTAAGAGATCATCAAGAAAACACATCTAATCTAATCTAATCTACTAAACACAAGAGGTAGCAAGAGAAAGCATAGAGATAACCGATCTAGAGAGTCTAGATCATGCTTATGTTGTAGCTCCAAACAAGATAGATGAAGATAGAAAAGCGAATCTCATAAAAAGCATCTTTAAACCGTGGCCTCGATCCGATTCAAGACGCCCGCCTTTTGGACCCACCATTCGTCAGCACTCCTATTCGTGCGGGTTAGCCTAGGGCGAGTTCGAGAAGAACAAGTTGAAAACACTTGGTGGTCAGAGTATGCACCTCTAGCCACCGCGGCTACAAGAGCACCCTATGCAATCTATCTTAAGTATAGATTGAGGAAGAAGCAAAACCAAGGGAGAACAAAATCATCGAGAAGGCACTTGATCGCTAGAAATCGGATTCACTATAAAACTTCACCATGAATGATTACATGAACAAGATCACCACCGGATCCTACCTCGATCTTGATCACGGCTCCGAGCTCGACATAGTCTTCCATGCAAGGTTCCCACGTCATAGGGAAACCCTAGACAACTAGCACGACCCTCCTCTCGAGATGGTGTCCTCTAGCTTCTCTGGTCCTTGGCGGCGGATGACGAATGAATTGATCCGAATGGCGTCTAGGTCAAAGGGGGCACCAAACCGGGTCCGGAATGGGCTGGGTCGGGTGGCACAGGCTGACTGCCCGCCTGCTGCCCACTCGCCCCTTCCTCCCGGTTGCTTCTCGTGTCTTTCGAATTTTCCACTTCCGCATGTGGGCCCTTGGCGTCGGCCCGGTTTGGATAGGGCTCCTTGTCATGCAAGCTTCAGCATTTTCTGTCCAGGTCCTCGGAGTTTCACGGCTTCACGCTTTGGTCCTTGGGCCACTTGGAGTCATGTTCACTTCGTGTCTTGACTTGTCGCTTCATGATCTTCTCACAAAGTGATTGAGGAACTTTCCTGAAGTCTCCCTTTTAGCGTTAAAACCCCGTAAACAATAAACCCAAATACCACATGCGAAAAGTGCATACATGACATATCATGAGGGTTAGGATTGTTAGTTAGGATATCAAATCAATACCAACACCGAAGGTAAACTCATGGCTAGGTTGACGGAAATTCACCGTCAACAGCGACTGACGCGTGGCATCCTACGGCCGGGGAGGAGTTCCTGACGCCGGAGACGATGTAGCGGTCGTCTTCGAGTGGGCTTTCCTGTGGGGGCTCGGCCTCCCGACTCATCCCTTCGTCCGCGGCATCCTCTACTACTTCGGGTTACAACTATGCAATCTCAACCCTAACTCCATTCTTCACATCGCCATCTTCATGAATCTCCGCGAGGCGTACCTCAACATCGCTCCCCATTTCGAACTCTTCCGCTACTTCTTCTGCCTCAAGGGTCACCACGCAGGGCGACCCGAAGGTGGTCGGTGGGGCCGAATTTCAGCTCAAGTAGAAACATTCTGCGGAGTACATTTCCGTGCCCCTTAAGTCCTACAATAAGGGATGGCATCAAGAGTGGTTCTACATGGACAACCACGAGCTGCGGGTCCCGTGCGATGTCGACTGCCGCCCCGTTGCAGGCAAGCACCGGGATGATGAACCTGGCGAGGTGGCGATGGTGCAGGTGCGGGAACTGTTGCCGCTCATCCGCGATCTGCGGGTGAGAGGCCCGACCGCGGCGGTGATGATCAACTTCGCCACCGCCGCTGCGACGAAGGACCGCACGCGCACGGCGTGACTATGCCGGCGGACTACGACATGACGCGTGAGGTGCCGGAGTCGGCTCCGGCTGAGGAGCTACTGAATCGGATCCGCTTGTGCTTCGCGACCGGGACGCACATTACCTCCCGCGGGGCGCCGCTACCGTTCAACCTTGCACGGCCGCGGCCAGAGGTGAGTTTCCTTTCAGGCTTCCTGGATTCGCCCAGAGGGGCATTGGACATTATGTCTACCAGATGTTTGATAAAATGTCTCTTGTTTGAAAGGCCCGTCAGGTGTTCACCTCGGAGGCTCCCGTTGCACACCGCCCTGTGGAAGGACACCAAGACCGGGAGGCTGCGGGAGCTTGAGGAGATGGAGCGTGCATAGGCGATCGAGGCGCAGAGTGGTGATGTAGGAGGCGGCAGCGAGACCGCAGCGAAGGGGAAGAAGCCCAAGGTCACCAAGAGGCCGGAGGTGCGATGGGCGCCACCCGCAAGACGTTGAGCCGAGGGTGAAACGGCCAGCCGGGTGATCCCGGACGACTCGGAGGAGGAGGACTGGGAGGACCTGCCACACGCAGATCTGCTGTGGTAGGAGATCATGCACTCGCCGCTCGGGGAGCGGCGCCGAGGAGGAGCTGGGTGAGCCTCTTCTTCCTTCTCCTCGACCTTCTTCCATCTCGACGCCTCACAGGGAGACGTCGCTGCTTCAGGGTGACCACCCCGGCCACGCCGTTGAGGCGATCTGCGCCGAGTCCTATGAATACGGCGGCAGACGCGGAGAGCGCGGGGAGTGGCGCAGGCAGTAGAAAGCGGTGGGCACCGCTTGCTGGCTTGTTCCGGCAGAGCACAAAGATCCGCGTGTCAACCCAGTAAGTAACACTGCGCGATCCAGCTGCCTTGTTCTTCTTGTGTATATATTGTGTGATGAAATGTTGTGCTGGGTGTGTATCTTTTTGCGCAGGGAAGCATCTGACGATCCTATTCCTGAGGGGGATGTGGCCACGCCATCCATCTCCCCGGCCAGGCCTCAGCCGAGTGCTTTGGAGCACTCGAGGACAGCACAGATAGAGGAGATCCATCGGGCACCGAGGCAGCAGGAGCAATCTCCGCCGCGACAGATGCGCATAGCCTACATCTATAATGATGTGGCGGAGGAGTTCCTTGATGACGCAGAGAACGACACCACCGAGAGCAAAAAACTGGTGGAGGCATTGTCGGAGGCCACTCGTATCGCCAAGGTGAGTACCGAAGCTTGATTTTTGGGTCATTTTTGTTGACAGAAAGTGTCTTAGCATGTCGTATGTCGCAGAGCGTGGTTACCCGTTCCGCTCGAAAGAGCGATGTGCTGGATAAGATGGCCTCCAGCTATGAGGAGAACAAAACTCTGCGGGCTCGGGTGCGACGTTTGGAGGAGCAGGTGAGCGAGAAGCGGGCAGTGTCCAGCAAGGAGCTCGAGCAACTGCGCCGTGACGCCGCTGCGGCCAGGCTTGCTGCTTCCGCGTCACGCGAAGAGGCGGAAGCCCTCCGTAAAGGTGAGTACCTGATGAGCCGAGTGTTCTCAACCATCCCGAGTGGTTCCTGTGGTTGACTTGTCATGCATTTTAGCACAAGAGGCGGAGACCGTAGCTCGAAAGGAGGAGCGTGCCAAGGCTGCTGAGGAGGCAAAGGCTCTAGTGGACAAGGCCAAGGCGCTCGCGGCCAAGGTCGAGTAGTACTCTGCCGAGGCTTCCACAGTGAAGAAGATGTTCGCTGGTGAGTGCATCGCCATGGGTCTTTAATTGCCTGATTGTATGTACTGCTGACCTGAAAACAGCATATCGGCACAAAATCCTTGCCCAATTTGCAGATCTTGAGGTGCGCGTGCAGACCGAGCACGCCCGAGCTGATGCGCTTGAGGACGCTATTCGGCCACTGGTCGACGAGCTGGTGCCGGTGGTGGAGCCCTCAGAGCCTCACCAGTTTGGAGATCCCAGACCGCAGCAAGTTAGCATGCTGGAGCGGCTGCAGCAGCTCCCGGACCGGCTTCGTGAGTACATCGGGACGATCAGCTTCGCGAGCACCACCCATGTGCTGGCCATCTTCAAGTCCCTCTACCCGGCCATGGATCTGAACAGGATAATGGGCGGCTACGCGCATGGCACCACCAGTACGCGCATCAGCGAACTGCACGTGGAGGTGAAGGATGTGGCGAAGAAGCTGGCCGACGACATGGTGTCTCGCAGACGGCTGATGATGGCGCCCTGATCGGTGCTTTGACCATGTAAAAGTGGTGGAAAAACAATTAGTATTTGTATGCACTTAAGGGCCAGTAGGTCCGAGTACTTTCGTGTTAATCCGCTTTGGAGATGAATTTGTTTCAACTCTTCTTGCTACTTTGCATTTTGCATCTTATGATTAATTGCGGATAGTGCTAAGTTTCTCACACGCGGTTTCCGCCCCCGTTTGCAAACATTCCAAAAATGTTCAGCCGTGTTGCCCCCTAATTTGTTTCCGAGATTAACTGCACCCCTCACCCCCCATTATCTCGGTGTAGTTTCTCACGCGCGTTTTCCGCGCCCCTTTCCCGCACTCCTAACCAAGACGGTTGCCGAACGCACCCCACAACTCATCGCCTCTGTCTATTTTTTTAGGTAGACTCACCACCTCTGTCTCTCCCACCTATCATTCTCCATTTGGCCCGGCCTTCCTTCTTTTAGCCGAACATTATAAAGATCGCCGCCAGTAGCCCTAGACCTAGCCCGTGCACCACCCTAGCCGACGCGCTTGGGTCGAGGTCCCACTCCCGCCACCGCCTCCGCCTCGATCTCGCTTTGATTGGCGTTGCGCCACGAGACCCATTCCACGTCATACATTGCGAGGTGAGCAATCTTCCGTATAGTTTACATCTGGGATCTAATTCTTTTCAAAGTCTTCAAGTTCGAATCTACAAAAGGAAAAATAGTAATGCTACCTGTGACGTTTAAACAATGCAAATACAATGCTTGGGTTAATTTTTTATCCTGAAAATTTTGTATTCAATGGGGTTACCAGTGGCCTTTCTAATGATTGATTACCGTGCGTAGTAGAGCAACGTTAGATCACCATACTGCTTGGATAAAGTACATTATTAAATAAGTACATACTTGTTTTCAAGTACAATTTTCTTAATGTTTATTTAGAAAACACGGTCATACTGACTTGTTTTAGATTATGGCACTAGGCACTGCATGTGCGTTGCTAGGCTTGTACTTAGAACGATGGATCTGGATGCCTCTGCACGGTTTTTTGTTGTTGCTTTTTAATTTTATTTTTTCCATATAACTTATTCTATGTTGTAAATTGCTAGGTGTCATGGATCAAGTTAAGAGGTCCCTCAAGAGATCGAGAGAAGGCAACCATACAGAAGGAATTTGAGGATGAGTATTCGAAGGTCATGCTTCAACTTACCAGATCTTACATCCAGAAGATGAAGGAAGAAGAAAAAACTGAGAAAGACATGAGTGATGTGCGTGACCAGTTGAAAAAAGAACAAGAGAAAGAGCTTTCTGAAGTAGCCAGAAGAGTTGAAAAAGAACATGCTGCCCAGTTGAAGAAAGCGCTATAGGAACACCGTGCTCTCTTTGACGGATTGAAAGAACATGAACGTGTTATTGCACATAATGTCTTGTAGAAGACCCGTACAGAAAAAGATGAGATCATACAAAAACACGAACAAAGTATTGATACCTTCACCAACTAGGCAATGATACATTTCCAAGAGTTGGAGAATGACATCTCAATGTTGAAGGGTATGATTCAGAACTTGATCCCCTTGATTGAACAACAGGAGGTCCCTAGCAATAAGGCATTCGAGGTACCCACCAGAGTATTTTATTTTATAATATTAATATTATGTATTGTATAGATAGCCACCTCAACATTTGCCCTTTCAAGAAGAAGATGAGATCTGCATATCGAAATGGAACTTGCGTATGTTGATGGACAACGAATGTCGTTCGGTATGTGTAAATTTTTTTTCTTAATGTTTACAAACTCCTTTCAGCCAAATGATATTTATTCATGTAATCTATATACATCTAGGATGTTGTAATGCGATTTAAGGTGCACACAGTGAAGGAACTTTATCTGGATCTGAACAAGTACTATGACAATAGGGAAGAAGGTAAAATTGGCATGTTTACCATTGTACATCCAGCCACTACTATTGAGTGGGTCGTGATGTCAGAGGCTTTGAGGCCTTTTGGATACAACGGAGGCGCAGAGTTGTACTACATGAATCCCGCTACAGGAGGGAGTGAGCTATCAATTGGGTATGGGTTAATAAAGATTTTAGGAGGACAAGAAGAGGTGAATGAAATGGTGCTCGCTCATGATGATAAGAGTACCAAGATTTGTCATCTCTACATAGTGGGACCTCAAGAAGTGAGTATTGGTTTCTATTCACAAATATTCCCCTTAATACAACCAATAACATGTCAACAACTTAATGCAGGACATGACGTACATGGAGTACTAAAATGACGGAGAAGTGGGGATAGTGGTGATGGCATCTAAGCAGGCTTTCCTCGTTCAACTAGGCGTGGGTTACAAACTTGTTAGGTTGCATTATCTTTTTGTTCGAAATTGGACAAAGTGTGTTATGCCTTTCCATTAAGTTCGGTTGAAGTTTGATTATCTTATATTTATTTAAGATGCGTGTGTTAGCACAAAGATTTCATGTTCTTTACCAATCATTCATCCTTATATGTTTGGGTAATCAAGCAATGTGTGCAAGTGACAGTAATTGTGGAGGTGCGGCGAATTTGATAGGGAGTCCTTTCTTTTTTAATTTATATCGTAAATGTGATTATGCGCCCTTCAACATCCGCTGTCACACACACAAAACACCACCCTCATCACCGATCTCACCGGCAGCCAAGCCCAAAAAATGTCTCCCGAACACTGCTTCCTGGGCTGCCCCAATCGATAGAATACAGCCCAGCCAAAAAAAGCCCTCCCAAACGATGCATTGGTGTTAAAAAATTGTCAGAGAAGGGCTGGGCCTGACCGTGCCAGTGCCAGGCCACCTCGGCCTTACTCCCATTCACAGCAGGGCCCATCTCGCCACGCTACCGTCAGGATGATAAGGGCAAAAAGGTAATTGAAGAGGGACCCTCAGATGCACCCATGCATGCCCTAGACCCAGATATGTATCATCCTCTCTCTGGTATAATGGGCGCACGAATACTCCTATGTTGCAGTTGAGTGAGGATGCAGCGCAAGCACCATTCCAATGGCGAAACTCTCAGAAGGCTCCCAACATGTTGCAGTTGAGCGAGGATGCAGCGCAAGCACCATTCCAATGGTGAAACTCTCAGAAGGCTCCCAAATATCCATCACCTCTCCTCGCCGCCGGGATTTCTTCCTACGCCAACTCTCACTCATCCTCTCCACTTCCTCCTTCCGCACCATCAGCTCACCCTCTCAATCCCTTCCTCCTCCGCGGCCCTGCGACTCCACCTCCTCCCCTTCCTCCTTCATCTCCTCATCTCAGTCCTCCTTCACTACATCCTCCTATCCATGGCGGAATCCCACCGAGGCGTGCTCCCAGATCCACATCAGTCGCCCCCGTGCCTCTACACCCTGAGCTCCCCCACCTCGGCCTTCCGAACCACCATCTCCTGCGCACTCCTCCATGGGTTCACCACCATCTCACGGCAGATCTGCGCCTCGGCTCCGAGAACTCCCTCCTCGATTCGCCACGACGCTGACCTGGCCACCGTGTCAACGAGGAGGAGGAGACGGTGGCGGTCGCATCGATGTCGGCCCTGCATCTAGGGGTGCCGACGCCGGCGCGAGTGCAAGGAGGCACGCCTGGACCCTCCTACTACTTGACTAGTCTCCTCCGCCGCCGCCATTGACTCAGCAGTCTCCGCCGCCACCGCCAGAGGTAGATCCCCTGCCCCGCATCACAGAGGTCACTTTCGGTATTCTCTCTGGGGGATGGAGCACAGCTTAGGCGGTCGAGATATCCGCTCCCTTTCTGGGACATTGGGTTACGCTGGGCCGCACCATTGAGGTACATGATTTTGTCAGGAGTCCTCTCCAGACAGCCTTTGCCATTGCACTCGCCTCTATCCTGGCGATTAAATGGGAGAGGCATTTGGCGCCCATTCGTCGGTGATGGGTCCGGCGCAACATGGTCCCCCTGCTGCCCATCTCTACTTCCTAGCCGGCACAGTCGCTGCTCAACCGGTGGTTGCGCCAGTTCCTGATGGTGTTGCTGCTCAGCGGAACCTCGACCGGTTTTTTCTGGATATTGCTGTACTCCCTCTTCACCCTTTCCCCCAAGCCAATCTTGGTGATCAGAGTGCAGGTGGTGTTCTTCATCAAGACCTGCATGGTGCTGGGGTCCCTGTTGTGGGACATGATTGATGGACCAGGTTCGGGTCAGGGTCAGGCTCAGGCTGGAATTGCCAAGGCGCCAAGACACACCTCGCCTAGAACTGCCGAGGCTCAGGCGACACAAGTTCGACACTGAATCATCTTCCCTGCCTATTACTATTTAGGAATTCTCAGGTATGCTATGTTCCATCTCAAGGCCAATCAGGAGGTCTTTGCTAGTTGTGTACAAATTAAGCAAGTAATCGTGATGGACTAGTCTCAGATATATGGTGATCCTCATCACCAATCCACTAATGTAATATTGGGACCATGTGTTGAACTTTGTCACACTTAATCGCTTTATGCATATGTTTTGTATGGGTGATCACAATTCAATCATGCATGTCAATGAAAAGCTTGATCGTTCTTTGCATATTAGCCATGGTACTGATCTGTGTATGAGAAAATCCTTAAAATAAGCTTTCTAGGTGCTTCTCATCTAGTATTTTTGTCTCGAATTGTAATATGTTCCCCCATCTCAAGATATTTGCATGTCTCGCTTGAACACGAATAACACACAATGTGATGGGTACTTTTTCCTATGTAAAGTAAGTTGGATTATAGGGTGTACCTTCATTGCTATTTCCCAATTAGGTATGAGAAGTTTTGTCGCTCTTCCTGCTAGCCTATATGTTTCTCTTTGTAAGCCCCATCCATTCCCAGGGGTATCCATTGAATTTCTCTCCCATTTCTTGCATCTCCGCCGATCCGTCAGATTCTATACACCGCATAAGCAACTAAAACAAAAGTTCAACCAGATACAAGTATAAGCTCCAGCTCAACTAAAAACAGAAATAGTGAGGTTTTATGGTCCAACATTGGAATGGACTTCAACGTTATCATGGGTCTCCAATACACCCAATTCTTCACTGATAATTAGTTTGCCAACTGTATCAATGCAGCAAATCCCTCTGATGCACCGTATTGGAGCACCAAACCCTTTTCCTAGTCTATTATTGCCTTTTTGACAGGTTCCTCCAGGGTCCACAACATACTCAGAGCTCAAAACCGATGGCGGCACTCAAGTGTCTTTCCACATTATGCGGAATCTAAGACATTCTCATGGGTGCCCTCTTTTGTGTGCACTCCAGCTTGTAACCTTTAACATTGTAATGGTTTTAATAGTTTCATGCTGTTAGTTATGAATGAAGAGTCAGCTTGTGACCACTAACATTGTCATGAAATGTTAAATTGACGCGGTATGTTAACTTGACGTGGTATGTTTACTTGACGCGGTATGTTAACTTGACGTGGTATGTTAACTTGATGGCACGCCGACTCTCTGTGACATGGCAATTTAAACAATGATATGTTAATTTGACATGTTATGTTAACCAATGTTATAGCATGTTAACTTGACATGCTATGTTAACTTGGAGGCACGCTAGCTACAATGTGGCGCCTATCTGTGACATGTTGTGTTATGTTATGGCATGTTATGTTACGTTAGCTTATACAATGATATGTTATGGCATGTTAACTTGCCGACAATATGTTGTTTTCCATGTCATGGTAACTTGCCGATCCATACATTACGTGTTAATGTAAAGACGGTATGTTAACATTCCTTTTGCACTCTCAATCAACAAGAAATGCAGCGACCGAAACGAAAACATGATCCACATGTCAAATGATAAATTCCACATTGCAAAAGTTACAAAGACTCTTGGAGTGGACCGCTTGGTTACAATTTTAGCGTCATCCGAGTGCTTTTAGCTTCATCCGAGTGCTTTTAGCTTCGTCCGAGTGCTTTTATTGAGTACAATGATCCATCCGAATGCTTCAGAACTGGTATGACCAGGTTAATGACCCAATCCTAGTTAAATCTTATCTTGGCTCAATAAGAGTTGAACAATCGATACAGCAAGCACTCATAAAAAAAGCCACAAACAAAATAGGCACAATGAAGGCAGGAACAATGACAATTATTAAGAGAATGAAATTTGCCAAGAACATAACTCGCCCCCACAAAGTCAGCTTGATTTCATGAAGCAAAACAAGAAACCACAGGTACTGGAGAAAGAGAAGTCATATACAGGAATCTAGAATTTTGTTGGAATGTATACCTTTGCGAATCATTTATCCAACACATCCTCAGGCAATTTATCCTACAAATGAAGAGGGACATTAGCAAAAGTACACATGGCTCACAGACAATCAATTTTAAACTTTGATCACAATTACTCTTAGCTTACCTCATCTCTCAAGTAGCATGTTCACGATTGTGACCCCGATCTTTACATAGGGTACAATGTTTGTCGATCTATCCGAACTTGACTTCAACTTTTCTTGGGGCCCCTCTGCCAGGCACACGTATGGGATCTAATACATTGCAGCACTCCTCAGAATCAACATCCAGGGCTTGTGGGAGCAAGGCCAAAATCTTCGTCCACCCTCTCCTCTATTTTCGTGAATCATAGCAGCCTTCCTCTTCAAGAACGCAGCTTGAGTCGTTCAAATGCTTCTTCTGATTGAGCTGCTGCGAAGGCTGCCATTCGATCGATATTGTGTAGGTCATTGTACCTCTGTACGCTATCAGAATAGTCATACATTGTGCTCTTCCTTGTAGGAGGAAATCCACGCTTGGCACCAATCGCCCACCTTTCCAAAACACTGATCACGGAAGCTTACTTTCTTCGCGATAGCCCAACACAAAGAAGATGTGTGAGCATGGGGTTCCAAGGGACTGTAACTTTAGACAAGAACATGAAATTTCCTTGACCTTATCCTCATCAACACATATGTCACGACTCACGTAGTATCATTTTCTCCTTTATCAACCCTTCCAACTTTATACACAACAATGTCATAGCTATCCATTTCCTCAATCAAATAACACTTCTCGCCACTTTCGATCGCATGACATCATCATAAAAACACTTGTTGTGAACCTTTTTGCATCATGCACAAAAACGAAGCATCTGGTTCCAAGCATGGCTTGTAATTGGATACAAAATCCAGAGTCGCTTCTCTAGTGCGCAACTTTACAAGACAGTTGTCAAAGTGTTGAAACAGCTCTACCAGTGTCATTTTCCAATCTAGATTAAACTGGATCCTCGAGTGTAGGCTCTCGCTACGCTGGTTGCTCCTCAATCCTAAATAGCGCCTTACTAGCATGATACGCAATGCACTGTGATTCCCTCCTCTCATACATCCGATATAGCCACGAGTTCTCATCTCAGTGACCTCATGCTTCTTCAAGAAAACCATCCATTTCAACTCAATCTCTTCTATAGAGCAACGATCATAAAGAAAGCACCTAATCCTTCCTTCACATCATCGTCCTTAATATTACTCACAATGTTATTCTCAATATGCCATCCGCATAGCCTATGCGATGCATTCGCCACACAATCGATTGCATTTTGCATAGCAAGGTCTCCGTCGGTGATCACAGAATCGGATGTTTCTCGAGACATGGCTTTAGTGAATGCCCTAAGCAGCCACACATAGGACCTAGTATCCTCATGAGCAACAATTCCACAAGTAAAAGAACTTTTATGATGATTGACCCCAACAAAAGGAACAAGAGGCAGGTTGTATTTATTGGTTTTGTAAGTGCCATCAAATACTGACATCACCAAATGCTCTATAATCCATCGAGATTGGAAGTCGCACCAAAGCACTCCCATCATATGCCCTCCCCTGCTCTCTTGTGGTCGAAATGGAAACTGGATCTCTACATTTCGAGCTATCAAGTAATTCATGATTGTTTGGGCATCACCGGCGGTGAGCATCTGCAACTTATTGCGATGGCAGAAATTGTAAATGTCCCTTACTGTAAATCCAACCTTATCATAACCACCGTGCCGCTTCAACATATTGTCCATTATCCGTGTTTAGGATTCCGAAACCTGCATATGCACAATCTACGCTACGCTCATCTAATTTTTCTATGAGAACGCAGGAAACAAGAAAGGTCTCGTGGAATCATAGGATGGTTGTGTTCGTTGATGAAATCCTTCACATACCATCGCTCAGGTCATAATCGTCAATCACAAATTTAGCACCGGCAACGAAAGCGAGTGACATTCCACGACCTCTGCAACTTGATCTCCCTCCTAAGGTGCTTCTCTGCGCGGAAACCTTCACTGCTGCAAACAAACTTGAGAAGGTTCCTCTCATTGAGATCCCTGCCCCACTCGCAGTAATCCTTCCTCACACTAAATCCCTTCTCATAAGCGTAGTTGTTATAAAACTGAAATCCTTCATCCTCCATTAAACATCTTCATAACTATTTCATTGTACTCCAGCAAAGAATCATCATTGGACATTTCCGCCTGAAAAGAAAAGAATTCAGAGCAAGTGTTGCTGCCTGCAAGATCTAGTAATTTGGAGTATGACTTGAAAAACTAATTTGGCACCTACATCTACAAGATCTAGAAAACGAATCAAGAACTACTGCATCTATCTACAAGGGGTGCCTACACTAGATCAATAACTTGTAAATGAATCAAGAAATACTACATCTGCAAGGTTCTTATTCATGAATCAAGAAACCCTAAAAAGCACGGGAGAGATGAGGAGAAAGGCGTGGTTGCTTGACTCACCGGCGAGAAGAACAGGGTCCGATGGGGATGGGCGCTTGAGGCAAGAAGACTGTGTCGGCCGGCCTTGCCGCCGGGGCTCATCGTCCAGTGAGGCAGGGAGAAGTCAATGGCGTCCAGAGGCGGTGGCGCGGCAGGCCACCGGTGCGACGCCTTGCGAGGGCGCCGGTGGGAGCTGGAGGGAGCGAGAGATGAGGGCTGTGTTGGCTACGGAGAAGGGAGGCGTGAGGGAGGGCCGCCGTTCGAGATCCTCGCCGGAGGAGCCGTCACCGCAGTCTATGGCGTTCGCCTCTGGTTCGCCTCTCGGTTCACGTGATGCGTGCGCATCGTCTGAGGGGGTGGACGTGGGTCGGGCCGCGGGGGGCGCGGGTTGGGGGACGACCTACAAACGCAAAATGACCAAATTACCCTTTGCGGGAGGAAAATACTTTGGGTGGAGGAAATGGGAGGACATGAGAGGAAATTTCAAGCACCATAACATCACTCTAATTGTAAAGCCATTGTCCTCTAACACTGAAGTCACCTTCTTTCCTCTCTCTCTCTCTCTCTCTCTCTCAATAGGGGATGTGATACCTCTGGAAGGAAAAACAGAGTCGAGGTATGTTGTCTCGAAGTATCACAAACTTGGAATAGAAAAATGTGATGTCAATAATTTTCTGTTTCCATGGCAGTGAGTTCATTAACTTTGTAAATGGCCTCCATCTAATGGTGCTGCGTTTGCTAGAAAAGCACAATATATCATTCTTAATTTGTCTATGATGGAGGCAAGGGAGACACAAGTTGAGTTATAATGTAGCAGATACCTGAACTTCTGTATTCAATGACGGAAAATATGTTGCAGCCAGATTTCAAGTTACATACAAACTAGCAGATCTATAAACTTCTCAATTCAACTAGTTACATACAAACTAGCAGATCTATAAACTTCTCAATTCAACTACTCTATTTGAATCGCGTAAACAAAATATATGTTTCCCAAGCATAATTGTTGGTCTAGAGATGGGCTTTGTCTTGTAATTTATGAACCTTTGTTAGTAGTATCCTTGATATATGTGAGGAACAATTGATGGCGCGTCATGCCTATTTGGAACCAAAGGCACCTGCTGGTTGAATCCTCAAATTCAAGCCACTATGTTTGAAGGTACAAATCTGGCAAACATTCACCACATGACGAAACTATTCTTTCCATTTGTTGAAAGTAAATAATGCATGGATGCACAGTCTTCTAGATGGTAAATTGAATTTCCTTGACGGTATTTGGACACTTAGGGAAATTCGCGTTTCCAGTTGTGTCTAGCAAGGTTTACTCATCATTATACTATATATATAGGTACCTTTTGACAACTACTACTCGCATATGTAATTAAACTAGTAATATCTTGGATTGCGACGTATCAAGTGAAGCATCACATTGACCATGCACTCTCCCTGGCTTCGAGTAAATGGTTATTGGTTCACAATGATGCATGCTTTGATAGTGGATGCAATACATGTTATTAATATCTAGATGCTTAAATTTTCAAATTTATATAGCAATACATGTTATTGAAAGCAATTTAGAATAATTAAGTGTCAACCACTTGCGTATGTATGTCTTGACATTGTGGAAAAAAATACAAATACCCTGGCGAAGCCACTACACCTCCTTCATATACTGAATCTTTCTAAATACATTTGGCGAAGCCACTACTGATTGCAGTCATGCGGCCGAAAACGCACACAAAACCAGTTAATATAATATACACTACTACTATCTGTACTAGTTAAATGTCCAAAGGAGTCATAAATGATAAAGCCATTCTAACACCACGTTCGCCTCCAATATTCCTGCCTCCTCGCTACATACATGCAGCATTGCGGAAGTTGCACCTCTATTACTACGCAGGGAGACAACCCGCAGGTCCCGATGGTGCAGTAAAGCACTAAAGGAACAAGACAAACAATGCAGTATCTATAGCTGATCCGAACATATTCACGACGGTGCGTTGAGGAAGAACAATATAGAGTTGAACACACACTGGTAGGGTGAGGGTCTTTAGTCCCGGTTGGTAGAGGCCTTAGGTCTCTCAAGTCCAATCGGGAGAGACAAAAGCCCCTCTAGTCCCGGGTGAACGAACCTGGACCAAAAGGGGTCCTTTAGTCCCGGTTCGTATTACGAACCGAGACTAAAGGGAGCAGCGAGCTCACGCCTGCCTTTAGTCTCGGTCTCGGTTGTAACAACCATTACTAAAGGGTCTCGTCTCTTTTTTTGTTTTCAATGTGAGCGTTTATTCTAATTGTCGTCTCACCCGTATATGTACGTTTCAATTTGAGGGTTCTTTCTCTACAATGAATTTTCCCAAGCTCTGAGGAAAATTAATGAAAGATAGTGTGTTAGTAAAAGCAATCTATATATATTGTATTAAAGAGGACATCTTAGATAGAATTATTACTCTTGAAACAGATCTTGAAGGTCTTGGTAACCTGCGGGGTTTTTTCTCAATGAATCCCACACCTTAACGCTACTATTGTCGACTTGAATTATCATAAGAATCCAGTGAAAACTATATATACATGGTTATAATACTCATACAGATTAGAACTAAATAGAATTAGCAAGGACAATTAGATGGCAATCGCACATACTTGCAGCTGTAAGGTAGTAGTATGAGATCCTTGTCATGAAACTTAGACAAGGTCCTATAGATTGTTGCGATTGTTGTGTTTGATTGATGCTTGACCTCAAACTGGTTAACTTTTGTTGGGTCCATGAAACCAATTCTGTCGGCATTACTCTTTTTTTTGCATCTCTTGTTTTTGCACGCTACCACAAATGAAATACAAAGTTAATTAGTAGATCCACATACCTAACAAATTTATTAATAAACATAAAAAATACGCCACTTACAGACACCAAGTGATGATAAGATCGGTATTCAGGACGTCTAGATGGTGAACTTCATAAATACCTATGGATTCCAGCCAGACCACCTTCTCGCCTTCAGTGGCAAAATCTTCCGGTCTAGCAAGTATACCTAAGGTATCTACGCCTTTCGCTGAGTGCCGCATGTACCACTCATGAAAGTTGTACATCTTAGGTGAGAGCTTATATACCAGTTCTTGCCAGATAAGAGGTTTTCCTAGCTGAAAGGGCCATGTATGTATGAAACTTGGATCCCGAGGTGGTTCTTCATGGACGAGTGCAACACTTATAGGCATCCCTGATTTTTCCATGAAATCGCAATGACCTGCACTAATTTTTGTGCAGCCAATTCTGCAAGAGCTCGTTCATCTGCAGTGAGGCCGGAGGCAACGTAAGTCTGTTTGCTCATCGACGCATTTGTTTTCTGCTCCAGCTTCTTTGCACCAGTAGACAACGTCAACGCCATTGTGGGTATCATTTTCTTGTTGTTTTCACTCATTATTTTGAAAAACCCAAGTTTGCCCAGATCTACATTTTTGGCCTTCTCGAGCTCCCTCCGTTGTTGTTTTGCATTCAGATTGTTGAAAAATTCACGGACATGTTGGGCACCGATTATCGTTTTTCCTTCTTCTTCTTCTGTCGTCTCCCATGCTAGCTTCCTTTAGCGGATGGGCTCAACCATTTTCTTTATTGTTGGTCATTTTTTCTGCTTTGGTGGTTGCACTGCGTTGGAAGACTGTACTGGCGGTTTTTTCGGTTGTGCTTTCGTGGCTTGGTGGTTTTTTCTGCTTTGGAAGACTGTGCTCTGGCGGTTTTTTCAGTTGTGCTTTTCTGGCTTTGTGGTTTTTTCTGCAGTGCTTTCATGGTTTTTTCTGATGTGCTTCGGTGGCTAGGCAGTTTTTCTGCGGTGCTTTCGTGGTTTTTTTTTTTTGCTTTTGATGGCGCTTGCTTTGCCGTCATTGGTTTTTTCTGCTTTTTTGGAGGTGATTCAGGAGGGATGTCATTATCGTGGCTACAGCTCGCACCTCCGGAATTGAATAATGGTTCTTGTGTAGACGGTGAGTGAAGTGATATTGAAGGTCGTGGGGACGACCTCGGAGATGACGATGGTGGCGGCTACAGGGGATTTGTAGGAGGGATTGATCCCTCCGTTTGGGTGATTATAATGTAACGTTTGGGCCACAATATGATACCGTGAACCGCATCCTTGAGTGTCCTTTCTCCGTCACCTCTTGGGATGTCTAGCTCTAGATCTTCAAATTGTAGCTGACAAATCTCCTCCACACCAACTGAGGTGTAGCCAAGTGGAATCTGCATGTCGTGGCTAGTCTGTTCAGGAAAATGCGCAAAAACACTTCCGTACGCCACCTATATATGTAGAGAAATAAGGAATTTATTAAATTTCTAAGTGATGCATAAATAGTTGAGCTATTTGCATGTAATAATTATATTTATACCTTCATTGTGCAGCTCACATGGGGTGCACTAACAGAGAAAATCCAGAAGGTACTGTTGCTTGCAAGAACCTACTGCGACCTCTATGCAAGCACCTGTTGGGACTTCTGTGGAAGCACAAATGCTTTGTTCCTGAACAAACGCTTCTTACGATCCTCTTTGTGCCATGTCATCAACTTAGCATGTTATTTGTTCGTGAACAAACACTTCAAACGTGGTATTATAGGAAAATACCACATAACCTTTGCCGGAACTTTCGTCGTCTTGGGAGGTGTCCCCTCGAGAGCACCAGGATCTTCATCTCTCTGGATCTTATAACGTAGCGCTTTGCACACAAGACAAGCTTCCAAATTATCGTATTCCTTGCCTTGATATAGGATGCACTCATTAGGGCAGGCATGGATCTTCTGAACCTCCAACCTCAGAGGGCACATAGTCTGTTTCACTTCATATGTTGACAATGGTAATTCCTTGTTCTCGGGAAGCTTGTCCTGCACAATTTTTAGCATCCCCTCAAATGTCTTATTAGACACACCATATTTTGCCTTCCATTGCAACATTTTGAGTGTAGTACCAAGCTTTTTGTGACCCTATTTGCAAATCCATTCCGGGGATCGTCCGTCGGCGTTCATCCATTCCCGGTTCATCTACATCATATTAAGTGCAAAAATTATTTTCTTTAAATCATAATAAACAAGACAAAGATGAAGAAGGGTGAGTTTGATGATGTATTTCGTTATGAACTAGATGATGAGAACTGGAGGCCTACCTACGAACTTCTTGAACATGTTGATCATTTGAAGACAATACGTGAATTCATAAATGTGTTTGAAGCAGAGGTTCAAAAGCTAGAAGCTGACTAGTTTCAGCTTGGGACTTGTATGTCATGCCTTGTAATAGACATCCGGTGACCTCTGTATATGTATGTCATTGTACCGCAACCACGACAATCATTGGATCCTATGTGAACTACAGGCATCTGGCCATTTGTTGTGATACGATGACATACAGAGGTCACCTGATGGCTATTTTTTTATCTCCATTATTAATGACTATATTTTTTATAAACTAACATCTAAAAAATTAGCTAAATATAAAATTAGTAATTAGTTCTACGTATCATTATATATCAAAAAGTAAAATTCAATTTTCTCTACATAAATTTAAAAGATAACAAGAGAATCAATTTAAAAGATAACAAGAGAATGCTAGTATCTAGCTAACCACTTTTTTCTGAATCTAAAGTATATAAAAAACCTCATCTCTTATTAGCTCCTCCTACCTAGGAATTAAGATTTCTATTTTCTCCATCTCTAAAACATAAAAAAAATTAATCACAACAAATGAAGGGAGGAAGAAAAATCAAACCTTGGCAACACTTTAGAGGAGAGAAATCTTCACAAATTGATGAAGAAAAAATTTAGCAGCACCTCTCTAAAGTTGAGGCACCACGGAGGAGGAGCTTTAGCTCTAGGTGAAGAATGGCTCGGGCAAGAGAAAGAGGAAGAAGAAGCTGGATTTATAGGGCGCGGACTTTAGTCCCGGGTGGTGTCACCACCCAAAACTAAAAGGTACCCTTTAGTCTTGGTTGGTAATACCACCCGGGACTAAAAGCCCGCATCAATCATTGCTGGAAAAAGACGTTGGGAGGCAACCCTTTTGTCACGGTTGGTTATACCAACCGGGACTAGGGGGGCACCTCCCGCACCCATTTCGGGCCACGTCGATGAAAGGCCTTTAGTCTCGGCTCCAAAGTTGAACGATTAACTAGCCTTGCTGGTCTCGCCGAAAATTGATTTGCCAAATTCGGCTTGCAAGATGGAGTTTCGGGCATTTTAAGTTTGGGCATCGGAATTGCGATAATCTTTTTTGCAGTTTTTGTGATCGGTATGGCCCATATGTGTATGTGAAGCATGTGAGTAATATATTTGTGACCTGCGTGTCACACGTACGGCAATACGGCTGGAGCCACAAGTATTGTCAAAATTAATGTAATGGTCTGCGTACCAAATTGTGATGATATAAAGCGCGATTGTGTAATTCTCTTTACTAGCATGCGTTAGATAGTTCTTGGAGGACTCATCACTTTGAGGATGGCGCACACAGATCATGTAGATGGAGATCAACATGATGTATAGATAAATGGAGATGGAGATCGCCATATTATAATGGACCATATCGTGTTACAACTATGTGAATGTCGTTCTTACCGTTCTACTTTTACATGCGACAATGGTTATTTTCTTGTGTGTGACGTTACGAGTAAAATGATCCCTTTGCAATTTTAGGTTAACATGCCCTCCCAACACTTGCCACTGTCTCACGTCTCGTACAATTAGTGGTGGGTCTATGAAATTAGGGTGCCACTAGTTTTCCTTGACTAGATGGGTTTGTATCGGATACTTACACGCATAAGTGTCGGTTTGCTTATCAAAGTCATCTAAATGGTCAAGGACTTTTGGGGCATAAAGGTTGGGAGCCTAGACATAGAGATGTCACCCAACAACAGGAGTCATATGTGATATGATTAGCAAAGAGTTTCTTACCGATCTACCTTGTTTACTAGCTGTAACGACCCGGGTTTTCGGTGAGAGAAACCCGATTCCCTGTACCCTTGTGATAGTCCCTGTACCCTATCACGTACAGAACTCATTACAGTATAATATCATTTCCATACAACGATAACAGAGTACAAAATAAAATATATTACATCCGAAACAACTCGTATACGATTTTAGTACAAGCCCCTTGGGCTAAACGACAAGTAGAAATCCTGCGCAGCGGTAACTAGGGCTTCAAGTCTTCATCCTCAATCTTCTCCACATGCATCCTTGAGCAAAGCATCGCAACCCTTCCATCACAGAATCCGTAGACTCGGAACTCACTCCAAGTCCAATCCTGCACTCACAAACTATCCCCAAGGAATGGGATAGGTTCACGTCACCAACCGTATGCAAGCTTTAAGTGGCCTAAACCTAAAGGTGTGAAAAGTAGTCAAGGAGCAAGCTCGGGTTTCCTATGCATCAGCGGCAGCAAGTAAAAGAGTAAACTTCATCATCCCAACTATATCACAACACCACGGCTCTCCACGGCATTCCGTGGCTCAAGTCTCAAACTCACCTCCAAAGCTCCTCTCAAGTCGATGGGAAAGCTTCTATCCTTCCCATCTCAACGGCCAACGCCGGATCCTATTCCTGAACTAGTAGCTCTCACAACCCAACCTATAGTTGAAGGACCGGATTGGCGACCAGAGAGGGGGGAGGGAGGGAATGGGAGCCGATAAAAATTCTTCTCAAGAACTCAGCCTATACCCCAAAATCACTTATTCCGAAGAATCCCGCACACACTTACTAAGATCACGTGGTCACAACGGACCTACTGACCCTAGGAACAAGTTAGAACAAGCCTAGGAACAAAGCAGAAGCAAACACAAAAAGAACCGAGAGAAAAGGCTAGCGCAAGGCAAACTGCAGCAGAAATTGTCGGAACTACCGGCCCCGGTCGGTACTACGATATGGGCTTCGCACCTAAAACCAGGTTATCGATACTTTCGGCCAGTGGTTACTTGACTATCGGTACTATCGACCTCGGGTCAAGACTACCGATAAAGACTCTCTGGCTGAAAATCAGGTTATCGGTACTACTGGGCAGTCGGTACCGCCCTTAAAAAATCAGCCTGCGAAACAGCCCCAAACTTTCGATCGATGGATCTCCCAAAGCACTTGGAGTCTTGAGACGAAATTTTAGGGAGATGATAAGCACCCTAAAGGGAAGATATGCCCTCAAACATTTCGGCCGCTAACTCCCTATAACTCCCGGAATCGCAAATCTTGTGCCTCTACCTCAAGAGCACGAAGAACACGAAAACAACCAAAATCGAAGGCATTCCTATGGGATTTGAGGGGCAAGATCACCAAGAAAAGAGGCACACCAACCTCATGTGTGATTCTCAAAACAAATCCCGCAAAGAAACACCTCCAAAAGCTTCCCACAAAAATCCTAAGAAAAAGCTCCGAAGATCACCAAAAAGGAGAAACGCTGGGAGACAAAGAGACACTAGATGAACCACGCCGAATCTTCTATACATACCATGGATGGTTCATACAAGGTCTAGCAAGCCGCCCGAACATCCAACCCTCTCTCAAGATGAATCATGAAGCTCTCAAGCTAGCCTAGGGAAAACCTAAGGGAAAGGGAAAACTAGGAAGCATATGAATTAGGGTTCCAAGTGGTGGCTGCCATCCTCTCTCCTCTAAGTTTATATGGAGGTAATCGAAACACGAAACTACCCCTATTACATAAACTAGGATACACGCCCCCGAAGGGCACTTTGGGAATTCTCGTCATAGCACCATCAGACGGATGCCCGGCGACCGCACCTCGCTTCACCTCAACGCAAGCCTTGCGATCCCGATGCGTGTCCTCCGCTTCTTCGAAGTCTCTCGGCGCGCCCGGATCCCGTCTCTATCCGCCGAGTCTTCGGTCTTGGCTTTGTGGCTCAACCAAGGAACCCCGACGGTTTTGTGGTGAACCACCGCAAACCCCGCGGACTCGGTGCAGCCTCCACGCCAATCCCACTCATGACTTGGCCGCCACGTCGTCCCGACTCGACCTTGGTTTTGAGGGTCAACCAAGAAATCGTACCCGACTTCTTCTTGCTTTTCTTGCCACCATGCGGCCCGCATTTGATCCCGTTCGGCCATCGGGTCCATCGAGCCGAGCCTACTTGTCTCTCCACTCCTCGGAGGCCACATAGGCTAAAACCATTCGCATCCGCTCTTCACCGCACCGCAAATCAAGCGCGCAACCGCACCTGCAATACTCGGCCAAGAGTCAGTCCACACCACGTTGTCAATCACTCATCACACCAGGAAGCGACCATCCACCAGTCCTCGGACGCTCCGGTCCTCAATCTCCCTCTTGATGAGTGCATTGACAACACACATGGTCACCAATTCATAAAAGAAAGAAAAGAAAAGAAATGAACAAAGAACTCCAACAAGTGATCAAAAGCCAAACAAAAGCCAAAACTAGATCACTCGAGAGAACAAGTCTCGGTCCCTAAGGCAAGGGCACAGCGGCTCAACACAACCGAGACAAAATGCTCCAAACCGCCGACTCCTCAAGGTGAGGCAAAAGGGCTCAAGACATCGACAAAGAGCAAAGCACAAAGCAAAGTCGGGTGACACAAAGAGCTCCCCTGCATGAATGCAAGAGAGCCGGTGTGGTTCGAGGGCCGTGGATGGTCGCTCGGTGATGAGTGATTGACAACGTGGTGTGGAGATTCTTGGCTAAGTATTGCAGTGGTTGCGGCTTGAGTGCAGTGCGGGTGAAGAACAAGCGTGAAAGGTCGTTGCGGTGAGGCCTCCGGTGTGGAGAAGACAAGTAGGCTTGGTTCGAGGGACCGGGTCAAGTGCCAAACGGCAAGATGAAGTCATGGACGGTTTCTTGGTTGAGCCTCAAAACCAAGGTCGAGCCGGGACTACGTGGGAGCCGAGTCATGAGTGGTGATTGGCGGAGGCTACACCGAGTTCGCGGGTTTCCGGTGGTTCACCGAGAAAACCACCGGGTTCCTTGGTTGATCCACAAAGCCAAGACCAAGAACCGAAGACGGAGGTGCAGAGTGCATCGGCTCGACCGGTGGGTCGACCGAGTGTGGTACCGGCCACCGGCCGGATAACCGGTCTGACCGGTGTGCGACGCAGTCCGGGACCGGTGGAGGAGCACCTAACCGATCCGGCAGCGACGACGCAGCCCCGAATCTTCAAGCGAGGACACGGATCGCAAGGCTTGCGCCGAGGCTAAGCAAGTTTATGGGTCGCCGGGCATCCGTCCGATGGTGCGAAGACAAAGACTTCCAATTTCGCCTCGAGGCATGTATCCCTAGTTAGCTAGTAAGGGTATTTAGTCTTTCGCTTGCTCCATATAACCCAAGTGGTGAGAGGATGGCAGCCATCTCTTGGAACCCTAGCTCATTTGGTTTTCCTATTTTCCTTCCTATTTTCTTAGGATTTTAGGACTAGCTTGAGAGCTTCATGGTGAGATCTTGTGAGAGGGAAGGATGATCAAGCAAGCTAGACCTTGTATGAACCTCTTTGGTATGTATAGATGATTCATGGTTCCTCAAGGCTTGATGTGTCTTTCCTGCTTTCTCCTTTTGGTGATTTTCGAGCCTTTCTTGGCGATTTTCTTGGAGCGATTTCGAGGCCTTTCTTTGGGATTTGGTGGGGATGTATGCATGAACCCTTCGTGGTTCTTTTCCTTTGATTCCCTTCCAAATCCGTGAGCAAAGGGGCTCGATTTTGGGGTTTTCGTGGCTCTAGGGTTAGAGGCGTTCTTGGTGGATTTCTTCGATTCCTCTTGATTTGACAAGTTTTGGTGGACCAAATCTTGGCTATGGAGTACCCATGAGGTGTTCCTACTATCCCCAAAGTCTTGTGCAAAACCGTGGAGCGATCGAGATCGGGAGTTGGATTTGAGGAGTTGACTCGCTGCTCATCCCGAGCTGCCTGTGCACGACCGGCTGACCGGTGCTCTTGACCGGTCCGACCGGTGCTAGCCCTTGGTGGGTTTTTGTCTCGGGAACAACCTTGTCCGTGTGGTTTTGTCCCGTGGTCCCGCTGATCGTTCTTGGAGTGTTTGGAGTTGTTTTGCTAGGGTTTGTGAGGGTTCTTCTTCCTCGCTGTGTTGTGTATCGTGGTGGTTTTGTTCCAGGCCTAGAGGATTCACCGAGGCTTCGAACGCTTTGTCGGCGGCTGAGCCACCGCCTCGACCGGCTCGCCCATCGGCCCCGACCGGTGTCACCGGCCCCGACCAGCCACCTGGTCGACCGGTAGCACAGCAGAAGCCGCAAGTTTCACTGTGTGTTTGGTGAGTTTTGGCTAGGAAGGTTGAGTGTTGGTTCCTAGGACCGTAGCACTCCGGCTGCGTGGTCTTGACCAACTTGGGTAGTTGGCCTGAGACGTGAGTTGGAAGTCGTGTTCGCCTTGTTGGAGTTCTCATCTCCTTCGAGAAGAATTTTATCGGCCCCATTCACTCCCTCTCTCGGTTCGCCTAATCGGTCCTTCAATCGAGCCGGTTCGGGTCTTTATTGACTCTTACCGCCTAAGATCCAAAGATGGCGCATCAGAACGGGTTCGGGTCCTCCGCACTGATGGGAAGGAACTACCGATGTGGTAAAGGCGGATGGCGGCGCCTCCGCTGAAAGGGTCGATCCTTTGGGATGTCACTGAACACTTTATGTTCATCCGATGAACTTCCTTGCTCCGTGATCGAGGGATATGTTCGCCAACAACAAGGCCGCCGACTACTTGTTTCGCGGCTGGTCACCGAATTCGACGGGTTCGACAGAGGACTTAGCTTGTAGGATTTGGGAGCGCTTGAAGGATGCTCATGCCGGGAATGCTCTGTGTTTCTCGATGTACGCGACTTCACCGAGAGAGTACGAGAACTTCACTCATCTCCCTACGAGTCCGTCGATGCCCTTTTCCAACGATTTACGGCCGCTAGAACAACATGAGAGCCAATGTGGACGCCCTCCCATACAATGATCATGATAGAGCCGTGAAGCTTTGCACTCGCTGGATCGCACTGCATGGGACGGGAAGTTTGAGGCTATTGTTGAGTCCGAGAAGTATGACACCTTGACGGTGAACGAGCTGCTCTCTCAAGCTCAAGTCTACCGAGTTGGACCGTGGTATGACAGCCAAGATCGAGAGCCCGATCGATTCTCATAGTCTCGCCTCGCTAGTGGCAAAGGAGCTAAGTCTAACGCTAACGCATCCTCCGTGATGTACTGCCTTCTTTGATGTCTTTGCCGATGAGGAGTTCGACGTGCTTGGAGAGGACGAGTCGGCGCTACGACTGTGCGGTTCGAGAGGCGCACGAGAACCGGTGAACACGAGGAGGACAAAGACGGACGCAGCCAAGGCGGCAAGACACTTCGCTGCCGATCGCCCGAGAAGACGGAGAACAAGGACGGCTACACATGTGCACCGATCAAGCAAGGATGGCAAGTACCGATCGAGGCGCGATCACAAGCACAAGAACAAGCACAAGGACGAGCGACGGCCGAGGAAGAAGGATGGTCCGGGCAGAAGGCCGAGCAATGGCTCGGAGCGAGCGACGCCGACTCAGCCCGCCTACTCTTCCTCAAGCTCGAGTAGCAAAGGAAGATGAAGGTGATCGCGCAAGAACAAGAAGTCATCCAGAACTTGAGCGGGTTGAGTCGCTCATGAGAGAGATGGCTTCGGGCATGGCCCGTAGCTCCCAAGAAGAAGAAGAGCCACTGAGTGACTCGACTCGACCGAGGATGAGGTATGTGATGAGCTCTCTTTGCGCAAGGAGAATGATGAGTTGGTTGACTTGCTTGATAACCGCGATCACATGCTTAGAGAGGCCAAGAAGATGAGGAAAGAGCTTAGGGCCTCACTAGAAGATGCTAGGAACCGTGGCAGGGTCGAGCTAGAAACCCGTAACCTAGATGCTAAGCTTGAGATTGATTCGCTTAAGGCTTCTCCGTGGTTTCGATGAGATTGATTGCCGTGATTGCTCGGTACCTAGTCTGATCTCATCGCTCTTAAGGATAAGCATGCTTCTACTTGTGATGAACTAGATATGCTTAGGGTTGAAGTGGTCGAGCTTAAGTCTAGACCGCTTTGCTAGGTGCTTGCACTTCTTGCCCTGCTTTTGCATGGAAAGATTGATGAGATGCATGCTTACACTGCTTCGCTTGAGGCTAAGTTGAAAGAGCCTATTCCCACTTCTTGCTCTACTTGTGAATTGCATGCGGTTAAGAATTTGGAGCTTGCACATTATGTTGATCGTCTGGGATGAAAATGATGAGTCGAGAAAATGTATGAGCTGGTTGCGTCGAGCCTCGCTCAGATCATGATAGCGGCTTTCAAACGCTATGATGGTCGTGCACTTGGGGCGACAAGCTTGGAGAGAACTGTGGTGAGGGAGTTGAGAGAGTTGGAGAGATTCCTATCCCACCACCAAACACAAGAACAAGTTTGAGCCCAAGCCCAACCATCTCGTAAACAAACTTGACACTACTCCAGATCCACCCATATTCCTCACCCAACAAATGATTTTCAAAACCGTGAAGTTTGTGAGCCCAAAGGGAGGTGAGGAAGGAGAGAAGAAGGGTGAGAAGCCGAGTGGCAGCCCCAACCCAAGCCTAAGCCTAAGCCACAGCCCATAAAGTTCCATTGTGGGTATTGTGGAGAGATGGTCACAAGGATGAGTTTTGCTTCAAGAGGAAGCGTGAGGAGAGAATGGCTAGAGAGTGGGCTAACAGGACAGTGTACCACCCTCTAATGGTGTACCCGAGCCTCAGATGCAGATGCCCAGGCCAAGGCGATTAGAGGACGCCCGCTTGGGGAGACCGGAAGGTCGCAGTGTTGTTGCCGGCCGAGCCACACCGGCCGTATCGGCACTACACCGGCCGACGGCAGTCCGGGCGCATAATGAGTAAGGTTTCGTGCTCGTGAGGATGCTCTTTGGTTCGAGGTCGTGGTTCCGTGGTTGGTCCGGAAAGTTTGCAGTGTGTGGTCAGGGCATGCTCTCCACCTCGTGCTCAATACGAGGGTGAGAAGAGTCGAGCTTTTGAGATGGAGCGAGGAACGATCCACGGTTCCCCTTTCGTGGTTTTCGCCTCCGCCCAGAGAGGGTTGGTTCCTCGTGGTGGTTACCGTGGTGGTGTTCGTGGTGGTAGCTTTGATAGGCGTGATGATTTGGTTTGTGCTAACCCCACTTTGGAGCAAATGGCTCGGCACCGGGTTTTACTCTTTGGTACTAACCCCAAGGTCGAGTCGCTTTGTTCACCACGTGCTCGCTTTTGAATTTCAGGTGGAGACTTGAAGAACATTTGGTTGATTGACCCTGCTGTTCGAGGCATATGACCGAGACAAGGGTGGTTCTCAAGTCTCGTCCTTGCAGACAAAGAAGTACATCACCTTTGGGGACAATGGGCGAGGGCGCAGTCACGAAGGTGAGATTAAGGTAAGCGACAAGATCACTCAGCGTGTTGCTCTTGTTCAATCGCTTGATACAATTTGCTTTCTCGTGTCTCTTGTTGGATGAGGGTTTTGAGGTGTTGTTTCGCCCCGGTGATTCTCGGATTTTAGATTCCTGGGATCTTGTTTGCATGGTCGCTCCCGAGGGTCAAGTGTTCCGAGCTGATTTTTCTCGCCTCGTGTGGAGCGTTGTTTTGGCCGGTTCTTCGAGTGAGTTGTGGAAGTGGCATAGGAAGTTGGGTCACTTGAGCTTTGACCTTTGTCTCGCTTGAGTAAACTCAATTTGGTCCGAGGATTGCCACGATTGAGGTTTGAGAAAGAGTTGGTTTAGGCGCCGTGTAGGCATGCCAAGATGGTAGCCTCTTCTCACCCGCCTCACCGATGTGATGACCGAGGCCCATGCGAGCTGCTCCATATGGACTTGTTGGCCCACTGCAGCGATCCGGGTGGGAAGTGGTATGTCCTTGTTGTGGTGGACTCACTACTCAGATGCGTGGGTGTTCTTTCTTGAGGAGAAGGGGAGACGCTTGGTTTTGTTCGAGATCTTGTCTTGAGGTTAAGAAACGAGAGGCACGGAGATGCCATACGAGCGATCCGCAAAGTGACAATGGCTCGAATTCAAAACTCTCGCTTGAAACCTTTGCCATGACTTGGGTCTTGAACATCGCTGAGTCCAGACACGCCTCCCGTAATGGCGTGGTGGAAAGGAAAACAGGACCTTGTAGAGATGGTTTCTGACGATGCTCGACGAGCATAGGACTCGAGAAGGTTCTCTCGAGGCGGTCAATACCGCGCGTGCCATGTGTCGAACAGATCTACCTCGTGGTTCACAAGAAGAAAACCTGTTACGAGTTGATGCACGTCGCACACCCAAGGTGAGTCACTTCCATGTCTTTGGTTGTAAATGCTTCATTCTCAAGAAAGGGAAGAAGTTGGACAAGTTCGAGGCTAGGTCCGTCGATGGTATTTTCTTTGGTTATGCATCTCATTCTAGAGCATTTCGTGTGCTCAATCTTGAAACTAACCAAATCGTGGAGACTTGCAGGTGACCTTCGACGAGACACGCCACGTAGTCACTTGTTTTTGAGTGTGCAGTGACACGAATTTGGCGAGGAGATCTTTCGTGAGGAGGAGCATGAACATGGAGATGATGAAGATGGCGGTGTGAGTGCGTGAACATGTACCTACTACTGACGACGATCGAGAATGGACCCTCTCCCACACCTACAACGACAAACCCATCAAGGCGAAGCGCTGCTGAGGGGAGGTAGCATCAAGGCAGAACCTCCCCGACGAGTGCAAGTGGATCACCCAGCTCGAGAATCATCGGCGACATGAATGAACGACTACACGGCCGAGGGTTCTAACAATTCTCATTTCGCTCATGCTGCTTTTGTTGCCACTTTTGAGCCCAAAGACATTGGACATGCGTTATCTCGATCATAATTGGGTTAACTCGATGCATGAGGAGTTGGAGAATTTTGAGAGGAACCAAGTTTGGGTGTTGGTTGACCCTCCCCTGTGGTGTGTCGATTGGGACAAAATGGGTGTGGAAAAATAAAGAGGAGAGAAAGGAGAAGTGGTGAGGAACAAGTCGAGACTTGTTGCCTGTGGCATGTAAAAAGAGGGATCGACTCACGAGGAGACTTTCGCTCCGTAGCTCGCTTTGGAGGCGATCGATCCTTCTAGCTTTTTCCGTGGCTAAAGGGTTCAAGTTGTACCAGATGGATGTGAAGAGTGCTTTCGAACGGTGTATTGGAGGAAGAGGTGTTTGTGAGGCAACCACCGGGTTTGAGAGTGAGAAGTACCCCTCACCGGGTATACAAGTTGAGGAAGGCGTATGGGTTGAAGCAGCGCCTCAGAGCTTGGTATGGTAGGTTGAGGGGTTCCTGCTTGAGAGAGGGTTTGAGATGGGAAGGTCGACGACCTTGTTTCTCCTCGTGCAGCGTAGATATCCCGATGATTGTGCATATACGTGATGATATTGTCTTTGGTGGCTCGCCTAACTCTCTTGTTGCAAGGTTTGCGTAAGACATGAGCAGGAATTTGAGATGAGCATGATGGGCGAGTTGCGCTCTTCCTGCTACAAATCAAGCAATCAAAGGAAGGAACATTTGTGCACCAAGCTAAGTACACCAAGGACATTGTGAGGAAGTTCAAGATGGAGGACTCCAAGGCCATGGCGACGCCTATGAGTACGACACAGCCTTGATGCGGACGAGGAAGGTGACCACGTGGACCGGAAGGAGTACCGAGCATGATCGGGTCACTCCTACTTGACGGCGCGACGAGGCCGACATTCAATTCTGTGTCCGTGCGCTGCTTTTCAAGCTTCTCCGAGGACTTCGCAGCAAGCAAGCGCATTTTCGTATTTATGACACACCCCGACTGGCCTTTGGTACTGCCTTCTTCTTTGGCGCTCATGGATTTTCAGACGGATTTTGCCGTGTCGGTTGGATAGGAAGTCCACTGGACTTGCCAGTTCTTGGGTTCTTCTTTGGTATCTTGGTCTTCCCGCAAGAACAATGAAAGTGTTGCTCAATCCACTACCGAGGCAGTATGTGGTCAGCTAGTTGTTGCTCTCCTCCTTTGGATCACATACACCATGAGTGACTTTGGTGAGGAGTATACCCATGTCCCACTTCAATGTGATAGCACTAGTGCCATAAGCGTTGCAAAGAACCCAAAGGCTCCATTCCAAAACCAAGCACATAGAAGTGAGGTATCATTTTCGAGAGACAACGAGAGAAAGGGAAGATAGCTTTGATCCATGTACCCACACATGAACAACTAGTCGATATTTTCACCAAACCCCTAGATCAAGCAACTTTCACTGCTTATGGGGAGCTTGGTGTTTGTTTGATTTCTTGAGTTGGTGTGTGGGAGCTCCTTTGTAGCATATGTATAGCTTTCCTTTGTGCATTTCTTGCATTTGGCATGGCATATGTAACATGATGTATAGGCATCTTTGTATCTTAGGTTGCATGCATTTTGTATCATATGCATTGTTTAGGAAAGGCTTCTCCTATATACATTGTTCACCATGGAATGACATATATGTCTTTGTGAGCTAATTTGGTAAGCTATGGTTAGTTTGGCTTAGCTCTTGATAATCTTGGTTTGTATCCATGGTTGATGGCTATGTTTTTGAAAATTTCATATATTCGCTCTCTTGTGAGTAAATGCCTTTACATGATCTTGACATGTTTTAGTGGCTTGGCTATGCTTAATTTGTGGTTGGATAGCTTATTTTGATCATATGGGGCCAAAGGCTCATTTGCCATCATGAATGTTTAGCCCCCATGCTTCATCTTGTGGAGGGGCATAAGTTCCTTTTGTCGCAAAGACATTTCATGTACCAATTATAAATCTGAAAATGAAATGTAAATTGCTTGAAAATGTGCTCCCATGTCATATGTGCTAATTTTAATTTGCTTTGGGTGTTAAATCGTTGCATGATGCCTACCAATGAGAAGTCTCATATATAGAAGTAGGCACATGGCTCGGTGGCTTTGACATGACATGAGGTGCTTGTGGGTGTTTATGATGGTCTTATGCTTAGAATGGTTGTCCTAGCATGAAGTTTGTGTGGCTTTGCCATTTTGACATGTTTTGCTCATGTTTAGGACTTTGCTCATGAGAGGGTGATTTTTCAAAATTGCTAAATTCTATCTTAGCTTCGCCCAATGGTTGTGAAACTTGGTGATCATGAAGTTTATGTCTTTTACGAAGCTATAGGGTATCTAACTTGCTCGTTTGGACATGTGTAGCATCCTATGTTGAATTTTGTCTATTTGAGAAGCTCTAGGTTGCATTTTTGCATTTTTGGCTTGATTCATGCATTGTCAACAAGGGGAGAAGTTTGAGCATGTTTTGGCCTCTTGAATGCATTTGGAAGGTTTTCGTGGTTTCGAGCTATTTTTGGGCTCATAGGCACCGTCCCGACCGGTTGAGGTCACCGTCCGACCGGCCGAGTGCCGGTCCTGTTTCACATGTTGCCCACCGTCTCGACCGGGTGGTGTCGACTGCCGACCTGGCCGAAATGAGCTGGTACCGCTGCCTGCTTTTGTGAAGTGGTTCGCATGCATTTGTCCGTGGGGAGTTGCATCGGTTCGGGGGAGCTTGCATGTGTGCGGGGAGCTCTTTGTGGTTTTCGAGCTTTGGTTTGATGGTTTGTGCTCTTTGCTTGAGCATGTTTTGTCTCGATGTGTCGAGCCGCTTGCCCTTGCCTAAGGGGTCCGAGACTTGTCTTCTTCAAGTGATCTTGCTCTTTGCCTTTTCTTTGGCTTTCGATCACTTGTTGGAGTTTCTTTAGTCGCTTTTCTTTTCCTTTCTCTTGGTTACCAAGTGTGTGTTGTCAATGCACTCATCAAGGGGAGATTGAGAGCCGTGTGTGGTTCGAGGACCGTGGATGGTCGCCTGTGGTGTGATGAGTGATTGACAACGTGGTGTGGACTGATTCTTGGCTAAGTATTGCAGGTGCAAAGTTGCGGCTTGACCGGTGCAGTGTGAAGAACAAGCGTGAAAGGTCACATGTGAGGCCTGTGTGGAGAAGACAAGCAGGCTTGGTTCGAGGACCCGGGCCGCTGGGCTGGCGCGGCCGCATGGTGGCAAGAACGGCAAGATGAAGTCATGGACGGTTTCTTTGGTTGAGCCTCAAAACCAAGGTCGAGCCGACTACGGGGGAGCCGAGTCATGAGTGGTGATTACGAGGCTACACCGAGTTCAGGGTTTCCTATGGTTCACCGTAAAACCACCGGGTTCCTTTGGTTGATCCACAAAGCCAAGACCAAGAACCAAGACGGAGGTGTAGTAGCCTGCACCGGGGTCCGACCGGTGGGTCCGACCGGGTTCGATCAGGTTACCGGTTCGACCGGTGAGGATAACCGTCTCGACCGGCAGCGACGACGCAGCCGAATCTTCAAGCGAGGACACGGGCCGGGATCGCAAGGCTTTGCGCCGAGGCTAAGCAAGCTTAAGCGTCCGGGCATCCGTCCGATGGTGCGAAGACAAAGACTTCACTCGCCTCGAGGGGCATGTATCCCTAGTTAGCTAGTAAGGGTATTTTAGTCTTTCGTTGCCTTCCATATAACCCAAGTGGTGAGAGGATGGCAGCCATCTCTTGGAACCCTAGCTCATTTGGTTTTCCTATTTTCCTTCATATTTTCTTAGGATTTTCGAGGACTAGCTTGAGAGCTTCATGGTGAGATCTTGTGAGAGGAAGGATGATCGCGGCAAGCTAGACCTTGTATGAACCTCTTTGGTATGTATAGATGATTCGTGGTTCCTCAAGGCTTGGATGTGTCTTTCCTGCTTTCTCCTTTTGGTGATTTTCGGAGCCTTTTCTTGGCGATTTTCTTGGAGCGATTTCGAGGCCTTTCTCTTTGGGATTTGGTGGGGGATGTATGCATGAACCCTTCGTGGTTCTTTTCCTTTGATTCCCTTCCAAATCCGTGAGCAAAGGGCTCGATTTTGGGGTTTTCGTGGCTCTAGGGTTAGAGGCGTTCTTGGTGGGATTTCTTCGATTCCTCTTGATTTGACAAGTTTTGGTGGACCAAATCTTGGCTATGGAGTACCCATGAGGTGTTCCTACTATCCCCAAAGTCTTGTGCAAAACCGTGGAGCGGATCGGGAGATCGGGAGTTGGATTTGGAGGAACTGCGCCACGACCGGTCGACCGGTGCTCTTGACCGTCTGACCGGTGCTAGCCCTTGGTGGGTTTTTGTCTCGGGAACAACCTTGTCCGTGTGGTTTTGTCCCGTGGTCCCGCCGATCAGTTCTTGGAGTGTTTGGAGTTGTTTTGCTAGGGTTTGTGAGGGGTTCTTCTTCCTCACAGGTTGTGTATCGTGGTGGTTTTTGTTCCAGGGCCTAGAGGATTCACTGAGGCTTCCTGGAACGCTTGCGGTCGTAGCCACCGGCTGGGCCACTCACTCGGCCGACCGGTGTCACCGGCCCCGACCGAGCAGCCATCGGTCGGCCGGTGTAACCTGTGCGCAAGCCGTGCAAGTTTCCGCTGTGTGTTTTGGTGAGTTTTGGCTAGAAGGTTGAGTGTTGGTTCCTAGGACCAAGAGCACTCGGCTGCGTGGTCTTGACCAACTTGGGTAGTTGGGTGAGACGTGAGTTGGAAGCCGTGTTCGCCTTGTTGGAGTTCTCATCTCCTTCGAGAAGAATTTTTATCGGCTCCCATTCACTCCCCCCCTCTCTGGTTCGCCTAATCGGTCCTTCACAAGCTCCCCCTGAACAAATGCATGCAAACTCAAGTTCTCCCCCTGAACTGAGTATCTCTCTTTTTCTCCATCATGATGCAAAACTCTCCTCCTTGTTATACAAAGTGCATCTCTCCCCATGTTATGAATTGGAGACACAATTCCCCCTTGTTGGTAATGCATGAATCAAGGCTAACGAATGCAAGCATATGCTTCTCAAATAGACAAAGAGCACTACAACATGCTAAAAATGAGGTATAGACAAGCAAGATAGCCACATATTCAGTACAAGCATCGCCAACAAGATAGAAAGGAACATATAAGCATGTGACATAGCCATGATCAAAATGAAGCAATTTTCAACAAAAATTCCCTCTCATGAGCATAGCACTTCAACATGACCAAACTGAGCACACACAACATATAGCTCACAAACTTCATGCAAGGTTACAAGTTCTCATCACAAGATCATCACAAACACCTACAAGCTATCTCATGTCATGTCAAAGCCACCGAGCCATGTGTCCACTTCTAGATATGAGACTTCTCAATGGTGAACATCATGCAATGGTTTAGCACCCAAGATAAGGAATTTATAGCATACATGACATGATAACAATTGAGGGAAAAAACATCAATCATAGACATTTCAACATACCAATTTCATGATTTAAAATTAAGCATGGTACATGAAGTGCCTTTGCGGCAAAAATAAGCTTAGGCTCCTCCACAAGGTAGCTTGTAGGCTAAACATTCATGATGACAAATGGGTCTTTGACCCCAAATGAAAAGAGCATGATACCCAAGCACAAATTAAGTAAGATATAGCCATAAGAGCACAATTTGAGCATGAAAGCATTCAACACACAAGAGAGGATCATATATAGCATTTTCACAAAATAAGCCATCCACATGCATATACATACCAAGGCTACCAAGAGCATAGCTATACATCACAAGAGCTTCACTAGCAAGGTCATAAGCTCACATCCAGCATGTCATAGTGATCAATGTATATAGAGAAGCACATCTCTAAAGCATATGAAACAAATGCAGTCTATGATACAATGATGCAAACATGATATGATACAAGAATGAAAATGCAAGATGCATATGTACATGAGATCCCCAACCCAAGCTCAAAAGAGCACAAAACTCACAAGCTCCCCCTAAACACATGCACTAGGGCCAAAGAGCATACAAAGCTCACCCTGAATACATTTGAGAAGGCGAAGAGCAAAAGAGACCAAGTGGCTTGACGAAAGCCACACACCTCAAAGTCTCCAATCTACTTACCTTGATCATTCGCTCTCATCCATCATCCCCGAAAATGATGTTCTCCTTTGACACCACCGGGTTGAGGCTTGAGGACCACCTTTGATCTCCGGTAGCCATCCTTCGGAGTCGATCCACCAAAAGTCCTCCAAGCCTCCTGCCTGCAAAATCAAAACCAAGAGCGAGAGCGAGCAACCGACTCAACACTGGGGTTAGGACAAAAAGAGTCAAACCAGTGCCGAGCGATTTGCTCCAAAAGTGGGGTTAGCAAAATTCATCCTATCAAAGCTATGACCACCTCAGGGAATCATCTCACATCTCACTAGAGGAGTAAGAGCACCACGAAAGGGAAAACATGGTCCGTAGCCCCTCTGAGACTCAAAGCTGCGACCTCTCCCAAACTCGTATTGATCACGAGGTGGAGAACGTCCAGCAAACATACCACCACCAGACTCAACGTACCCATCACCTGCACCACGACCAAAGGAACCAACCCGATCAACACCATGACCTCGAAAAACGAAACTCTCAGCACCTTGGGTAGGAAAGCCTCGATCCCTCCAAGATGGGACCGTACGCACAACACCCTTACTCCAAGGCACACCACGAGGCTCAGGCACACCACGAGAAGGGCGGTACCTGTCCTTGTTTGCCATCTCCCTAGCAAACCTCTACTCACGCTTCCTCCTGAAGAAGAACTCTCTCTTGTGACCATCTCTCCCACAATGCTCACAATGCAGGTGGACTGGTTTTGCCTTGGGTGTTGGTTGAGGTTTCTTCTCAGGCTTTTTGCCTTGCTCACTCGGCTTCTGACTTGGTTTTTCTCTCGGCTTATGCATTTGGTTTGGCTTGGGGGCAAACTGGTTCTTGAGTGTAGTGTGTGCCGGAACTGTAGTTTTCCCAAATTTCCCTTCTCTCTCACCACTACACTCCCCTACCTTATCCGACCCAAGCGCCTGACCATCAAAGCGCTTAAACACCGCAATCATCATACCAAGCTGAGGCTCTTGACTAGACAACCAACTCAACAAGTTTCGCAAATCATCATTCTCAGTTTGCAAGCGATCAACACATTGTCCAAGCTCCAAATTCTTCACAGTATGCAATTCACAAGTAGAGCAGGAAGTAGGAACAAGAACATTCAAATCAGCCTCAAGCGAAACAATGCGAGAGAGAAACTCAGCAATCTTTTCATGCAAAACAGGGTAAGAAGTGCATGCACCAGGCAAAGTGGGTCTAGATTGCAGCTCAGCCAATTCAACCCTAAGCACATCTAGTTCCTCACACTTGGAGGCATGCTTTTCCTTAAGAGCAGTCAAATCAGCTAGGAAGACAGAGCAATCACCACAATCAACCTCATCAGAAACAACAGGATTGGCCTTAAGCGAATCTATCTCAAGCTTGGCCTCAAGGTTTTGGGTTTCTAGCTCAGCTACTCTATTCCTAGCGTCTTCAAGCGAAGCCCTAAGCTCTTTCCTAAGCTTCTTGGCCTCTCTAAGCATGTGATCGCGGTTATCAAGCATGTCAACCAACTCCTCATTCTCCTTGCGAAGGAAGAGAGCTCATCACATACCTCATCCTCAGAATCTGAGTCCGAGCCGTCCTTCTAGCTTCTCTTGCTGCTGGAGCTGCGAGCCATGCCGCAGAAATCGTCCTTGGAGCTTAGGCCCATCACACAAAGGCCGTTGAGGTACTCGCTGAGGTTCTTCTTCTTATTATTATTGTCGCCCCCTTCTTCTTCATCACTCGAGCTTGATGACGTGTCCTCGGAGTCGGATTCGACGTCGCTCGACTTCTTCATCTTCTTTCGAGACCGTGCCTTCCTCCCATGTGCATGATCCTTCTTCTTGGACCTCCTCCTCTTGTCCTTGGACTTGTGCTTGTCGTACTCGTTCAACTTCGGACACTCGGCGAAAAAGTGTCCGGTCTTGCCGCACTTGAAGCACGTCCTCGAGTTCCTCCTTGAGCTCACCTGGTTCTCGTGCATCCTCTCGAATCTCCTCGACAACAATGCTAGGTCATCCTCGCCAGCACGTCAAAATCCTCATCGGGTAAGAACACAAGAGAAGACAAAGAGTACATCCTAGAGGATGGGTTAGCGTCAGTCCTGGAACCGAAAATGAGAGCCAGACTATGGGGGTCAGTCAGGTTCTTGATCTTGCCTCTCACGCCTCCATCAACCTCGGAGGACTTCAACTTGGAGAACAACTCATCCACGGTTAGTGTCTCATACTGATCGGACTAAAGAATGGCCTCGACCTTGGCACTCCACACGGTACGATCCAGAGAATGCAAAAGCTTTACAGCCCTGTCATGGTCATCGTACGGGAGCATGGTCACATTGGCCCTCATGTTGTTCACAATCACCGTGAACCGCTGGAACATGGCATCTATGGACTCACCGGGGAGATGAGTGAAGTTCTCGTACTCTCTCCGGTAGGTCGCAAACAACCGAGCCCGAACCTGAGTGTTCCCAGCGTGAGCATTCTTCAACTACTCCCAAATCCTACAAGCCAAGTCCTCTGTCTGAACCCGATCGAATTCGGATTGACACAGAGCACGATACAAGTAGTCGACCGCCTTGTTGTTGGCGTCGTGCATATCCCTCGATCCAGGAGCTAGGAAGTTAACCGGATGAACATAAGCAGTGTCCATCGTAACATCCCAAAGGATCTGACCCTTGCCGCGGAGGAAAGCAGCCATCCGCCTCTGCCACATCTGGTAGTTATTACCATCAAAGTGTGGAGGACCAACCCGTTCTGGTACGCCATCTTTGGATCTTAGACTAGTTAGAATCACGAAGATCCGTAACCGGCTCTGATACCAATTGAAGGACCGGATTGGCGACCAGAGAGGGGGGGAGTGAATGGGAGCCGATAAAAATTCTTCACAAGAACTCAGCCTATACCCCAAAATCACTTCCGAAGAATCCCGCACACACTTGCCAACATCACGTGGTCACAACAGACCTACTGACCCTTGGAACAAGTTAGAACAAGCCTGGGAACAAAGCGGAAGCAAACACAAAAAGACCAAAAGAAAAAGCTAGCGCAAGGCAAATGCGCTGAGAATTGTCGAACTCTGGCCCCGGTCCGCATTTCACCGATATGGGCTTGCTGACACTTAAAAACCAGGTTATCGGTACTTTTGGCACAGGGTCGGTACTTCTGACTATCGGTACTACTGACCTCAGGTCGATACTACCGATAAAGACTCTCTGGCAGCTGAAAATTAGGTTATCGGTACTACCTGGACAGGGTCGGTACCGCCCCTAAAAATCGCCCGAACAACAGCCCCAAACTTTCGATCGATGGATCTCCCAAACCACTTGGAGTCTTGAGATGAAATTTTGGAGAGATGATAAGAACCCTAATGGGAAGATATGCCCCAAAAATTTCGGCCTCTAACTCCCAACAACTCCCAGAATCGCAAATCTTGTGCCTCTACCTCAAGAGCACGAAGAACACGAAAACAACCAAAATCGAAGGCATTCCTACGGGATTTGAGGGGCAAGATCACCAAGAAAAGAGGCACACCAACCTCATGTGTGATTCCCAAAAAAAATCCCGCAAAGAAACACCTCCAAAAGCTTCCCACGAAAATCCCAAGAAAAAGCTCTGAAGATCACCAAAAAGGACAAACGCCGGGAGACAAAGAGACACTAGATGAACCACGCCGAATCTTCTATACATACCATGAATGGTTCATACAAGGTATAGCAAGCCGCTCGAACATCCAACCCTCTCTCAAGATGAATCATGAAGCTCTCAAGCTAGCCTAGGCAAAACCTAAGGGAAAGGGAAAACTAGGAAGCAAATGAATTAGGGTTCCAAGTGGTGGCTGCCATCCTCTCTCCTCTAAGTTTATATGGAGGCAACCGAAAGACGAAACTACCTCTATTACATAAACTAGGATACACGCCCCCGAAGGGCACTTTGGGAATTCTCGTCGTAGCACCATCGGACGGATGCCCGGCGACCGCACCTCGCTTCACCTCAACGCAAGCCTTGCGATCCCGACAAGTCTCTCGGCGATCCCGCCTCCGTCTCCGCCGAGTCTTCGGTCTTGGCTTTGTGGCTCAACCAAGGAACCCCGATGATTTTGTGGTGAACCGCCGTAAACCCCGCGGACTTGGTGCAGCCTCCACGCCAATCCCACTCATGACTTGGCCGCCACGTCGTCCCGGCTCGACCTTGGTTTTGAGGGTCAACCAAGAAACCGTACCCGACTTCGTCTTGTTTTTCTTGCCACCATGCGGGCCGCACTTGATCTCGTTCGGCCACCAGGTCCATCGAGCCGAGCCTACTTGTCTCTCCACTCCTTAGAGGCCACACAGGCTAAGACCTTTCGCGCCCGCTCTTCACCGCACCAACGCAAATCAAGCCGCAACTTTGCACTGCAATACTCGGCCAAGAGTCAATCCACACCATGTTGTCAATCACTCATCACACCAAGGAGCGACCATCCACCAGTCCTCGGACTCTCCGGTCCTCAATAGTTTTAGAAGAGGAGATTGCCCAAAACACTAATCGTGTAACATGTAACGAGGAGTGTCCATAACCGAGGACGCGGCTATACGATAGATCAAAACTCTACAGTGTGTACACCGACCCACTCGGCCGCAGACGGTGGCCGCCGTCTTGAGACATAGCCCACAACCACGACTGCCAGCGTAACTGCATGCAGGATCGTATTCCTGTGTCTCGGACCCATTCGAAGACCGAACGGCCCCGGATCGTGAACCTCTAACCGCCAAAAAGTGGTGTCGAGGGTCTCAGAAACAAGGGCTGAAACGCAGCCAGGCTCCGCACACCCTCGTGAAAGCAAGCCCAATCCTAACACGCCGCTCCAGAGCCGGTACCGCCTAACTAGAGAATGGCCGGAACCCTTCCCATAGGGTAAGTGGTGCGACGTCAACATATTCCCACAAGCATAGGTTCCACCAATATATCTAGACCAGAGCAGCAAGTCTACCAATGCGTCTCCACCACGTGGTCCGCTACGGCACCCATCACAAGTATCGCCACTCCAAACTCCTCATCCCGAAACCGTAGGAGGCGCCCAAGGTCCCTCCGTGATCGGTCGGTTGTTGTCTGCTTACTCCGGTAGTGGGTTCAAACTCTCAAGTTTTCCCAACCCACAACTCACGCCAAGAGGTTTAAAACCACATCTAATCCCACACATGCATAGAGAAGCTCTGCGTATATACACGCATATATATAGTATAGTAGTAGTAGGTCAATCAAGGACATGATATCAAAATAGGCTATGCAGGGTTCATCATCATCATCATCATCATGCGAATAAATAAAGCGATAGCATTCTAATATGCAATGCCTAATAGGTATTCAAAGTCGGATGGGCGTGAACACCTGTGAGCGAGTAGTCGTTGTTGTCACCGTAGTCGTACTCGATCTTCTGACTCAACTCCTCGGCTCCGGTAGCTCCTAGATTCGCATAAATAAATAAATACGAGAGCTAATGCAAATAAACTCCAAAGAGAAGCAATAAGAGCCAAAAAGATAACAAATACTAGACTCACGGGTGCATCATGTTTTTAGAAAGGTTATGAAACTGATTTCATATTTTTTCAGAGCTCAGAGTAATTAGTTATGTATTTTTAAAGATCAAAACCATTTCTGAAATTTAATTATGCATAAACAATACATTTATCTCATAGCTAGCTATAGGCTAGCTCAAGCTATCTCTAAACTGTCTCCAAACTAGCCGCAGGCTGGCTCCTATAGCTGAGGTGGTCGCCACCACAGCGGCTATATGCCAGCTGTAGGCCAAGCGGCATCCAACAAGGCGCAGTGTGGCGGGAATCTGTGCTTGTGTGGGCAGGCAGAGGATGGGCGCGGGATCGTAGGATTCGATGTGTGCTGCGTGTGTGTGTGTGTGTTTTGGAACAGAGGGCGGAACAAGGAAGCACTCAAGGTGTTCAACAGAAGTTCTCATAGGGACTCCATGGTGGTTAGAAGGCCGGTGGCCAGCGAGGACAGGTTCAGGGCAGTCGGTGGTTAGAAAAGGCAGGGTCCTGGGCTAGGATTGGGAAGCCCACCAGATGATCGAGCAAATGCGAGGCACTACTCGATGGCAAGCAACCACGGCCGCGGGGAGCTCTTCGACGACCGGCAAGAGAAGACGATGGCGAGGTTACGGAAGGTTTATGGACTTGTCCGATAGCGACGACCTTCACGACCTTTGGTGCTCACGACGACGGCGACGGCAGGCGACACGCGCAGCGTGCGGTGAAGGCGAGCACACCGGCTGGACAAGGTTATGCGGTGAAGGTCTAGTGCAGCTAAGGACGAGGCTAGCAGGAAAAAGGTTGGGCTTAGCCGACTTCGGGTGCGACACGCACCAAGGTTGACATGGCGACGTCGTGGCCCATGGCGGTCCGGCGTGGTGAAGCGTGGCTGGTGCGGAGCGGTGGTCACGTGCGACGGTGTGGGGCACCACATCGGCTGTGGCGGGTGCAACAAGCGGCGGTGCAAGCACCTAAGCAAGGCGGGCCGGTTGCGGGTAAAAAAGAAGCCGCGGTTCTTGGCGAACAGTCTTGCAAAGCTTCGACACGGCTAAAGCACAAAATGAAGGAGGCGGTGCAACCACGCAAGGGGTTCCCTCCTGACGCGCATGTGGCGGCGGATGCGCGGTTGTGCAGGCTCTGGTGGCGGTGGCGCTACTTGGTTTCGGGCGCAAGGCAAAACACGGCTGGCACGGGTGTGTTTGTGCGTGCGCGAGCTGGCACTGCCGCGGGCATGCGTAAGCTGCATCCGGCAAGCGGTGGCAACGCAGCAGGTGTCGGCTGCAAGCGTGGCGGAAAAGGCAAGCGACGGCAGTGCTCGATGGGGCACACGGAGCGGCAGCGGCTGGCCACGGCGATGCGATACAGCTCGATGGTGACACATAGGCGATGGCGCGGCGCGGGCGCGCACCATCGAGGTGAAACACCATCACCTGGGTGAGGAGAAACACAGAGCTCACGGGCGGCGCGGCGAGGCGGTGGTGAAGAGGAGCGCTGCGGGAGGCGGCAGCGTGGTGGTCGAGCGCGGCTGGCCCCGCAGGCGGTGGCTCACTGCTCGGGCGTGGTCCACAGCTGCTCGGCTCCGCCGGTTGCGGCTCCAGCTGCGGGCAGGCGGCGCGGCATGTCCCAGCGTTCCGCGTCGTCTTGAGGCAGCAGCGGCGTCTTCTCCGGTGTTGAGGATGCCCATGATGGTCGGCTTCGGGCTTCCTCCCCGTCTCCTGCGCCTCCCACTCTTCCTCCCTTCTTCTCTCTAGCAGCGACCAACAGGAGAAAACTGCAAGGGTGGCGGTGGATCCTCCGCGGCTCCGGCTCCAGGCGTGCTCCTCTCCTTCTTTCTTCTTCTCCCCTCTCCTCTTCTCCAGTGGCGGCGCGCTGGTGGATTTGGGGGAAATTTTCTCCGGGCGGCTAGGGTTGGGAGTGAGGCGGCTGCGGCTGGGGGTTTTGTAGGGAGGCTACTAGGGTTTGGCGGTGGAGGCGGCGGGGGCGTTTGAGTGGAGGCCATCCCCAGCACAGACCATGGGAGGCCCCAAGCTCGGCCTCTCTCCCAGCGGTGTCGTCTCGGGGAAAAAAAGAAGAGAGGAAAGGGAAAGGTGTTCAGGACGGCTGACAGGCGGGTCCCAAGCATCATAGGGACAAGAGAGAGGAGATGGTTGACAGGCCAAGGCAAGCCAGTTGTGAAGGTGGGCGGTCCGGTGTAAAGATTAGGGAGCATAGATGAACTTCAACAGTGAGGTTTAAGGCCCAACACAAGGTTATGGATTTTTTCCTATTTTCCCAAACACACACATACAAATATAATTCAAATCTGAATTTAAATTCAGATTCGAACTCCACTCAAATAAAATCCAACTAAAATCCAGTAAACTCCAAAAATACTCACACTAACATTTATAAATCCTTCATTTATATTTTTGCACAAAATAAATCTAGGAATTTGGAGAAAAGGGAGAAGACAATCTTATAAATTTTTAACGTGCACACAATTTCACCAAAGATTTTGAAATTCACATTTTTCACATTTTAAAACATCTCATAAAAATACGGGATGTTACAGACTCCCCCTCACAAGAATCTCGTCCGCGAGATTAAGAGCTTACTTCCGGTTCAAAGAGGTGAGGGTATGTCTCCCTCATAACTGATTCCTTCTACCAAGTTGCTTCTTGTTCTGTGTGATTGCTCCATTGCACCTTGCAAAGGCGTGTCGTGTTGTTTCTTGTTGACTTCTCTGCCATGTCCAAAATCTTGAAGGGAAACTCTATGTACTCAAGAGTGTCTTGCAATCCCAGAACTTCAGTGGAAACTTTCTTTTCCAGCTTGACACATATCCGAAGTTGAGATATATGGAACACGGAATGCACTCCAATGAGCTCTTGAGGTAATTCTAGCTCATATGCCAATTTCCCAATTCTCCTCGTGATCATGTATGGTCCAACGTACCTTGGTGACAATTTGCTATCCACATGGGACCTCTTCGTCCCTTTGAACGAGAATACCCTCAAATGGACATAATCACCGACTTCAAAGGAGACATCTTTTCTTTGTGGATCGATAGCTCTTTTATGCTGCTATCTTCAAGTTCTCTTTCACTTTTGCCACATTTTCCTCAGCTTCAACAATGGAGGCTGGACCAAAAAAGGTCCTCTCCCCCACCTCAGACCACATCAATGGGGTCCAACACTTCCTTCCATAGAGAGCTTCAAATGGAGTCATTTACAGGCTAGCTTGGTAGTTGTTGTTGTAGGAGAACTCTGTGACAAGCTCTTCTCCCGAGAACCATAGGGTGCGAACACATGCTCTTAGCAAATCCTCCATTAGTTGATTCACTCTTTCTGTTCCACCACCAATCTAAGGTAAGCTGAATTGTACTCCAAAGAAGTTCCCATTGCATCTTGCAAACTCTGCCAGAACTGTGTGATGAATTTTGGTCCTTTGTATGATATTATGCTTCTTGGCGCTCCATGCAGCCTCAAAATCTTCTCGACGTAAAGCTGAGCTGGTTTACTCACAGGATGTGTGGCCTTAATTGGTACGAAGTGAGCTGCACTTGTCGATCTATCCACGATGACCCAAATAGCATCATTCCTTTCCTGAGTTTGGGGCAATCCCGTAATGAAGCTCATGTTGACATCATCCCACTTCCAAATGGGAAGATCTAATGGCTAGAGCAATCCAGCGGGCCTTTGGTGTTCGGCCTTGATTTTCTGACATGTGTCACAGTGTGCAACAGACTCCGCAATTCCTGCTTTCATCTCCTTCCACCAGAATCGACTCTTCATGTCTTGGTACATCTTGGTACATCCTGAGTGGACGGAGGTTTTCGAGTTGTGAGCTTCTGTCAGGATCATGTTTCTAATCTCTTCATCTTGAGGTACACATATCCGATCTTTCAGCCAAACTATTCCTTGGTCATCGATGCGGTAGTCAAGGGCTACTCCTTTCTTGATCCATTCAATCAACTCCTTAGTCTCTGGGCATTGCTTTTGTGCTTGCCTAATGCGATCCTCGAGGTCATCTTGCTCCTTCATCACATTCAACTGACCTTCTTCGACTATCTCTAGCTTCAACTTCTCAAACTCTCGATACAATTCCGGTTGACTCTCGATCACCCTTAGGTTGTTGTTATAACCTTTCATGTGGTTTTCCAGCTGATTGTCCTTGTTTATCACCAACCATCTCTTCTGCTGCAAGTTTAGCATCGATTGGGTGAAGAAGTACTTTGGATTCTCATGATCATTGTAAATGTCACACTTGTTGCCTGACAAGTACTGTCTCCAAATGTTCAGTGCATAAACAATTGTCGCCAATTCCAAGCCTTGAGTGGGGTACTTCTCTTCATGTTTCTTCAGCTGGCGAGAAGCATATGTGGCAACCCTGTCATCTTGCTTCAGAACACATCCAAGTCCCTCTCTCGAAGCTTCACAAAACACCACAAAGTCCTTGTGAGTTTCAGGTTGGGGTAAACCTAGAATAGTGGTGAGTCGGGACTTGAGCTCCTAAAAGTTGGCTTCACACTTGTCTGACCATACAAATGGTACATTGTTCTTGAGCAGATCTGTCATTGGCTTTGCAATCTTCGAGAAGTTCTCAATATAACCTCTGTAGCATTCAGCCATTCGAAGGAAACTCTTGATCTCTGTCATGTCCTTCAGTCATTGCCATTCTGTCATTGCTTCAACCGGCTCAGGGTTCACAGCTCCTTCTTCAGTCATGAGCATCTGGTGTGGAAACACACTCAGATACTCACAACTCATGTGTAGTTCTTCCATGGTTCTTTCGGTGCTGTGGTACACCATCTGTGCATCAGTTCCATCTTCTTCTATCAAGTGGTTCAATCTTTCTGGAACTGCTCCCTCAGGTGCCTTATCATGTGGCTGAGCTGTCCTTTTAGGAGGTCTTGATGTCTTCGTTGACTTAGACTTGTTCCTCCGATTCTTTCCGGGGCATTCGAATGTTCTGTGTCCAAGTCCTCTGCAGTTACGACATCTGATCACAAAGCTTTTAGTGGTACTGATCTCCTCAGGTTGCCGCTCCATGCTGTTTCTTTCCTGAAATTGATAGAAGTCTTGCTTGATGTCATTGCTCGGGCTCTGGGTCGACCAATCACGGTGTTTTTGACCCCTTATTCTTTTCTTGCCCTTCATGCATTATTCATGTATTCTTTTTTCTTCTTCCAAGACGATGGCCCTATTCACCAGATGACGAAGTGACTGGTGCTCACTTGCTTTCAAGCTCTTGCGAAGGTCGTAATGGAGACCTCGCATGAACCGTAACTCGCTCGGTCATCGGGTCTTGGTGTCATCTTCAGCATAGCGCATCATCTTCATGAAGTGTCGCTCATACTGTACCACTGTCATGTTACCTTGAATCATGGTACGGAACTCTTGCGCCTTCTGGATCATTATCTCCTGGGGCAGAAACTGCTCCCGAAAAGCCTCGCAGAACTCCAACCACGTGATGTGGGTTGGGTTTGGATGGCTATTGGAGTAGTTATCCCACCAGGATTTAGCTGATCCCTCGAGTTGGTGTGCGGCGATGGTGACACACTCCTCGTCGGTGCAATGGGTGAGGTCGAGCTTGGTCTCGATCACCCTCAACCAATCATCAACATCAAGCGGATCATCCGAGTAACTGAATGTAGGAGGCTTCAGTCGGATGAACCTCTCGATCTTCTACATGAGGTCTTCCTCTGGCGGACCTTGGCAATTTTCACTGTTGATTCGGCGTTCGATGGTTTCCACCATCCTCTGCAATAGCTGAGTCTGATTTGCCAGCACCTCAGCTATGTCGGGCGATGGTGGTGGTGGTTGGACCACTGGTCGACGGCCATGAGTCTGCTAGACAGGCTCAGACTCTTCTTCTTCGGCAGCCACGTTGAGGCGTGCCAGCAGACGTCCAGATCTTCTCATGGACATCTTTCTGAAAACACGGTTAAGGAAAAGAGATTTTAGATAACGTCACTCACCAATCCAAAATGGGGTCTTATACAAACATGAAAATATTTACTAAGTATATAATCCTACACTCAATAATAAGAGCCATAAGATTCAAATAAACTCAATAAGATGCAAGCACTCAAAAATTCATTAAATTATAGCAGTGCTATCTCAAGGCTGACTCCACTAACCATTGAGATCTCGCACACTAATCGGTAGCTACTTCGTGGCATGACAAACGGGGTAGACTCTAATCTTAGTGGTTCATGGTTTCTGATTAGTCCACATAAGAGATTGCTTTGACGCAAGTAAGATAGAAGAGTTTTTCGAAGAAGAGAAGGTAAATTTAAAATAGTTCATGGGGGTATATATAAAATAGAGTGTATAGAATGTTCCTACGCTAACAGCCAACCTAGGGTTGCGTGCTACAGTCAAGTATGGCTTTGATACCACCTGTAACGACCCGGGTTTTCGGTGAGAGAAACCCGACTCCCTGTACCCTTGTGATAATCCCTGAATTAGTAGCTATCACGTACAGAACTCATTATAGTATAATATCATTTCCATACAACAATAACAGAGTACAAAATAAAATATATTACATCCGAAACAACTCGGTATACGATTTTAGTACAAGCCCCTTGGGCTAAACGACAAGTAGAAATCCTGCGCAGCGGTAACTAGGGCTTCAAGTCTTCATCCTCAATCTTCTCCACAGGCATCCTTGAGCGAAGCATCGCAACCCTTCCATCACGGAATCCGTAGACTCGGAACTCACTCCAAGTCCGATCCTGCACACTCACAAACTATCCCCAAGGAATGGGATAGGTTCACGTCACCAACCGTATGCAAGCTTTAAGTGGCCTAAACCTAAAGGTGTGAAAAGTAGTCAAGGAGCAAGCTCGGGTTTCCTATGCATCAGCAGCAGCAAGTAAAAGAGTAAAATTCATCATCCCAACTATATCACAACACCAGGGCTCCGTCTCAAACTCACCTCCAAAGCTCCTCTCGAGTCGATGGGAAAGCTTCTATCCTTCCCATCTCAACGGCCAACGCCGGATCCTATTCCTGAACTAGTAGCTCTCACAACCCAACCTATTGTTTTAGAATAGGGGGAGATAGAAAACCCAAAACACTAATCGATTATGTAACGTAGGAGTGTCCATAACCGAGGACGCGGCTATACGTATAGATCAAAACTCTGCAGGATTTCTACTTGTCGTTAAGCCCAAGGGGCTTGTAATAAAATCATATACCGAGTTGTTTCGGATGTAATATATTTTATTTTGTACTCTGTTATCGTTGTATGGAAATGATATTATACTGTAATGAGTTCTATACGTGATAGCTACTGATCTAGGGACTATCACAAGGGTATAGGGAGTCGGGTTTCTCTCACCGAAAACCCGGGTCGTTACACTAGCGGTGGTGCAAAAGCTCACTAGTAGACTTGTTAGTTGTGAATTCTGAATCACTAAGTATCAACGTGGGGATATTGATTTTAGTGGGAGTAAATTCTTTTAGTTTACTCAGTCATGGATATTTTGTCTTAGTATTTTGCATTTACTATTTTGTTGTAGATGGCACGTAGTAAGGATTTTTCTTTGCGTATGGCCCTTGAGAAGGACTAGTTGAATGGAACAAACTATACGAATTGGATCTGTAACCTGAGAATTATTTTCAAGGCTAAGAAAAAGGAAGAGGTTCTAGACACCCCATTAGCAGAGGAGCCTGATGAAAATGCAACACTCGCTGAAAAGAATGCCTACAAGAAGGCATGAGATGTCGATCTTGAAGTGGGCTGCCTTATGCTTGCGTGTATGGAACCTGACTTGTAAATGCAGTTTCAGTCAATCTATGTGCACGATATGGTCGTGGCAGTCAAAGACATGTTCGCCACACTGGCTAGGACTGAAAGGTTCAAGAGAAAGAGGAAGAAGAAGCTGGATTTATAGGGCGCGGCCTTTATTCCCAGGTGGTGTCACCACCCGAGACTAAAAAGAACCCTTTAGTCTTGGTTGGTAATACCACCCGGGACTAAAAGCCTGCGTCCATCATTGCAGGAAAAAGACGTTGGGAGGCAACCCTTTTGTCATGGTTGGTTATACCAACCGGGACTAAGGGGGGTGCCTCCCGCACCTATTTCGGGCCACGTCGACGAAAGACCTTTAGTCCCGGCTTCAAAGTTGAACCGAGACTAAAGGGGCGTATAGAAGCCTCCCGGTGGCAGAAGTTAGACCAGTGACAGAAGCTTTTTCAGATACTTGCCAGTTGCATAAAGCACGATTGAACTAAAATATGAGTTAAACTTAAACAATAATATTGACAGTAAAGTCTATTGGCCACAAATCCCGTGAGGAGTAATCCTGTGATAAACCAATTGATGTCGTAGCAGTGCACAACAACTGCAAGACCATGATGAAGTGCCCCAATACTCGTGTAAATATTCAAGTAAAACTATAATTGCATTTCATTACAATTGACTACACGAAATTATTTTAAGTTTTCAAATTTTTGGCTCAACATTATTTTAAGTTCCCCCAAGTACTGCTAAAGATAGAGAATCAGCTTGTAGATATTGCCGGTCAACCATCATTATTTCGAGAAGCACTCACTCATCATGCTGTATATATATAGTAGTGTGTGCTAACAAAAAAAGGAGACCATGCCAAGAATAAAACACAAATCACACTTGGGTATCGGAATGGGATGCATTGAGGAAGAAAAATGGAGATTATCATTTCATTCGAGGGGCAGATCTGTGCGAGGCTGTTCAAGAACCGGATCTGGGACACCTCTTTCATCTCTTTGAACGAAGATGACTATGTCTCTGCCACGCCAGGTGAGATCTCTGTTGGAAATATACCCTAGAGCCAACTGGATTTGATCCACTAGTGGGCTCAGATGGATTTGATCCATTATGGTATAAAAGTCCTAATGGGCCACAAATGTTGTAAAGCCCATTAGCGTTGGAAGGGGGTACACCATCTATTAGTCCTGTATTGCTAATGGACGATGGTGTGGGGGATTTCCTCTCACCCCCTCCTGAAAAAGCGCGACTCTCAAGCAGCAGCCGTGCCGCCCACGCCCTCTTCTCGTCGCACTCACTGACCTAGCAGTCCAGCGCGCGACGCTTACTTCCCCGTACATGTGGATACCTTGGAGGTGCTGCATCTTGAGCAATTGGATCGGACAAGTCACATATGAAGGACAAGAAGGGCATGAGCAACTGCACTGCTTGCTACCCTCGACACGTTCGTCTACACCGAGACAGTTGTGCTGCAACTACACGTCTAGTGGTAATCTCGTGATCATAACAACAGTAGTTCCTAGTTTATGGGGTAGAAAATTTTTGTTTTGCGCTAGCGTAGCCACCTCGTATCCCTTCAGTGGTACTAGAGTTGTAGCTACTAAGTTCTAGATTCGGGATGTGTGCATATGGAGATATGCAGATGTAGATCAAAATTTTGATCGGTTTCATGTTCTTACCGTGATGGTTGTGTAATGAATTACTCCTACCGGTCGGAATTCCGCCATCGGAGTTAAGTGATACACGTAAACCCAGTTATGGCAAGGGGGAGATCAATTGGATTGGTAGAATCGAAGCTAGATCAAGTGCTAGGCGCATGGGATGCGCGGGGGTGGCAGATTGGATCTGCTACTGGTCCGGGAAAAACCAGAAAACATGTTGTTCGGTAAAACAGCCATCCCTTTGGAATTTTAAGTTAACATGTCCTCCTAGCACTTGCCACCGTCTCACATCTCGTACAATACCACTACTTTTCCTTGACTAGATGGGTTTGTATCGAATACTTACACGCATAACTGTCGGTTTGCTTATGAAAGTCATCTTAACGGTTAAGGACTTTGGGGCATAAAAGTTGGGAGCCTAGACATACCCAACAACAGGAGTCATATGTGATATGATTAGCAAAGAGTTGCTTACCGATCTACCTTGTTTACTAGCGGTGGCGCAAAAGCTCACTAGTAGACTTGTTAGTTGTGAATTCTGAATCACTAAGTATCAACGTGGGGATATTGATTTTGGTGGGAGTAAATTCTTTTATTTTACTCAGTCATGGATACATTGTTTTAGTATTTTGCATTTATTATTTTGTTGTAGATGGCACCTAGTAAGGATTTTTCTTTGCGTATGGCCCTTGAGAAGGACTAGTTGAATGGAACGAACTATACGAATTGGATCCGTAACCTGAGAATTATTCTCAAGGCTAAGAAAAAGGAATAGGCTCTAGACACCCCTTTACCAGAGGAGCTTGATGAAAATGCAACACTCGCTGAAAAGAATGCTTACAAGAAGGCATGAGATGTCGATCTTGAAGCGGGCTGCCTTATGCTTGCGTGTATGGAACCTGACTTGTAAATGCAGTTTGAGTCAGTCCATGTGCACGATATGGTCGTGGCAGTCAAAGATATGTTTGCCACACAGGCTAGGACTGAAAGGTTCAATGTCTCTAAAGCCTTTGTGGAGTACAAGTTGGCAGAAGGTGCACCAGTAGGACCACCTGTGATCAAAATGGTTGGTTACGTTCAAAGATTGGAGAAGCTAGGCTTCCCACTGGGCAAGGAGTTGTCCGCTGACTTCATTCTAAAGTCTCTTCCGCCTAGCTATGGGAACTTCATCTCGAACTACCATATGCACGGGGCCGAGAAGGGCTTGAATGAGCTGTGTGGTATGCTAAAGACAACAGGGAGTGACATCAAGAAAGGCGCAGGCAGCAACCATGTGACGGCGTTTCAAAAAAAAAGCCGACCTTTAAGAGGAAGGGCAATTCTTGGAAGAAGAAAGGCAAGGCCAAGGATACGATCCACACACCAAACAAGGATCCCAATGCTAGTCCAGCTGCAAAGGCTGAGTGTTTTCATTCTAAGGAAATTGATCACTAGAAAAGAAACTGCAAGCTGTACCTAGCATCTTTGAAGAACAATGGAAGTAAGGGTATTTCCACTTCAGGTACACTTCATGTTTATGTCACAGATCATATTTTCCTCGCTGATACTGTTATTAATTCTTGGGTATTTGATACTAGATCGGTTGCTGATATTTGCCATTAAGATGTCCATTGTGTCCACGCCACTCCCTCTAACAGCCCAACCCAAGCCTAAAGTTCAGAAAATGGCTACCATGTGTGGAGTTCATAGAACTAAGGTTACTTACAGAACCATCACTAAATGAAATGCATCCAGCTCCAAATGATTTTGTATCCCACTATTGGAGTGCGACTTATAGTAGTACACTCTGCTATCTTACTAAAGTAAACAAACAATGAACTCATTCCACACATCCTCACCTATAAAAATATGGCTGCAACACTCTGCATGTTCAGATCTACGAAATTTTCTAACAAATTTATGGAAGTACTGGTTGTTCCAAGAATGAAAACCAATCAGTACACATGACCAGACTTCTGTGTTTCTCACGGCACCACAACAAGGGAAGGGAGGGTACAGGCTACCTGGTGCTTGCTTCTCGTGGTAGGTGAGGAGCACGACAAAGAGTTCCAAGGGCCGGCGGGGTGGAGGCAATCTCAGCCTCCTCTGGCAGACGAAGTAGATCACATCCTCAACTCAGATAGGGAGCGCCACGAACGGATGCCCATCGGGGGCGCGGGGCGGGCAGTGCGAAGGCTTGATGGGGGCGCATGATCAGCAGTGCGGGAATCTGTCATTGGTGCGAGGCCACCACACGTACGCCCGGCAGGGGCGCGGGACCGGCAGCGTGGAGGCCCGTCGCAGGCATGGGGTCGACGGCGCGGAGTCCTGGAGGCGGTGCAGTGGGGCCGGTAGCCTGGAGGCGGCTTGGAGCGGCTGAGCCGCCGTTGAGGTGGGCAAGGGAGGGGAGAGGATTTGATCGATGGGATGAAGGCGGCGGCTGCGCTGTGTGGATAGGGTGCGGGCATGCAGCATTGAAGGGATGCGGAGGAGGACTAATGCTTCAAAGAGCCAGCAACCATGGGATCGGATGCATCAACGGCTAGAAAGAACTGTGCCGACATGTTGCGTGGGTGGGCCGAAAATGGCCTATTTGTGGCATGTTTAGTATGTTTTTCATCATTTTCACTTAATTAAGTTTTTCATCATTTTCACTTAATTAAGGCATTCTTGTGAAGTAACATGTAAATAAAATTATCTTAAGTATGCCAATAGAGTTTCTAAATTTAGTAAACAACATTTAAGTTGGCATGTAGGAGTTTCAAAATTTTTGAACATGTTTGGTATTTTCTATAATTCAAATGAAGTTATGAGTAGTTATTGGAAGTAATTCCAAGATGAACTATAAGTATTTCTAATAAGGTTCAAACAATTACGTAGAAAATATTTTTAGTTTCATACACTTTAGGATTATCAAATATTAAGTTAAATTAGTAGTTCTATAAATAATATTTTTTGTTCTTCATTTATGTGGAAAAAAACAAGCCATATAAAAAGATATAAGAAATAGCGATTAACATGCAAACATGTGTTATTAAATAAAATACTGACGGACAGTTCCAAGTATATATTGAGTTGTGCCGAGGGATGGTTCGAAGGCACATCGAAATTAATATACCGACTGATAGTTGCTTGTTATAACTTGATATACCGACGGACAGTCCATTAATAAGCAATACCGACGGATAGTTGCTCGGTACTATCCTACTTATAACGACTAACATCCCTTGGTATAGAGGGGCTGTGGTATAGTGGCTGGTGGTGTCTGCTTTCTACGTGGCCATAACTGCTACGAGTGTGGCAGCACATCAGCTCGCATGAATCAAAATTTTAGTTTTTCTCTCAATAGCAGTGCCTGTGGACAGGGATCTACTCTTTAGGTAGATAAATGTTCAACCTAAAGAAAACTGTTGGATATAAGGGAAGTTATGATTTTAAACATTTTCAGTTATCTATATCCAGTAGTTAAATGTTCTACACAAACAGTCCAAATTTCAAACTTCAAGTCTATTAGCCAGATCATTTATGTGTGGATACCATTGTGAGCACTAAGCAACTAGTATGATTGAGAACTGAGTTGTTATCTTGTAGTGCGACACGCTGACCAGGCCCGCTTCTTGGCCTAGAGAGTACTACATAGGTGCTTAGTGCACGTGGAGGCAAAACATTCACCAATTAATCCATGCATCACAAACTATCACAAATGTCACTTAGGATACATAAATAAGTTCTACACACCCAGTAGCACTCATACAAATACTCAAGTCCACAAGATAAAGTAGAGATCCATTTATTACAGACCAAACTCAACTCTCAGCTCACAGGGGCAGGGCGGTTAGACCGCCCGCCCCGGGCGGTTAGACCGCCCCCTGCAGAACAGCTAAACTAGGAGATGAACACGTTGCTTTAATCCACTTCTTCTCCCCCTTTGTCATCAAGCATCCATAAAGGGCCTGGAGAAGATGTTGCTACTGCCAAGTCACTCCTGCTGCTGCTGCCACCTATCCCAATTGTCCTCTCCGGTGTTCAGATCTTCAACTAGGCATACACAAGAGAAATGAGATATCGAAGAGTTAGATATGAAAGAATTTCAGAATAGAGAGAGGAGTGATTTTTCCATACCATAGTGTAACACCCTGAAATTTTCCAATTTCAGGATGTTTATAGGAAGAATAATTAAACAACGATTTTCTCATAATTTTAAAATTTTACCCAACATTTATTTTCTTTGCAGGAAATTTAGCAAAAGTAAATTAATTGATTGATTTTATAAATTAAATAAAATGGCTCTCTGAGTGTTGCATTCATATTCGTTTGCATGGTTTTTGGTTGATGTGTGTTTTCAAAATCATGAAAAGATCGAAGTTTCTAAAACCACCCTAAACCTTTCCTCCCTTCCTCTTTTTTTTTCAGCCCAACCCGGCTACTCCACTCTTTACCAGTTTGGCCCGTTACCAGCCCACCTCCTCTCCCTCTCTTACCCATCGACGGATGGGCCCCACTCGTCAGCCCTTTCTCCTACCTCCACCAGACCACCTTCCCATGGCCGTGCGCCACCCGCCACCGCCCGTCCCTCGCTCTTCCTCTACCCTCCAGGCGTGCTTGAATGCGCAGTGGCGCACCCACACGCCGCCTCGCCTCCTCTCCCGGCCGCCTCCCCACCCAAGCTCCACAGAGCTCGATGGCCGCCACCGAGCCCCGCCACCGCCTTGCCGGCCCCTCCTCTTCTCCTCCGCCCTATAAAAAGGCAACCGAGCCCCTGCACAACCTGTACCTCCTCTCCACTCTCTCCTCGCGCACGCAGTAATCGCTGAAGCCAGCCCGCCGCCCATCGTCTTCAACCTTCGACTGGCGTCGATCTCCCTCACCACCGCTTCTCCGACGCCCGTTTCTTCGCTCCGAGCTTCTCTGCATGGTGAGCATCACGTCCCTCCTTGTTTCCTTGCGCCTAGAGTCTCATAGCTCGCTACCGCTCGAGACCCAAGTTGGCCATCGTCACACCGGCGTAGCACCACCGCCAGCCCTTCGATCTGCAGCATCCATGTGTCCTCCGAACAAATCGGCACCACCACAAGAACCCCTACATCGAGCTGCATCCATTTCTCCCCTTCCGGTCGTTGGAGAACTACCGTAGCGCCGGCGGCTAGTGGAGCCGAGCCGGCCTTCTTCGCCATCCGCCGTACACCGTCTCCATCAAAATTCGGCCGCCTCCCTTCACATCCGCCGCTGGTGAGCACATCCGCACGACCTCCTCATTCTCCTCTCTAGTTTCCCCACCGCGGCCGTGCTTTTCCTCGTACGGAACGCCGTTGATTTTGGCCGGCCAGGGACCTTCTGTCCGCCGGCCATGGCATTCTGGATGCAACCGTGAAGATAAGGCAAGGCCATTTTGCCTTTAGGTCCCCAAGTTTTCCCCAAACCGAAACTCTATAGTTTGTCTCTTGTAGCTTTTGTCCATAATCCCCTAGAAAGATCCCACTTTCACACATAAATCCCACTCCGGCTCTTTTACCAGCTAGCCCCTGTCTTCGACTCTTTTCGCGAGCACTATTTATAGTGTCTTGCAAAACTTATCAGCTAGCCCTCCTGATCTTTAGCTAACCACGTTTAGGTCCTTCCTACCTTGTTTAGTCCATAGATCCTTCGTTTTAGATCCGTTTAACCTCGTTCTTGTTGAGATAGTTTCGTCTCACAATAAAATACGCGCTAGTGCTAATGTTTACCCTAAAATGTGTTTTAAGAATTTTATCTCGAGTTAATTTGATTAACACCTATTGGAATGTCTTTTCTTAATAATAATTTATTAGGACCTAATAACGGTTTTCTTATTTAAATATTAAATTGACTAATACCTAGTGGAATTGTTTACTAATAAAATCTATCTAGAGCTACGCTTCGGCTTTTCATAATATAAATGTTAAATTGGTTAATATTTATTTAATCTGCTTTCTAAATAAAAGCAACATAGGCTATCTCGAGTTTTCTTAATTAAATGTTAATTTGATTAATATGAATATAAATGTGTTTTTGAATTATAATTTGGTTAGTTCAACACGAATCATAAAGATACATGCTTAGATGCTTTACATGCTTCTTTCAAAACTAAATGTTTAATTTGCATAAATCATACTTGAATAATTATAAATAAAATTGGCTTAAGTTCAACATCATATTTTTTTATACAAATATAATTTGCTTAATTCTAAATAGGGTATTTCTTTGAAATATCCTATGCGCATGGTTTTATTTAATTAAAACATATCAAACACATAGCTAGTCTTTGTGTGTTATAATTCTAATCTCTCGATAGTTTGTCTTTTCAAACATAATTCCGTTCTCAGCGTTTCTTGCGTTTGCGTTCCTAGAACCAAACCTTGTTCTCTTTTAAGCCCTTCTTGTATGGTGTGTTGTTCTTAGTTGGGCTTGTTTGCTTTTGCATGTTTGTACATGATGTTTGCTTCGAGTAGAAGATCGAGTTGCTGATCAGAAGTCTTGAAGTTTAAAAGTTTTAAGAGAGCAAGAGTAGCTTTTCGTTGGAGCAAGGCAAGTGACCCTAACCATCCTTATACCTATGCTTTAAACAAGAACACTATAAATTAATTGGAACATGGAGAACCACCCAGGAAGACAGTACAACCACAAGACATATGGCTCTGTCTTGGCCAATTAATTAGGGAAGTCTTGTGTGGTTATTAGTCATGGTAGCTTGGGCTACGGAGGAATGCTTTTATGACTCTTCTACTCGGACAGTATTGAACCAAGTGCTCTTCTAGGCTTACCTAGTCCGGGAGGGTAGGAGGGTACGAAAGATAGCCTCTAGGACGTGCTACTATGGACTAATACACATAGGAGGACTCTTTGTAAAGGCCTCGTAGCATCCCTATGCAACCACACCTCAGAAGTGTGGTATTGTGCCTACTTTTGCACACCATGGTTGGGTTCAAAATTCTTCGGAACTTTTACGCGACATGTGGTGAAAGTGTACAACCTCTGCAGAGTGTAAAACTGTTATAACAGCCGTGCTCATGGTCAAGAGCGGCCTGGACCCTCACATGATTAATGAACTTAAAGATGGATTTAAAATTGCTTTCCGGTTATTTTTGTGGCCTTGCTGAGTACCAACCATAAGTGTACTCGTCCTTGCTAAAACGCTGCTCAGAAAAAGAAGGTGTATGAAGTCCAGAAGACGGTGCTAGGCGTACGCAACCCCCAGTCGATTGCCTGTGAAGTTTGGTGCCTTTGCTTCCCAGGATTCTGCTGTAAATCTCTGATAATCTCCTTTTCTTTACGTGATATTGTTCCTGTTATTCACTAATGATGTCACTATATGTATGGAACTAGATCCTGGCATACATATAGGTAGCACTTGGTTTGTTTTGGAAACCGGGTGTGACACATAGGAAGTGGCAGGTTGATCAAAGAACTCATGGGAGACACGTGCCGCCCATTCCTCATTTGATGGAGGAGCAACCCAAGGTGGAGGAACAGCCGTGTCACCATCAAACATAGAGTCAAAGCCAGTAGGTGGTGGAGCAGGAGGAGCCGAGGAGGAAGAACCACCAATATCCGATCCAAAGTTGCTTCCATATTGATAATAGAGATCCGAGTTGAGGAAGCTTTGCACCCTATCATCCACTGAGGGTATCTCAACCTCTGGAGGGGATGGTGAGATAGGAGATCTAGGAGGCTGAATACCGGCCTGAGTGTGAAGAGCCTTCATGGTATCCCTCATCTTCTTATCCTTTTTCCTATCCTCTTGCTGGGCAACTTCTATGTCTCTGAGTCTTGCACATACCAAGAAAGATGCTGATCAATTTGCGAAGCGGCGAGCTGTGTTTCTTTTCTCCCTGCCAGGGGCAGTTAGACCGCCCCCAGGCTGATATGCCTCCCAACTGCGCGGCGCCTCCCTTTCTTCAAATATTTCTTGCTCCTCTTGCTGATCATCCTGTGGAGATGGGACTCTCACTGTCTTGCTGGGTTTTGGTTGCAAAGGGTGATGCTTTGTGTCATTAGGATAAGCCCTTTGTGTGACTTTCTTGATAATGTAGCTAATGTAGTGGCCATAGCTACACAACCTTTGTGGATTTTCTGAAGAATTCTTTATTTCTTGCCACAAAAAGTCACCAACATTAAACGCCGGCTCACCGGGCTTCATGGCAACCATCAAGTTCCTCTGAAAAGCAATGATATCCGAAGTGTTGCCAACCCTAGGCGTGAGGGTCTTCCTGAACAGACGGTTGAGGATCGAATAATAGGTGTATAAACCCTTCACATGTCCCCAACTGTTCCTTGCATTCCTGGGATACATAAATGCCATCCTCTTTGCCTCAAGCGGGCCCTCATCATGGAGCTTTCGGGGGAACCCATCATTTGGTAATCTAAACAACGTGAGAAAACTAGAGAAAGAGAGCTGATGGTTCTCACCCTCAGTCATCCAAAACATAGCCCTCTCACTTTGCCCATTCTCATTTAGCACATAGCCAAAATAAACTCGCGATAAACCGGGCGATGAGCTCCTTGTTCCAATGTTGCTTAAAGCCCATGAGGACCTTAATCCCTTTCTCCTCACAAGCCTGAATCACCTCATCAAAGATAGGATTATTTTTCCTCTCCATAAACTCCCAATCAACATACTGAGCATCGTTGGTGATTTTTGCCTTTCTACCAGTAATGACAGCTGTGGTGTAGTAATCCTGCTGTTAGGTGATTTTTAAGAGACCTCTATCATCTTGTCTCCTTGCCACCATGGAAGTAGTTGGTGGGCCCAAATTCATACCAAGCAATGAGTATCTATATGTGGGTACGGAGTACTTTCCCCTCTTGTCTCGCTGGTTTCCTTACTTTTAGGCGACCTCTATCATCTTGTCTCCTTTCCATCATAGAAGTAGTTGGTTGGATCCTAATCCTATAAAGCTAGATGAATTGTGTGTAGATTTCCCGAGTCATCTAAAAGTTACATGTGGGTATGAAGTACTTTCCCTCTTATGCCACTACTTTCCTTACTTTTTAGAGATATCTATCATATTGTCTTCTTTCCACAAGAGAAGTAGTTGGTCGGACCAAATTCGTATCAACCAAGAAGTATCTCGTGCAGTTTGCCTGACTCATCTAATAGTTATATGTGGGTACAGAGTACTTTTCACTCTTATCCACCTAGTTTGCTTACTTTTAAGAGATCTCTATCATCTTGTCTCCTTGCCACCATGGAATTAGTTCGTCGGACCAAATTCATATCAAGCAAGATATATCTTGTGCAGTTTCTCTAACTCATCTAAGAGTTATATGTGGGTAGACAACACTTTTCCCTCTTATCCCACTAGTTTCCTTACTTTTAGGAGACATCTATCATCTTGTCTCCTTGTCACCATAGAAGTAGTAGGGTGGATCCAAATCCTATAAATCCAAATGTATCTTGTGTTGTTTAGATGACTAACTCATCTAAGAGTTATATGTGGGTACACAACACTTTTCCCTCTTATCCCACTAGTTTCCTTACTTTTAGGAGACATCTATCATCTTGTCTCCTAGTCAGCATAGAAGTAGTTGGGTGGATCCAAATCCTATAAATCTAAATGTATCTTGCATTGTTTGTCCGAGTCATCTAAGAGTTACATATGGGTATGGAGTACTTTACGACCATCTACTTGTATGGTGGCAAGGAGACAAATTGATAGAGATCTCGTAAAAGTAAGGAAACTAGTGGGATAAGATCGAAAAGTACTCAGTACCCACATATAAGTGTTAGATGACTCGGACAAACTGCAAAAGATACTTCCTGCTTGATAGGAATTGGGTCCGACCAACTACTTCCATGGTGGCAAGAAGACAAGATGATAAAGGTCACTTAAAAGAAAGGAAACTAGTGGGATAAGAGTGAAAAGTACACCGTACCCACATATAACTCTTAGATGACTCGGACAAACTGCACAAGATACTTCTTGCTTGATACGAATTTGGTCCGACCAACCGCTTATATGGTGGCATGGACTCCAGATGATATAGATCTCTTAAAAGTAAAGAAACTTATGCGATAAGAGTGAAAAGTACTTCATACCCACATGTAACTCGTTGAAGAGTCAGACAAACAACATGGGATACTTCCATGGTTGTAAGGAGACAATATGATAGAGATCTCCTAAAATTAAGAAAACGAGTGCGATAAGATTTAAAAGTACTCCGTACTCGCATATAACTCTTAGATGACTTGGATAAACTGCACAAGATAACTCTTGCTTGATACGAATTTTGCCCGACCTTCTACTTATATGGTGGCAAGGAGACAAGATGATAGAGATCTCGAAAATGTAAGGAAACTAGTGGGATAAGATCGAAAAGTACTCAGTACCCACATATAATTGTTAGATGACTCGGACAAACTGCACACGATACTTCTTGCTTGATAGAAATTGGGTCCGATCAACTACTTCTATGGATGCAAGAAGACAAGATGATAGAGATCTCTTAAAAGTAAGGAAACTAGCGGGATAAGAGTGAAAAGTACTCCGTACCCACATATAACTCTTAGATGACTCAGACAAACTGCACAAGATACTTCGTGCTTGATAGGAATCCGACCAACTACTTCCATGGTGGCAAGAAGACAAGAGGGGGGTGGCGGGATTTTGATGTCTAGTTAGCAAATTTGTATTGAACTATTAGAGCATATGAATGTATATATCAACCACTTGCATGCCCACGAGATGGCCTCCATCATTCCCGCATCCCCACTATATTTATAGCGTGTGAGTATCGTCTCACAAGAAAGTGGGACAAGGATGCATGCCACATATGTTAACTATAGATTTCATCGGTGCTTTGTATTGTGCAATAGGGATGTGATGCTTCAGGTAATACGTAAAAAGGGTAACATCCCTTTTGAACTACAGGAATCCATGATGCCGGGAGTCCATGAAGGGTGGAGGATCACCAAAAAGAAGTCAGAGTTTTGCTGTGGTGTGAGCCGTTCCAAGAAATGTAACCGAGAGCAAATGGATTAGACAAGAATCATTGAAGGTTCATTGAGCTCAGCGCATGGTAAAGAGCCTTTAGTCAAGCAATAAACCATCTTCCTCTAGTAACACAACCGTCTAATGCCGCAAAACATCCACCATTCATCACACAAGTACAATATCATCATCCTTGGTTTATCAAGTGACACTAGAAGATATATACAAAGCTCATGCACGGCCTAGGGATAAATATTTATTGAAATCTAAAACCTATATATATGTGGATTGCACTAAACAAAGTATATTATTTGGGCTTGGAGTACCGAAAAAACATTGGTGCTCAGGAAGATGAGAAGATTGATCAGACATCATTATTGATGCAGTTCATTTCAAGCTTCCCTTTTGCTTATAGAAAAAAATCTCCTTTTCATCTGCCGACTATCACAAAACTCTGATTGTCAACCTACAAACTAGAAAACAGTACAGCGAGAACCATCCAACTGTCAAAATGGACAAATCATACTTTAATTTGCAATAGTTGAAGGGTGAGAACAGGACTTTTCCCTTTGCTTATTGATGATACCAAAGAGGATAAACTAGCCATTTTAGGTAGTGTTTATTTCAACCTAACACACTGCCAACATTGTTCATGTCAGCCTCAGCTACTTGCACTAGTTGTCTCATGTTAAACCAACTCGTGCGGCTATGCACTCGTATAAGCTTCATAAGGTGTCAAACACACACTGGCCAAGTGTCTTTGAGGCACTGCATCCACTACATTTCAAGTGGAGAAGTATGGTTCAAAAAATGCAAGTACTAAACCAGTCAGCCACTGATACGTCTCGAGATAAATCTGATCCACTCAATTTTTCTTCCCAATGCATCCCATTCTTATATCGCAGTGTCGATTATAGGCATGCTTCTGTTCCATCTTACCACCGACAAATTTGATAGCTTGGCTCAAATGATCAATTATAACCTCCAGATATACTTTATCTTCATGGAGGATCTTTAGCGCCGGAGAAGAAAAGAGTAATGTGGTTAATCTTCATTGCAGGCATTTCTATCGGCAAAACAGCTAATTTATGCAGTCACTGAATCCACTACATTCTACGATGTACTCTGAATTGACCATTCATTGTACAGGATGTAATCTTTGCTATCAGAAGCAATCCCTGAATTGATGAATTTTGGTGCTTAATAAATAGAGGCCCACTTGAAAGTTTCCACAGAACTATTTGCAGGGGCCACTCACTATTATTAACATTATATTACAAACCTGTGATCATGTTCATTCTACTACACCTGCATTGTCTTAGCTTCCATCCATTACACACCTATAATGATCAAAGTTGTCAACTGACTATGTATCCATCTTGCGGCCTAATTCGCGTCATGAATCTACTAATAACCCTAATTAATCCATCATTAGCACATGTTTATTGTACAACTACATTGTCTAATCATGAGCAAATTAGGCTTAATAGATTCGACTCGCAAATTAACATGAAGCTTATGTAATGAGTTTGGTCATTAATCTATGTTTAATACTTTTAATTAGTGTGCAAACATTCGATGTGACACGTGCTAAAGTTTAGAACCTGCCATACAAACAGGCCCCACTTATGTACTATGATTGTGTAATCCAAGTCTTAACACTCTGTTGGAACCACTTACTATGTACTCGGTGGAACTGTGGAAGTGGGGATGATATAGCAGTGAACTTTGTTTAGAGTTAGATTTGCCTGATGTTGAGTTATGAAACAAGCTGGGAAACGATAATTTCTCAGCCTGAAATTTTGAGAAAAAGATAATTTTTATGGCTGAACTGAAGCATATATTCTGGGGAAGAAGCAGTTGCTTAAAGCTGGAACAATGTGCATGTCTATAAAGACTAAACATCTAATTAACATAACTGCTAAGTATCCTCCATGAAGATGCACGGCTAGTTCTAATTCATATGAGAAGATACTAGCGGCCATTAAATACTCACATCCACCTGCTCATTCATGTCATTAATTATAAAAGCACTCAGTTACATTCCTGCATATATAGCAGTGTTTGCTAAAAATAAAAGTCTGCAACCATACTGCTGTATAAGAATGGGATGCACCGGCGAAGAAAAATGGAGACACTCCCAATTATATTGAGACGTATGAGTGGATAACCAGTCGAGTACTTTCTCTGCAAGCGCGGCTCAACTGCGATGACGTTTTCGCAACAGCTTCTGCCACGTTTGCTTGCTGCTATCCATGCTGCTAACATCCCCGCACCAGCCACGAAATGGTACATGAATCCAGGCAAATAATGCCTCTGACTGCAGAAGCGAACTTCGTCGCGGTGTGTGCTTTCATGTCTGTTGTAGATTTGTGATACTATATTTGCTTTCCAAGCCTGGTGCAGATTTGTGATGCTTCGGGGTAAGGACAGTACAGTTTTTATCTACAGAAGAATTGAACTAAAGGATGCTTGTAAATATAATGAAAATGTCATCTCTATGAATTTCAATCAAAGGAGATCGAATGAATTTGGATTCAGACTAGGATAAATGTGAGTCCAAATTGAAGAACTAAACTACATTGAACATTGTTCTCTGTTTCATACTTGCATATTTGCGTGTAAATCAGACTCGGAGACAGACCCAAAACCTAATCTCAAACATTATTTCTTCTGTAGCTAGGTCATGTTATCCTTGTTTCATAGCATTATATAGATTTAAGCAATAATGCAAATGGTCCTGATAGATTAATCCAATTTTTTTTACTGAGGTAGTATTCACATTTATAGATTCTCATGAATGGGTAATATTGAAACGGAATAATAACTTCGAAGTGCATGTAGCAGGAGATCAAATGCTTTGACCAACAAATAAGGCATTCACCATACAAGTTAAAAGTTGCCCTTGCATTGGCAATACCCTTGCAGCCATTGCTGCCTTCCCCTTGGTTCTTCACCTAAGTACATTGTGTGGTAAGAAAAATAGATATGATGACCAAAAAAGCACAAACATAAATTTGTGGTATAAGAACGTACCTCCCTTACATTATCATATACTACAAATTAGTGGAATATTAGTATATGGAAAATCTAACCGTCCACCAGTATGGATAAGAATGGGATGCATTGAGGAAGAAAAATTGAGAAGAATGTATCCACCATGAGACATATCAGTGGCAGACTGATCGATCAAAGAGAACAATGGAACAGCTCCTCTTTGTATTGCCGTGGTGAGTGGTAAGCATGCTTTCCAGGTTCCACAAAGCCCTTCATGGCCTTCACCTTCCTGCCATGTCTCACACTGTGCACTCGTGGGTATACTGCAGTTTTGTAAAATGTGAAAATAGCTGCACTGTGCTCATGCTAAACTCCACTTTCCTGCTGCCATTATAACATAGTGGCGTTTGGTTGGATGATTTTTGTGTGTAATCAGTTAAAAGTGCTATTGGAAACCGTATGTTTTTGTTTACATCGACCGGTCCGTAACAGATAGCAGTGCAGATAGATAATTGTGCATACAAAATCGATACCGATCCTTTGGCTGGGTTATCCGATACCACTGCATGTCATCTATTCCTCACGACTCGTGAGTCGCAACACTCCCTCACCATCGCAATGCTGCTCAATCAACGACCGCACGTGACTCCTGCAGGATCATCTGCCTCCCTCACCCTCTCCGTCCTGCATCTCACCCTGCTTAAGTTCTTAATTATTCTCACATGATTCAGAGACAAAGGCAAGATTTGGTAGGGGGCATCGGGATAGTACTGCAAATTTTTTTGTCGAACACGCAGGAGAGCTTTGTATCAATATATTAAGAAGAAAAGGCGGTGAAGCACCCAGTCACTGATACATAGTTTTCTTTTTTATCAAGGGGAAGAAAACCCGTGTCTGACCCCCCACAAACACACACACACACTCACTAAATCATCATTAACTAGCTACAGGACCCATGATCAGAGAAGGACCTTTTAGCCAATCCACTAAGGTGTACGGCGAGGAGGTGAGTAATTGCTCGAGCCCCAGGCAGCTCCCACATATCTTGCTCATCTATGATGGAAGATAGAAGACCATTCAGGTTAGGCTGCACCCCATAAAGGAGAGTACTGCCATCTACTCCCTCCTTCCTTTAATAGTTGACGCCGGTTAGGTAAAAAATAAGCTGCACAACGTCAACTATTCGAGAACGGAGGTAGTAGTTATGATGAATAAGCTGGCCAATAAACTGGACCATGTGAATTTTCTGAAAGGAGTACTGGTCCATTTGGCAAGACTTCTACAAAAGATGGTGAGAAAACTTCTGCAGAAGCCATGCCAATGGGGGGCTTATAAAGTTGTAATAAGTTCCTTCAAGCAGTCTGTGACACCATTCAAACTAATTAACTATTTAAAATCCTCCATGAAGATCAATTATATATAGCACTATGTGCGATGACACCAAAAGTACATCTAGAAAACGGAAAACAACAGCATCCAAATAACATTATTGGTTTAAGAATGAGATGCATTGAGGAATTAAGGAAAATAGAGTTTATCAAGTGCTCCAGCCGGCGAATCTGTGGAACAATTATCTGGAAGTAGGTAACAGCTCCTCCTCTATCAGAAAGAAGACACCACTACCTCTGCCGTGCTCTCCATGCCCCTCACACCCACGAAACCATTCATTCTACTGCAGATGTGCCCGCTGTGGCAGTTCCAGCTTGCGACAGTCTTTGGTTCACTTGACTGCTGCACACAGCTGTTACCCGCTGTGTTATCAGCTCTTCACAGGTTCAACACTCCGGATACAAGTTAAACCTTATGTTACTTATCTAATTTGCATTCAGACCAGAACAAATGGATCGAGATAGCAATTTATCTGCAATCATTCTTGAATTTTTGGTTCAAATTGGACAGTTATTGAACTATATATACATATTATTTTTTTTGCATGGATAAAAATTGATATGAGAGGACAACAATTCGTACCCTGACTCTAACTGAGCAGCCAGGTACATAATGGCTATAAAATGTGACTCCACAGATAAGCACAATACAAGTCTGACTTACATAGACAACTAAATATTGAACTGTAAAGGGAGTTATTGTTCTTATAAGTGGACTGAAAAAAACCTTTTTACTCATGTCCAGTAATTTAGCTTACTTTTAATAAACTATGTGTGATCTACGGCTGAAGCCTATACACCTTTACAGAAATGCAGGACTGTGCAGTTGTATGTCATGTGTGCAAGTGCAAGGCTTGTGATGCTTCGGGAAAGGAAAGTTGAGTAGGCTCGCACATGGTTGTGAACAGAGCTGAGCGTACAACAATTACATTTGGAATGAAGAACAGAGTTTATGACTGCACTCTCGGTGTACCAAATCATCTAAGGGTTGCATACATATCCGCAAACTTGGAAAATTGCAATGTGATGCCAATATTTTTCTGTTTTCATGCTGGCACCAAGAGTCCATGAATGGTGATGAATTCTGGAAGAAAAGTAAGTCTTGCGTTGAGTAACAAATTCCAACAAGAAGTTAGTATCTCGAAGCTAGATGGTGGTGTGTATGCAATAATACTAGATTGATGCTGGTTCAGACAGCAACATCTCTAGTCCTCAAAACGACGAGGTTGTGACACAGGGCACTTGCACGCCCATTCCCACATTGTCGACTTGCAAAGCTTACTCCACTAAATATCTGGATTTCATTTTGTTTTTGTCGTTGTGTTTGTATATTTTCGTGCTCAAACCAATTAATATACAATCGATCAATGTTTTGAAGAACATTCAGTACCTGTCCAATGTAGTATTATCAAAATTTGCATAGAGAACCCCAGCTAATGATTAATTGGTTGGTGCAGTTATATATTCTAATTAATAATTCTTAGCAGTTTCCCTTCAGCACCATCACTTGCTTTACTTGCCTGCCTCAACATAAGCAGCGTAGTTGAAGCTTATCGACCATTACTGGAACTGAGGAGTGTGCTGTTTCTCATCTCAAAAGAATAGAGGGACAATGATACAAGCTATGGCATGTGTCCTGTGCTCGATATGCTATCCATGCATGCCTGCATAGTGTGCGATAGGATAGTGATGCATCTAGAAAGAAAAATGGAGTTGGATGCTACTGTCTAGTTGGAATAAATAATTTGTAGACTGAACATAGACTCCAGAGTGCAACAATGATCTTAGTGATCAACCTCATCCAAGAACATACTGCTTGGTGAATAAAGCATTGTAGTCTCTTTGTCTGTTTATGTATTTTTGCCTCCCAAAACACAATTACCTTGCGACCATAATTTAATTGATGTGTCAACTGTTCCATACATTACCTGTGAACAAAATAGCTTTGCCTTTAAACAAATGGTTATGGAAACTGAAATTTTACCACTTAAAATCAAGATTTCCATATGCCTCTTGTAAAAAGGGGTAATTCTAACTAAAGATAATCTATAAGAAGACATTGGAAGGGGCATTACCGGTGTTGTTTTTGTGACAATAACGAAACTATCCAACACTTGTTCTTTGATTGTCAAGTAGCAAGATTCATTTGGAAAATCTTTACAATGGCATTTGGTTTGCAACCCCCTTATGGCATAGTTGAGTTATCTGGAGTGTGGCTCAATCAAGTAGGCCAACCAATGCATTCTCAAATTTGTGTGGCAGCAAGTGCAATTTTCTGGTCTATTTGACTCTGTAGAAATGATGCGTCATTTGATAAAAAAAACTATACTCCTATTTGCACGTTATTTTCAGGGAAACTTACTGGACACGCTTTTGGAGCACAATGCAAAAGGAGCAAAACAAGAAAATACTGAAGTTGGCTTGCTGCACCCTGGAGACAATGGCTATGGAGATCTTCGCCAAGCACGGGTGTTCGTCATTTGAAAGGATTAGTGCTTGATTAGTTGCAATTTTGCTTAGTTTGCTATTTGTGACCTTTGATTTCAAATGGTTATTTGAAGTTTCTGTAATAAGGATTGGTTGTGTGCAAAACTCTTGGAGAGGCCGGAATAACATTCCTCTTTCTAAAAAAAAATACATTACACTCAAGACCACATTTTTTCATGGTATTAATTACTTGACTTGTACAGCAGGGTCACTGTAAGTTATCCACCATATCTGTAACATCCCTGAAATTTGGATGTTTTCCCATATGTGAATTTTCGCAAATTTTTAAAACTTTTTGATTGAACATGTGTGTCACCAAATTTTATCCCACATTGCTAGCTCTCAACTCAAATTCCAAATAAAATAAAGCCATATAGAAATTATTTTCAAAATAAGGTGTAAGTGTGATTTGGATTTTCTTGGATTTTATTTGGAGTTCAAATTGTGTGGTGTTTGAATTTGAAAGTGATTCAAATTCAAACTAATAATTCAAACTATTTTACAAAACCTATCTAACTCTAACCTAGGTTTCGGCCCAGCCGGCTAGCACGGCCTGCTAACTAAACAAGGCTGCCGGTTCTTTTAATCATCTACCCCTGCGCACAAGCCCACCAGCCGGCCCGGTTTAGCAGCCTAGCAGGCCCAGTTCGACCTCCTCCTTTTCTCTCCCTGTTGCGCGGGACCTGGATGTCAGCCGGGGGGGGGGGGAACTTTTCCCCTTTCTTCCTCCCCGTGCGCAAGCTCGGTAGGGACGGGCGCCTCCCCGCGCTGCGCTCAGCCACGCCATGGCGCCGCCCCGGCCGAGCTAGAACCCACGGATGGGAGCCACGCGTCCCCGCGGCCACATCCCTACCATCCGCAGACCGCTCGAACCCTAGTCATCAAGATATAAAACCCCAGAGCCGCAGACCCCTTCTTGTCCTCCCTGAAGCCGCCGCCACCAATCTCCAGTGTGCCGCTGTTCGTGTGGAAGAGAAGAAGGGAGGAGAAGGAGTTGGAGCTGCTGGGTAGGGGGAAAGCATCGTGAGTGTTAGCAAATAATGCGAAAACAAGATCGAACACGAGACACGATTTTTACGTGGAAAACCCTTGCGGGAAAAAACCACGGGCGCCAATCGGCGATCTTCACTATGATGAGAGAGTTACAACGCAGGGAATACAATGAGCCCTCTCACTCTTCCCGTGCGGCTTACAAGATGTATATATAAATGGTGGACTAAACTGACTGCAGTCAAATACGGAAACAAATCCGCTAAACACATAACCCGAACCGTGGGCCCTCCAGGCGTCCCCACAAGACACACGTTAAGAATTCGGATCATATCTAACAAACTCCACCTTGAGACGAATTCCATCTTGCAGCGAATGAAGTATCATCAATGAACTCACTTCAATAATAAATAATCACCGGCCAAAAAGTCACTAGGACTTACACTTTAATCCCAACCAAGCTTGAGCATAGCTCAAACTTAGTCTAGGAACAGGCTTAGTCATCATATGGGGATTGTCACGGGTATGAATCTTGCGTGCTTTAATAACACCACCTCGAGCAATAACATCTCGAATAAAATGATACGATGTCAATGTGCTTTGTTCTCTCATGAAACATCGATCTTTAGTAAGGCAAATAGCACTTTGACTATCACAATGTATAGTAACGCAAGAAGAAATCCATAAAGTTCGTAGTATAAACCTCTCAACCAAATAGCTTCTTTAGCGATTCGAGAAAACAGCCATATATTCACCTCGGTAGTGGACAAAGCAACAAGAGGCACGTAAGCGTGCTTTCCAACTCACAGCACAACCACCAATAGTGAAAACATAACCTGTGAGAGACCTCCTAGTATCCAGATCACCAGCATAATCAGAATCAACATAACCAATAAGTCCACATGTAGATTTCCCAAACCGCAAACAAGCATTAGAAGTACCACGCAGATATCTGAAAATCCACTGAACTGCATTCCAATGCTCTTTGCCAGATTAGCCATGTATTCATCGACAACACTCATTGCATGAGCTAAATCAGACGAGAATGACCATGGCATACATAAGTGAACCAACAAAGACTTGAATATGGAACTCTAGACATGTACTTAATATCTTCATCTGAAGCTGGACATAAATCTAAGGACAATTTAAAATGTGGAGCTAACGGAGTACTCACTGGTTTTGCATCTTGCATATTAAAACGACGAAGAACCTTCTCAATATAACCTCGCTGACTGAGGTATAACATACCAGATTTTCTATCTCTGATAATTTCCACACCAAGAATTTTCTTGGCTGCACCAAGATCCTTCATCTCAAATTCTAAATTCAATTGTGCCTTCAGCTTAGCTATTTCTGATTTATCTTTTGCAGCAATCAGCATATCATCAACATAAAGAAGCAAATAAATAGCTGAACCATTAACTGTCTTCAAATAGACACAGCTATCATAATCAGACCGCTTAAAACCATGAGAGATCATAAAGGAGTCAAATCTCCTATACCATTGCCTAGGAGATTGTTTCAAGCCGTAAAGAGATTTCTTCAATCTACAAACGAGGTTTTCTTTTCCAGGAACAACAAAACCTTCAGGTTGGTCCATATAAATGACTTCTTCTAACTCCCCATGCAAGAACGCAGTTTTGACATCTAACTGCTCCAACTCATAATCATGCATAGCAACAATACTCAACAAAGTACGAATGGAACTATGCTTAACAACTGGGGAAAAGACATCATTAAAATCAATACACGAATCTGGCTATAGCCTTTAGCAACCAACCTTGCTTTATACCTTTCTTCCTTTCTCTTGAAAATCCATTTGCAACGAACGGTCTTTTTACCCTTGGGCAATTGCACTAAATCCCAAGTACCATTCTTTTCAAGAGACTCCATCTCATCATGCATAGCGGCCATCCAATTGTTGCCATCAGCAGAAATAATAGCCTCAGAATAATTAGAAGGTTCAGCACCTTCAATCTCTTCTGCAACACTTAAAGCATAAGCAACATTGCATTCTTCAATCAACCTTTTTTTAGGCTTAGGTCCCCTTCTGGGCCTATCATTAGCAATTGAATGTTGTGGAGGCTGCACAACTGGAGAAGAATGCTCAACAATAGATGGATCATCAACAATTTGAGAATCATCAACATTAGGTGCATCTTGGACAGCAACATTATCATTATCTGGTGTACTATCAACATCAATAAAATGCTCCACCTGCACACTTGAAGTTTGCTGAACAGGAGCACTAGTAGAAAGGTTGTCAGGCAACATAGCGAAATTCATTAAAAATAACATTCCTGCTAATCACAACCTTTTGAGTTTGTGGATTCCACAATTTATAACCTTTAACACTAGATTGATAACCAAGAAAGATGCACTTAACAGCTCTAGGCTCTAATTTACCATTATCAACGTGAGCATAAGCAGTACAACCAAAAACTCTCAATTGCGAGTAATCAGCTGGAGAACCAGACCATACCTCAATTGGAGTTTTCTTATCAATAGCAATACTAGGTGAACGATTAATCAAATAGCAAGCAGTGGAAGCAGCTTCAGCCCAAAAACGCCTATTCAAACCAGAATTAGACAACATGCAACGGGCCTTAGAGATGATAGTCTTGTTCATACGCTCAGCTACACCATTACATTTGGGGTGTATAAGGAACAAAGTAGTGCCTAACAATGCCTTGATTTGCAATATGACTTAAATTCGTGAGAACAGAATTCCATCCCATTATCAGTAGGAAGCTTTTTAACCTTCTTTTCAGTTTGGTTTTCAACCATAGTATTCCACTCTTTAAATGCTGAAAATGCTTCTGATTTATCTTTCAAGAAATATGGCCATACCTTTCTAGAATAATCATCAATTATGGTCAACATATAACGAGCACCACCAAGAGAAGGCTTGCGAGATGGTCCCCATAAATCAGAATGCACATAATCAAGAATACCTTTACTTGAATGAGTAGCGGTATTAAACTTCACCCTCTTGTGTTTGCCAAACACACAATGCTCACAGAAATCCAACTTGCTGATGCTATGCCCATCGAGAAGTCCTCTCTTACTCAGCACTGCCAAGCCAAGCTCACTCATATGCCCGAGACGCATATGCCAAAGGTTAGTAGCATCAGAAGTAGATAATGAATTAGAAATTACAGCAACATCACCTGTAATTGTAGTACCTCGAAGACGGTACAAATTTGCAGATTTTAAATCACCCCTCATAACAATAAGAGAACCTTTTGACACTTTCAAAACTCCATCTCCACCAGAGTACTTGTACCCTTTGCCATCAAGAGTACTCAAAGAAATAAGATTCTTGCTCATATCTGGAATATGTCTAACATCTGTCAAAGTTCTGATAATACCATCATGCATCTTAATTTGGACAGATCCAATGCCAATAATTTGATGTGAGCTATCACCACCCATTCTAACAGAACCAGCTTGGACAGAATCATAAGTGATGAACCAATCTCTATTAATGCATATATGAAAGGATGCAACAGAATCAAGAATCCATTCATCACCATTATTTGCACATCCAGGAAAAGCAACAAGAACCTCAGAACGATCTGAACTATCGAGTAGCAATGAAGCATTACCTTCATCGTAATTACCTTTCGGTCTATAAGTGCGATTCTCTTTTCCTTGTTCTTCAATTTATAACACTCAGAAATAAAATGAGTATCCTTTTTGCAGTACCTGCAGAATTTTTCACCCTTGCCTCTAGACTTTGAACGACCTCTGTAACCATTCGAGCTCTTGCCTCTATAACCATCATTTGATTTATTTTGTGTCACGAGCAGACAATGCTTCTCCATTGGAAGCGGAACCTTCGTAAGACACCATTTGTTTCATCTTCTCCTTAGCTTGCAAAGCTTCATAAACCTCATTCACCGTTAGAGTATCACGACTATACAATATAGTGTCTCAAGTTTGCAAAAGAACTAGGCGGAGCACAAAAGAATAAGACCCAAGTCCTAATCCTCATATTTTACCTCCATAGACTGTAAGTCGTGACGATCTCCTTAAAGACCGAAGATGGGTAGACACAGAGCCACCTTCTTGCAACTTGTGCGATATAACTTCATCTTCATATGCATCCTGCTTGTCAAATCTTTTGACATGCAAATTGACTCCAACTTGAGCCATAAAGCAGCAGCGGTTTTCTCCTGCAAAACCTCTTGCAAAATATTGTTTGAAAGATGAAGATGAATATGAGACAAGGCTTTACGATCTTTCTTTTTCTCATCATCGGACCAAGTTTTTGAATCCTTGTTCCCGAATTTATCAAGCGCATCATCCAAATTAGCCTGCGCTAAAACAGCCCGCATCTTAACTTGCCACAATGCGAACCTTGTATCTCGATCAAGTAGTGGAATATCATACTTCATAGTAGCCATTAGGAAGAAATAACAGAGAAATTAATCATAAATAAACTAGGTATGAAACTGTGTAACCCTAGTAATAACCTGCAGCCTTGTGTACAACTCTGTGTACGTTTAGCAAAGAGCTAATGAATCTCCTGGTAGATTTCCCAAGTGCACGCAGCAGAATTCCAGCGGAATTGATCTTCCCGCAGAGGTGATTAGGGATGGAACCGGATACCAATTCGGATAGCATTTTTTAGCCGTTCTTTTTTTATTTTAGCTAAATTAGGCATAATATTTTGTATCTAAAAATTTATATTCTTGTTCTTGGCATTGTGCTTGTTAAGATTCATACAAAATAAACCCCAAATGTGTGCTATATTTTGATCAAATGATGAAAAGAAATTCGGATTCGGATCGGATTCGGATACGGATGTTTTTTTCACCTTTTTCTCTATTGAAAGCAAATAATTCATAAAAAAATTGTAGCTAATTTTTTTTAATTTTTCCAGTAATTAGCTGGTTATAATGCATAAAAAATTAGCACCAAATTTATTTTATTGTGATCTAAAAAAATCAATCTATTGCACAATTAGGATGTTTTGGTTCCATCCCTAGAGGTGATAGACCTCCCTCGATCCGTGTGCAACAGCAGGAACCTTTTCCTGCCTTTGGACGCACACGCAGCAACTTGCAGCAGCGGCTTGATCAATGGAACAGGCGACTTCGACTCCGAAGCAGAAACACCACGTGTGACAGTCGACGAATTCGACCAGGAGACGGCGATTGATGCCGTCAGAGTCCGCCTTGGTAATCAAGCGGCAGCGCTGTGCGTGTTGATGAGACGCACGGCAGCAACTCGACGAATCGCAGATGTGTCTGCGACAAAAAACGGCGGCGGCGGCGGCGTAGGGACTCAAACCCTAAATTTTTTTTAATCGAATCTCGAACCAAGCTCTGATACCACTTGTTAGCAAATAATGCGAAAACAAGATCGAACACGAGACACGATTTTTACGTGGAAAACCCTTGCGGGAAAAAACCACGGGCGCCAATCGGCGATCTTCACTATGATGAGAGAGTTACAACGCAGGGAATACAATGAGCCCTCTCGCCCTTCCCGTGCGGCTTACAAGATGTATATATAAATGATGGACTAAACTGATTGCAGTCAAATACGGTAACAAATCCGCTAAACACAACCCGAACCGTGGGCCCTCCAGGCGTCCCCACAAGACACACGTTAAGAATTCAGATCATATCTAACAGTGAGGAACCGAGGACATCACCGCCACGCCGTCGCCGTTCCGGAGCCACTGCTGCGCACGCCGAGGACGCAACACGCCGTCGTCGCGCCTTCATCTTCAGCATGACCTGCTGCGCACACCGAGGACGTAACACGTCGTCGCCGACCGGGAGCGCCGCAGTGTCACCTTGGAGCAGAAGCCCGTGAAGCCCTGGGAGCTCTACGTCGTCGCCGCGCCTTCTTCTTCAGCTCGACCTGCTGCCGCCGCCCGAGGACCGTGCCGAACCGGCGGTGAGTGAGGCAAGGACCGGGGGGACGCCAAGGACATCGTCGCCGCCAGGGACGCCGTGACCTTCGACACGACGCCGCCCCGTTCTGCAACCATGCCGTCCGGAGCTTCTGTACCTTCACGCCAAGCTCGCCACTACCACAACCTCTCCCTGCACCGCCATAACCTCCGACGAGCCCTTGGTGAGCCCATCGATCCCGCACCCACCTTGCCCTCTACCTGTTCGATGTTTTGCTAGCACGTTTCAACGAAGCTCTGGGGTTCGAAACCCAGCTGTTCGCTTGCTTATGTCGAGCCGGCCTTCGTGCCGAGCAAATGCTTTCGCTTGGGTCGGTGAACAGCTGGCCGCGCGCTGCCGCGTTCGCGCCAAAGCCCTAAGCCAATCGCGTTTGTGGGATCTCTCCCTGCGCGCGCGCCCGCTCTGTCATGCTCGCTGCCTCCCTGCCGTGCCTCCGCCGTGTCGCGACCTCACGCCGCTCGCGCATCTCACCGCCTGCTGCCGCTTCCGCTTGGTTCCGCGGCCGCACCGCTCGCCACCAAAGCCGCGCCGACGCCGTGCTGGCCCGCGACGTCGCACGCCCCGTGCGCCGGGGTTGAGTCCTGAAACCCACCTGGGCGTGAGCATCTACCCGCCTTTGCCTTCGCCGCAGCTCTGCCTCGCTCGGCCGCCGCAACCTCGCCGCCGCATCTGCCTCGCGCCGTTCCGCTTTTGCCTCGCGTCGCGCCGTGCTCCGCCTGCCTCGCGATGCATCGGACTCCGGAAAGCAAGCCGGCCACCCAGCACCGTGCCGACGCCGCGACCGAGCCCTCCGTCGTGCTGTGGACCGGCCATCGAGCCGTAGACATTTTCTCTGCAGGAAAACGCGCCGCAGCGGCCGAACCTTGCCGCCGGCCAAACCCCTGCCGCGCCGCCATCCCCTTTCGGGCATTATGGTAAGCATCTTGCATGCGTGCTCTTTTTCCTGGACTGTGTGTGGTGCTACACGCTTGGTCACACAAACACCGGCCGCACCCGCCGCCGCCCGGATCCCGTGCAGCCCTCCTATCCGAGCGCAGCCACACGCGGGACCACGACTCCCTGCGCCACAGAGATCCCCCTAGGATCCAGTGTGGACATGGCCACCTAAGCCGCCACATGGCAGCCACCTCACCTTTAGACACCTTATAGCTAGCTGAAGCTACCTACGTGGCAGCCACGTGAACCCCTGTAACTGGCCTACAGCCGGTTCTGAGTTAACCTAAAGCCGCCTAGAGCTAACTTATAGTTAACATATAGTTAACCCGGTTGTAAATGCAGCATTTAATTTCAAAAATACTTTTTAACCTTTATAAATTCTTCAAAAATACTTTTAATCTTAAAAAATTCATAACTAATTATCTGGAGCTCCGAAAATTATGAAACCACTTGCGTTGGTTTCATAATTCCGAGACGCTCGCTGCTACCCTATCCTTTCCCGCTCTTGCCCTTAAACCGAACCACTTTTGCCCCGCGTACTTGGAGAAGGATTCGAGGCCGATGCCTGCCAGTGCGCTATTGTGGGCCTGGTACGCCGGTGCTCCGCAACTAGCCACTGACTTGCCACGGACAGGGATAACTTCCCCAAGATGCTTTCCACTGCCTTCCTTACTTGCACCGCTTCCACCGCCTTGTGCCGAACCCGCATACCCGCTCTCTCTCTTTGAGCACGCGACATGGCGTTAGTAACCCGGAAAGTCACAGATGTATGATGGACGGTCGTGCCTTGAGCAGAGGCCTCTGCTTCAAAGCACGGCAACCCCATGTTGCAACCTAGTTACTACACCATGGACATCGCCGTAATGCTAGCACTTGCTCCACCATGCTCCCGAACACATTTTGCTACATCACCATCCTTCTTCCGACCACGAGTCGATCTTTCCCTTCTCTCGGTGCTGCCACCGCACGCCTTGTTCTGATAAAGCCTTGCCTGACTCGTTTCGCCTTACTCCTCTCTCTGCATCCACTGAGTTTCCACTTCGTTGCACCGATCTGTTGCGCTAATACCTTGCAGGCGCAATCACCAAGATCCTTAGCTTTGATCGGCCACCCAACCTTGAACTAACCCTTCTCTCTAACTTGTTTTCTAGTAGACAAAGCTAGTGGTTTAGAACTATTTTAATATAAAACTAATTACTTTGATTTCCTTAATTTAAGCTAGTGCTGCTTGTAGCTAGTTTGGATTTAATTGGTTCTTTAATGCTTCTCTTTGGAGTTTATTTGCAAATAGATCCTCGTTGTTTATTTATATTTTCCGAATCTAGGATTTCCCGGAGTCGAGGAGATAAGCCAGAAGAACCAGTACGGCTACAGAAACTATGACAACTACTCACACGCAGGTGTTCACGCCCGACCATTCTTTGAATGCCCATTAGGCATGGCTATTAGAACTGCTAGTGCTTTACTTACTGCATAGTGATGGATATGATGAACCCGTGCATAGCCTCTTTTACATACTTGTCCTTGATTGACCTACTACTACTACTTTACTTATGCGAGATGTTATGCTGAGCTTGCTATGCATGTGTTGGGATTATTGTGGTAGTTTCTTGGCGTGTGTAGGGAAAACTGGCAGGAGAAGGTGTTTTGGGATATTTTGACGGGGGTGAGCTCAAGACAACCTGCAGGATCGGGCGCCGAGGATCATCTTCTCGGACGTTGCCCAGTTTGGTGCCTATGGCGGGTACACTATTTTAGGAGCACAGGTGTTGGGGTTTTTGTGATGACTTGGAGGATAGGAGCTCGCCCCGGTCTGAAACCGAGTGGGTCGCCTGTTACACGGGACTTTCGTACACACCACCTCGCTGAGAGTGGGGATAGGGCCGGGTCGACTCTGGCAAGTGCAATTCCATACCTGCTAGCAGGATAGAGGGTATCAGTGATGAGGGTGTAGGGTGGTGTCCCTTCCCTCTTGGGCGCTCCCCGTGCGGCCACACGGGGGCATGTTCACAGCGGGGTGGTCCTGCGAAGGACCGAGACCCGGATGCAGGGTGGAATCATAACTCCTAGGTGTTCGTTTGGTAGGGTGAGTTTAGTCGGATCGCTACCGGCTGAGCTCCATCCCGAGTTGGGTACTGGTGTACACGCTCTGTAGAGTTTAGATCTATACGTATAGCCGCGTCCTCGGTTATGGACATGCCCGTTGTTTCTCTGACTCTTACGTTTTGGGATTTCTACCTCCCCCTTGTAGGATGAGAGTGTATGGTGAGCCGTGGTTGTATTCGGGGAGAGGAGAGTTGCTCCCTCTGCCTCGTGGATCCGGGTGCAACCATTGAGGTGCGAGGAGTGGGAGTTCTCGCACCGACCCTAGATGGAGTTAGGTGAGGGTGACGGTGATCTGGGTGACCAGGTGTATCCGTTTGCGGATGAGAGTTATGGGAAATGGTGGGATTATGGAGATATTATTCTATTTATGTTGCTGCTGCTGCATAGGAAACCCAGCTACTACCTTGATCCTTTCTTTACCCTTAGAAGTAGGCCACTTAAATCTTGCATACGGTTGGTGACGTGAACCTATCCCATTCCTTGGGGATAGAGTGTTAGTGTGCAGGATTGGACTTGGAGCGAAAGTCCATCTACGAAGAATCCATGGAGGAAGGGTTCGTTGCTACGCTCAAGGATGCCTATGGTGAAGATCGAGGATGAAGTCCTGAAGCCTTAGCTACCGCTGCGGAGTTTCTTCTTGTCGTTCAGCCATAGGGGCTTGTACTTAAATCGTATACCGAGTTGTATTCGGTTGTAAATACTTTGTTTTGTACTCAGATTTCGTTGTATGACTGTGATATTTATCTGTGATGAATGCATGTACGTGATAGCGTCTGATCCAGGGACTATCACGAGACAGAATGCTGGGTTTTCTGTTTTTGAAAACCCAGGGCGTTACAATATCCTCCTAGGGTTTTTTCGTGTGGGTAGCTGTTTTTTCTTTATAAGTATATAAAATAGCATGGCTTTAATTTTTAGCCTCGCAATTTGTAGATACTTCGTGATGGTTTTCCATTGAGTAGCAAGATTACTGTATCTTCAGCATTGCATAGGACTCTCACAATTATTTATATGGAGTGGACCACAATCACTGAACTTTGGCCACTTCGTTGCATATTTTAGGCAGCAACTGACATGGACTAAGTTTCTTAAGTGTGAATGTGAAATCGGTTGTTTGGTAAGTAAGAAGACTAGCAGAAGAGGTTCACACCATCTTTTTAGCAAGAAGTATACATAACCCCCCAAACTATGGGGAGTGGAACACATCACCCCCTCAACTATGAAACCGGATAAATTATCCCCTAAACTTTTCAAAACCGGACAAATCACCCCCTGAAGTGGTTTGGGACGGCAGTTTGCTACAGTAACAGTGGTTTTGAATTTTTCTTTTCTTTTTTATTTCGGTTGAAACTTTGAAAAATCATGGTAAATCACAGAAAAATCATAAAATAGAAAATTCAATTTTGTTAGACTGCACATGAGTAGATGCACACAGTGAATATATAATATGGTATGCTACAAGACATTTTTTTTGGCTTTAGATCTATGTTTTCCTGTAATTAATTCATAGATGTAAAAAAATGTACTGTGGTATACCATATTATATATTCACTGTGTGCATCTACTCATGTGGAGTCTAACAAAATTGGATTTTCTATTTTATGATTTTTCTGTGATTTACTATGATTTTTCAAAGTTTCAACCGAAATAAAAAAGAAAAGAAAAATTCAAAACCACTGTTACTGTAGCAAACTGCCGTCCCAAACCACTTCAGGGGTGATTTGTCCGGTTTTGAAAAGTTTGGGGGTAATTTATCCGGTTTCATAGTTGAGGGGGTGATGTGTTCCACTCCCCATAGTTTGGGGGGCTATGTATACTTCTTCCATCTTTTTACAGCAGAGAATATATGTATGGAACATAAGGGCGTATGTGGCAACTACCATATACTATGAAGCAAATGTTGCATCGTAGCAAACAAATTAAGTTTTTTTTGAGCAAGCAAAGAGCTTTCATTCATTACAAAGTACATTACAATCACCGAGGATAATCTCACGCAACCACTCTGGAGAATACCCTAACCAAGAATGCGACCGAGAGGAAGGGGGTGGCTACTTGTGCACAAGCATGAGCCGCTTGTTCCCATCCCGTCCAGTTTACGGAAATATTAAACCCCACAAACAAATAAGAAAGCTCTTTTACTTCATGCCAAATTCCTGCTATTGGACTTCGGTGACCATCCTGCGAGCGGAAGATGTTCGCCACCCAGCTATTGTCCATCTCCAAGCAAACATACAGGGCACCATTCTCAGCTGCTAACTTCATGCCATCCCTAGCAGCCAGAGCTTCCGCTGTTTCGACATCCGGAAGCGATGAGTACGCTTGCGCTGATGCTGCCATAAGAGCTCCGCGATCGTCCCGCAAGACAGCTCCACTTGCCCCTTGTGCTCTTTCAGAGACAAAGGCCGCATCAGTGTTCCCCTTGACCCAGCCAGTGTCTGGTTTCTGCCATTGAGCACGTTGTCTCTCCGGCCACCTCGACATTGCCTGGTCCACCCCGTGCATATCATGTTTTCCAGCATGCCAGAGATATGCTTGATCACAGCAACATGATTCCATCGCTGCTTCCCATGCTTTCTACCAATGAAACGAAGAGTATTGGACCACCGGAACAATGAATCCGTGGTACTTAACTGCCAACGAAAAACAATGGATACTTTTAGGCTGTAAATGTTGTATTGGGTGCAGTAAGATCAGTAGTCCTGAACCGGGTTGTATTTGCTCCTGTCTCTAATCATTGTAGTAAAGATCTGGATCCAGGCCTTTACGATGTGACACATCACGATGTCCATATATGCACGCCTTTAAAGTACATGGTTCAAGTCTAGACTGTTCCATATTTGTACTCTGTTCATTTTAAATCTTTTTCGAAGACTCGAAGGCCAGATGCATATATTTGAATCTGCACCGTAGAATGTATATATTATTTGGTGAAACGGAAGTTGTTTTTATACCATATTCATCTGCATATGATTATTTTTACGCTATTTGTGATGAGCATATATTAATGAGATTAATTAATTTCTCAAGTTGTGCCCCTTCTGCTCCTCTATCGGTGTTGGATCACTTCGAAGGTCTCAATGATCACAAGCATGCGGTTGTGGGTGGAAGTTATGCAGTTGTGCTTTGTCTCCTCTGTTGTCGTTGTGAGTAGTGCTGGGCCGTGTTGATGTTCCAATCCAAACAGCTAGTGAGTATAGTTGTTCGGTAACCCGCGTTGATGTCCAATCCAACCGGACGAGTTTCTTTTTTTTTCTTTTCGTTTTCTATTCCTACATATGATCTCAGGATCATAGTTTTGTATTTTTATTCTATATCAATGAAACACGCACTATCTTGTGTGGTCCGTTCAAAAAAAAAGTTGTGCCCCAGGGTCTTGGCTTCTTGCCCAAACGCTAGCTTGTAGGGGGGATACTATTCCGCATCCAATAATAATTTTCATGTTTCTATCCTTTCAGTATCCTAGATTGCCAGCAGATGGCTAGCATGTCAAGTGCATTCTTAATGCATACTGATTTGATCTGAACCTGTACAACTTGTTCTACCATCGAATTCTAAATTCTCTTCCATTATGATTGCATTGATTTACCAAGCATAGGTATATGATATGAACAAAATCTTAAAATAATCTGGCCGGCAGTGTCAATCTTCTTCAATCCAAACAAGTTCTAGAAAATCCTTGCACGAAATAAGCTAGCTGATGATGATGTAGGACAAGATTTTGGCCACATGAGCTTCTACCGCGACCAGACCACATCTGTAGTTCCTATCTGAACATTATGCATGATTGCCACCAGCCTTCAATCAATTACCCAGTTGGTGGAATAATAGATGTTTAGGTAAGGACTAGAAATCAGGGGTGCGCCGTTGGCGCACCAACTGAGCTGGTCCAGTGGATGACCTATAAGTAGTTGCTCAATTTGCGTGTTTATGAAGTGGAAACAAAGCTCAAAAATAACATAATAATTAGTTATTATTATTATTATTATTATATGTATAAAAAATAGTTAGTTATATTTTATAGTGTTCCTGCCAAATAATAGAAAAAATCATCATCAATAATTTTATAAAAAGATTACGGTATCCACAAATGCAACATGGGCCCCATTAAACAATATGCTGCCCTCCTTGAATGTGTAGGTCCTACGGGGCCACTTGAACTTGTGCTGGTCCCACTTTAATAGTGGATCCCATGTAGGGTCCACCTAGCACATGTGTAGGTCCCACCATTCATATGTAACGTGGGTCCCACCTAACAATATGCGGGTCCCACTTTAATAGTGGGTCCCACGTAGACCCTGCCTAAACATGTGTAGGTCTCACTCCTTCAAATACAACGCGAGTCCCACCTAATAATATGGGCCCCACATTGACTTATGTGGGTCCCACCTAACAAGGGTCCCGCCTATATGCGGTCCCACATGGGGCCCACCCGAACATGTGCGGGTCCCACGTGAGGATATTGTGGTGCCTTCTCTCAACCTAAGCCGTACGTCGCGTGATCCGACGGTCGAGAATTCGCAAGCGACGTGGCGCGATGTGGTGGCGGAGCTTGGCTCAGCTTTCATTTTATAGAGATGCATATAACGGTATAATAATTGTAAAGCCAACACCAGAGTCAACTCCATTCCCTCTATATACATACAGCGTAGTGGAAGGTCCACACATCTACTCCTCTACTAATATCACATAAGAAAATGGAGAGGATAATGACAATACATGCCATGTGCGTAGAACTGTAAACAGTGCCTATATACATGTGGTGTAAAATATGGATGTGATACATCTGAAAAGAAGAACAGAGTTGCACAGTTTGGTCTGGAAATACTACATAATTTAACAGTTGCCTATGTTGTTAGCGCACAGGCTAACGGCCTGGACTTGTTCCGCCTCCACTCCGTGGGCGAACGGCACGTGCATGACTCGCTCGCCTCAGGCGTTCTGGAGCTCCGCACCCGACGCACGTTCCTCAGGTCGCACGCTAGGCCATGCTCGCCCCACGTGCTGCTGCATACCCCGCCGTGGTGGTTAGCTCCACAGGGGCCTTGTACACTATATTTGTAAATCAATGTTGATCAATGAATGTGTGTGGTTGGTCTCCATTGCTTCCCTTTCCTTGAGTCTTCTTTTTCTACGTGGTATCATTGACCGGGTGATCGGACCTCGAGAATACGCTGTGTGCTTGCTATCTCGTTCCCACTACGGCCTTCGTCAAACACTGCGAGCTTGGTTCATCCGCTTCATGGAGTTCGTCACGTCGGTGGGCTTCACGCACAGCCGCTCCGACTCATCTCTGTTCATCCTGTGCCGCCGGCCGGCATGGCGTTCTTGCTGTTATATGTTGACAACATGGCACCCTCTGCCTCCAGCGACGCTCCCCTGCAGTCTATCATCGCCAAACTCCGCTCCGCCTTCGCCATCAAGGACATGGGCCCTCTCCAGTACTTCCTCGGCATCGACATCAAGCGCTTGAGTGAGGATTTCTTCCTGTCCCAGGCCAACTACGTCGACGACCTCCTAGAATGTGTTGGCATGGTGAATTGCAAGGAGGATGCGACACCCGCTGACATGAACCCAAAAGCCTCGACCGAGGATGGCGCGCCACTTCCCGATGGTACATTCTGCAGGAGCATGGCTGGATCCCTGCAATACCTCACCGTGACCCACCCTGACATTGCGTTTGCCGTCCAGCAGGTGTGCTTGCATCTGGAGACACCTAGGGACGTCCACCTCGACATGCTCAAGCGGATCCTGCGGTACATCAAAGGAATGCCGCAGCTGGGAGTTCTTCTCTGCACCACGATGTCGCCCACGCTCACGTCGAACTCCAACACGGATTGGGCAAGCTGCTCAGACACGAGGTGCTCTACTTCGGGCTTCTGCATCTTCCTCGATGACACTCGCTCATGTCGTATTCCTCCAAACAGCAGTCGGCCGTGTCGCGTTCAAGCGCCGAAGCTAAGTACTGTGGTGTGCCAAACGACGTCGCGGAGTGCTGCTGGCTCCGGAACTTGCTCGACGAACTGCACTGCACGGTTGACAAGGTGACACTAGTGTTCTACGACAATATCTTCCTGGTGTACATGTCTCGGAACACCGTCCACCACAACCGCACCAAGCACATCAAGCTCAATATCTTTTTTGTTCGACAGAAGCTCGCCATTGGAGAAGTTCGCATCGCCCACATGCCGACCTCACAATAGTTGTGAGCCTCGACGGACATGTGGTGGCCAAGAAAGAGACTTTTAGGTATTTGGGATCAATACTACAGAAGGATGGTGACATTGATGAGGATGTTAGGCATAGGATTTCAGCCGGTTGGCTGAAATGGCGCCAAGCTTCCGGCGTCCTCTGTGACAAGAAGGTGCCCCAAAAGCTAAAAGGTAAGTTCTATAGAATGGCGATTCGCCCGACGATGTTATACGGTGCTGAATGTTGGCCTACAAAGAGACGACATGTCTAGCAACTGAGTGTCGCTGAGATGCGTATGTTGCGTTGGATTTGTGGGCATATAAGAAGAGATAGAGTCCGAAACAAAGACATTCAGGATAGAGTTGGGGTGGCACCAATTGAGGAAAAATTGGTCCAACACCGGTTGAGATGGTTTGGTCATGTCCAGAGGAGGCCTCCCGAGGCACCGGTGCGTAGTGGGGTGCTAGACCGGGTCGGTAGTGTAAGGAGGGGTAGAGGTCGACCTAAACTAACTTGGGATGAGTCGGTCAAGAGAGACCTTAAGGAGTGAGACATCCCCAAGGAGTTAGTTATGGATAGAAGTGCTTGGAGACTTGCTATCAATGTGCCTGAAACATGATCTTTTCTTTTTCTTTTGTTCTTTTATGTTCTTGTGCTTTGTGCTTCTCCTACCCTTGTTTCTTGTGGGTTTCATCTCTAGCCTACCCCAACTGGCTTGGGACAAAAGGTTAAGTTGTTGTTGTTGTTGTTGGTTGCCTATGGTGCTCTACAAGGATTTCAGATGCAGCCTCTGCATCGATGTTGACGATGCTGTGTCTGCGGGGGGGAGGGGGGATGTTACCGCATAGGCTAACGCCATGGACTTGTTCTGCCTCCACTCCGTGGGCGAACGGCACGCGCAAGACTTGCTCGCTGCGGGCGTTCCAAAGCTCTGCACCCGACGCACGTTCCGCAGCTCGCATGCGACGTCGCGCTCGCCCCACGCGCTCCCGCATATCCAGCCATGGCGGTTAGATCCACATGGGCCTTGTACACTATATATGTGAACCATTCTGGATCAATGAAAGTGTGCGGTTGATCTCCATTGCTTCTCTTTCCTTTAGTCTTCTTTTTCGACATGTATCACAAACTTGGGAGAGGAAAACTATGATGCCAATAATTGTTCAGTTTCCATGGTAGTGAGAGTCCATCAAGGGTGGCGAATTGCACAAAATGTGGTAGATCCCTGAACTTCTTCATTCAACTACACCATCTGCATCACGTATAAGAAATGGGCTTTGTATTATTGTAATTTATGTACCTTTGTCGAGATGATGTTAGAATTGACGGCTTAATTCGTGCATCACCATTTGAACCAAAGGCACCTGCTTTCTGGTTGAACCGTCAAATTTAAGCACTAACTTTGTAGGTGTAAGTGTGGCAACCATTAACCACATGGTGAACCTTTTTCCATTCGTTCAAAATAATGTTTTGGACGCCATTGTGATCATCGCCGGATGTAATTGAACTAGTATTATTTCAGATATTGCAAAATTTCAAGAGGAATAACATTGACCACGCACTTGTCTTATAGTAGATGGATGGTTTCATGACGATGCTATGGGTAGTTGGCGGATGCCAGTGGTGAAGCTTTGATATCTAGATTATGAACCTTTTAAATGTATACAGATACATGTTCTTGAGGGCATTCCAACGTAAATATCTGTCAACCACTTGCATAAGTCTGATTTATACCATTACAGACATTATACTAGGGAAAACAGCTATGCTAATGAAGCCACTACGTTGATATGATAGACCACCACATCCCTAGGTACTCAATTTGTCTAGAGACATTTGGGACCAAAACTGTATTGGCACAGCAGAAAGCGCATATAGAAAGTGCATGCAGAAAGGGCAAAGTGGGAGATGCACCTATAGTACTATGCATGAACTGCGTACTGCCTCACAAGGATATAGATTATAGATATGCGATGTTTGTAGTTCTAATCAGAGCCTACTACCTGATGTGCAATAGGGATGCCATACATCTGGAAAGAAAACAGAGTTGATTGCTATTTCGAAGTACCAGATCATTCAAGAGTTGCTTACGTATCATGCATAAATTTTGAAGAGGAACATGTGATGCTAATAATATTGTTCTGTTTCCATGATGGAAACAGTCAAACAAGGGTCGACGACAACCACAATATGGCAGATTTGCGATATGTAATGGAATTAGAGAGTGCAAATAGAGTTCAGTTGTCTCAAAGCTAAACATTAATTAAGAAAAGGAAAAAGTCTACATCACCCCCTCACCTATGGAGAGTGGACTACATAACCCCCTAACCTATGAAACGGTATATATCACCCCTTGAACTTTCCAAAACCAAGCAAATTACCCCCGAAAGCAATTTTAAGAAATCATAGTAAATCACAGAAAAATCATAAAATAGAAAATCGAATTGTGTTGGACTCCAAATGAGTAGATCTACACAGTGAATGCATAATATGGTACGCTTTAGTACATCTTTTAACAACAATGAAGAAAAACATAGATCTAAAGCTACAACAAAAACAATGTACTAAAGCATACTATATTATATGTTCATTATGTTGATCTACTCATCTGCAGTCCAATGCAATTTGATTTTCCCTTTTGTGATTTTTCTGTGATTTAATATGATTTTTCAAAACTGCTTTAGGGGGTAATTTGACCAGTTTTGAAAAATTCAGGGGGTGATATAGACCGTTTCATGGGTTTGGGGGTTATGTAGCCCACCCTTTATAGGTGAGGGTGTGATGTAGACTTTTTGGTGTTTCTCCTAGTAGAACACAACATTATTAGATGTTTCTCCTAGTAGAGCATGATGTCATTCTGACAAAACTGCTACAACCAATCGTCCACTAAGATGCAGTACATCAGGAAACTAGAGTTGGGAAGCCACCAAATGCTCCCATGAACTTGCTCACACATCTGGTAGATGTGTGAGCAAGTTCATGGGAGCATTTGGTGGCTTCCCTTATTGCTACTAAGATCTCAATTGCATTCAGCTCCCCAAAGTGTCACACCCTGAAATTTCTAATTTCAGGATGTGAATAGAGAGAACCATTAAATAACAATTTTCTCATAATTTTAAAATTTTTCCAACCTTTATTTTCTTTACAGGAAATATAGTATTGGAAAAAGCATTGTTTGATTTTCTAAATTAAATAAATGGTTGTGAGTGTTGCATTCATGCCGGTGCATTTCTTTTGTTGGAATTCAAATTTGAATTTGAATTTCAAGTGTTTGAATCCCTTTTAAAAAAAGTCCAAAACCTTTTCCATCTCCCTCCTCTTCCTTTCTTCTTTTGGCCCAATTTCGAATGAAGCCCAGCTTCTGGAAGTTCGGCGCAGCCCCATGAGCTCCTTCTGTTGCACGCAGGCCACTCAGTCCATCTTCGCTTGCGGCCCATACTCATCATTATCAGCCATCCTTCGGCACGGAAAATCTCCTGTTTTCCCCGCCACCGACTTGCTCACTGCTCACCAAGTCCAGAGAAGCCCCCTGATCTTTTTCCCCTGCCCGCGTTTCGCCTCGTCCTTCCAGCCCAGCTCCCAACCGACCCGTACGGCCCAGCCTCGAGCCCGCTGGAGCCCATCCGAGCCCGGTTCAGCAGTGTCCATATGACACGGCCACCGCCGGGCCGCCAGCAGTGTTCTTGGCGTGCGCAACACGCCGCGCAGGTCCCTGAGCCCCTATAAAGGCTGGCCGGCCGTGCCTGCGTGCCCTAGCCCGCCGCCGCTGCTACTGCCAGCATCTCGCCCGCCCGCTGCCGGCCACGGAGCTGCAAGTCGTCGGCCAACTCTCGATTCGACGCAAGGGAGCACCAATGGAGCAAGACACGAGCGCCTAGAGCTTCGCGACGCCGAGCCACGCCTGACGAGCATCTCCTCGTCGCAAACCGGCCGCTGGAGTACTGCCATGGCTTGAAGACCGAGCCGTCCGCTGGCGCCATCTCCTCCAAAATCCGCCGCCTCCGTCTGCCTCCCATGCTGGTGAGCACACCATCGCGATCCCCTCGGTCTCCTCTCTCCGTTTTGCATCTCACCCGAGCCCCTAGTCGCCCGGAACCCCGCGGATTCGATGCTCTAGGAGCGCTTCCTGTGCGCTAGGAGTTTCTATCCGTCCCAGACCCAAGGTTGAAGAAGATAAGACCGTTTTGCGAATAGGCCCCTAGACTTTCCATGTAATCTTTAGATCTGTTTTGTGTCTTGACCAATCTATAAAAAACCCCTTACAGAAACCCCACCTTTCACACATAAACCCCACCTGAGACTTTTTCAGATCTAACCCTGGTCTTAGATCTTTTCGCAAGCACTATTTAATCTGTCTTGCAGATATTCTTTTCTAACCCCTGAAATCTATAGTTAATCACAACTAGGTCCTCCAATCTTGTTTATCTCATAAAATCCATGTTTTAGCTCCGTTTTTATTCGTTCAAGTTGCGTTAGGTTCATAACAAAATAAAGTGCACGTTAGTGAAGAGTTTTCATCATGTTTGTTTTCAGAAAATTAATTTAATATTAATTTTGATTAATGCTTAGTAAACATGTCTTTTCCAAATAAAATCTATATAGTGTTGTAAACCGTTTTTCATTATCAAAATTAATTTGAGTAAGGTTTATTTTACATGCTTTTGTAAATAAAATCTAATTAGATCTTTATCTCGGTTTTTCATAAACAAATATTAATTTGTTTAATAGTTAATTAACCTTTTCTAATTAAAAGTTGATTAGGCTTTTACTCCGGCTTTATGAATAAATGTTAATTTGATTAATACCAATGTAATGATGTTTTCAATAATAATATGATCTACTCGAATCATAAAGTTACGTTTAGATGATTCATATAGTTTATCTTTTCCAAATTAAGTGTTTAATTGATATAACTTATATATAAATATTTATAAATAAAATTTGACTAGTTCTTTACTCTGATTTTGCAAATAACATGTAATTTGCATTAATGTCAACATAGGGTATTTTATTTCTGAAATATCCTTTATATTTGTTTTGTTAATTAAAATAAACCCAGCTCGCATAGTCTTTCATGTTCATAAATGCAAATCGTTCGATAGACGTTCTTTACCAAGCTCCATCTCAGTGTCTATTTTGATCAAGTCTATCTGAAGCTCTAAATCTTCCTAGTGTTAGCTCAAGTTCAACCATGTGCAGCTAATCAGATCTTTCCTTTCTAAGCACGGTTTGTGTGCTTTAGTGATCCGTAGAATCGAGCCTATCCTTTAGTACGCTCTTTTAAAGCTTTTCTTTTGAGTGGTGCATTGTTCTTAGTTTCTTGTTTGTTTGCTTTGTATGCGTGTGCCGATGATTGATGCGCATAGAGTGAACGTGGTTCGAAGCTCTGAAGAGCAAGAGGTTGAAGATATTCTGAGCAACTACTCTATGGTTAAAGGTAAGTGTGTCCTTGTTATTTTGTCCTAAGAACTATATTTAATCACTCATTGCATTGCTTGCATTAATTTTGATGGGTTCCTATTAAGGATAATGACTAGTATTCTTTTTACCATTGCCTTGTATAGCCGGGTTGTTTAATTAATTTGATGGTAGATGTTGCTTAGCTTGCTCAACTGGGTTGGTAATAATCAACATGGTTACTCTTTTATACTCTATGTTCCTTTATGATAATTTTAATACAAGACCATATGCTTAATCAAACATGGAAAACCATCCGGGACAATAGTGCAACCACAGGGCATATGGCTCTGCCTTGGCTAATTAATTAGGGGCTCTAGTGTTGGGATGACCTTATCTGATAATGGCAAGGGGGACCGCCAGTGGGGTATAGACTCGCTCTAGTAGGGAGTTGGGCCTTTCTAAGACACAGTACCTACTAGGGGACTTTATACTCTGCAACGACTTAACCTTCATGGTTGTTTCACATTAGGGAATCCTTGTAAAGGCCTCGTAGCTTCCTTATGCAATCACACCTCGGTAGTGTGGTATGGTGCCTTGCAAACACCGCATGGTTGGGTCCAAACCTCTTCGGAGTTTTTATGCGACTTGTGGTGAAAGTGTACAATCTCTGCAGAGTGTAAAACTAATCGATTAGCTGTGCTCACGGTCAAGAGCGGCCTGGACCCTCACATGATAATTGAACTTGAAGATGGACTTAAATCGTGCTCTCTAGTTATGTTAGCCATATGTTTATGGCGTATCTCTTATCTTTATGCTTAATGTGGGTTGGTAAACACTTGTATCTTAGTAATCAGGGGCTAATAAAATTGGACCATCTAAAATGCTAAATTCTTAGAGCCCAGTCCACTAAGCATTTGCATTCCACTTTCGAGTACGACAAGTGCTCACCCTTGCTATAAAAAATGTTGCTCGAAGGAGGAAGCGCTTGAAGTCGATGTGAAGATGTTGAGTTCTAGGCGTCACGCAACCCCAGACGCTCGTGATGTTTGGAGCCTTCGTTTCCGTGATTGCGTAAATCTCGATAATCTCCCTTTTTCTTACGTGATACTAATCGTTATTCACTTATATGTCACTATATGTATGAAAATAGATCCTGGCATACATATAGTTATGCACTTGCTTTTCTTTGGAAAAACAGGTGTGACAGAGTGGTATCAGAGCTGTATCGACGGTAGGACGTAAGCCTAGTTAGCAATGGTCGTTCCTTAAGGTTTCCTTTGATCTAAAATTCATCACTACCTTTCCCTTGAGCTCTGTGATGAATATTCCCACTCCTTGACCATTTTCTTTTGATAATCCCCTTACATCTTGCTTGCCTATCCACTTCAAACATAACTGTCAATTCCTATCCATCCATCCTCATCCTTGAACTTTTATTGTTCCTCAAACAATACTTTGGATTCCCCCTTGACCTTTGATTCCAAAGTGCCCTTTCTGATTCAACATTCTTAGATGATCAATGATCGGTGAAGCTATGCCCATGTTTAGGAGGATACCCTATGACTATTAACAACGTTTAGCATCGTTCCTTTAACTATGTCTTGATTGGTGGAATTCAGTGCTTGTATGATGATGCTTGCCTTTATGACCTTGTTTGAGTTGGTTCTTTGAAGTGACTGTTGGTGTATTGTGGGTCTTACATCTGCAATAACATCAGTTGCCTAGTTGGGTTTTTCTTTTGTACCTCCCACATCCTTGTTATCTCTCTCTCTCTGATCAAATGAAAGACAACAGAAGAAGAAGTTGAAGTCCTCACCAAATGCCAACAAGCAAATGCTACTGCCACCGTCACCATCTAGAAGTGAGCAAGTTGAAGAAAAGAAGACATCACTCTACTTTCTCTCACACTTTATGCTTGCTTTTATCCCACCTAGCTCACTCTGATGAAGACCCCAACAACCAACGAAGAAAAAGATTGAAGATTCTACACCGTGCAACAAAAGAGGATGACAGCCTACCACCTCAATCGCAATGTTCTTGTTTGTCTCCCTCCTCCTTGTTTCTTCTTTCTTCGAATCTCGGGATGAGATTCCGTTTAAGGGGGGTAGATTTGTCACACCCTGAAATTTCCAATTTCAGGATGTGAATAGAGAGAACCATTAAATAACAATTTTCTCATAATTTTAAAATTTTCCAACCTTTATTTTCTTTACAGGAAATATAGTATAGGAAAACGCATTGTTTGATTTTCTAAATTAAATAAATAGTTGTGAGTGTTGCATTCATGTCGGTGCATTTCTTTTGTTGGAATTCAAATTTGAATTTGAATTTCAAGTGTTTGAATCCCTTTTAAAAAAGTCCAAAACCTTTTCCATCTCCCTCCTCTTCCTTTCTTCTTTTGGCCCAATTTCGAATGAAGCCCAGCTTCTGGAAGTTCGGCGCAGCCCCCTGAGCTCCTTCTGTTGCACGCAGGCCACTCAGTCCATCTTCGCTTGCGGCCCATACTCATCATCATCAGCCATCCTTCAGAAGTCCGGAAAATCTCCCTGTTCTTCCCCTACCATTCCCGACTCGTCGACCTGTCTACCAGAAGTCCAGAGAAGCCCCCTGATCTTTTTCCCCTGCCCGCGTTTCGCCTCCACTACTACAGATCAGACATTCAGTAACACCACTATGTGTTACCATAGATTAAGGAAAGTCTTACTAAAAAGAATGGTAACACAATTGACAAGTGTTCTTATTTTCAATGTTACCATAGCCGGATCTATTGTAACACAATATATGTGTTCTTGTTTGCAAGAAAATGTGTTACAACCAAGTTGTAGTAACACACATGATATATTCTTGTATATAAAAAATGTGTTACAACCAAGTTGTAGTAACACATCTAACATGTTCTTGTAATTAAAAAATGTGTTACAACCATTCTGTAACACCTATGAATGTCTTCATATTGAGAAAATGTGTACTTATATGTATGGTAGTAACATCTTTTTATATTTCATTAGCCTAGTGCAATCATTATCGATATTAACACAATGGCCCAATAAATTTTGATAAATATAATTATGAGAAATAGCTGCTTATATTCTTGTATGAAATTTGGAGAAACATCTCATGTCTTACACAATTCAAACAATAAGCAACAATTGCTTGTTGATTCACAACACTAGGATTTATAATGACTCAACACATATAGAACCACATTTCTAACTACAAGCATGGTTCCATACTACCAAAAAAAAATACAACTATTGCTCTCTATTCCTTGAGATCTTGATGCATATTGATCTTCTTGTACACGAGCTATGAAAGATTGGTTAACATTGGCATTCTTGCACTTGCAGGTAAGGAAGGAAAAAAAAAGCATCATGTGCTCACACAAGGTATGATACATTTTTGCATACATGAAGCATTGAAAAAATGAGCTCCATATACATCGGGTTAAGTTAGAGAGAGTAAAGTCCTAACAATACCTGATAAAGTATAAAATATATAGACCTCAAAGCTTGCTGTAATTTTGCATTGCCTAATGACTTAAAAAAAAACGAGATCTGGTGTTCGAACCAAAACAAACTCATGTGTGCTAGAAGCGTCTGACATTCTTGCCTCACAATAATACAGACACATATAGTTCATATTCCACGCAGCATTATTACAATAAGAGAGTTCAAAAGCAATTTCCAGTGAAAACTAAGAAAGATTTCACTTTAATAGATGAATTCACATCACCCGACCTTATCGTTTAGGATCTTTAACAATCATATATTATTTAACAAAGGATGATACAGTCTAATTTAATTAAAAAAGGACATGTACAAATATTTGCAAAGGAAAATATCATTTTCTATTTATATGCATGCCATAACCTTGTTGATACACATCTAGCTCTAGCTGTATAATGATGGGCGCCTGAACCTGCATGCTGTGTGTGTATGACAGTATGAGGAAGGCTCGTGGATGCTAATAAATAATTGATTTAGACTTCAGAGTTATTAAAATTTGGGATTACTTGAACAGCGATGAACTAATTCAGATTCGACCATAGTAACAAATCAGTGCAGTAAATAAGAGAAGTCAGATGAGGCACTTTCCTATTGCATTGCTAGTTACATCCAAGACTGACATGTACCAAGTTAATCAATCTGCAGAAGCTAATTGGTCATCTATAAAAATGATCATTAGCAGAGTTTAAGATTCTTGCAAAAACCGAAAACCACACCATCGCCTGACTAAATTAAGGGATATCCACTTGTAGACATTAAACTAGATATTATATATTCTATGGAATACCTGACAATAAGCTTTCTCTCCCAGATCTAGCCAAACCAGCCAAACAATTATTAGGCAACCTTTAAAGGTCAGTAACTATCTACATGTAGTTAACACAACATAATCAAATGCTGTAAGCCTAAACGTAATTAACAAGGCTAATTACAGGAAATTTATACTTGCCTGCTTTTGTCGTGGGCGGATGCATGGTTTGCCGCTTTCCCAAGATCCTGGCCGCTGGTGGCCTGGCGCTCGTACGATCATACGGGCCACAGCCAGCTGCCAGTGCCACGCGCCGTGGCGGCCACACTCGCCCTACGCCCTGCCGACGATCGTGACGGGTGGCCGGATCCGGAGTTTGGTGAAGATCACTGCAGCACATGGGCATCTTGATGCAGCGGTTCTGCACCAAGGGAAGAGCAACGACTACCGGCGGATGATCTTCAGGATGCCGTCCCGAAATTAAATTGTTTGTGGCGATGATATCAGTTTCTGTGGCATCGGGTGTGCTGAGATAATCCAATCTAATGCGATGGAGCAGGTCAGAGGTAAGTAACACGATGGCCGACGTGGGTAGTTAATGAGGAGGCAGGGTCAAGACGTTAGGGGAAGTTACTAGATGCGTTTTTGTTGCTAATCTCATGGTGCACGACCCATTATAGGCGGCAAAAAAGATGTTCTACTGCAATTATTATTCGGCAAAAAAGATAAGCTCACTCGAACTAGCTACTATAGTTTTCTTTTAAAAACATATATTGATAAATTGTTATGGAATACCTATAAACTTTATAATTTTCATTTAAATTTTAACCATGATAAATTGTTCATTTTGTCAGATTCGTGCTCTCAATGATCACATTCTGTTTAAAATATATAAAGCAATTCTAGATACATATGTATTCATGTATATCTGACCAAAATTCATCTACTTAGCCCCATAGATTGACCACATCGGTTACCTGCAAAGTAATTCATCTACTTAGGTCCTTAGAGCATCTCCAACAGATTAGGTAAAAATCCTAGCTAAACTCCCGTGACTGCGGGGTCTGGGAGAGGTTATTAGCGGGAGGTCTTTCCCACACATCGTGCAATGTGTAGAGGCCACCGCTCGAACCTGTGACCTCTCGATTCACAGGCGACAAGCACTACGACCGCCCTTTTTAGCTACATGACTAGGTAAAAAAAAAGCTTTCCAAAGTGTGGCGAAACCAACATCCTCTTCAAATATGGACTCTCCATACTTGAATCACAACCACAGCCCCACATGTCAATGACCCTCCCCTCCTCTCCACCCAATTCATCCACCCGTCCTCTACCACCACTCCGGTGCAGACTCTTCAAGCACGACAGTGCTGGCGATGGCGGGCTCGAGTAGCACAATGGCGGTGGTAGACTCAAGCAGGTGCGGCCAGGATGGCGCACGGGCGGGAGAGCAACGGTAGGCTCGAGTTCCTCGCCCCGTCCTATGCCGCTGCGGCTCCTCCAACACTTCAGCGCCGGTGATTTTGCGATGGCGGGCTCGAGCAGCACTCGAGGGCGTCCGAGACAGACTCGAGTTGGCGTAGGAGCGATGGCGCGCAAGCAGGAGAGCGGCGGTAGGCTCGAGTTCTTTGACCCGTCCTCCGCTGCTACAGCGCAGCCTCCTACACCTGCTACCCCTGCGATGCTGAGCTCAAGGCGACGGCGGTGGACTCGAGCAGCACGACGCCGGGATGGTGCATGGGTGGGGGAGTAGCGGACTCGGGGGAGGGAGGGAGGGAGGGAGGGCAGGAGGGGATGGCGAGTGCAACGGTCTAGGTTAAAATGGTTAGCAAGGGGAGTGTTTTTCTAGCAGGATACAAAGGCACGTTGGATACCTAGTATGTTGGATCACAAATTTTGAGATTTTTTTTCCAAATTATACCAATTCTCTTGTATAATCATATCCTGACCATATCACTTGTATACTTTGTACTTTTAGACCACCTATAAAATTTATAACCATTGAAGGATAAAACCATGTAGTGGAATTAAAATTGCAGGCTCCAAAAATACTAACATTAGGTGTTTATCGTAATAGAAGAATGTCTCAATTTAAATGTTGAAAATAAAAAAATCTGCTATGCCCCAGGATCGAACCATGACCTTGAACCTCAAAATCCACTACCAATCCATTGCACTAGTGACGTAATACAAGCATTTTGAGAACAACAATTATAATTGTATTTACTTATAAGCCTGGATTAACACCTTTGAGGGCAATAGCCTACGGAGTTATTGGAGGCTGATACGTAACAAACATACTTCTCTAATGTGTTGGTTTTGTTACCCAATTAACAAATCTTTGAGGTCATGGGTTTGACAATATAATGCCACAGACTTCAAAAGAAAATTTTCACTACTTTTTTAATTGGATACTCACCTAATCTTGATATCATATATAATTTTCAGTTCCAGTTGGTCCGGAATGCGCACACCACATATACATCCCTAAGTTGTACCAAAAGCTAAAAAATCACAAAATATTAAATGGCAGGTAGTATGTTGCCGTGATGTGTGTTCATCATAGAAGGTAATGGTCATGTGTTGTAGTGGATATAGATCGATCTTTGTAACACTTCAGTTGTAACATTAATTTGTTTGTTCTTATATACTACCATATTTGTAACAGTTTAGGTGTAACACAAATTATGTGTTACTATAATTGTTGTTTGTAACACAAATTTACAAAATGATCCATATGTGTTACAACCTTCATTGTAACACATAATTTTGTGTTACTATGAAGACGAATGTGTTACGTGAGTGTGTTATAGTATGTACGTTTTGTAGTACTGCTCGTCCTTCTAGCCCACCCAACCGACCAGTCCGGCCTCGCCGCGAGCCCGCTGGAGCCCATCCGAGCCCGGTTCAGCAGTGTTCATGGCGGACACGGCCGCCGTAGCCAGGTGTTCTTGGCGTGCGTGCCACGCCACGTCGGTCCCTGAGCCCCTATAAAGGGCGGCCGCCTGTGCATGCGTGCCCTAGCCGTCCGCCGCCCTAGCTCCTCTGCGCCGCATCTCGCCCCGCCTCTACGCAGCGTCGCCGCCGGAGCTGCAAGCCGTCGGCCACCTCTCGATTCGACGCAAGGGAGCACCAATGGAGCAAGACGCGAGCGCCCAGAGCTTCGCGACGCCGAGCCATGCCTGACGAGCATCTCCTCATCGCAAACCGGCCGCTGGAGCACTGCCATGGCTTGAAGACCGAGCCGTCCGCCGGCGCCATCTCCTCCAAAATCCGGCCGCTCCCGTCCGTCTCCCATGCTGGTGAGCACACCATCGCGATCCCCTCGATCTCCTCTCTCCGTTTTGCATCTCACCCGAGCCCCTAGTCGCCCGGAACCCCGCGGATTCGATGCTCCAGGAGCGCTTCCTGTGCGCTAGGAGTTTCTGTCCGTCCCAGACCAAGGTTGAAGAAGATAAGATTGTTTTGCGAATAGGCCCCTAGACTTTCCATGTAATCTTTAGATCTGTTTTGTGTCTTGACCAATCTATATAAAACCCCCTACAGAAATCCCACCTTTCACACATAAACCTCACCTGAGACTTTTTCAGATCTAACCCTGGTCTTAGATCTTTTCACGAGCACTATTCAATGTGTCTTGCAGATCATGGTGGTAGGATTCCCGTTACCCTATTATGCTAGGGAAAAGAATATTCAGTCCAGGTGGTAGGATTTCTCTCTGTTTAGTACATAGGAGAGAGAACTCCATTTGTTTTGATTCTTGTTATGTCACACCCGGATTTAAAGGCAAATCCGAATGCATAGAATACATGTGCGCCAGGATCAAGTTACACACATGCATCGACTCAGTGAATACCAAAAACAGTGTCAAAAGCGTAAAGGAAGTATTATAACTTTATTACATGACCGAATGTCTCATAATCATAACAAAAGCGAGTACGAGCAACGGAAAAGGACGTCTCCACAAGCAGCTGACTGGTGGCACGCTCGCCTAGAAACCGTCGAACTCTCCAGGAAAGTCTTCCAAGCGTCGTCGAGCGAAAGAACCGGGTTGTGTAGATGCAATATAAAATAACAACAAGCATGAGCACATGTCGTACTCAACAAGAGAAAACACTATAACAACATGCAAAGGCTTTATGGTGGAAGCTTGTGGTTGCATAGCAGATCAGCATTTTAGTTGGTCAAATTTTATTAAGCAAGCTGAATTACTAGCAAATGTAAGTTTATACCAACCCAGAGATTAACATGAGCATCATCATCATAAACGAAAGTAAATGCAACAAGTTTAATCCATCTTTCATAGTTTACTCATGTGAGGGTCCAGGCCGCCCTTGACCGTGAGCACGGCTAACTAGTCAGTTTTACACTCTGCAGAGGTTGTACATCTTTACCCACAAGTCACGTAAAAGTCTCGAAGAACTTTAGACCCAACCATGCGATGCCGGCCAAGCATCATACCACACTACCGAGGTGTGATTGCATAGGGACGCCACGAGGCCTTTACAAAGATCCTCAGTGGTGCTCGCTAGGTTACTTGACAACAGAATGCATAAACATCTCTCAAGATCGGAAGCTTACCATAGAGCAGATCGGCCGAGGGCGGGCTATACACCAACTACCGGCAACCCCCAACCCCTTTCAGGTAAAGCATACTTAACACCAGGTTTTCTAATTACTTGGTCAAGACAGAGCCATATGTCTTGTGGTTGTACGGTTTTCCTGGGTGGTCGCTCCATGTTCCGGTTAACAGAGGTGATCTTGTTTAATGAAGGTATAACATAAATAAAGCAAGATTAATATTGTTGTTCATTAGAACCACCATGATCCCAAGTTGAGCAACTAAGCAAGGTCTACCCAATATAAACATAAACCCAGGTTGATCAAGGCACACAGATAAACAAAGCTAGTCAAACCTTAATAGTAGGACCCTTCAATTTAATGCAAAGCAATAAAAAAATAAATTGCGGTGTAATTAAAATGCATGTTGTAATAGGGTAACGGGAATGCAGCAAGGACTTGCCTTCTACCAATGCTTGCTGCTGCTCAAGGTCTTGGAAATCTTCAACTTCAGCGTTTTCCACGTACGGATCGTCTTCTACGCACCACATCATACACATACGAGCAAACAATGGAATAAAATAAGAAACAATCACCAAATAGTACTAACATAACAAAACAGGGGCATAAAACTGTTCTACACTTCGAGACGATCACGTGGATATAAAGAACGCTAAAAACGGAGCTAAAACGTACAAACTACGGCTAAAACAAGGTATAGGGGCTTTTTTGCAGGAAAACAAAACTTACAGGGGCCTTTCTGTATGAAACCGAGGGCTTAAAACAAGATTACGTATATAACCAGAGGGGCTGTGGTGCAAAACTTTAAAGCAGGGACCTCGGGCGGAAAAACTGGAAAGGCTAGGGTTTAAAACATAAAGAAAAGGGCCTAACTCTAATTACTTTTGAACTGTGGAAGGGCATAACTGTAAAACCAAGAAACAGAGGGGCTTTTAAGCAAAACTGTGACATAACAGATCTGTTGACCGGTATGCCTCCGGTTTGACCTGACGTCCGGATCGATCTGACCCGTCGGATCGCGATCGAACGGCTGCGGTGGCGTGCAGGCGCGTGAGCGGCGGCGACTACGTCGGCGAGCGGCGGCGCACGACCGAACTCCGGCGAGCTCGCTTCGGATTCGAGCTAGGGGCTACGGTTTGAGCGGAAGGCAAGGGTGAAGCGGCGCGCGAGATCGATCTAGAGCACCGGGACGGCGGTCGGGCGACGGAGACGACGCACAGCACGGCGGGGCGGACGGCCGCGACGGCGCCAACTCCGGTGAGCGCGCACGGGCGATGTAGAGCACAAGGACGCACATAAGTGCCACCGGCGGCTTGCTCACCTTCCTGCGAAGCTCCAGGGCTACTTCTCGTCGGCGGAAGGGCGGCGGCACGGGAGATCGACGGCGGCGGCTGCTAGGTTTTGTAGGGCGCGCGGGGGAGCTCGGCTAGGGGTTTCGGGGAAAGACGCGGTGCAAGGCGGTGACCTTTATAGGGTCAGGGAGGCGGCCTTGGCGTGCGCCGAGGAAGCCGAGCGCAGCGCTGGCGGCGCACGGCCGGTCGGACTCGAGCTCGAGTCCGGCTCAAGCGCGCAGGCGGGCGGGATGACAGCGGGTCCCACCCGCCGCGCTGTGAGGAAGGAGCGGAGCGGGCGTAGCCAGTAGCGGGCCGAGCCGGGTGGGGAAAGCGGCCCGCGTAGCAGGCGGAAGAACAAAGGCGGCGGACTTAGTCTGTGGGCTTCACGCAAGGTGGGCGGAAAAGAGGAAAACAAGGGGAGGGTAAGGAAAGGATTTTGAAATTTTGAAAAGGCAACAAGCAATTGAATTCAAATTCAAATTTGAATTCAAACACCCAAAAGCAATGCATCAGCATGAATGCAACAAACATCAAGCTACTGATTTAATTTGGAAAAACAAATATTGTTTTTGTTTTTTTTCCTGTACTATATTCCCTGTAAAGAAAATAAATGTTGCGAAAATTTTAAAATTAAGATAAAATCGTTGTTTAATTTTTCTTCCTATTCACACCCTGAAATTTGGAAATTTCAGGGTGTGACATGTTACATAAAGCATAGCAACTGATTATGACTGTAATAGATGGATATATTGATTAGTTTCAAGCAGCTTTGCAAATCAAGTAGGTGAAAAACAGAAGGTGAAAAATGTATGATTTTGTGAAATTAAGGTATTTGTCAGTTTGCTTACATGCTATTTTTTACATTAATTTCATAATAAAATTGATTCTGCAAAGATCATGGGAAAATTATCAGTTTTAGTGACCATTGAGGTTGCTTACTAAGAATTATCATCTACAGGATCAATGCTCCATTGCCATTGAGGATTTCTATTGCCATGCTTGATAGGGAGAGGTTTTTTTGTTAGCAATGGGATTCGAACTGATTTTTGTTTTTCTTTTCATGAACAATGTGAGGACTAGAGGTGCTTCTTTTTTTTACAATATTGATATTGAAATTTCACCTCTTTAGTATATTGTGTTTAACATTGTCATTGATTCTTGCATCCATGCCAGCTATCTTATCTTCTATAAAACAATTACCGATTTAGAAAATTGTTAAAAAAAGATCTGCTCTTCTCCTTGGGGCAACTAATCAGTATAGCATAAGTTGTCATCTATTTTAATCATTTTCTCTTCTTACTACTGATTTCTTTTCTTACTGCATATACTTTCAGAGATAAACTTAGAAATGGCCATGCAATATGTAGAGAAGTCATAATTAAGTACATCATGGACTTCTAGGTGAAATCTCTTTTTTTGTATTCTTTTCATTTTTTCTTTAGGTGAAATCTCTCAGTTGTGCTTATGTGGTATTCAGAAAAGAAGGAGCATCAAAACTTGATTCTGAGTGTCGAGAAGTCATCTGCAGCGGTGTTTAAGTTTCAAAGCATCACTTTGGTCTCGAGCCAACACAAGAGGAAGATTAGGTGTCTTGAGCTATGCCCTGCTAAAGATCAACTTGTTACCAGGTAGGGTTCATGAGATTTTTGTACAGAGTTTCCATGTTGTGCATAAATTAGCATTGACAAGGCATTCCTGATCTGATGTCATTCTGATTTTCTTTTGTTTGGTGGTGATTAGAAGGAATAAAATTAAACGTTTTTCCTAAATTAAAGGAATAGAATTTGCAGTTACTATTTTTAGCAATGCGATGTGCTGTGAACAATAATTAAACCTGGCAGTAGACATTTTGATTAGGTCGAACTAACCTAGATTGGAGAGTGCATGAGGAGATTAATTAATTTCATTGGAGGTGTGTTTGAGTCCTCAATTTCTATAACTGGGTCACTTAAATTAACAGATTCAGGTCAAGGTATGCCAAAAGAATTTGCAATGGCATGTCAATTGAGTGCACTACGTATATTGTTGTTTTACTTTGCAATGATCATGTGAAATCAGCACCAAACCATGTTTTAGACTATATAATAAGTTTACCATTTATCTTTCTTACTAGGAACCAGTGCTATGTGAACGACTTTGAACTATTCATATCTCTTATGATTCTGAAGCTAGGAATTTCATTCAAACGAAGTGCTTGCTCTTAGATGCTATTACATATTTGCATATAATGTGTTCTTAGGTGGCTAGAGATATCTAGAGGAAACCACAAATCACTTGTTCTTTGAAATGTCCTTTCAGCAATAAATGTAGGAACTTTGGTATGGTATCACTCTATCGGATTTTTTGAGGAGGGCTGCCAGCGGCTCCGTCCACGTCCAATCTTTTTCATATCTTGGCTCGCTGGTCTCCTCGCTGCGCCTACGAGGGCGGCGTCGAGCAGACTATATGGTGAGGAGTTAGGGCCGTTCAATCATATTTTCCCCATTCCTTACTTTATTCACGGATCCATCTCTTTCTTGGATCCTAATGACTCTTGACATGGTAACATCGAATGGACGTCACGAATTTCAGGCTATATGCTTTTCAGTGAGCAAAGGATGAGAACTTGTTTGTGCATCCATGCATGATATTGTTGACACCGTTTTTTGGAAAATCAGGTCAAAAAGGGATAAGGAGAAACAGCCGATGGAAAACAGAGTGCAATCGGCCGATTGAAGGAAGAGAAGGACGGTCAACACGATTCGCCGATGGTCAGAGAGATTCAACTCTGACAGTGGGCCAGCGAGGCAAAGCGATCGGCCGATGGTCAAGGAAAGAATCGGCCGGTGGACATGAAGAAAGGCGGTATTCAAGGAGATACGCCAGATGGAAAGCACGGTGGAGCCGGGTCAATCTACGATTGACGGCGGGTCAAAGAGTCAGTTTTAGAAGGTCTTAGACTCCTGCGAGAGTCCTTTTCTATTTTTAGTAGTTTTTTGTCTTTAGACGCAAGCAAATAGTGCCGTGATCGGCTAGGAGTCGGGTTTGTCCTCGTGACATAAATAGCGACCACTGCGTGGTCGAAAAATCAGACACACCAATATCAAACAAATCGCCTCGGCAAACCCTTTACTTTTATCGCATCTACTTTACAAAGATCTACCTTTATAGCATCTACTTTTCACTTGCCATTGCGTTTTCTCTTTTCTACAACGCCGTGCTTCGGCTTCGTCGGGCTGCATCAACTGATCTCCGGCAAGCTTGTGAGTACCGTTTTACCGAATAATCCTAGGCTTTAACCTCCGGGCGTATCGCTAAGGTTTCGTCTAGTTCTTTATTCACCCCTTACCGATATTAGCTAGATCTACAAGTTTGCGTACCAAATTCTTGTAGTTTTAGCTATTATCATTATCATCTGCTCGATCTAGATCCCATCGGCTTCTAACACCCGATTCCGACCTACTCGGCGGCCGACGTCACGATCGGCCGATCCAGCCGATCGTACCCGCGCTTCGGTCGCTTTCGAGCCGGCCGATCCCGCTTTATCCGTATCGACCGATTGGTTGGTACACGTGTCGCTACAAGGCCATCGGTTCTCTAGCCGATTCTTAATATTTTCCATTGTCAATCAATAGGTCGATTGGCACGCCTTGCTGGCATCGGAGTCACGTGTGTCGCGCGCAAAGGTGACGTCCTCTTTTTGCGTCAACACACTTTTAGCATGCTCGGTGGGACACGAAAAAAAAGTCAACAATGACGGTTTACGAAGACCGGTCCTTCAAGTCGATCGGACAACGTTCAACCCATCACCAAGGATCAGCTGAAAGATTCAGACAAAGCCGAGCTCGAGGCTCACATGAAGCATTATGAAGAGCTTTGTCTGGCATCATACGGTCAGACTAAAAGTGGTGTTTTCAAGAAGAATCCTTTGCCAACACCGAAGCAAGTCACCTTCTCAGCTGATCCTGAAGGACTTCAAGACATGATGACTAAGGCTATGCATCAAACAATGATTGATCAATCCAAGGTATTCGTAAATACAATTCAGAATGCCATAATTGATGCACTCAAGCAAGGAGCAGAGGCAGGATATCTGGGACCTGCATACTTTCAACCAAGGCATACTCCTCCTGTGTTCCAGCAAGGCCAATCGGCTACACCGCCGATTGATGATCCAACGATAAAGCCGCACCATCTCCACAAGTTGCCACCAGTTCTTCATCGGACTCTCAGCCGATTCAGAATCAAAGTGGTGATGGTAAAGCTAAAGATCCTGCCGTCACAACACCAGTGCAACTGCCGTCCCAGACCGTGTGTTTCAGGCGTAATCAGCAAAAATATCCTGTGGTGAGAGATCAAGATGGGAAGCTTGCAGGATGGGATTTACCTCGTGATCACTTTGAGACTAACATCTCAAATTTCTTTGAGCTTGTGCCCGAGGAAGTCGAGTAAAATACCCACGGTCTTACCAAGCTACATTTGAGGTACGGGTGTGCACATGAATGGGGAAGGAGTGGTGTTTGTCTACTTCAATCATGGGAGCAAGAACTTTGAAAGAGTCAAGATTAGTGCAGCTCATGCTCACATGGTCATACCAACAGAGAAAAGACCTCCTATTCCACCTCGAGGCCAAATCCCACTCCACCTCGTAGATCGGCTCAACACCGATACTCGGATGCCCGTGCAAACCGCCCACTACAAGCCCAACGCTGAGTGCCCATACAGCATCGCCCCATTACAGCAATCAACGCCAATGCAAGCTGTCTTAACCCCTAATACGGTGGCTCATACAAGATCTTCACCTCAACAGATCAACCAAGGAGCAGCGGGGCAGCCGGTGTTTCCACAAGTGGATTCAACAAGAATTGCTGCAAACATTTCTAAATCAATTGGCTATTTCAAACCGGTTGAATACGCAACCTTGCCCCATCGGCTAGTCACCGATTGAATAGGCTACACCTATTACAGGTCATTCAAACACTCAAGGTTCTACCGAGGCAAGGACAGCTCCAGATCCAAAGACAAGAATCTTAGAAGAACGACCTCTAGAAACCCACCGAGATACAAGCAATTGAGCAAGTGGCAGAGTTGAAATCTCATGTGAAGCATGAGTTGATCGACCACTTCTCGGAGATTCTATCGAAGCAATATGGGATAAAGCAGGCCCCTGCATGTACAGACACCGTATCCTCGGCTATGATCGATACCGCTTCCTCCAAGGTTCAAAGTGCCGACTCACCAAGTTCTCTAGACAAGATGAAACATCCACTATGGAGCACATCACTGGTTTATCATCCAATGTGGAGAAGGTGGAATGTTGATGCACTCGAGATACGATTATTCTCTTCATCTCCGCTGCAGATTCTCATGGTTTACATCACTACCGGCTAACTCCATCAAGTGGTCTGATTTGGAATAGCAGTTCCATAATTACTTCTTCTCTAGCATCAATGAGATGAAGATCACTGATCTGACCAGGCTCAAGCAAAGGAACGATGAAACAGTAGCTGGATTCGTTCAAAGATTCAGAGAGGTCAGAAACAAGTGTTATAGTCTAAACTTGGGAGACAAGCAACTAGCTGAGTTAGCTTTCCAAGGTCTCTTGCCGACCTTGAGGGAGAAATATGCATCACATGACTTTGAAAGCCTCAGCTGGTTGGTCAGTCGGATGAGTCAAGAAACTGCAAAGTCTTATGAGCCTAAAAGAAACTTTCAAAAGAAGGTATCATATGTGGACTACTCCGACTCAGAAGATGAAGATAATATGATAGGGCTCGCAGAGTGGGTCAAAGGAAAGAAGACAGTGTCCTGTCCCGTTGGCAAGAAAGAGCCAGAGAAATTCGGCTTTGATATCACTAAGGCCGATAAAATATTTGATCTGTTGCTTCAGCAAGAGCAGATTAAACTCTCCGCCCATACCATACCGTGCAGAGGAGCTAAAGAGGATGAAGTATTGCAAGTGGCACAATGCAACATCGCATGACACCAATGATTGCAAGATCTTCAGACAACAGATCCAATCAGCTATTGAGCAAGGGAGGCTTAAATTTGAAACTCCTACCAAAGCTGAAAAGCCGATGAAGATTGATCAGCACCCCTTACCAACTAACACAGTTGAATTGTCTAGCAAAGACACGTCACGAGTTAAGTTGCTGACATCTGATTCGGCTCAAAATAAAGGAGCCGTTGACCCCAAAGTACAACTAACCGCTGCCGATGTCAATGGAAAAGGGTTACTACTTGGAGAAGGAGAATCAAAGCCACGACCACACGCCACAAATGTTGATCAACAAGTTCCAAATACCGCCAAGAGAAGGCAAAGGAAGAGGAGTGGCACGGCGTAATGAAGGACATTGGAGATGTCCGTTCTTCAAGTACTGTTGGGAAGAAGGGATCAAACTGCCGACAGCAGAAAATTGTCCAGAGTGCAACGGGGCTTACAATAATGGCAATTCATCCAAAAGGATTTGCTTTGATGACAGAAGACCTGCAGCCAAGGATCACCGTGGATTCAACAATCAATGAGTCTCGGTTCACGATCGGTGGGCAAAGCCGGCCCACGATCGGCCGGGGGCAAGGCTAGCATTCATGATCAGCTGGGAGGCCGAGTCAATGAAGAGTCAAACAATCGGCTGGAAGAGATGGCCGATTTACTGGTACCTGATGAAGATATCATGTGCCGAGCTCCGAACGCCGACGCACATTACAAGCTCGGATGACGAAGGATCAAGCCAAACACGAAGAAGCCTAATCCGCAGTGGTGTCCAGATGGCTTGACTAAGTCCCAGAAGAGAAGAGTCCAGCGCCTACGTCAGCTAGAACAGCATGAAGAAGCGAAGAGAGTTGTGCTGGACAAGAAGAAGGTTCGGTCTAAAGTTTGGCGCCCAAAGCCTAAGGCCGATGGTGAGGAAGATGACAAACCCCGAGCTGATATAAACATGGTTGTCTTCCTACCGAAAGAGTTCATGGCTTGATTCGGATGTGTCCGATGAGGAGCTTGGCATGGCTCAATTGACACCGGAACCTAAACAAGCCATCTTTGAGAAACCAGAAGATGAGAAAAGACAACACTTGAAGGCCTTGTTTCTCAAAGGATTTGTCAATGGCAAGCCGTCACCAGTGATGCTCATAGATGGAGGAGCAAAGTCAACTGATGTCAGTACACCATGCTGCGTAAGATTGGGAAATCTGATGAAGATTTGACCCAAACCGACATGATGTTGGTGGACTTCGAAGGCAACGTCTCTCCGGCTCAAGGAGCCATCTGCGTGGAGCTCACCATCAGCAGTAAGACCTTTCCGACCGCTTTGTCATCAAAGGAGGGATCTTATAATCTATCATTGGGTCGGGATTGGATACATGCCAATTGTTGCATACCATCTACAATGCATCAATGCATCATCCAATGGATTGGAGATTCAGTGGAGGTGGTGCAAGGAGAAACCTCCTTGTGATGCTTGACTACAAAAGCACAAGGGTGGACCTATGATCAAGTAAGCTGCATATCTAGAAAAGCCTGGGATACCAAATATCTCAGAGTGTCCGATTTTGGACTAAAGCCGGTTCAAGCGGTCGGCTCTGATGACGAGGCTCAATGAATCAACTCATTGAAGACAAAAGAAGCTTGGGCTGGGAGTCATAATGGCCGATGGATTGGTCGCCCAAGTATATCAACAGTTGTACAAGTCGATTGTTTTATCGTGCCTATCGGCCGATTGAGCTTTCGAGCTATAGCCGATTGCAAATTATAATCGTAGAATAGCTGATATCTGTAAAGAATCGCCTTTAGTGCAAAAAATGTAAAACCGATGTACAAAATCAATATATTCGGTTATAGCCGATACATATATCACCTTCAGAATAAAAATGCATGTTTATCTCTTCTACTTTGGATTACAATGACATTACAACTCAGATCTACAGATTATATATGTTTTCAAGAAGTTGCAAGAAGGGCATTGTTCTAACTCCCAGTGTGATGAGGATATTGAATCGATGAACGGGAGAGAGACACACGCGAAGAGGAAACGAAAGATTAAGATCTTCACCCAATTCTGCAATCTTCTGCCAGAGGGAGCTCGAGTTGATGACCAAGATGGCCGTTCCTTTGGCACGCTCTCCCTCTGATAAATGTGTAGCAAGACACCCTACCTGTGTTCTCCCTCCAAAGCCAGATCCTCACAAGGATTCTTCTAGCTATGGCACTTCCTGGCTTTTCAAAAGGAGACAAAGGAGAAGAGGGGCCGCTACACTACTTCACAAGAATTCTTCTAGCTATGAGGGAGAAAAGGAAGAGAAGAACAGTCATACAGCAAGAGCCTGTAACCTATCTGAGTTGATTGAGACATAGCCGATGAGAGTGAGTTTCCTCTATCGAGCTTCTGGCCTATTTATAGCCTCAAGATACCGAAGGGATAACTACAAGAGGGAATTGAAAAAGGGGAAATGAAGAGCATCCGATGCAGTCAAAGCAAGAATAGTTCCCCCGTGAAAGTCTCGAGACGGGTGCATGCAGGATACGTTTCGTTCCCAAAATTCCAGGGCTGGCTTTGAAAGAGAATTAAATAATAATGTGTGGTCCTACTCTGTACTCAGAAGAGGAGGCCGTCCGGATATCTCTCCCTCAACATTTCCAGCAACAACGACAAGCTTCGATGCATCATTAGGATACAAGAAATCTTTGAGAAGAAACTTGGCAAGGAGTGGAAATAATTGTGATTTCCTGAAGATTCTCTCGGAGGAACACGCCTCTCATTCCTAACAGAAGGATGATTTGGTTCATGTGTAAAAGTGGTGATGCTACACAAAGAACAAGCCGAGTTCTTATAGCAAAGAAGTTGAATCGAATCATGAAGGAGCACCTACAAGTATGGGTGGGAATTCATCGCCAAAGAAAATGGTACATCATTGAATATCAATCAAAAGGTGGAGATGCTCATTCATAAAAGGCCGATTGCATTGGCTAACAGTACATCAGAGTTTAAAGGAGGCTCTTGGCCTTGTCTAACTCTACCCTAGTTTGGGCTATTTCTTCACCTACACGGTCTAGTTCTTCAAGAAGAGCTGTCCTCCTGGCTTCAAGAACCTCCAGCTTCTCCTCCTTGTTGGCAATCACTAGACGGAGACCGCGTTCTTGTCTAGACAGGTGGTTTGATCGATTTGCACCAAAGGCATTAATGCTCGAGATGATTTTCTCCACAGTATCGCGGTTTGGAGACTAAGAAAAGAAAAACGTCAGGAAGAGGAGATCATAAGAACAAGGAAAAGAAGAAGAAACCAACCTGATTCACAGAGGAGGAGGAAGAAGAAGAAGCCATAGCAAAAGGAAAATGACAGTCCTAAAAGACCAAACGGAGGCTAGCAATATATAGAGACTGATTGAAACGTTCGGTCAAAGCATTCAATGCGGAACGTTGGAAGTTGGCCAGTAAAGGCCAATCACAGTTTACAAAATTACAAATAAAGCTTAAACTATGCCTAAAAGATGGATGGCATTGATGAGATCCAGGCGCAGCTGGTCAACCGCTTCTATCTCCTGACGATCGGCATCGACCGAACCAGGAATCGGCTGCTCTTGACTACGTAGGACTTGAGCTTGATGTGCAACAGAATCCCTCTATTCTTGCATGGCAGCAACGGTGCCTGGAAGATTTGCAAGTTTCTGCTCTTCAGCTTTTAAGTCATGGTCAACTTGGTTGAGTTCTTTCATAAGTTCAGCATGACGCCTCTTCAAACGATCGATGCTACCAACAATATCAGAGCAAGAATATGCCAGGAATTCAATTCTATTATCGAGATCGGCCCGCTATCCGAGTTCTCCACATCACGAGTAATTTGATTTTGACGCCTCCTTTCCTCCAGCCGATCTTGAGCTTCTTGCACTATGAGCTACCGATTCTCGATGAAAGCAACCTGGAGCATCTTCGCCTTAAGGTCTCTAGGCAATTGACCCTGAATCTGCTTGAAGATGGCTCTGATCGGCTCAGCATCTTGTATAAGTTGGCCGATATCCCGGTTCAGCAACGGAAGCACTTCTGTCAGCTTGGCCTTCACATCGTCAGGGAGAACGGTTACTAATTCACTTCGAGCAATGAGAGATGAGGTTATGGGGACCTGCAGAGGAAGTACAAATAAGTAAAAGAAAGCTGAAGAAGAAATTTGAAGAGATCAAGGAGTTTACCTCTACAGCAAGTGTTTGCACTTCAATAATCGGATTCTCAGCCGATTCTGATTCAGGAAAATTGACAATTGGCAATGGTGATTGATCATTAGTATCCTGTTGGGAATCATTCAAAGGCTTGTCTTGGGTTTCAACTGGCATTTCAACCACACCCTGAACAAAAGACAAAGGATTAGATATGGGGAAGATAAAAGGAAACGTTAATAAGAATGCTACCTCGATTGACTCTTCAATGAGAGGATCAATCCATGCAGAAGAATTCTAAAGTTGGTCAGCAGAAGCATCAACCTTTTGATGAAGTCCGGATTGATCGGCTAACGAAATCAAAACATCATCGACTGGGGTTTCTTCCAAGACCTTATCCTGACTAAGATCAGCAATGGTAGATTGTTCTGGTTGACCAATTAATCCTGAAGACTGCAAAAGAGGATGATCAATCACATATACAGAAAGAAAATGAAAAGCTGAAAGTCAGTACCTGGAAAGCACTTGCTAGTACTCCTGCCATATCCGAGACATTGATGACCTTAGTGTCAATCCTCTTCTTTGATCTATGAGTAAGAAGCTTACTACTCACGGCCTTCCTCTTGAGCATTGACAGAGGTAGATTGTCTGGAAGAGGATTAGTCTTGGGGCCATGCATGACTGAAGAGATTGAAGAGGCATTATAGCCAATATATGGAGTTCATCTCGGTGGCCAATAATAAATCTGATTGCCACTTCTGCTGGTAGCAGGAGGTTCAGTGGTGTCAGGCTGAAAAGAAAAGGAAGCGAGTCAGCATGTGTTAAAGGGATAAACAGTCAGAATATGTTGAAAATGTGCAAGGCAGTCAAATACCTCATCAGCTGGTGCTACGTAATCAGGATCCAGCTTTTCACAGTAAATGCTGGGGGACACACAGAAATGATGATCATACCATTCTGCCCACCAGATGTTGAAAAGGGGAGAAGAAAAACTGGAAAACTTCCAGGAGTCAAGATTGATAGTGGCAGAGTCAGGAACCCAATCCAAGAGACGACGATAATGGATATTATCAGGGATAATTTCTCGTGGCTTGACCAAATCAGAGAAATAGAGACCAATCGGCAGCTGACCAAACCCCAACTGACGAGCACTTACTGAGGGGTTATAAAATTCATAGGTAGCCGATGGATCTTTGCCGAAGACGCAGGACGGAAGAATCCCTGGTTTAATTATCTCTACAAAGGCAACCCTATTCTCATCATCTCTATGGATATCGTCGAAGCTAAACAAAGTCTCAAAATGGTTGTCATCATCTCTGTATGCAAACCAGATAATGGATCCTGGATTAAAACCAAGATAAAAGCTCCTGAAGTATTCTGCTATGCGAGATGGAGTTTTCTTATGACCAGGAAACATGGAAACAGCTTCTCCAAAGTTCATGCATCAACGTTTGACGACTGACACACCATCTGGTTGATCTCCTGGGTAACGCATGCTGAAAATATCTTGTTCTAGTTGATCCCGGAGGTAAAGATTCAACCACATATTGATAAACCACCAAGGACCCCCTGGAGAACCTATTGGAGAATTGGTTGACAAGCTAACGGCCACTTGGTGAAGGAGATTGTACACAGCCCCCAGAAGGTATTTGCCAAGAGGGATAGAGGAACCAAGGGCTAGTCGTTCGGCCACGATCTGACAATTAGAGGTGGGGCCGAAAGATTTTCCACAGAAGACGAACTTTTCAAGCCACATGTTCAGAAAAGCCACATGTTCCCTGTCACTAACGGTGCCATCCTTCATATGCTCGACGATGTATCTAGCCCATCCACCCACATTTTTAGTTTTCAGACGATGGGAAGGTTTGACGTCGTGATAACTGAAGAGAGTATCTGAAGAAGATATGTCCAAGCCGCCAATGTAAGAACATCGCCAAAGTCGGGGCCATCGCCCATGACCGAATAAGAAGGCATTGAGCGATCGGACCAAAAATAAGAAGCAGCTATTATGAGAGATTCTGCTCCGAGACATGTCGATGCAGACAGTGGTAATACATTGGTTGATCTTATATTCCTCGAAACCTCTGCTTTTTGGCGATACCTCATGTACCAATTTCTCCACCCTTTAACATAACCTGTCCAAGACCTAAAGCAACCATCCCAATCAAGTCAAGTTCAGAGAAGCATGCTTGAAGGGAATTCGGCCGGTTTCAAGATTGATCATCTCGGTAGGATCGCGTCACCCATTGGCCCAAGAAAGGTGAGCCGGGCTTATCATCAGTGGATGGTGAGATGAGATCTAAGTTCTGAAGAGATAAATGAATCTGGGCCTCAGGCAAAGCGGAACAGCGGTATTTAAAGACAAATAAAAGCGAAAGATCGAGGAAATACCGGAGGAATCAAGAAAGAGATGCCTTTGGGGTGCAGAGGCAACGGAACCTCCGAGCTTGAAGACGCCATGGATCAGCCAAGCTTTGAAGCTTAGGGTTCGTCCGCTTGAAAGCTTGAAATGTTGGAGCAACAAGATTCGAGGGAAAAGAAAGAACTAGGACGGTCAGATTTATGACCCCGAGGATTTGTTGAGATCCCGCCCGACTTGAATCAATGAAGATAACAGATTTGAGGAAATTTCGGAGCAAAAGATTATTTACTCAAACTGGGGCATGTGTTGACACCGCTTTTTGGAAAAACAGTCAAAAGGGATAAGGAGAAACAAAGATGGAAATGTGAGGTGCAATCGGCCGATTGAAGGAAGAGAAGGACGGTCAACACGATTGACCGATGGTCGAGAGATTCAACTCGGCGGTGGGCAGCGAGGCAAAAGCGATCGGCCGATGGTCAAGGAAAGAATCGGCCGGTGGACATGAAGAAAGGCGGTATTCAAGGAGATACGCCAGATGGAAAGCACGGTGGAGGCGGGTCAATCTACGATTGACGGCGGGTCAAAGAGTCGCTTTAGAAGGTCTTAGACTGCGAGAGTCCTTTTCTATTTTTAGTAGTTTTTTGTCTTTAGACGCAAGCAAATAGTGCCGTGATCGGCTAGGAGTCGGGTTTGTCCTCGGGACATAAATAGCGACCTGCGTGGTCGGAAAATCTGCACACCAATATCAAACAAACCACCTCGCAAACCCTTTACTTTTATCGCATCTACTTTACAAAGATCTACCTTACAGATCTACTTTTCGGCGACTTCACCATTGCGTTTTCTCTTTTCTACAACGCAGTGCTTCGCGGGCTGCATCAACCGATCTCCGGCAAGCTTGTGAGTACCGTTTTCAATAATCCTAGGCTTTAACCTCCGCGCATCAACGAGGTTTCGTCTAGTTCTTTATTCACCCCTTACCGATATTAGCTAGATCTACAAGTTTTCATACCAAATTCTTGTAGTTTTAGCTATTATCATTATCATCCGCTCGATCTAGATCCTATCGGCTTCTAACACCACAGCCGATTCCGACCTACTCGAGCGCTGACGTCACGATCGGCCGATCCAGCCGATCGTACCCGCGCTTCGGTCGCTTTCGAGCCGGCCGATCCCACTTTATCCGTATCGGCCGATTGGTTGGTACACGTGTCACTGCAAGGCCATCGGTTCTCTAGCCGATCCTTAATATTTTCCATTGTCAATCAACAGGTCAGATTGGCTGGTATGCCTCGCTACAGACCGGGGAGTCACGTGTGTCGCGCGCAAGGGTGACGTCCTATTTTTGCGTCAACAGATATGCAGATGAACGAACGAGGAAGGTGGAAGAAGGAAACTGTTGTCTGCTATGCATATATGTGCATGTAAGCTTTCTTATTCTTTTACACTGTTCCAATACTACAACAAATGGAGTTCTAAAATTGTGCTATACCTATATATAGTTGAGCAATGAATCATAGATGATTTATTGACAGTACCACATGCATGAATTGGTAGGTTTTGAGGTGAGCACATGGATTGATACTATGTAGCTTTTAACAAAAAGATTTATTCTTTCTTTTTTAGGATTATTAACTGTGATGCTGATAAGAAAATTTGCAATTCTTGCACAATACCCAATTGTAAGTTCTTTAAAGTTTGTAGCAGGACAAGTGAAAGGTAAATCTTTCAGCTTGTCTTTTATTGATTTTGATTGAATCATGCATTCTAGATTGTGTCGAGAACTTGGTTTACTTTTGTTAAAAGGGAGAGAGAGAGAGAGCATAACAAACATTAACACACTTATTTGATGGAGCAAGCAACATTGATAGGTCTGATGACACATGCTTATGGATAATTTTACCAGGTAGAAAGGTAGTGTTGCTCAGGTAAACAGCCCTGTGAATGTGAACATAATTGTGGTTTCTTTTCTGCTATTAGTTAATAGGTCTCCTTGAAATAGGGTCAATATATAACGTGGAGTACTTTAGTTTTAGGGAAAAGTCTAATTTTCAACCTCCAACTATAACAGAAGTCTGATTTTCAACCTTCAACTATGAAACCGGACAGGGCCATCAACTGTTAAAACCGGGCAAATTTGGCCCTTAGGGTGGTTTTGACGGTGGTTTTGCATTTTCTAGAAATTTCAGTTCTTTTTGATTTGGTCAAAATCCATAACTAATTCGTTTCAAATCTTTAAAAAAATGAAGCAGATACCAACAATTTTCTGAAAATGTAGGCCATTTGTTGGTACTCTATTTAGTGTTATTTACATAATATTTGTTGCTATTCTAGTATTTTATTGCTTGCAATAAAATACAAGGAACATAGACAACTAAGTTTCAAATAATGCCAAATAGAATAGCAATAGATAGGTTACATTTTTAGAAAAAATTTGGCACTGATTTGATATTTTTCTGATTTGAAATGAAATAGTTATGAATTTTTGCATTAAATCTAGACTTTTAAAATTTTTATAAATGCAAATTCTTCAAAACCACCCAAAGGGCCAAAATTGTCCGGTTTTGACAGTTCAATGGCCCTCTTTGTCCGGTTTTGTAGTTGCAGGTTGAAAATCAGACTTGTGCAATAGTTGGAGGTTGAAAAATAGACTTTTCCCTTAGTTTTACCACTTTGTTAATTAGGTTGCTGATGAGAAAGGCATGCATACATTTTTTATGCACATGCAAGTAAGTCGATCTGTTACTGTCTTGTTCCATTATAATTCCCTGAATCGACTCACTACAGCTTGGTTATGTATTTTGTAGCGAGTTGAATGATCGTTACTTAGCATTTTGTTGACGGTGAGCCAATAGCACACTGAAATTATTCCATTTCCATCCATTCCCAAGGTCTACCTGTAGCTCTCTCTTCAAGAATAGTTTTTACTATACAGTGGTAATGTTGCGGTCCTCAATTTATATTTGTTAACCAATAATAAAAATTAGCTCTAGCTTGGGTAATGTGACTGGCTGCTTTGGTCCTTCTTACTATCTCATGTGTCACTTTATTGCAATTTCAAATGTGTTCACATTGTTTTCTAACACAAGAAATGGTCCTGGTTGAGTTGCAGTGGAATATATCTAGGAAAGAACACTCCTAATATTAGACAATTTTTTCTTTAGATCGTCTCATTCATTTTGAAAATACTTGCACATCAGTGCATCCTAATGCGGAGGAGATGCATCCTCATCATTTTTTTTGTTAATTTATTTTCTTCAGCATCAGATATTCATAAGAAAGGATCACCTATCTAACAGTATTAGCAAGTGATGACCGGTGATGGCGACTTGGGACAGCCAGACAAGGGCTGGAGCAGGAAGGTGTGGTGACGATTCAATATCCATTCAACCTTGGGACTGAGGTACGAGTGATGTAAGTTGTAACATTCATCATCTTTTGCTCATCTACAATGCTTGCTCTGCATTTTTTTTGGGAATTAGCTCTGGTAATGTTCTGTATGAAAATTATTGTGACTGGATGAAGAAACTTTGCTTGAAATCTTGTACTTACCACTGTTGAAAAAATCAGAGATTTGTGCTGTTTTGAAAACACTTTGATGCAAGGTAAAATGAAACTAAAAGAAAGGAACATGTTTAATCTTGGGAAGCTTCATGTTTTTGGAGCATTTCAGAAAATCCTGGATGGATGCTATGATACCTTAAGGAAGTACAATAACCTTAACTTCACAAAAGGGAAGACATGCTAGGTTGACGAGTGATTTTTTTTGTCAGTTAACATTAGCACTTAGCATTGTGCTTTGGCTTATAAATAATGGTGTATTTGTGAAGCTGGTGTACCTAAATGTCTGATCCAGTATGTATTGCTACTTTGTGTCTAGCATAAAGTGCTTTGTTCATCTCTGTTTGGATGCAATGTGCTTTATTATGACTTATTGAGTTCACCTTCAGAGCTAATAGCAGCTTCTCTCATTGTTTTGCAGCTCTATATAAGAGATACGGACTTTGAGATGGGAGAATTGCATGGTCTATAATTGGTTCAAGTGTAGACTCTTTACATAGGAAATGAGAAAAGATGAAACTCATATGATGCGGAGGTGCATCAAGCTATGACAACTTTTACTACAGTCAAATAATGCAATTCTATGCCTTGTGTTTGTCTTGTAGAGGGTTAAAATAAATGCACAAATTAATGGATGTAAGTAATTCAGATATTCCTAGATGAGTGCTAGCTACACTTAATGTGGTAACATGGTTTTTTATATCAAGAGGAATTTTCTATCTTTTTGGGATGGATATGCAATGAGCTCCTTAAGTAATCAAGGTTAGAGTTTTTGGGGTGGCCTAGCGAGATGCTGGAATTAGAGAGGGATGACAACGATAATACTGGATTAGTGGTGGTGGTGGGCAAAGGAGCAGCGAAAAGTGTGGTGGTGCCTCTACCGATCAAGGAGGATGTTTTTTTAGAGAATCGACAGAGTGCCTCCTACCAACTTTTTATTAAAAGGTTGGGAAATGTACAGGCGATTTTGGCATGAGCTTCCAAGCTCAAAACAAAAGGAAAAAACTTACAGTTGTAGAGGCGATTTACATGAGCTTCCAAGCTCAAACAAAAGGAAAAAGAAGTTTACAGTTGTAGGCTACTCATAATTTTCAAACACAATCTTAACTAGAGACAATTCTTCAGAGAAAAAAGATTTCACCCTCATAAATTTCAAACACAATCTTAACTAGAGACAATTCTTCAGAGAAAAATGATTTCAGCTGGTGAACGACAGGTGGTGATAACCGTGTTCAAAGACTAAATGTTGGGTGTGTACACGAATTTTATCACCTTTATGTGTTGTCGGTCGATATTTATGGCAAGCCGTCGAGCTCGAGAGTCCGATTTTTTTAACATGCACACATTTCTTCATTTTATAAATATAGTTTTATTTATTGTGTTTATAGACACGATAGGATGTAAACGAGTATCATAACCAATTATGATGAAACGTTTACATCAATAACTATGTTGTCTTGCAACTATAAAAACATTTTTTATATAATCTTTTTTCTATCACGCATGTGTCGTGCGTGCACTCCCACTAGTACCAGCAAATATCCTAAAATCTACTGGACACCCCCCCTCCCCCCCGCGCGCGCGGAATAATGTTGTGGTAACCATATCGAAGTGTTGTGGTACTGTAATTCTTAGTAATTTTGCATATTGAGAAGCCTTCTCAACAAAATTTAACTAAAAGTACACAATGATATTCTTGAAGTACATTTAGTTAATTGTAGAAGAACAAATGCGCTCTGTATCATCCTTATACCAAACAGTTGCCAGAGCCCATACTCAATACAGATAATGGTTGCAGTACAAATATACAGAACTAGCAATAAGCGCTCCTGCCAACCTCCTATATATATATGTGGGTATCAAACATATAGGGGGGGGGGGTATCACTGAAATGGAAGGAGATGGTGTTGAGGAAATGCAGATACGCGTGCAGTCACCTGTATGTATTTATTTGTTTGGAATGGTATGCACCGGAAAAGATAAGAGCAAGGGAGTTTGTGCTCATCGTAAGCATTAGAATCACAGATTGCTCGCAACATTGGTAACAGTAACAATAACATCTTTAGCTTTGGGAGGAGCCCTTACCTCCTGATCGCATTGAGGGACGTTCTGCTACCACATTGTGACAGAGGGCTGCCCCGAAGAGAATGGAAGGTTCGAGTAGTTATTAAGCATCAGTCATCATGTTGAACAAATATGGAATAACGTTGTTGATTTTCCCACGGCTGACCATGCAGTTCTATCTTCTGCCAAGAATTACAACTCCCTGTATTCTTCATTTGCCTTAGATAAAGGAACTGAAAAAATGTCACTATATACTGCAAGGACCCTTATCCGTACCATCACAAAACCCTCATTCACGCAAGTGGAGGGCTGGCATGGTGGAGCCGTTGCAAAACCTTAGGCCAGTGTCTGTGCACATTTTCATTGCACAATTATCAAGTCTAAACACTAGTAATTGTGCCACTGGAGTATCACTTGGGAAAAAACTCCTCTAACATCTGATGAAACTCTCCGCATAAATGACCTTACAAAGTCAACAAAATTGCTGATGTGGCAAATCCTAACTAGTGCAATGTTGGCTATATTTAGAATAACAAAACATTTTAACTGGCCCAGTTTGGCACGTACTGGTTGGAATAATGGACACTAGTTAGGAAAACACAGGAGTACATTCTAACAGACCGATTATATTGCACGAGTTAGACTGTTAATTAAATGACAAAAAGTTAGAGTGCGCATCCACATTTCACAAACTTGACAGTTGATGTTGCTGACGAGCTTCCTGATGTCCTGTGCATAAGTGGTCATGCAACCTAAATCATGTCGTAAATATTTTAATCACGGAGCTTGACGTAGAGGATATGGTGGCAGTTAATCGTCGCCAGTCATGACATAGGAAAATAATTGCTCTAGCCAACTTACATATAGCGCCGTCTATATAGCAAGCATTAGCCTCTACCCAGTCATATCATTTTCATCTGCTTCTTCGTTCTTCCCTGTGTTGTGTGTTGGGAAATCCATTGCCAAAGAATAACATTCAGGAATGTCATATCCAGAACATACAGAATTAATAATTGGAATGGGATGAACTGGGGAAGGAAAGAGAACATTAGCTGGAGCCACTCGTTGAGATGGACGTTAGCCTCCTGGAGTTTGCAGCGAGAATAAGCAAATGGCGCACTCATGAGGAGCGCCTCCAGGACGTGACGTATGCGTGATTCTCAGCTTGAAGGGCTGCGTCAGAGAAGCAGAAAAGGGTGTGAGCACCGCGTCACCATCTTTCTTGGGACACTTGTTGTTGTGCCAGCATAGCTTGAGTGAGGTAGTCTTTAACAGTTGGGAACGCTATATTGTGTTTGGTGATCATCACTTGCATTGGCCTGCAACGTATTTGGAAAAACACTAAGCCCAAGTGTAGTACGCAATTAGACACTTGTACAAATGCAAAATCACTGGCCACAAAAGTTCATAAAAATATATAACTATGTAGTGTAACCCATACTTGACCAAATGTGAAATAACAGGGCGGAAATGTTCATTAAGTATTATATAACATTTTGTTGTTCTAAATGAACAAAAGAGGCACATTTTTACGATTATTGAACTATGTAAATGATCAGGGTAGAGACAGGGGCGAGAAAAAAATTTAAAATTTGTCGAGTGTCCTAGTTAGACACTGGAAACAGGTAGACGCCAGTGTTTGGCCAAGACACTCGGCATACACATGGGTAGAGGCCAAGTGTCTAACTAGGGCACTCAACGAATAAATAACGCCGAGTGTTTTGTGCCCGACACTCGGCGAATAAATCTATACACCAAGTGTCAGGAAGACACCGAGTGATTTTCGTGTACACTCGGTGAATAAGGCTAGACGCCGAGTGCCCGACGGAAAACACTCGGCGTCTTCCGCGACACCCGGCGTCTTTCGGGTTTCCTGTAGTAAGAGTATATTCACGAAGGCAAAGAGTACAACCTCTACAATACTAAGCGATGATCCAGAGTACTTGATATACATGCATGGATCCAGGAATAGGCTCGGTGCAATGGAAAGCTAATGTTATTGTTACGATGTTACCAGGTGGCCCAGTCTGGCTGATTGAAATCCCTGCGATGAATAACAACCACCATGTTCTTATCTTCTCCAGTGCATCCCATTCTGAGTAAAAAAACAAAGGTTGAGCGACTGCGTATTTGCATTTGCTTAACTATATTCCTCGACTTCAGATATGGTGTGGGAAGAAATCTGGAAGTGGTTGCAGTGCCTTAGAAACAAATGCTCGATGTATGAGGTTGATAAGGACAATATTGTCGTTCTTCACATGCTCCTGTTGGTTGAAAGAAATGTAACCTATCTCCTAGACTGTCCTCTTTGGCATATTCAGTGAGCTACCTATCATCAATAAGTAGAAGGAAAGCTTGAAACCAGACTTTGTTGGCCAAAAAAACCGAAGTGCGTTAACATTGACATGTGAAGAATCTTGTCATCTCCTCAAGTTTTTAAGTCTTAGTTCTCACAACCTCCAACACACAGCGTTTAGTGCAAACCCTGTATGATTAATTCGGAATTCAATAGACTTGCCTTCAAACTTTTTCTTTAGTTCTCAAACAGTACTCAAATTTGATACATTTCTCGACCTATTTGCGATATTTAACTTATTAATTTCATTTAAAGGAATTTTTTGAATAAGTCAAATTTGAACTTGAAGTGATTACAATAATGTTATAAAATTAGTCAACAAATGTTATTCATGATACTTAGTCTATTTTGAGAGCTTGCTCCTTAAATCAAAGGAAATTTTACAAGTCTTGTTCAATAAACATGATCATGAGGTTGTGGCCAAATTGTTTTTAAATTATAAAAAATGCAAATAAAGTTGGAAAATAATGAGATTTGTCAAGATGTCATGATATCATACATGAAGGTTTTGAAAATTTTGAAAATTTGAAAACATTTTGAAAATTTTGTCAAATACAATGTTTAGAAATCGAAGCGTCTCACTGGAAGAATCTTAGAGTTGAGCAGAGTTCAATAAGATTTGGAGTCCAAGTGACGGTCGAATTGTGATTTGACTATGAAACTTTTTGTACAAGCAATAGAGAAGAAAGATAGTATCGTGTGAAAATTTGCTAATTTTTTGAAATCATTTGATAATTTTAATGTATTAAGTGCCATTAAAGTGTTTAATTGATATAAATTAAATTTGAGCTATAAGTGCATAAAATAATTGAATTATATGTGTAGAAAAATCGAATACATATTATCGAGTGAATTGGACTTGTATTAATTTATATTTATTTAATTTTACGTTATGCTGGAAAAGAAGGAGAAACTTGAAAAAAGAAAACCAGAAAAACGTTGGCAGAGTGTTTGGTTTTGATACTCGGCGTCTATAGTTCTTCGCTGAGTGTTTTTTTACCGGGCATTCGGCAAAGATGACATGTCATTGATCCTCACCTCTCCAAACCACTCTCCTATTGGTCTAAAAAAATTCATCCGAATCCCTCCCTCTATCTCCCCATCAGATAAGACAAGGATGGTTACGGTGGCCCTCCCTCAACCCGGAACCCTCCCTCTCTCCCCACCAGGTTGACGACTCGGCGCAGATGGCCGGCCCTGGTGGCGGCGCAGCGCGGCCGCCCACCAATGATGGCGCGGTGCGGCTCGGCCACCAGGGGCAGGGCGGCGCGGCTTAGCCACCAGGGACAGCGCGGCTCAGCTCGGCTACCAGGGCGGCGCGGTGCGGCCGGCACCAGGGACGACGCAGCGCGGCTCAGCCACCAGGGACAGCGCGGCTTGGCCTCGGCTACCAGGGCGGCGCGGTGCGGCCGGCACCTGCATCCAACTTCCCGTGGCGGCGCGGTCGGGGCCCTGGGTGGCCGGAGGTTAGTTTTTTTATTCTTCTAAAATGTCTTCGCCGAGTGTCGAGACCCGTACTCGGCAAACCTACAGTGCCTTCGCCGAGAGTATATACGCCGAGTGCAACACTCGGCGAACTCGTCGCCGAGTGTATTCCGCTTTTCGGCGTATTTACGGTTTCCTGTAGTATGTGCCTTTGTAGTGTCGAGGCCCACAGTGATATCAGGTCCTAGAAATTGCACTTACAAATTGCAATTAGCGCCTACAAATTAGCTACACGGCCCTTTCTGTACAGTATTTGTAAGGGCCATTGGTTATCATTAACACTTATCAGAAATCTTTGATCATGTTCTCATTCTAGAACACCTGCATTTTCTGATCTGAAACCAACTACAGGCCTCTAATAATCAAAGTTTTCAAGTCACTAGCGATTTTATGCTGTTGGAGACTGTACGAAAAACTCTGTGCAGAGCCCACACCGTATCTGCACTTGTATATGATACTGTGCTAATTGATTTGCCTGATAGCTTGTTTTCATCGTACTGTCCAATGAAATTACTACTGGGTCGCAACTTGGGCTATACACTAAACTGCCACAACCTATTAAATACCATTTTTCCATGCTGAGGAGAACAGTTAAGCAGTTCCTTCCTGCTATTTGCAGATGAAGAGGAGAACAAATATTCTGGCCAACTTTCCTGCTATGTTATCACTCGATCGGTCGTACAAGGACTTGCCTTAGCATCACTCGGCACCGGTTCCACACTCTCTTTCCTTGGTTGGGGAACAAAACCGCTAAACAAAAATGATCTGATGTCAAGGTATTATTGGCATAGGATGCATGGGAAAAGAAATATGCACCAATCACCAGCCCGTGGTTGGCATCTGCAAACGACAGTGTAGTCTAGAACACCTTTGCAAAACACCAATCACCTTTGCTTAGTTCGCTCTTTGAGAGTTTTGGTTTAATTTTAGCTACTTGAAAGAACTGTACATCTCCATTCTCAAATATTTGACGATGTATAGCTCATTTTTAAACTACCTGGCGTCATATATTGAAGGAAGGAGGTAGTAATAAGGATTGGTTGTGTGCAAAACTCTTGCAAAGGCCGGAATAAAAATTTATTTTTCTAAAAAAAATTGACAGTGTAGTCTAGTGTAGGACATAAGTCGACAGGGACCATTATATTGTAGCTTCGACTACCCTATTCTCGAATCCAGAGTGAGACATTAACAAGCGCATATACATAATAGCATGCTTCCATACATCTACAACAATTCCACAATTGCTTCGTTGTAGCAGTATAGCACCACACAACCAAGAGCATCGTTGTAGGCTTTGTAGCACTCACCCATCCTGCAGCGTCTCTCTCGCCTACGTGAATCATATAGTTGTGTCAATGTTGTACCATGGGAATGAGATGCATTGACGGAAGGGCGGAAGGCCTTAGAACAAGAAATACACCTTGGAATAAGCAAAGGACAAGTACCCAGTATAATCATGTTGAGATGCCTTTGGGATTAGCTCATGCATCAAGCACATGGGTTGCTTATGTGTTGCTTAAACTACCAAAAAGGCTTGATATGTAGACACTGTGTAACATTGTCATTTTGTTTCCACTGAAAAAATTGCTTCATGCAATCAGCTTGGAGAGAGGTGTTGGGAAAGGATGGATCAGTAAGATTCAAATCTAGGCGGATCGGAGAAGAGAACCATTGGATTGATTTGTACTTCAAGCTTGTTTCCAGATTAGAAAAAGCAGATGATCGGGTGCTCAGATATTCAATAAGACAGTCATCCATGCAGGAAAGAGACAAAAACGTATCCAAATTCCAGCATGGCTAGAAGAGTGGTAGTTATGTAACAGAACGAACACACAAAATAGGAGCAGCTGGCCTGCCGTGCTCTTTGGGAAAGCTCCTATGAGTTGTGCTGGAGATTTCAGTTTTAATGCAGCAGTCGTTAGTGAATGAAGCAAAGTTACTCATTCATCAAAATAATAATCAAATTTGCACAAACAATGTCGTTTTTTAATTTGTCTAGATCGAGCACAATCGATAGGGACTATAATTTTCTTTCCCTTCGATGGTGATGAATTTTGGAACACGGTTGTTGATTTTCCATTTAGACTATGCAGTTCTACTCTGGCCCAAGTATGGCGACTCCCAGTATTATCTTTTTACCTTGAAGTCTTGCACAAATCAACTGAAATATTAAGTTCTCTATCGGTGTTGCAGAAATCTGTTTATTCAATGTCTTACCATTAATTAATAAACTATAATTGATTTTGGACTCCCAGCTCACTGATGCATTTCATCGCCATGGACTTGAAGGGTGCATGCATTTCCCATGGAAGGGACCAATAATTTTCGGAAAAAAAAGGAAAAGAATAAAACTGATGGGAAAACCTACTGTGACCAATAATTTCATCGCCACGTATTAACTTTGCACATTTAAATTCTTCCTAAAAATAGAAAAGTATAATAGGACAAATTTGATTACTCTGATCCAGCTCACCTACCTATCACGTATTCTCGTCGTTCGTTTAATAAGAAGCATTTGCATGTACCAGTCATATCATAATCATCGATTTGCTTCTGCTTTCTTGCCTGTGCTGTGTGTTGGGAAATCCATTGCCAACAATAATGTTCTGGAATGGGATGAACTGGGAAAGGAAAGAGAACACTGATGCGTTGGAACCACGCACGCATGCAGTTGCCATCAGCCACCTTGAGTTTGCAGCGAGAATTGGCAACGGCACACTCATGAGGAGCAGCGTGACGTGCTTCCTTCTTCTCAGCTTGAAGGGTTGCATCAGAGAAGCAGTGCAGGTGTGAGCTCCGATCCGTCGCAATCTTTCATGGCACAACCCGGATAAGTTCAACGTCGACCATTGTGCCTTTATTAGTTTAGGAGCACACATCGGAATGAAGGTACAGGTGTAAGGGCCACGCTATATTATGTTTGGTGATCATCACATGGATTAGCGTCTCGTGCCGATGGGCAGCTCGGCGTGCGTGTGCTGATGGGCAGCTTGGGTATCATTGCCTTGATTTGGACTTCAAGCACTGCATGTTTCTGGATTAGCAGAATAAGATGGTGAAGTTACTGATTCTGTTCCGTACTCTTGATGCGCCCATACAGGATCTTTCCTACCAGATAATAATTAATATATAGGATGGTTCAGTCATATATGCATACTTTTGATACAGTCTCTTCCATCTCCTAACTCTACAGTCTCCACTATATAAGCAGCACATGGGAAGGTATACACTTGTATAACCACCCTGGAGTGCACAGTTTCATCACAACGATAGAGGGGTATAAGGAGACAGGGGATTTTTTTTTTTGTAATATCATCTATCAGTATTTTCCATATCAATCAAATTTCTTAGACAAATGCAGCAAGGTTGATATTGAAAAATGTAATACTAAAGAACTTTTTGGACAAAAAACATTTATAAATTAATAGGAGCATAACCCTCGGAGAAGAGGACGATAGGAGTGCCGTTAATGGGCACGCCCCTCCTGCCCATTCAACCTGGAAGGGGCCTACGCCAAGGCGATCCCTTGTCACCTTTGCTCTTCATCCTAACCATTGAACCCCTCAACGAGATTCTTGCAGCCTTAACCATTGCCAGGGCCCACTTCCCCATCAAGTATCTCGGCCTACCCTCACCTCAAAACGATCGCAAAACTTGACTTCCAACCGCAAGTTGATAAAGCAGCCGGGAAACTCTTTGTGTGGTACAGGAGGAACCTCACTCAAGCTAGACGTGCCAGCCTCACCAAATCCGTCGTTTCTTCGAAACCTGTGTATCTACTTTCTGTGATCAAACCAACAAGGAAGTCCTTGACGACATAGACAAGATCCGCAGATGGTTCCTTTGGGCAGGCGACAGGACCCTCACAGGAGGAAAGTGTAAGGTCAACTGGACAAAAACTTCAATTCCGAAAGAGTTCGGTGGTCTCGGCATTCTAAACCTTAACAGGTTCGCCTACAGCTATGTTGGCTCTGGCATGAATAGGTCTCACCAGAAAAGGCGTGGGTGGGCACGGAGGTTCCTTGCAATGACCATGACAGGTTACTTTTCACGGCTTGCACCACAATCACATTGGGCGACGGTCACAAAACCTCGTTTTGGTCCTCGGGTTGGCTCCAGGGACGCCGCCCCCAAAGACATTGCCCCACTTTTATTCCACAAGTCCAAGAAAAGAAACGGACAGTGGCGGAGGCGCTGCAGGATAATGCTTGGCTACGCGACCTAAATTACCGTACGGGTTTTACGACTACGCACCTTTCGCAATTCGTCACTTTGCGGAACCTAGTGAAAGACACAGAGTTGCGACAAGGCCACGAAGACCGCATCACTTGGATGCATACTCCACATGGGGAATACACCACAACTTCGGCTTACATGGCACAGTTCAATGGTTGTGTTCCTGCTCCTGACGTTGCCATCATTTGGAAAACTTGCCCCCCCCCCCCCCGGAAATGCAAATTGTTCGCTTGGTTAATCCTTCAAAACAGAGTGTGGACTTCCGACAGACTAGCCCGCAGGGACTGGGACCACTGCCCTTCCTGCCCCCTTTGTAGAGAAACCATGGAGTTTGCGCACCACCTATTGGCAACTTGTCATTTCACGCGCAGAGTTTGGAGCTTGGTTGCGGGGTGGACGGGCCTCATCGAGCTCAGGCCGTCGGAATGGCCGGCCAGCAGATCACCTTTACACTGGTGGAAGAACCTCTCAAATCTGCCGGATGTGCCGCGGAAAGGCGTCCGATCAGTTGTCCTTCTGGTTATCTGGGAGGTCTGGAAGGAACGAAATGACAGAGTCTTCAACCGCAGAGAGGCTGCACCACCTTCCACAGTAGCGAAACTAAAGAGCGAGACGTCCGCTTGGATCGCTGCGGGAGCAAAGGACCTTGCGGTCCTCTTGGCTAGATCGTAAATACACCTGTAATACATAAGTTTTTTTCTTTTCTGTGCCGGGTCCCGGCTTGTAAATCTCTCCTTTATCAATGAAATAGGCACATCCTGTGCCCGTTCGTTCAAAATAAAATTAATTGGATAGTGCAGTCAGAGATTAACATGGTGACATCCATCACCTGACTGACGGCCAACTTTTTAGGCTTATAAGTACCATGGTGGGGAGTATGCATCTGCGTCGTCGATCTCAAAAAACAGAGACACAAGGCCCTAAGGGTACATCGAGACACAAGGCCCTAAGGGTACATGCCTAGCGTAACATCACCCGAGTATAGCAGCTGTGCAATAGGATTGTGATGCATCTGGAAAAAGAAGTGCAGCTGCAAAAAAATTTCAGCTGATGTTTAGCATAAAGGCGCCAATTCCTGCGGGTGGGAAAGTGACAGTAATCTAACTGAGCGAAACCACAAAGTAACAGTAGCTATCCTTCAGAGTTCTCTAAGAAAGCTCCTATGAATTGTGCTGGGGACTTCAATTTTAGAGCGGCGATTCTAGCGAAGCAAGCATGTCACTCTATAAAATAATTATCAATTTTGCACAAGCAATGTCGATTTTAATTTCTCTAGATCGAGTACAATGGAGAGGGACTATGATTTTCTTTCTGTTCGATGGTGCAGAAATTTGGAATGCAGTTCTCTGCTGTGCACCAAGTATGGTGAATGGGCGATGTCTCCCTGTATTTTCCATTTGCTTTGCATTAATCAACTGAAAAAATCAAGTTCCCTATTACTGAAATGTGTTTATTTAGTTGCCTCACATTTACCAAACTATTACACCACCTCCATTTTTTGTTAATCACTCGTACCTTGTAGGTTTATAACAATATAGCACTAAATAGTAGCTGCTCCGGCAATGGAACATATACCACCAAATAAGTCTGATATGATTGTCGGACTTAGGTGGTGCTCACCTAGGAGAATATTCTGTTCGGTGTTGTACAAGATTCTTGCGATATGACATACTCATCTGATGTATGGTCAAGTAAATGTCAATCATTCACACTAATAAGCCTACCACAAGAAGCAGTCCAGAGCATCATTCCGCCATTAGTACAGATCAAAAAAACTTACTACTCTATATTCACACATGTATAGTAGGTGAGGTAAAGAAATTTAATTGGCACTTCTGTTTGTTGGTTTCCATATTATTTCTGAAGAAATCAACATGCCGCACCAACTTGGATGAGCTGATGAACTAGAACATGAGCCCAAAACAAAATATTATTACGTGTAGTCTATGTCAATAAAATTTCTATACATGGCTGATAAAATTATAAGTCTTTAGTCTCTTGGCACTGACAACTTAATTTTGCATGAAAAGGAGGCTCTTAGAAATGCAAGATCGAATTCTTCGCGTTAAACATATGCAGGCTAGTGTATCCACACTACGACGCACGATGTGTCCGGATGCTGCATCTCAGAGTATCCATAAATGGACACACATTAGAGTTTGATAGTAAAATGGATGGGTCCAAGTGGCCTGTAGTGGAAAAGTGGTCTTTGATATAACTATGGGTAGGGGAAGAAAGATGGTTCGACTGTATGATAGGTGGGTCCCACATGCAATAGATGATTAAAAGGGAAAGGGGATAGGAGATCTTTTGTAGCACCTCTCCGAAATATCATCAAATTGTGAAAGATACCTCCATGGCAAAAAAAGGTTCTTTTATGGTACGCAATACTAAGGTATATTGGTGTTCAAAAAGGACTTAGGAAAACATCCGACAGTTCAGATTAATTATATACTACTAAAAATTTCACTAGTGGTATATGTAGTATACATTATTATGTGATATAAAAGGGTATTTTGGGTAAAAGAATATAAATGGCATATGTATAATATCATCTTTTCTTTTTTTTAAGATGGAAATATATTTCTTGTTAGGTTATAATAACTTTGACCCATCAATATTTAGTAATAGTTACTATATTACCCTTTGTCTGTACCATATACTACTGAGTAGTAGTATTGTATACCGCAAAAAAGCTAAAAATGGGAAAGGGGATTCTCAATCTATTGGAGTTGCTCTAACAAACTACAAGCATCAGTAATTAAATTAATATGCTGAGAGTCTAGTATTGTTAATGTGGCCCATTAAAATGTTTTCCATGTGTTAGAATCATATTCTAAGATTCGAGACTCAACATAATGAAGTTGGTGCTTGTAGGGTTAGTTTGTATGCAAGTGTGTTCATAGGGGTGAGCATGCATGCTTATATGTGAGCATCTGCATCCTTGCTATGTGTTAAAACAAAAGTATATATTGAAACTAGTTGCAAGTACAAACATTAATTTTTGAGTAAGTAAACTTGAAATTAATATGACAACAATTACTCAAAACAACATACTCGGCTACTCTTGCATTGCATATATATGAGCACCTCGCTACATTCCAATTCAGCATATATTCATGCTTTCTTATGAAATCCGTAACAAACAATGGTATTGACGTATTGGAATATGACGCATGGGGAAAGTAAAGACCACATTAAAGAGCTGCTCGGTAGCTGGCTTTTGCAAAATAAATGGCCTATCTTCTGCCAGAAATCAACGTTATTTTTTTCCATCCCACGTACCACCAAAACACCCTTTTTAGATGCCTACTTTTATTCTTCTTTACAGATCTCCACTTCTCCAGTCCATGTGTAACAGCTTTGAAGCTTCGTTGCTGCATTGCTTTTATGGTTCTAGCACGATCTAAGATGTCTTTTTGTCACACCTGTTTTTCCAAAGAAAACCAAGTGCATAACTATATGTATGACAGGATCTATTTTCATACATATAGTGACATATAAGTGAATAACAGTTCAGTATCACGTAAGAAAAAGGGAGATTATCGAGATTTACGCTTAATCACGGAAACGAAGGCACCAAACATCACAGACAGTCGACTGGGGGTTGCGTACGCCTAGAACTCAGCAGCATCTTCAGCAAACTCCATAGTAGCTTCCTCTTTCTGAGCAACATTGTTTATAGCAAGGGTGAGCACTTGTCGTACTCAGCAAGTGTGGGGAAAGTATGAATGCAAAGGCTTTATAGTGGACTGGGCTCTGAGCATTTAGCATTTTAGTTGGTCAAATTTTATTAGCACCTGATTACTAAGATACAAGTGTATACCAACCCACATTAAGCATAAGGTAAGATGCACCATAAGAATATGGCAAGCATAACCAGAGAGCACGATTTAAGTCCATCTTCAAGTTCAATTATCATGTGAGGGTCCAGGCCGCTCTTGACCGTGAGCACGGCTAACTAGTTAGTTTTACACTCTGCAGAGGTTGTACACTTTCACCACAAGTCGCGTAAAAACTCAAAAGAGTTTTGGACCCAACCATGCGGTGTTTGCAAGGCACCATACCACACTACCGATGTGTGATTGCATAGGGACGCTACGAGGCCTTTACAAAGATTCCCTAATGTGAAACAACCCGTGAAGGTTCCGAGTCGTTGCAGAGTATAAAGTCCCCAAGAGGGTAGTGTCTTAGAAAAGCCCAACTCCCTACTAGAGCGAGTCTATACCCCACTGGCGCTCCCCCTTGCCCTTATCAGGTAAGGCCATCCCAACATTAGAGTCCCTAATTATTCAGCCAAGGCAGAGCCATATGCCTTGTGGTTGTACGGTTTTCCTGGGTGGTCGCTCCATGTTCCGATTAAGTATATGGTCTTGTATTAAAATTATCAGAATGGAACATAGAGTATAAAAGAGTAACCATGTTGATTATTACCAACCCAGTTGAGCAAGCTAAGCAACATCTACCATCAAATTAATTAAACATCCCGGCTATACAAGGTAATGGTAAAAAGAATACTAGTCATCATCCTTAATAGGAACCCATCAGTATTAAATGCAAGCATATGCAATGTGATTAAGTATAGTTCTTAGGACAAAAGCACAAGGACACACTTGCTTTTAACCATAGAGTAGTTGCTCAGTATATCTTCAACCTCTTGCTCTTCAAAGCTTCGAACCACGTTCACTCTATGCGCATCAATCATCGGGCACAAGCATACAAAGCAAACAAACAAACTAACTAAGGACAATGCACCAATCAAAAGAAAAGATTTAAGAGAACGCACTAAAGGATAGGCTCGATCTTAAGGATCACTAAAGCACACAAACCGTGCTTGGAAGGAAAAGGCTTGGTTAGCTTAAAAGAGATGGTTGTGGAAGGTTGAGCATAAACCAGGACCGGAAAGATCACACTGAGATAGAGCTTGATAAAGAACGTCTAACGATTGATTTCATTTATGAACATAAAAGACTATAAGCTTAGGTTCGTTTTAATTAGCAAAACATACATATAGGGTATAAAGAAAAGTACCCTAAGTTAACATTAATGCAACTTAAACTTTATTTGCAAAACCGAGGTATAGGACCTAGTCAAGTTTTAATTATAAATGTTAATGTATAAATTTTACCATTTAAATATTTAACTTAGAAAAATTAAATTATATGAATCATCTAAACGTAACTTTATGATTCGAGTGGATCATATTATTACTGAAAACATCATTACATTGATATTAATCAAATTAACATTTATTTATAAAGCCGGAGTAAAAGCCTAATCAACTTTTAATTAGAAAAGATTAATTAACTATTAAACAAATTAATATTTATTTATGAAAAACCGAGATAAAGATCTAATTAGATTTTATTTACAAAAGCATGTGAAATAAACATTAATCAAATTAATTTTGATAATGAAAAAGGTGTACAACACTATATAGATTTTATTTGGAAAAGACATATTTACTAAGTATTAAACAAATTAATTATCAAATTAATTTTCAGAAAACAAACATGATGAAAACTCACCACTAGCATGTGCTTTATATGATTATGAACCTAACGCAACTTGAACAGATTAAAACGGAGGTAAACAAAAGATCTATGCATAAAACAAGATTAAAAGGACCTAGTTGTGATTACTATAGATTGGAAGGGTGGCTACAGAATTTCACGAGACTCATCGAACAGTACTCACAAAAAGATCTAAGAGCAGAGTTTGATCTAAAAAAGGCCTCGGTTAGGATCTAGATGCAAAAGATCTAGGGGTTCAAAGGTAAAAGATCTGAGACACAAAACTAACCTATAGAATACAAGATCTTGCAGGGACCTAATTGTAAAAAGGGCAGAGCTTCTTCCACCTCTGGTTTAGCAGACAGGGAGCTCTGGCGGTTCAAATCGGCAGTGTCCCGACGGCCTAGAGGTCCGATTGAGGCGCAAAACGGAAGGAGGAGATCGAGGAGAAGTCGAAGAGGTGCTCACTTGCGGCGGGGACGAAGAGAGGCAGCCGGAATCCGGCCGGCGGCGGAGAAGAGGACCGGCCGGCTCGGGTACACGCGCGAGGCAAGGCTCTGATGGCCCTCCAGCACCGGGGAGTAGCTGACTGCGCTCATCTCGACCTTGTGAAGAGCGTAGGGTTCGTGGCTCCGTCCTTCGGCGCTCCATTGCTGCAAATCGAGCAACGACCGGCGAGCTCGGCACGCCGGCGGCGGGCGCGCGCAGGTGAGGGTGCAAGGGCGAGGAGGAGGCAGGGGCGCACGTGGCTCGAGGACACGTGGGCGGCGGGTTTATAGGGGCGTGTGAGGCCACGCGTGGCGCTGCGACGCCAAGGATGCTGGGCGGCGGCCATGGCCGTGAAGGCTAGGGAGTGCTGCGACCTTCGGCCCAGATGGGCCTCTGCGGCCTGCTGGCTGGGCCAGAGCGGGTGCGGGTCGGGCCTTCGGGCTCGCCCCGGTAGGAAAGGAATTGTTTTCTTTTTATTTTCTGAAATCATTTTTCAGTGCAAAACGAATCCAGAAAAAATATTAGAAAATGTTTTAAGGCACGAAAAATACTCAGAAAATCCCAAAAATTCCAGGAAAATTCCCAGAGACAGATTGGAACATGTACAACCCAAATAAAGTATTTGGAGCTCATGAAAAGAATTTTAGAGCCTTCTAATAAATAGAAATAGCTCGAGGAAAGTGAGAATAAATTCCAGAAAAGTCCGGAAAATTCTCATAAGGATTTGGATAGCACCTAAACGTATTTTTGAAACCTTTTGCACTCAAGAAGCACCAAGATGCATTGGTATGAATGCAACACTCACAACTTTTTATTTGATTCAGAAAATCAAACAAGGATTCTTCCTATACTATATTTCCTGTTAAGAAAATAAATGTTGGACAAATTTTAAAATTATGAGAAAATTATTGTTTTAATTTTCTTCCTACTCACATCCTGAAATTTCCAATTTCAGGGTGTGTCACTTTTGTTAGAGGACAGGAACAGGTCCTATTATTCCAAATCGACACCGATCAACTCTGATGAAGCTACGATATTACTATGATTAACAACCTCCTTCCTACTCAATGTGTGTAGAGGTATTTAGGATGTTCAGTCATACCTAAACGTCTATGATTCCACCAGCCTGTACATGTATCTTTATGTACATGCATTGCGTACGGCTAATAATTGTAAAGCCAGCCCTGGAGGGGGCAAGAGGGGCGGCCTGCCTGCCCCCCAACTCCCAGGGCCCCGACCCATAAACATACACAGTAGAAATTACTATGCATTGAGAAGAAACTAAATGCGATTGATATTGATACATTCATTAGTGGCTTTGCATCTAGAAATGTGAGGAGAAACTTTTAAGGTAATATATATATACTGCTTTATTCAATATCAATATTGTGTCGTGCATCTTGATGAGTCTTTAGAAGGCCCCCCAAATATAAGTTGTGTCCCTTGCCCCCAAATTGTCAGAGCCATGCCTAAAAGCCGTTAATATTTTCCACCAACACTGCAGCCACATCCTTTTCCTGCATCTTATCTCTGTATATACGTGTAATGTACATGTACACCTTTAGGGCCTGTTTGGTGGCCAGCTACGGTTTTGCCATGCCACACACCATCCCGCCACAACTTGTGGCGCACTATCTGACCGCCACAGCCATAGGCTCCTTTTCCTGTTAACTGTAGGGTGGCAAGAATAGTTGTGGCGCAAAGTACTGTAGTGTGGCGATTTATGGCTGGGAACCAAACACCCAGTTCTCTAGTAATATTGTCTCATAAGATATACATGCCATGTGCGTAGGTATGGGATACATCTGGAACGAATAACACAATTGATCAGCATGAAGTTGAACTGTATGATTATCTAAGACTTGCATATATACATATCACAATCTTGGAAGCGAAATGTGATACGAATGATTGTTTGGTTTCCATGGCAGCAAGACTCCATCAAGGGTGGTGAATTGCTGGAAAAAAAAGCAAGGTTGCGTTGAGCAATGGAATCCAACAAGAGTACATTCAGTATCTCAATGCAAGTTTACCTGTGTTGTATTCTTTCAATAGCACATATACAAATGACCTTGTGGTATGAGAATGGGATTGCATTAAGGAAGAAAAACTGAACCTAGCAGATTTTTCTAGGACAGTGGGGATTTTGGTTTGTAACACCTCCTGTTTTTTTTAAGATAAAAACGATACATCCGACCTCTATATCCACATGGTTAGGGCAGTTGAAAGACTCTGGTGGTTAAGTTAATGACCATCCTATGTTGCATGTGAATGCTTTTTCTTGCACTCGTGAGTCTATGCCCCAGCTAAAATTTTCAGCCAGCACCGCCACTGCCCCTCGGTAATCGGTATTTAAGCCTGAAACCGTACAAGGGATTGCTCGTCTCCTCCCCTGCCCTGCATGTTAGATGTGTGTGTATATACTATAGAGAAAGCATTTATGAAGTAAATATTATAGCAATGGTCGCTCTCACTACTACAGAAAACATTTGTAAGAGCGCCTCCATTTTTTTAAGAGCGGGTCGAATTGCCGTCCGCTTCAACAAATGGTCGCGACACTGTAGCAACGAACCCGCACCTATTAACACGTTTTCAGGTGCGGGCCATGGCGTCACCCGCACCTGAAAATGGTGCATTTTCAGGTGCGGGTGACACGGTCGTCCGCACCTGAAAATGCCACCAATCTTCAGGTGCGGACGACGTGGTCACCCGCACCTGAAAAGGATTTTCAGGTGCGGCTTGCGCCGTGAACCGCTCCTGGAAACCATTTTCAGGAGCGGTTCATGCCACCCTGCACCGAAAAAATCGACAAAAGGAATCTCGAGGCTGTCTTCTTCCTCCCGACAGCAACAACGCCCGAACAGTATACCTCGAGGTGCTGTCTGAAAATCGCCAAAAATACAAAAAGGAGGGGGGGGAGAGTTTCAAAAAATTTTCCTTGGACTTGGAGCCTAAAGGAGGTTAGTTATTCTCATTTCTTTGTCTCTTTGAAGCTTTATTCATTGTTTTTTGGCTCAATAGAGATGCATTTAGGTCTAAAACTCCATAGGTGTGGATTAGAGCTTTTGGACCTCATTTAGCTCAAACTCTTGGGTCAAATTGTGCTATTTAGGTAGGACAGCAAGATTATCTAGTCAATTTGAGTTCAACTTTTTGTTTAGCCATCATACATGAAGGATGAATTTTCCTAGGTTCATATGAGGAGAGAGAAGACAATTTGTTTTTTTTTCTATAATGCCACAAGAATGGTATGTTTCATGAATTTGCAAAAATCTATATTTCGTATGTTTTTATTAAATACAACAAGTGTGATTATATATTGATTTAGATATTTATTATTAGGTACGAGAATAATAAGATTATTATTATCAAATGAACTTTTATGTTTATGAAATCTGGATTTAATTTTCTCGTGTCCTCTGATTCTTTCCAGACATGGACGGGACATGGATGTATCAAGCAAGAACGAGCGTACATTTTCGTGAAGAACTTAACAAGTTTATTAAGGTCATGAGATTAATGCGGTTGAGAAGAAAAAGTGGTGGTTTGTCCATGCAAAAATGCAAAAACATAAGGGTATTCAATATCAATGAAACAATTTCTATAAGGTCGTGTCGATGAATGGTTTCGTTGAAAACTATATGATATGGACATCTCATGGTGAGAAAAGGAATAATAATGCACCACCTCCTCTGAATCCGCTCGAAGAAATCATGCATGATAGTGACTTTGGGGCCATGTTTGATGATATTTTATGGTGAGGGTAGCGGCGATGATGATGGTGATCATGGTCAATGCTCGATTAATGATATTGGTTTTGATGATGATGGTGATGGTGGCAATGATGATGGCGATTACGATAGTACCGAGGATGATGAATTGGATGATAGTGACTACACGCTTGATTGTTGCGTAACACCAAGGAAGAAATATTGGTTGGCAGTGCAAAGGGTTAGAAAAGTTCGAGATAGTGAAGAAAGAGGAGAATGTGTACCCAGCGTTCAAAGGGATGCCCAAAACATTGGACCGTGCCGTTTCATACTTGAGATGTTGATTCTGAAGGCCAAGCACGGTCCGATGTGAGTTTCAATGATCTGCTACGTGTGTTGGGTTGGTTGCTTCCAAAGCCGAATAAAGTGCCCACCAACACATATCGAGCAAAGAAGCTTGTGAGTCCTTTCACGATGGGCGTCGAAAGAATTCATGTATGTCCAAACCATTGTATCTTGTACCACGGGGATACTTTCAAAGATTTGGACAAATGTCTTGTTTGTTCAAATTAGTCGATACAAAAGAATACCAGGTCATGTGCTGAAGATGGCATAACTGTCGGGAGTAAAAGGAGCAGGAAGGGTGCATCAATTAATGATGCTGCTGAGCAAGAAGACACGACTATAGGCGGTTCTGAAAAAACCGGCAAAATTCCTGCCTTGGTCATGTGGTACCTCCCTGTTGCGGATCGCCTTAGGCATTTGTTCTCAAACCCGAAGGACGCTGAACTGATGACATGGTGGGCTTCAGATAAGCGCAAGAAGGGTGACGGGAAGCTTCGACATCCATCTGATGCTAAGCAGTGGAAGAAGCTCGATCAGAAGTATCCAGAATTAGGAGAGGAACCAAGAAACGTTCGATTTGGGCTAAGTACTGACGGAATGAATCCGTTCGGTGAAAGGACCAGCATTCATAGCACATGGCCAGTGATTTTGACAATATACAACTTGCCAACATGGTTGTGCCAAAAGAGAAAGTACCTTTTGCTATCCAACATGATCCAAGGACCAAAGGCTCCTGGTATTGATATCGATGTTTTCCTTGAGCCTTTGAGCCTTTGATATAGAACATCTCATGATTCACATGGTCGATCAGATACGCGCTTTGGGTCCACTTTACCTACACGAAATGTGGACCTATGAGCGTTTCATGTCAATTCTCAACCGGTTTGTTATGAATCGTGCTTATCCCGAGGCATCCATGGTAGAGGGATACAACACAGAGGAAATCATCGAGTCTTGCCTAGGTTACCTAAAGGATAAAGTACGAATTGGTTTGCCGGTACCGCGATTTGCGGGCAAGTTGCAAGGGATCAGCACTGCAGGGAGGAAAACCTTCATTGATTCCGACTTTGAAGCTGTGAAACAAGCCCATGGATGTGCGATGCGAAACCTAACAATAATGTCACCTTTAGTCAGTCAACACTTGAAATTGATTCGTGATCTAAGCAATAGCCGGTCGGAAGATTGGATTTTGAGGGAGCACACGCGTCATTTGACAACATGGTTGAAGGACCTAAATCTTGCAGATGGGGCACCGTGGAAGAGCAAACGATCAAAATATTGGCATCCGCCCTTCTTCGCGGGTCACCTCTCGCAAGGGTATGATATTAATGGATATCTTTCTATACTTCCATGAAGGACAAGAAGACGTGTCTCGAGCAGCGGTGTTTGTAACAATGGCTTTGACTCCAAAGGTAAGCACTACATATTATGGTGTCATAGATGATATGTGGGGCGCACTATGGATCCAATATTATGCTCCACTGTTTTTCGGTGTCGTTGGGTTAAACACCCAAAAGGTGTTCAAGTGGACAGCTACAGCTTCACAATTGTCGATATCAATAATGTTGGTCACAAAGATGACCCATGGGTACTTGGTTCCAGGTTGGCCAAGTCATGTATGTTGTTGACCTGCAAAAAACACATCATGTTGTAGTGGAAAACAAGAAGTGATAGGGGTTGATGGAGTCGAAGACATTGAAGAGTACAATAATGAGTGCAATGACATGAGCCTTTTCAGCGATCTACCTCGAAGATGTTGAGACTAGAAGCTACTATAAAGAATGATGAAAAGCCACAGTCACGGAAGGATGGAGAATCAAGAATTGTTCTTGCATAATAATATAGCTAGTTAAATTAATTGGATTTTGTAATTTGCATTTGAACTAATGTCATGCAGCTACTTACTGGATTTCTTAGTGAATAAGATGCATTGAAGCGTCCCCTCATCAGAGGTGACTAAATGTGATACAAATACCGGTCGGGAGGCTGGTAACACATTTATTACATCAGATGGTTCATTCGTCAACACGCCGAGGTGGGCATGGGAGCGCCACGCCACGAAGCAACATAAGAACTAGACCAAACTACGATAGCAAAAGCATCTAAGATATCGTCGAGTCTTGCGCCATGGAAGCTTCACTGGAGACCTTGAATCACGAGCGCGGGTTGGAGTGCGGGGCGGCAACCTACTCGGCGTCTTGGTGCAGTCGGGATCCTCCTCCGAAAAGCAGATAATCAAGCAAGGGTAAGTACATACGTACTCAACAAGTTCAACCCCACCCACGGAGGCTAATAAGCAATCATGCAGGATATATCAAGGATCAGGATAAGGTTTATTTTACAAACGCACTCACTCATGCAAGGGTTTGTTTTCGAAAAGGTTTTCGCAAACAGTTTTCATAACTCAAGTAACTCAGTTGTTTTGTGAAAACCAAATGCGGACTCTGGACTCCCGTCCGCATAGCCTGTGCACACCTGACCACTCACTTTTCCAGAAATCAACTCACGCCATGGAAATCATCCCAAACCCAAACACTAGTTTTGTGACCCCACCGTGACTCGTCCAATACCGTGGACACGGCTATTCGAATAGGTTTTACACTCTGCAGAGGTTGTACATCTTTACCCACAAGTAGGGTACCGTCACACGAACACCTTAGTGTCGGCGCGGATCCTATCAAAGCCATTACCCACCTTAGCTAACCCTACGAGCCACCACGGGAGCAACAAGGGGTTATCTCTCGTAACCAGGGCGTACCTCACACAGATCGTACCCCTACTCCTTGATCTCCCGCTGCTCACCCGCACTCCTGATGGCAAGTAGATTAGCTAGTGGGATTTATGCTAAGCCGTTGCCACATACAACGGTCGAGTGGTAGTACGATAATTGGGTCAGGTGAGATGTCACGCAACCCGGTCCTTAACGACAAGATGGACATCTCCAACACGCTCAACCACAAAGGTACGAGCTCACCCATACTCCCACACACGCGCGTCCATCCGTCTACCGGTTCTTTACTCATTTTCCAAAATATCCCATTCCGTTTTAAAGCACTCACACATTTTAAAGCATTCATTTAGGCCAAACAAAGTTCAATCATGGCAATCAAGGGTGGCTATCCTACGGGTTTTAACGATAAAACAATATGCAGTTTATAAAACATGTCATAGGGTTGTGTTTATAAAACTGGGACCAAAGCATGCATCAAAGGATGAGATTGAACTTGCCGTCTTCGAAGTCCTCGGGAGTTCTCATGATTCGGGACCTCGGTCTCTGCTCGTAGTACTCGGCTCCAAGCTCGGCTGCAGTACTCCTCCTCGTTCACTCCGTCAGCTAAAGCGCACATACAAGCAAGCATGCAATCAATACAAGCACACAAAGATTTACCGGCTGAGCTCGAGGAGAAAATAAATAGAAAAGGAGGAATAAATATTATTTAGGGGAGGGTTTGGGTGATGGATCGGTGGAGGTATACCCGGACGGTGTGGTGAGGTTGGGGCACGATTTGAGATAAAATCGCGCACGAAAAGGTAGGTTAACGGGGTATTTAGGGTTTAAATAAGAATATAAGGACCTATTGGTAATTTCCGCTAATGGAAAAAGGGCTTGATTATAATAGTGTAAACTTGGTTAAGGGCACAGTTGTAAAGCGCTTAAGGATGAACAGGGTTTAATTCGTAATTAACTATTAACCTAGGGGCTGTTTTGGAATAAGAGGGAGAGAGAGTGAATAGAGATAGAGAGGTTCGAGAATAAGAAGAAAGGCTAGGGCTTTGGGCAAAGTGCTTCTTCTCCCCCGATCGAGCAGTAGGCGGAGGCGGGCCTCGGCCGGCAGCGGCAGCGCCGGTCGGCGGCGGAGATAGGGAAAAGCGGAGAGGGGCGGCTGTGGGGGTGGCTCATGGCGAGGAATGGGCGGCGGGCGGAGGTTAGCGCAGCGGCGCAAATGGTGGTGGTGGTGGAGCAAGGGAGGTTGTGGGGGCTCGGTGGTGAGGTGAGGGGGCGAGGAGGCAGGGGCTATATATAGGCGGCTTAAAGGCGGTTCGGGAGAAATATCTCCCGGCGACCAGGCGGCTCGGCGAGTGGGCGTGGCGGCCGGCCTTGAATGGCGTCATGACGAGCTCCGTGAGTGACCGCTCGGCACGGTGGAGTAAAGCGGCGCGCTCGGTGATGCAGGTCACTTCACGGCCCGGTGCGGCGGTGATGGGGCGGCTCGGGCGGCGGCGCGGGGCTGGCGGCGCGACGCCGGTCAGCGGTGCTGTGTGGCGGCACGCTCTGCGGCTCGGTGGGCGGCGGCGGCGTGTCTTGTGCGGGCAGGACACGGCAAGGCGCGGCGCAGCGGTGTCCAACGGAGGCGGGTGGCGCGGCGGTGTGGCGGCGTGGCGGCCAGCGGCGGGCCGAGCTTGGTGGCGTGCGGCGGTGTGGCGAGGTGATGGGTGGTGGGTGAAAGGAAGGAAAGAAAGAAGAAAGAGAAAGGAGAAAAGAAAAAAGGAAAATAGGGAAAAGAAAGGAAAAGGAAAAGAGTTTAGAAAAATAGGAGAAATTATAGGAAAATTAGAAGGAAGGGAAAAAGGGATTTTGTGGGATTTTCCCGGGTTCGAGCACTTCAGGTGACGCGGTGTCGGTGATGGCGGGTCTGGCGGGACCGTGGCTGGCAGGATTCTGGCGTGGTGGCCGACAGCGGCTGTGGCGGCTCTTGACTCGGTGGCGGTGGCCCGTGTGGTGGCAGGCGGGATGGGCGATGCCGGCGGGATTCGTGCACAGCGCGAGTGAGAGAGGAGAAGATGACCCGAGGGTTTCGAAGGGGATAATTGAGCTCGGTGAAAGTTTTGAAAACACGCGTGATTTAGTAGGTGATTTATTAGGAGCTAAAAACGCGGGCGTTACATGCATTTAGTGGATTTCTTAATAAATCAAATATAAATTATTTAGTGGAATTATTAAAAATACAATGGATTTAGTGGAATTATTAAAAATACAATGAATTTATTGATTTTATTAAAAATAAAATGGCTTTAGTGGTTCTTTCAGTAAAAGCGAGACATACGTAATGAATTGTTATTACATTTGTGAACGTACTATTTGAACACAAAATTTTGACATGCATCTCAGATGAATACAAAATATATACCAAACTTGTAGATGGTAACAAGACATAAAACTTTGTAGTTCACTAAATTTTCATTTGAGGTCATTTAATATGTTAAATATTAATTAGAACAAAAAATTCAGAAAATGAGAAAATCTTTGTAGGTGCGGGTGGCCTTGCGGCCCGCACCTGGAAAATGTTTTCTAGGTGCGGGCGGCCTTGTGGCCCGCACCTGGAAAACATTTTCTAGGTGAGTAGGGCCACCACCCGACCTAGAAATGATTTCTAGGTGCGGTCCACGCGCCCACCCGCACCTAGAAATGCCTACCTATATATGCAATGAGGACGACCACTTAGCCAATTTTACCGAGCTCGCCGCACAGGAGGGCCGTTAGGCTGCCGAAATTCGCCGCCGCCCCCTCCCCGACGCGCGAGTCCCCGGCGCCGGCGCGGCCTCCTCCCCGCCGCGCGCCGCCCCATCTCCGCCGTCTCCCGCCGCTCCCAGTGCCGCCCAGCCACCTCCAGCGCGGTGACCTCCGTAAGTGATTTTTTTAAAAAAAATTGTTAGCTTAGATTAGTTTATTTTAAAATTATATAGAAGGGAGTACAATTTCGAAATAGATTGTGTAGCATTTATTTGGTAGACTTAAGTTTGTGTAGAAAATTTTAAATAAAATATCTTATATATTTTAGGGATAACAATGGATGGGTTTGCCTTTTTTAATCGTGATGGCGGCCGTGGAGGTGGTCGTCGTCCTTTTCCATGATGGCCCTCCGGTCCCGGACCCTCCGCCACCACCCCAGGCAACTGTTGGTGCTTCCTTCCTGTCGGTCAAGAACCCATGCCCATTACCCAACGCGAGTTACGTCAAAATGTGGTATGTACTTAGATATTCAATTCTTTGAATTTGGTATTATTTTTACAATGATAATAATGTGTATTATTTGCATTGTTAATTATGAAGTTGGTTTCACCAATGCAATGGTTGGAACGAGTTATATATTCTGTGACTGGACAAGCTCCAATGGTGAGTCATGAACAAACGACTTCATCACGAGGAAGGTTTATTGTTTATCTATCAATTAATGTTGCGGGCATGCGAGAGCAAACACTTGGTGATACTGATTATTATCCATGTCAATTCTTTTGCTGCAATACAACCACATGTTGCCACTCGATGCCGTGAGGAAGGCACTTATCGAAATAGAAGCTCAAACAAGACATGTATTCCCAGACTATAGTTACTTCAAGATTAAAGCCTTAGAACATAACAACATGGCCGTCACTGAAATGCCTAAACGGATATCACCATCATATGCATCGTCTATTGTATGTAACTAAAACTTACTCTTTATTTGTGGAATTTGTTTTTAAGAACCTTGTACTTACGTTGTAACACCACGAAATTCTTCAATTTCAGGATGTTGATTAGGAAGAATGATTAAAGAACAATTTCTCATAATTTTAAAATTTTTCAACATTTATTTTCTTTACAAGAAATTTAGTATAGGAAAAATATTGGTTGTTTTTCTAAATTAAATAACATGACTCTCACAGTGTTGCATTCATATCGGTTGCATTTGTTTTGTTTGAGTTAGTGTTTCCAAAATCATAAAAGATCAAATCCAAACCCTCTCCATCTCTCTCAATGTTTTTTTATAGATCAACTCAATCCCCTCTATAATCTCTCATCTAGTTTTTTTTTCCGGTCCAAACCGCAGGTTTGCCTTCTTTTCTTTTTCTTTCGGCAGCCCATCCCGCCGGCCCAGTTCTTTCCAATGTCGACCCGTCTAACCTGCCAACCCACCCCTCTCTCTATCACTGACAGGTGGACACCGCTCGTTAGGCCCCTCGTCTTGCACCGGACCAGGACCGGACTTGAGTCCTTACGCTGCCACCGGCCATCCTTGGCCTGCCAGGCCTTCGTCCGTGGCCACCCAACTCCCGTGTGCCGTGGTTCGCACCCGAGCTGCTCACCCTCGCGCGCCTGCCAGTGTGCCGCTCACCTGGCCCTCATGTCCACACGTCCCTGGCCGCCTACCTCGTGGCGCATGCCTCGCTCAGCTCTGCGCACCCGTGCGCTGCGCTAGTGCCCGCGCTTGCGCCCGAGCTGCTGGCTACCCCACGGGCCGCGACACCCGTCGTTTCCCTTTCACGGTGTGTTGTTGTCCCTTCCACGACGGCACGCATGTGTGCGTTGCATCCGTGTCGCTCGGCCGCCCTCGCGCGCTGCTTGTGCTAGCTCGCTGCCCCGCACCCGCTAGCCTTCTAGCTTATGTGTGGCACCCGCCTGGTTTGCGAGCACCCGCGCGCCGCGACCCTGTACCTCACCATCTTGCGGCTCGCGCCCGAGCGCTGCACCACGCGCACCCGTCCGCCTCCCCTGCCGTGCCACTCGCCTCCTCCGCATGTGCCGCGTCGGCATTTAATCGTTGCCCCTCCGTTTTCTCTTCCTACAGCAGTACCAGCCACCTCCTTCACTCTTCTTCCAGAAACAATCGCGGTCATCATGGTCTTCAATGGCCGATCGCTGGCCATCAGATCGGCAGTTGCCATTTCTTTCTCCTTGCACTAGTGCCGCCATCCATTTTTTTGCCCCATCCCTCACCAGTAACGGCCGTCCATCATGCTATGGCTATCAATTACCGGTTACCTTCTCTAAAGCCACCATTAATGGCCGGCTTCCCCTCTTCAATCCTCCCTAGAAGAGTTTTGCCCAGCGTCATAGCCACCATCAAATAAACCTGCATCCACGTCTCACTTTCCTCCTGACTGCCATGCATGCGTATCACACCATCAAGGCACAGTGAAATCTCTCCTTCACTCCCCATCCGTCACCCTCTTCACTCATGCATCAGTAACAGCCACGCCATCATGGCCATCAAAGGCCAGTCCTTCCCTTCCAGAAACTGCCGCCATCACTAGCCACTAAAGGCAGGCCGCCACAATCTCGTCCTCCACCAGTGCCGGCTCAGTTCCTCCCCTTGGTCTTTATAAAGCGTGCTCCGAACCTTCTCTATGCCCCTGCTGCTCTTTGCTTCTCCTGCGCAAGCGCTGCCGCCTTCAAATCAGAGCAGAGAGCAGAGAACCGCATGCCGTCGTCGTTTCGCAGCGCCCAGGAGCTGCTGAAAGAAGCGGACATCACCACGAAGAAGCCCCCGCCAAGCCGCGCACCCGCTGCCTCCTCTTGTCATCGTCCGGTCGTTGGAGCGCCACCATGACAAGAAGCCCGCGCGCCACCATCGAAGCAGAGCATCGCCCCGACCGGCTGTTTCGTGGCCATCACTGCCCGTCGAAGCAAGGGAGCACCACCACCACGACGCCCGCGCCGAACTGTACATCCGTCGCCTCTTTCTGCCACGAATCGAACACCGGAGCGCCGCCTCGTCGCGAAGCCCGTGCTGGCCGCCTTCACGCCGTCCGCCGAGTGCCAGTGTCGCTCCGTCACACCCGGATGACACCAGGGCCTTCGCGTCGTCAAGCCGCACACTCGCCGCGCGTCGCTGTCAGCATCTTGTCGCCGGACGTCGTCCCTCGAGGACCCGAGCTGGTCGTTGTCGTCCGTCGCCCCTGCTGGACTCAGGAACACCTCAGGAGTTTGCCAGGGACGTTCGTCAGGGCAAGCAAGCACCCCACCAGTTTTGTCCGGTCGCCGTTTCCTTGCCGGAGCACCAGCACCCCAACGAACAGAGCCGAACACCGTCGTGCTGATCTGCTCCCTAGAGCCTTCTCTGCCAACAAGTGTGCTTCTGTACTTCGGCCATGGAGGAACGACGTGTCTGTTCATTCTCCTGGAAGGAAAAAGGTTTTGCAGTATTGCGATTAAGGTCTCGTTGGTTCCATCTCTGCAGCATCGTAATGCCTCCTCTATTTTTTTCATCTCGCCCAGGACAAACACAAGCTAAGTTTGCTTTCATCTTCACGCCCGGCAAGGATGCTAGTTGCAAGCCTCTTTTCTGCTGTCAAATACAGGAGGTCTTGTTGCCGCTGTACACGAAGCCTCGCATCACGGCTGATCATCGCATGAACTCTGCCAATGTCTTATGATCTGCTGTCCACCATCACCCCACCGTCGACCATGGCGCACTGGTGAGACTAGTGCTGCCTGCTTCATTTATATCATCATGATCATTCCTTTCAAATCAATGTATGCATGCTGTTTAACGATGGCCAAAAGCTAGCTAGCATGCATGCACGGTAGCATGCAACTTATGCCATGCATGTTTTCTCGTAGACCAAACAACTAGTAGCGTATCATTTAATTTCTTGTCATGAGTACTTTTTGCCTCAACAATGTTTATCGATGCTTTCATATGCATGTGCATGCCTGCCTACGCAAGAAAGTAATCAATCAGTACAGATACACACCATCATGATGTCAGCATTATATCATACTTATGTCATATATATTCTTTTCCTTCAAAAGCCAGCATGTTGTATAAACATCTATCTAGCTAATAATCTAAGCCATGTCTTTATCTACTCTTTGCTTTGTAAATCTCCTTTCAATCTACAGTTAATCATCATTAGATCCCTAATCCTTGTTTAATCCTTAGATCTCACGTGTTACACGTTTAAGCTCGTCCTTGTTGCGTTAGTTTCGTCTCACAATAAAATACGCGCTAGCGCTAATGTTTACCATAAAATGTGTTTTACAAATTTATTTTATTTTAAACTTGGTTAATATCTACTAAACATGTTTTCTAAATAAAATCTAACTAGAGCTACCTTTGCTTTTCATAATATAAATGTTAAATTGATTAATGAATATTCTATTGGCTTTCTAAATAAAAGTAATATAGGTCCTATCCGGAGTTTTTCTAATTAAATGTTAATTTGGCTAATATGAATATAAATATGTTTTGAATTATAATTTGATTAGCTGAACTCGAAATATAAAGTTACACGCTTAGATGATTTGCATGCTTCTTTATAAAATTAAATGTTTAATTTGCATAAATCATACTTGAATATTTAGAAATAAAATTGGACTAAGTTTACATCATCCTTTTATATACAAATATAACCTGCTTAATTCTAAATAGGGTATTTCTCTGAAATAACCTATGCACACGATTTTATTTCATTAAAATATATCAAGCACATAGCCTTGTGTGATATAATCCAAATCTCTCGATAGTTGTCTTTTCAACGATAGTTCCGTTCTTAGCGTTTCTTGCGTTCGCGTTCCTAGAACCAAACCCTATCCTCTTTTTAAGCCTCTCTTGATTGGTGTATTGTTCTTAGTTGTTCTTGTTTATACGCTTTGCATATGTGTTGTGCCCGATGATTGCTTCGAGTAGAAGATCAAGTTGTTGATCGGAAGTCTTGAAGATCAAGAGTATCAAAGAGCAAGAGCGGAAGAACATAAGAGTAGTTTTTGTTGGAGAAATGCAAGTGGTCTTCTCTCCCTGCATATTCTACTTTGTCCTATATAATTGCATGCTAATTAAGTTTATCTTTTATTGTTATTGCATTAAACTTGATGGGAACACCTTTTTAAGGACTTACCTAGATTTTTACCCATGATCCTTGGAACAACCTGGTTTAATAAAATGTTTTGGGTAGATGATGCTTAGTTGCTATACCTTTGGATGGTTTAAAATGAATCTTTATGTTAATGGAAGTTATGCTTAATGATGTTGCTCATGGTTAATACAAGATCATATGATTTAATGGGAACATGGAGAACCACCCAGGAAAACAGTGCAACCACAGTCCATATGGCTCTGGCTTAGCCAATTAATTAGGTGTGTGAATGTATCATGACCTTATCTGAAAGGAGCGAGAGGGGTCGGGGTTGCGGGGTATAGCCCGGTCCTTTTGGGGTAGCAGCCTTTGCTAAGGTCTGACCACTAGGGAGGTTATGGTCATACGATCCTGTAACTATGCGGGTTGTTGGTCTTTTGCATGTCTTTGTAAAGGCTTCGTAGTGGACCCCTAGCCACTCACCTCGAAAGTGTTTAAGGGCCTTGGAAACCCGGGCGACATGGGGAACACGAACTGTGGGTAAAGTGTACAACCTCTGCAGAGTGCATCGATCGGTAGTGCTCACGGTCAAGAGCGGCTTGGACCCTCACATGATAATCAAACTTAAAGATGGACTTAAATCGTGGTTCTTGTGGTTTTGAGATGAGATGTTTTCTAAATGTTTAAGTGGGTTGGTATGAACTTACCTCTAGTAACTAGGCGTTTGTCAATTAAAAATTTGACCAACATTAAAATGCTAACCGCTGCAAAACCTTAGCCTATCCTTGATAGCTTTGCATCTTCTCCCACTTGCTGAGCTCCAACCATAAGTGTGCTCACCCTTGCTAAACCGCTGTTCAGAAGAAGAAGGTGTATGAAGTCCAAAAGATGGTGCTAGGTGTACGCAACCCCAGTCGATTGCCTGTGAAGTTTGGAGCCTTGTTTCCCAGGATTCTGCTGTAAATCTCTGATAATCTCTCTTTTCTTTACGTGATATTGTTTCTATTATTCACTAATGATGTCACTATATGTAGGGAACTAGATCCTGGCATACATATAGGTAGCACTTGGTTTGTTTTGGAAACCGGGTGTGACACACGTTATGTTTTGCTTGCCAATTGAATCAGGACGCATTGTATAACAGTTTCATGCACGCTGATCAAGGTATGCATGAGGTCTTACGTCAAGTATTGGATAACATTGGATGGACATTCACAACACCGCACCCACGTCCAGTACGTCGCGGTTGGCAAGCTGGCATTACCTATAAATGTATGTACTTAGGCGCATGTGCCGTTGGCTTGCCTATAAATGTATGTGGTACATATATAAATAAAGAAAGGCAGCCAGGGTCTCATGCAAGCACCCAGTTATAGGGTGACAATTGCTATATTTAGGGGTGGACTACATAACCCCCCAACCTATGAGGGGTGGACTACATAACCCCCCAACCTATGTTTTTTTTTGTTGTAGCTTTAGCTCTATGTCTTTCTTCATAGCTATAAAAAATTGTACTAAAGCATATCATATTATATGTTTATTGTATAGATCTACTCATTTGGATTCCAACATAATTAGATTTTTCATTTTATGATTTTTGTATGATTTACTATGATTTTTAAAAATTGCCTTAGGGGGTAATTTGACTGGTTTCAGAAAGTTCAGGGGGGTGATATATACCATTTCATAGGTTTGGGGTTATGTAGTCCACCCTTCATAGGTTGGGGGGTGATGTAGACTTTTTCTGCTATATTTACATCATGCTAACACGCAGATTTGAGATGCACTTCAGGAAGGAAGGAGCAAAGGAAACCCTCCTTGCCAATCCATCCCATTCATAGGCCACTCCTTCATTCGTTGAGATGATAAAGAAGCATCCGCAGCTCCTCCTCCTCACTCTCATGTTTCTCGTTGCTGTAGTCACAGCAGCAGCCGCTGTTGCTGCCCGTCCACAGCCAGGGCAGGTATGTCTACTCCTCTTCTCTTCTGCATCATCACTGAATCAGCTCTGGTACTCCTTCCTTTCATGAAGCACCAGCAGCAGCTAGCATCACGTCACCTGATTTCTGAATAATGAGCACATTAACATCATAACATGGTCCGTGTGCACATGCAGATGCTGAGCAGCGATGCACCGATTACTAAAAGGAATCATGCATGCACCGAGTACTAAATAAAGTATATTTGCAAAACCTTTTCACAGATGAGTGCAACTTTACGCGACGAATCAAATGAACCTAATTAATCAATGATTTGCTACAGTAATGCTAATGTCATCGGTTCTCTTTGCAATGATGTAACTCCCTGAGAATCCATATATATGCGGAGTCATTTCAATAAAACCAACAAGCATTATATTATATATGCGGAGTAAGTGTGCTCATATATGCATGATTACTAGTGATCCTGATCATGTCCCTTCAGCTATTGATATACTAAGCAATCTACTTACCCTTTTTCCATCTCATAATTCTCCATACTCCATCAGTGTCACGGTTAAATCATAAGCTCAGGTAGTCAACAGTGTCAACAAGTATACATACACATCTGCACCTATTTATATAATTTCTCAAAGTTAAAAGAGTTCGAGTTCTTGTAAAGCGAGATGTGCAATTTTTTTTTTAGAATTACACAGAGATTCCCGAAGTCACCAATGGCGTCTCGTCGTCGACGGGAACGTTGCTTACCACTTAATGCATAACGCCGGTAAATCCTGGAAAATCCAGGAAAATGTGCGAGCACCAGGATTTGAACCCTGGTGGGTAGCATCCCACTCGACCGTCCTACCATTGGACTACAATCCCAATCGCAGCGAGATGTGCAATTAATTTGGACTGGAGGGAGTACTTGATCTAACACAAGAGTCATGCAAAACCACGCGTATGCCATTCAGTTCTCTACAAGGAAATCCTACAGTCGCTAGAAAAGTTTCAACTCTGAAACACTTGGCTGCAGTATGCTTTGGAAGCGTTCCAGGTGATTCTTAGAATAATCTTATATCGCCTTATTGCAGTAAGCACATGCGAAAGTGTGTGGCTCATTGACAAATTGCATTACTATATATCTTATGGTGAGTAATTGGAATGGGATGGACTGGGAAAGGAAATAGAACACTGATAGGCTGGAGCCACACATGAGATGGGCGTCCGCCTCCAGGGGTTCAGGGAGAATCAGCAAGGGCGCACTAGCGAGGAGCGTTGTCTGCCTCCAGGACGTCATGTGCTTTTCCTTGTTCTCAGCTTGAAGGGCTGCATCTGCCGAGAAACAGAGTGGGTGTGAGTGCCGTCGCCATGTGTGGTGGCACACTCGTTGGCAGTTCTAGCACACAGCTTCAGGCAGGGTATGGGGGACTCTTCTGGCTAGAGTTTATTAGGGCACATCATAAGTGCAGTTGTAAGTTGTAACTTGTAAGGGCCACGCTATATTGTGTTGGGTTAGCAGCTATCAAATTTACTGACAGATGCAGCAAGGTCGGTATTGAAAAATGCAACACTGAAGAACTTTTTGGACAAAAAACAAATATAAATTAATAGGATAGTGCAGTCAGAGACTAACAAGGCGACATGCATCTCTTGGTTGACGATCAATTTTATAAGCTCATAAGGTCGATATCAGAAAAACAGAGACACAAGGCCCTGAGGATACATACCTAGCCTAATATCATCCATACCAGTGCCTGTGCAGTAGGATTGTGATGCATCGGAATAAGAAGTGCAGCTGCAAAAGTTTATCTGGTGTTCAGCCATGCAGGAAGGCTAAAAAAAAGGTATGCCAATTCCTGCGTGACTGGGAGAGTGATAGTAATCTAACAGAACGAATCCACGAAGTAGCAGTAGCTATCCTGCAGAGTACTTAAAGCTCCTACGAATTGTGCTGGAGACTTAAATTTTAGAGCGGCGACTCTAGTAAAGCAAGCAGCTCATTCTACAATATAATGATCAATTTTGGACAAGCAAATGTTGATTTTAATTTGTCTAGATGAGTACAATGGAGAGGGACTATGATTTTCTTTCCCTTCGATGGTCAAGAAATTTGGAATGCAGTTGTTGATTTTCCAAGGGGTAGACTATTAATCAACTGTATTTTCCAAGTATGGTGTCTCTCTCTGTATTTTCCATTTACCTTGCATTAATCAACTGAAAAATTAAGTTCCGTATTACTGAAATGTGTTCAGTTGCCACATTTAGCAAACTATTAGACTACCTCTCTCTTTTTATATTTGGACAGTTTTCTTAGTCAATTTTGAACTAAATCTTGCTGTCCAACCGTCAAATATATGAAACTGGAGTATCCCGGATCACACATGCATTTTATCACCATGGAGTTCACGGGTCCATTTCCCATGGGTGACAAAAAGCACAAAAAAACAAAAAGTAAAAAAATAATCTGAAGTTGCAAAATCTGTTGGGCCCCACTCGCATGGGGAATGATGTTGTGGTAATCTAATCAAGGAGGCGTTACTGTATCCCTATTAACTTTGCACATGTGAAAGCCTTCCAACTTAATTTGCACTACCTATCACACCGTCCATATTTAGGGAATCGGATGCTCGTAGCCTAAGAGACGGAGGGGGTGAATTAGGCAACTTAAAAACCTTAACATATGACTTCACTACTTTTGCGCAAAGTAAAACTAGAATATACTACCTAAATGTGCAACTACGGTTATTCTACTGTGAAACTCCCATCCCAAAACATGTTTTGCAACCTATAGCCAATCCTAACATGATACTACTCTAGGAAAGTAAAGGTAAGCAAAAATTGCAAGAGAGTAATGCGGAAACGTAAAGAGGGATGAGAGGAAGCAAACTCTTGACACGCGATTTATCCCGTGGTATCGGTAGACACTAAGCCATCCCTAGTCCACGTTGTTGAAGCACTCACACAAGAGTATTACTTCCCGGTCACCAAGTCTCTCCCAAGAGCACCACTTGACTCGCCACAAAGGCTCGCCACTTAGGCACTCGCCAAGCTCCCTTGGTCACCTTGATGCCGCCTCCACTAAGGAGCTTCCCCACTTAGGATGGGGTCTCCACGTCCCCCGCACAAAGTGTCCTCGCCACTCCACACCAAGCCGGAGGGTCGAAGACGATTGCCGGTGAGCCACTTAGGCCCCAAGGCTTCCGGCGCACCTTGTACAATTTGATTCACTCAAGAATCACCTCACAAGGTTGGCACAACCTTGCACTCACTCAGCTCTAAGCTAAGCCTAGCACTAAGCACACACACAAAGCATGTGCAAGTCTATGGATGAGCAATTTAGCACTTGGATGGATTGGATATGATCTTCTAGGTGTCTTGCACTCCTCTTCACTTCCACACAATCCAGCAACCTCAAATAGGTGAGTGGAGGGGGTATAAATAGCCCAAGGCACTCAAAGAGCCGTTGGCTAACGGCCACAAAAAAAGGTAGCGTCGGATTAACCGATGCTATGCTTTTCCTAGGCGTCGGTTCATCCGGTGCCCTCCACGTCACTTAGCCGTTGCAGCTTTGCTGACACAACTGCTCCGACGCTATACATCGATGGTGCGTCGGAACATCCGGTGCTGAAGGACTCCTCGCCAAAACCTTACTGTTAGCTTCTTCGAGACCGTCGGATGAATCGCTGCTCCACCGTCGGTTCATCCGGTGCTACTGCTTTAGTCTTGGCGCGTCTCTGTCTTGTTTAAACTTGGTTATCGGATAAACCGACGGTTCCCTCCAATGGACCGTCGGTTCATCCGACGCTCGACTTGCTTCTCCTCGCAATTCATCGGCGCATCTAGAAACCGGATCGTCGGATCATCCGACAGTGTCAACCGTTAGGCCTGCCGTAGTAGTGTACCAAGTGCACCGACGCTTCTTCTAGGGCACCGCCGTCGGTTCATCCGACGGTGCGTTTTGCTTGTTTTCTTGCGTCTTTGACTTGGTTCTTTGCTTCCTTTGATTGTGATTGCATCCATGGGACCTAGATATGTCTACAAAGACATGCTAGACGATGGTTAGTCCCATTACTTGTGTTAGCATGAATCCAAAATCAACTCGAACAATGGCAAATGGGGCCATGTTCACTACAATCTCCCCCTTTTTGGTGATTTATGACAACACAAGCAAAGCAAGCATAAATTAGTGAAAATTGACAAAATTAGAGCCACTTACACTTGCTTGGATGCTTACCATCATCCAAACTCCCCCTAGATCAAACTTCCCCCTTTTTGATCTTCTCTTCCTATGTTTACACATAGCTTGCTTCTTCCCACTTTGGAAACACTAGTTTGCTTTGGTCCCACATTCTCCCCCTTTGGAATAAAATCTCCAAAAAGGTCCCAAAACAAAAGGTCTCCAAGGAAAACTAGCAAGTCCTAGAAAACATAACTCAAAGAGAAATGTTAAATGCAAGGGAGAAAGTCGCATGAACTATGATCCATATGTTTGATATCAATGAAGATACCACATGTGCAAAAAACTAAGGTGGATCACAAGCTCATGAGACTAGCATGATATAAACTATGCTCCCCCTAAGTGTGTGCACAACATGATAGTGTGAAAATCAAGTGCACAACTACAAACACTTGAAAGATAAGGAAGCTTAGAGCATATCATGCAAGGAGGTAGCTTAAAGGACAAGAGATAAGACAAATGAGTTCTTGTTACATTACCACTTGTCGATATCACTTGTAGTCTTTTGATCATTGCATACCTTCAGGGAATTTGTTCCTCTCTACCTTGTTGGCACCATATTGAGACGAGCCACTTGGAAATGATATCACTAGGTGACACCACTTGAAAGAAGCTTACAAAGAAAAAGCTTGGGGGTACCACAAGGATTAGGAATGTATGAGTACATTACCTTTGAACTTATATAGAGATATAAGCTCGCAAGGACATAACTCAATAGCATAAAGCTCATATTGCTATATTCACTCTTTTTAGAGATGATAGATCACATTGAGAGTGAAATAGCATTCTCTTAGAATGAAGTACCGCACCGGAACGCGTCGCCAAGGGACTACACAAAATAAGCTTGAAACAATGTTAGTCCCATAACCAAACCATAGGATGAGCTCCCCCTAAATGTGTGCATTTAGTATTTGAATCACCAACCAAATGTATGCACATTGTTTGTGACAACAAAAGGGAAGCTAACCCTATAGCTTGCTCATGCTGCAAAGAGATATATATGAAAACATGCACCATGAAAGAGCAAGTGTTGCTTTCCTACACACTAATCAAACCATGTAGGTTGCTCATGGGTTAGAACATGACACAAGCAACATACCATATGTAAACAACTAGGCACAGCAACAAATGCAAACCTAGACAAGGCAATGGAGCTTCAATGATATAAGAGATAGGTTCTAATTTTCATTACCTCAACTGGGGAACTTGGGCAACACATGTCCAACTTGCAAGCTTGGCTTCTAGGCTTGAATCTTCACAACTTCTTTGTGCCAAGCCAACCAAGTCCCCGATCTCATGGCCTTCAAGTGGCCTTTGGAACCCAAACCATTTGAGGCCCCTTCATGTTAGTGATGACTTCCTTGGGCACCCAAATGGGTTGGTTCCAACCCCGCTCCGTCTTCATCTTCCCAACCTTGTGTGCAACCACCTTGCCATTAGTCTTCTTCTTGATGATGTAGGTGTTGCTCTTGGCCTTGTTCTTGCGGTTGGGCTTGGTGGAGATGAGGGAGCTCTTGATGGTAGAGTTCATCTTCTTCTTCTCGCCCTTATCCATCTTCTTGACAAATTGAGGGCATTTGTAGAACTTGTGTCCTTCTCCATGACACTTGTAGCAAGTGACGGTTGCACCCTTCTCAAGCTTCTTCACCATGAGATCACAGTTATCTTGAGAAGGTTGGACGTTGCTCTTCATGTCTTGAGAGATGTCCACTTGTTCCTCATTGTTCTTGCCCTTGCTCATCAAGCTTGCCAACCTCTCACGGAGCCATTTCACTTCTTGCTTGAGCTCATCATTTTTCTTGCTTATGAGACAATTACATGTTTCTGCAACAACATTCTCATTGCAAGATGGTGAGCAAGATTCATCAATTAAATCAATGCAAGAAGTTGAAGCATCTACCTTGGAGATAGGAATTGGACAAGGGATAGATGATTCATCAAGCTCAAAGGAATCACTTGTTTTATTCTCATTGCTCTCAAGCTTAGATCTTAGCTCATCACACTCCTTGCTAAACAATTTGAATTTGCACAACAAATGTTCATAATTTGTAGCAAGGGTTGCACTAAGATCATTGAGAGCATTGAGTTCTTTGATTTCATTAGCTTGTTTTTTAAGCATTCCTTTTTGCTCATGGACTAGCTCAACAAGATCATCAAGAGAGGTGGTGTTGGATTCATCATCACTTACATTGCTCTCCATACCTTGGGCCATAAGGCACATGTGTGGTGATGATGAAGGACCTTGCATGAAGCGGGTGGTGAAGTTCTTTCTTGATTCATCACTTGAGCTACAAGAACATGATTCTCCACCACTTGTGCACTCACGGACAGCAACAATTGCTTCTTGCTTTGGCCTCCTTTCCTTGACCACTTTCTTCTTGGGCTTGTGCTCGATCTTGGTAAACTTGATGTGTTGATGATGACGCTCTTCTCTCAAGTGGATGTTGTAGCCGTACATGTTGATTTTCTTCACATACTTGAAGATCTTCTTCACGTACATGGCCACCATGGATTCGATCTCTTCATCACATGAGGAGTCTTCATCGTCACCATCATCACCATCATCTTCGCTTGAGCTTCCATGAGTAGCCATCCTACTCATCACCTTCTCTTGTTGGCATAAGAGAGCATGACTTGTGGTTGGAGAAGATGGTTCTTGGGGCTTTTCTTGGGGCGCCTTCTTGGACTTGGGCATGATTTGAAGCTCATGTGCCATGATCTTGCTTAAGATATGAGATGACTTCAATTCTTCGAGCTTCTTTTCATAGATGATGGCTTTCACCAAGTCATAATCGGGCGTCCGGAGACTTTGTAGGATCTTGCGGTTGATGTTCAAGTCCGTGATGTTCTTCACACCCAAAGCATTGATCTCATTGACAAGCACATTTAGGCGTGAGTACATAGATTCGGCATTTTCATTTTCAAGTTGCTTGAAGCTATTGAATTTCTCAAGGAGGCAACCGTAGCGTTCATTAGCTACTTCTTTTGAACCCTCATTTTGCTCCTTGATGGTTTTCCATAGCTCATAAGAATTATCACAAGTAAAAACTCTATTGAAAACACCTACATCTAGTGAGGAAAAAATGATAGTCTTAGCAATCACATCAAATTGCTTCTCCTTCTTAGTACCATTTTGCACGCCCTCATCGGTGACTCTCCAAACATCAAGGTCCTTTGCTTGGAGATAGGCCTCCATGAGAACCTTCCACCGAGGATTGCCCGTGCCATCAAAATGTGGAGCCAAACCTAAGGTATCCACCCCTTTCATTCCTCAACTCACTAGGCGGTGAAGCCTAACCGTTCCAATGAGCCGGTTTTCACAATTTACCAATCGAATTGGCGTTTCCTTGTGAAGGAAGTGAGTCCCGGCTCTGATACCACTTGTAGGGAATCGGATGCTCGTAGCCTAAGAGAGGGAGGGGGTGAATTAGGCAAGTTAAAAAAGTTCGAACAATGAATTTCAATTAACTTTGAAATTTATTGGTCACAAATTGTAGGACCAACAAAGCTTCCTACCATCCATCTTGTAAAGAATGCTTGCACTTGGCTGGCCTACCACAATCATTCTTGCTTCCTACTATAAATTATACTTCAATATGTATCGATGATGGACGAGAGGACTGAGGGACCATGTAATGTACCACATAGTTAATTATTTTTATGTAATATAATTAATTATTTTATGCATCAAAGAAAACTCTCTGATTTGAAACTTCAAATTGTTGGTTATCTGAATATTAGTATCGATATCATTGTAATCAATTAAAGAAATGCTTCACTTTGTGATGTCGATATATTACAAGGTGAGTCATAACGTGGATCAGTGGATGTCATGTACTTCGAGGAGATTATATTGTTTGGTAGAGGATGTACGTAGGTAGTTGTAGGCCCACTTCAATCCGTTTGCAGACGTTCTGAAGAATGCATTACTGCAGCAAGAGTCTTAGATGTACAGTTATGAATTTCTAAAGCAATATTTCTTCCTACACAGTCACCTCCATTCGTTCCTCCCCGCCCAGTATATATATTGTGAGGGCCGATGATACAGTACCTGCTAGCATCTGAATCGATCTAAACACACATAGCAGTGCCCTGCTCTACATGTAGTGTGTGATAGGGATGTGATGCGTCTGGAAATAAAATCGGACCCTCGGATGTGCAGATTGAAGTACATTGCCACAAAATTGCAACTGTGTGGGTCCATCCTGTACCAGCAGAATGGCAATTGCCTGCAGAATGTAAAAGAAACTTCCTCCGAACTCCGAAGGATGGAGGTTTACGGGAATGAATAGCAGCATGTTCCATTGTGTAACAGTACATACGCCAAAGGAATTCAGGTACCTCAAAGATAATTATCAATTTAGAGAATTTCAATCAGCACACAAATATGTGAGCAGAGGATCAAAATTTCACACATAAATGAAGCCAGTAGCAAATAAGAGATACAATGTCTTATAATAATAACTGATACAAACTGAGAAAAGTCTAAATACCTGGCCGAAATGCAAAACATGAATCTCCAGAGGCAGTTGGCTGCACATAGACCTGGCACTCTTTTGAAATTTTTTGATACTCCTCCTCAATAGCATCTTGTTCCGAGCAGCATTCATTATATGAAACAGAAATGTACGTAGGAAACATAAATGGCATTCCAACCACACCTACAAACTGTTTATATAATATTTTCTCAAAAAAAATATTTCTATAATATTTTGTAGGTAGTTGTAGGCCCACTTCAATTCATTAGCAGACATTCCGAACAATTCACTACTGCAGCAACACATGAGTCGTAGTTGTACGGTTATTAATGTCTAACTAAGAGACAATCACCTGCATTATTCGTGAATCCTCACTTTAAATATATGCAGCAGAGTCGAAGCTAACCCTTTTCTAGCTACCATTCGTCTCATAGAATATATAGTGAGAGTTTCAAGGATACCATAGGTACGCACCTAGCATGTGTGATAGGGATGTGATGCATCTGGAATGAAAAATGGAGTCTCCGATGTGCAAATTGAAGTATTTCCTTCCTCACCGGTAAACAAAGCAAAAAAAGTAGGAAACAAAGTGATACCAATTTCATCCTTGCCTTTTCATTAATTGTACTGTGAGAGTACATTCACACCACCAGAATGGTAATTGCCTGCAGAATGCAAAGGAAAGTAGGGAACGAATAGCATGCATGTAAGTTTCCATTGTATAAGGGCATGCAAATGGGATTCAGATACCTCAATGATAGAAATCAATTTAGAGAATTTCAGTCAGCGCACAAATATGTGAGGAGGATCAAGTTTCACAAATAAAAAAAGGAGCGAATAACAGTGATAATGTCATGTAATAATGAGTTCAACTTAATACAAACTGAGAAAACTCTGAACAAAACAAACATCTTGTGGTGGTAAAACATCAATCTCCACAGGCAGGCACTCTTTTAATTATATAGCATCTTGTTCTTTGCAACATTCAACATATGAAACAGAATTGTGTAGAAAATAGCAAGTGTGATTCTTTGTATTTTACATTTCCATTATGTCAATCAACTGAAAAAACAAGTGCACAAAGAGACAAAGAGGGCAGGAGTTTGATCTGGATGAAACTAGAATAAAGGGCAATAGAGTTTAATTTGATTTAATTTTGTCAAATCCAGTGCATCACAATTAAATTGTATGGCAGCATAATAAACTGTGCAATTAATGGGGACCTTTGTTTCGTCCATCAAGCCAAACCTTTTTGGACGACAAGGCACGTACTCTTGAAAACTGAAAAAAAAGTTCCCTACAATTAATGGCTTAAAAGTGGTGTCATAACATCTTCCGACCTCCGATCACATGGAGAATTGGAGATCTTCATGTGTTAACTTTGCACATTTTAAATCCTTCCAACATAAGTTTGAAGTACACATGGACAAAGTTGATGTACTCTGAAATTATTATACCAGAACAAATGCTCAATCCAACTTGCCTGTACGCCGTGAATATAAGAAGCATGTACCTGCCCTCAGACATATAATGATCATCTGCTTCAGCTCTCTTCCCTGTGTTGGGAAACCCATAGCCAGCAATAGTGTTCAGGCATGGGATGCGAAAGAAAAATGGAAAGGGAGGTACCAACACTAGTAAGTCGATATGAACACTAGAAGAATGTTGCAATGAGGGATTCGTCGATTCTGCACCACAGCATGTTGTGGGTTACTAATTTGCACTACAGCAGCAAAGAAGGCACAGAGAACAGCTAATATATATACATATATGTACTGGCAGGTTAGTGGAGTCGTAGATGTAAAGTACAGTGTACAGGTATAGCTAATAAGAAAACATAAGAACCCTTGTTTACTGTCAGAGGCAGTAGCAGCAAATGCAATGGCTGGCAAAGGATAATAATCATACTAGAAGAACGGATGAGCTAATTTATTCACATGGGAATGCATATTTTTAGTGTCAACGATAGTTTGCATTGATGGAGAAACTCAAATGTCAGTGATAGATTTGCATCGAGACGTTCGTTGATTCTGCAACCCTTGAACTACTATTACTCTGTCTGTGACTAGCTTGCAGCAAAGTTTAGTTCCAGTCCCTGGAGAAGACTGCCATTGACTTCGTTTTGTATATGGACATCGATCGTCTCGTCTCACCACCCAACCATGGCTGGAGAGCACCCAGCGAGCTGACACAAGCGTGATAGAAATTTTACAAATGGTGCAGTTTGGTCCAGCCTCTAGCCAAATGTTTTCATTATTATACATAGACACCATTTCACAATGAAGGCAATAGCATGGAAGATTATCAACTGAAGTAATCAAATGCTTCGTAGCACGCCCAACCCAGCCCATATATAAATGTGGTTGTACTAGCATCTCCAACTCCAAGAATCAATATACACACTTATACAAAAATGAGGTAGAAACGGATATATAACTGAGTCTGTTGATACCAATATATGCATGTGATGCGTTGGGAAACAGGTGTGCAACAAATGTTTATAGCCCAGGACAATACATGAAAGCATAGGGTGGATTATGGATCAGTGATCGACACTTCTGGTACTTTATGGCATGCATGGTGTCCGTGTTCAAGGCCTGAGATGTCACAATCAGGCAGTAAAAACTGTATGAAGGACAAGGACCTTCAGACATGCGAGAGGTGTCACCATCCTCATGTCCTATAGTACTTGTATAGGAACGGCCTCAGTAGCATCAGCAATTTAACTTTTTCGTAGTAAAGGCCTATTTATTAGTGGGAAAATTCAATTCATCCAACTTTTCCCTATTCACCCATCGAATTTCTCTCGCAGCACGCGATCAGTCCAATGTGGTAGCTTTTTCCTATTACAACACTATGCATACGCGTAATTTGCCGAACTAAACGGGCCCTACATCACACGAAGGTGCACGCCTCGAGTTTTTAATAAACCATGTGGTTCTTGCTGTATACCTGGAGCTTCAGTGCTACTCTTTGCAGAAGTTTGGGATTCTGCTGACCGAGGTAATGAAAGTCAATTTCTGGAGAAATATGGAAACTTGATAACCCATACTAATAAATTTCTTTGGGTGCGGTCTTTGTACGATTCATTAATCAACTTTCCCGAGAAAGCCACAGATCGATTATTCTACTATAGTTTAATCACCAAAGGAACACTACAGGAAAACCCGTCTTTACCGTGCGCCCTGCTCTTTGCTGTGCGCTTTATCTCGGGCGCACGGCAAAGATCGGTCTTTGCCGTGTGCCGGTCAAAACGCACGGCAAAGAGTGTCGTGCATTTTTTTTCTTAGCGCATGGCAAATGTATTTTTTTTCTTGCCAACAGTGGCGGTAAACGTCTGTTAGCCTTTGCCGTGCGTCGCTTGGAAATGAACGGCAAAGATATATCTTTGTCGTGCATTTTCCACAGGCGCACGACAAAGATATACCTTTGCCGTGCGTTTTCCCGTGACGCACGGCAAAGTATTTTTAAAAAAATTGATTTTTGTACTTCTTTTAATTTCTCTACTCCAAGAACATTATTTTGTACTCTATATTTCAAATTTATACATGTCTCGATAAATTTACTATTTTAAAAAATTATGTGTCACTTAAAGAATTTTTGCCGTATATGCCAAATTTGAATTGCAAGTGCATAAAGTAATGGAGTAAAGTTTGTGGGAAAATGATATTCATGTAATTGAATAATTTTGAAGACATTATCCATGAAATTGGATGAAATTTTGAACATTTTGGTCGCGAATCATGAAAATTCACATGCGGTTACAATGTTTTTTAATTGTATAAAATGCAATTATAAAAATCATGAGATTTGTCAAAAGCTCATGATTCGCTATGTGAAGCTTGTGATAAATTAAAGGTAAAGACTTCGGTGCATCCGGCTGTAGGGAGAAAAAAATCACAGCCGCATGGGGGCCCACCTTATCTCACCACATCCATCCGCACGTATGCCCCCGGTGGGCTTCATTCCTTGCATCCGTTCCATCGCGCTCCTCTCTCTCGCTCCATTCGCTGCGGATGGAGACACCGAGGCGGCGCTATGGCAGCGAGGGCGCGCAACGGCGTCCCCGAGCTCCCCGCCACCATGCGCCCGGCAAGGTGAGGCCTCCTAGGATCATCCTCCTCTCGCCCCTAACCTGACCCATGCTCACTCTCGCTGCCTAGGGTTTCATAAACTCTCCCGTGCGCTCGAGCTCCTCTACCCGGCGACAAACCGCGCGCTCCAAATCCCGGCCAAATCTCGGCACGGTGCCTTGCCCCCGACTGGATCCGGCCGCTGGCCACCCTCTCCTTCCTCTTCCCGCCAGAGGATCGGGCGAAGGCTGCCCCCTTTCCCGCGGATCGAGGCAGGCGACGCTGTGTTGACCCAGGCGCGGCGGTTCCCGGAGGGGCCCGAGGTGGCGGCCCCCTCCCCGACCTGGTGGAGGCGGTTCCGGAGCACAGCAGCAGTGGGCCGGCTGTTTCCCGACGCGGTCCCTTCTTCCCCGGCGGGCGTGCGCCCACAATAGATCCAGTGCACTTGACAAGATCTCCCACGGCCTCCCAACGAAGGAGACCGAGCAGCGGCACTCGACGATGGAGTAGCACTGCCAAGCGAACGCACACCGCACCCTGACCAACACCTCGCCGATGGGTTTTCCCCTGGTTAGTTCATGTCCACTGACCAATTAGGTTTGTGGAGACCGTAGAATGTTCATGTTGAGTTAGTGTAGTTCCAAGTTACCTTTTTGTATACTGCTTTTCATGTCATGGTTGTATGCTAAGTGATTAAGTTAGGAATGCTATTGGAGCAATGTAGTATACTTGGACTTGGTTAACTAAAACTTGAACCAAAATTGCACAATCTTAACAGGTCAATGGACTTAGTTTTGCTTTGGCAAAGTAGAATTTTAATTGTTCTGAAACTGTGCTACATAGACGATGTATTATATATGGTGGCACAATGAGATGTAGTCTGGGTTTAGTGAAAGGGTTTAGTATAACACCACCACCTTTTTTTCTCTGCTTTGCAGCACAATAATGTTCATGTTAGTCATATGCTAGACCAAATCTGGTAAGCCACTCTCTATTACGAACTTTCCTACACAGTAGCTCTGATCAGCTCTATACCAAAAGTATCACATAGATGACTTGAGCAGGATTCACTCACCCTGATCTTGTAAATCTGTGGTGACATTTTCACTATTAACTGAAAAGAAAGGTGTCTAGTGTCATTACTACCAAAATTTGCTCCAGAATCAATGAATTTTGTGCGATCTATAGTTCCTAGAAGTCTGTTTAATGTTAGAATAGTCTTTGATTCTTTCCTGCACTATAGGAGTAGACCAAAATTTAACAATGTTTGCTTACTGAGATATTGACAATTTCTTAGAAACATAGTTTAATTGATTGTGGATAAAGCTGTTCCAGTGTACTCATGGTTCATGTGCATTACTGTTGTGTGTTGGCATGGTAGTTGAACTGACAAGCTTATGTGCATTTTACATCACGTTGTGGGCCATTTATTACGAGAACAGAAATACGCCATAGACTTTTACCTTTATTGAAAAAAAATCTAGAACTAGAACTAGATCGAATCAAGGAATAATTGAGTTGTTTCTGCCATAACACAGAATTCAAATGTAGAAATCAACTGAGATTTCCCTCAGTTGGTGACCTTTGCATGTTTTAGTCGCAAAGGCAACCGCTAAATCATGCAGAGCCTGTGGTATAGTAACCAATACCGCTCCATATGGCTTCTTTTAGTACTAGTTCAGACATTTGTAGTATGCAGTCTACCTTATAGTTCTCAAATACGAGGTACAAAGTAAAATTGGGAACCTCATATGTTCATTCCTTTTGCAAATGGTTTAGCTCTTAAGTTTCATTGAATAACTTTTAGTAGCATACGGGGTTGTGGCGAATAGATAATAGTTCATGCATTTAAGCTTGTGTACTGCCTTCCAATCTAACCTGAGTAGATTGGAAGATTGATGTCGATAACTAAAAGGACATAAGCCAACTTGTTTTTTATCAGTGATAGATGTTGCCTAGTTGTTTAGGAGTAGCTTACCATTTTTGACAAATACTATGCGCTGAAAAAATAGATAAAACTTGGCATGGTTCATGATCTAATTTGCTTAGATTCTTTTCATAACTTTCTTATGATATTCCAAAAAGTTTCTTATTGTAATTTTTATTGCAGAACTGAATTGGAAATGTGTGACACTGAATCCATCAAGCCATGTAGCCTTAGCAAGCTGCAGAAAAAACATTCCCTATGGTGAGTACCATCAATTAGCATGTTTGACACTTTGTAGCAGTTATTAGGATTCTGCAATAGAACCAGAACTTACTATACATGTATTCATACCCCTTGTTAAGATTTAAATTGGACTATATTTCATAAGTCATATTTATTGGCTGCCTTAATACTAGGGTCACATAAAACTACCAAACAATTGTTGCTGGATTCAATACACAGCATGTCCTCTTTGACACTTTGAGGTCACACATTTCATCTTGCAAGCAACATATGCTTTACTACCAAATTATTCATTTTAATCTAGCATTCTTGTCTTCTGATTTAAGCATTTTTAATGATATGACAATCTGCCATATGTTTTGTTTTTCTATTGATCAACTGGATGCTTGTATCTACCTGTTGAGAATCATGAAGCAAAAACAATGATACTCAATATTATTATCATTTTCTTTTCCATATTGTTCTTTATTAAATATGTAATGCTTTGCTTTCACAAACTATTATCAGTTGACCATTGTAGCTAGCACAACTTTTATGATGTTACATATGCCTTTTTAGCTGTCCTCTATTACCACTAGTTTTTTTCATAATACTATAGCTTGCTAATATCTACTTGATGCACTTACTAATACGATATTTTGTGGGATTGACAGTGACAATCGAATGATTACAAATTATTTGTGTTGTGGATTTGTGGGAAACAAGTTCAATAGGAAATTATATTATACATATTATTTTATATGTTTTAGGCAAATCGGTGTACTTAGATAAGTAAATTACTATTATTAGTCTGGCAAAGTAATGTTATATGTCCTGCTCAATCAAGCATGTCGTGCCAGGAGCGTGGCATGGACGCATCTGGGATCCTGCTGGGCATTCCTCTCTGTCTCTCTCTCTAAGTACTGGATCCTGTTGGGCACCAAGCAGGACGTATTCTCTGGTCGCATGATCTGGTTCAGTTCAGATTTTCTGTGTGCAGTTGGATGTGTTAACGTCATGTCCGTGCATACGTGAATGGCAACAGGATCATTTTTGTAAGCGTATTCAGTCATACGCTTACTTTTATCTCTTGTATTCTGCATGGTCTTTTAGGTAATTAACTATAGCATAATTTTCATACAACCATATATATACAACTAGCTTCAAGTATAGCATGTGTTGTTAGACAGCAACTTAGTATTGTTTGGTACACAAATCAGCATATTTTAGCCACAAATTCAGATGATTGAAAAAGCAACTTAATCAACCAAAGATTAAAAGTAGAACATGGGTTTAGGTATAAAGAGCCAAAAGAATAAAAACATGAAGGCATGTTAATATACTAATCTGACCAACTATGTTACCATATAAACTGTTGTATATATATAGTGTCATGAAACTTAATTCATTTTACCAGCTAGGGAAACAAAAACATGCAGGCATGTTTGTATACCAATCTAGCCAACTATACAATGCTGTCCTCTCTGTCTTTTTGGTTTCCAGCAATCACCATATCTTTTTTTCTTTTTTTTCCTTTCCTGCAGCATTGTGTCAACTAACCATATGGTTTTTTTTTGAAATTAAAGGCAGGAGCACTGCCATATCATTTAAGAAGAAAGCAGTTGTACATCATGTCGGGCTTAACGCCACCATCACAAATACAACACACATGAACAACGCACCCAACAAAACACTACACCAGCTCAACCTGGAAGAGAAGCCAGAAGCCACCGCCGTGAACTGCGCTGCCGTCACCAACGATGTGCCACGCCTACAGACGCGACCCGCTGCAAGCCAAAGCGACAACTCGAGCTCCTCCACCACGGGCCCATCAACCTCAAGCCACACACACAAGGCCGTCGATCCCCCTGCTCCAAAAAGCGTCACCATCAACCTCAAGCCACACACACCATATGGTTACTTCCTCTGTTTTTGCAGACTTTTTGCAAGTGAATTTACAAGCAGCTAGGAGGTGGAAGAGACAAAATTGCACAGATTGGCAAGTGAATATAGTCAATATACAGGCAGCTAGGTGGTAAGAGAGACAAGATTGTGCAGATCGGCAAGTGAAGCTAACGTACATATGCTACCAGCCATTACTAGGACTCAGCTACCGTAAATTCTGATCATGCAGGCAACAAAACCAATTTTATGTCGTGTGTATGCACCAGTTTGCAATCCTGGATCTAGAACTTAATCTCGTCTCTTTGGTTAAAAATAGTGAAACTTGCTGGCGATTTTTCTACCAGCCAGGCGGAATTTTTTGAATTGTTTGTGCAGTGAAATTCATCAAGGATAATGTGGAACTACTTTTTTCGAACAGATTTTTTTTCGAAGTTTCAAACCGCGTTTTTGTCTGGATACCGTTGCCTCCGCGCCATGTGTTTCGCGTCAGAAAATGTGGGCCTGGGGAAGCAAAATGCGGACCGGGAGAACTGACCAACGTGGGTCACGTAACATATAGTCAAACTTGCTAAAAAAACAGCCGGCTGTACCCTAAGCTATATTACAGCTGGCTGTAAAATAGTCTTGTCCTAAATTAAATAGAGTGTTTTGAGCAAGTCGTCATGGATGGTGTTTGAAAACCGAAGTATCTGACTAAAAGTTTCAGAGTGTTGAGAGCCACTTGATTAGGTTTGTAGCCGTAGTAAAGTTCAAATTTGAATTTGAATTCAAAGTTTTTTATTTAGGCAATATACAACTTATATTGTCTCATCCTAATTTATGGTGATTTTTTGGAACCATTTGATATTTTAGTACATTAACTCTAACTATGAGGTTAAAATGGACATAAATGGAAAAAATCTTTGTCGTGTGCCGTGGTCCCCTGGCGCACGGCAAAGAATTATTTCCAGCCAACCCCACCGCCGGCCCATGAATTCCACCCCCGGCCCATTTGCACCTCCAACCCAGCCCAACTCCACGCCTCAGCTATTTAAGCACCGTCCCCTCCCCTAAACCATAACACCCACTCCCTCTCTCCCCTCCCTGCGGCCGCTGCCGCCCCTCTCCCTCCTCTCCCTCCCCAGATCCTGTAACACCCCAGGTGTTTAACTTATTTTAATGAAGAGTTAAGCCCTGTTAAGAGTTAAACCCTAGAAGCCTGAGAATATCCGTTCGTTGGCATGGCTATATCTCAAAATTTTGTATAGCAACTTGAAAATCGGCCAATACGAAAGTTGTTTGCTACCTCTGGGAACACATTTTCTACAATTGGCGGTATTCCAAATTCTAAGTGGAAGATGCCCAAAAACTTGGTCAAAGCTGTTTTGAACAGTAAACCGGGCTGAGAATTCTGCCAACTTCGGTGCGCGTTCCAAGCCAAAGCAATGCTCAAAACATATGTCACCCTTTGTAAAAATTGTAGTCCTTGGACCCATCTACACCTTTTAGTTTTGGAGATTTTGAAGTTCTGTTCAAAAATCTAAAGTTAATCTCAGTCAAACTTGCCTAGACCACCCATCCCACGCGCCCCAGAGCCCCAGAGCGTGCGCCGTGCCGCCGCTAGCACCCCGCCTTGGCGTTCGTGCCGCGCGCCTCCCAGAAACGCTAGGCCCCACAGACGTCATCAGGGACGCGACGTCAGCAGCCCAAAACCGCCTGCTGCCCATCGTTTGATCGTTTCACTCCACGCTCTTATCCCCTCCGTGAACGCTGTCGACACGCGCCGGCCTCGTGCCACCGCCCTGTCCCAGCGCGCCACGCACCGTCCTTCTCTCTTGCGCCCCAAGCTGAGGCCTTGGCCTCGAAGAAAGGCCTCCTCCGTCACCTATAAAGCCACCACTAGAGCACTACGCGCGGGCGCACAGACCGCCGCCAGGCTGCCGCCATCCGTCATTGCCGCCACCACCGGCGTGCTTCTGTCACCACCGCTGGCGACTCCCCTCGAACCCTTGGAAGCTCACAGGACCATGAGGTAACCAGTTCCGGTCCCCAGTTCACCGGAGCAGAAGCTCCCACGGCCTCAGATCCACCGAGCCGCCGAGCTCCCTCGCCGGTCGCTCCTCCGCCCCAACCAAGCACCGGAATGGAACCCCAGGTGATCCCACGTGCCTCCCCGCCACTTTCCCGGCCGGACCGAACCTTCCCCTCACCGGAATCGAGCTCCCTCCGCCGGCCATGGCGCTAGGGACTCTTTTGCAATTGGAGTTCTCGTTCCAGGGACCTATCTGTGAGAACCAGGGACCTGTTTGCGAGACCAAAATTTGCAGATCTAGGGTTAAAAGGCTGAAACTTGCAAAATATGTATAAAATCATAGAAAAATCGAAAAAATTCAAACTCAACTGTTTTGGAATCCTTGTGATGAATACTATCTTTTCTAGAAAGAATGTATATACTTTTGATGCTTAGTTTTTAAACTAGATTCAAATTGATTAGTTTGGCTAGATTTGAAATAATTCAAATTCTAGAAGTGATCTGTTGCCAAATTTTGGATATGTTTCTGGTATGATCATGAGTGATCTCTGGTAGAAAGATGGCACTTAGTTATCATGTGTATCTTTACTTATGATTTATTTTCTTATATGCTAGTGCATCTGTTTTTGAATTTTATAAATTAATTTGTTGATCATTTAATGTCAATCTTTTGCCACAGCTCTGTTTCATGATGATTTACCCCTGTTAAATAGTATGCATGCTTTTGACATGTTTAGCTTAGTCAAATAAATTACCATGGTTTATTAAGGTTTTATTCATGAGTGTAGTTTCTTTAAGATTGTTTGCTGAGTAAGTGCATGTCTCTGTTATTTATACTGCCATATAGCCCTGTGTGAAGTTTCAGCTCAAAAGGATGTATATTTATTTATGTGTGATTTAATTCTAATATACTAGACATAGTTTTGTGTGATTTTCATGCTAGCATTGGTTGATGGAATGAGTTGGTTTATGGGCAGTAGCGTGCTTAGTGTATCAAGTTCATGGCTGAGATGAGTTTTGTTCAGTTTATATATATAATAATCGGAATAATGTTTGAAGCAAATCATGCTCAATAAGTGGAATAAATTGTGTTGGGGATTCAAGAATCGGAAGGAACCCCCGAACACATATAAGAAGAAACCCAAGAACGCGTACAAGAAAGGACTCGAGAACTCGAAGACAAAGAATCTCCGAAAGCCTGTATTTCTTCTCAAAAGTTGTGAACCCCTTTACACGTGCCCTCCGGGCCCCTTTTATAGGAAGACGAAGGGACTTTTACCTTCCGATATTGCCCTCGGATCTGAAGAATATTCCTAGGTGGCAACATGTACATGAATGTCTTTTACATCGCGTAATTTGCGGATCTTAACTTCATATATTTACAAGTCAGCCACTCGTTCACACCTTGAACCCGGACTTTTGATACCCCGTCCTTGACCCGGTCCATTCACGGCTTTCGCCCCTCATTCGCGAAGACCTTCAGGCGCACAAATTCCCGTATCGAATCGTCGAAACCATCGCCGAAGTAGAGTTTCCCAAGTCTGCGAAGATCTCCGAAGTTTCCATCGTCCTGAAACGATAAACAAGCTTGCGAACTTGAACTCTTTCAGCGATCTTTTCGCCCAAGAGTAATAGGTTAGCGAATTTTACATTCATGCTTCACATTAGCTGTAAATCTCGAAATATCACACCATATTCCCCAAAAGTCGTGAAAATGTTCACTCTTCTTGACACTTTTCTGCGCACAACACTGAATTCGCAAGGGTCATATAATCTCCGAAATTTCTAGGGTGAAAGGTTTTTACCCAATTCCCCAACACTAGCCCCTCAGGGAAGCGGGTTGACTCTGACGATCCGTTTCCACAAAAAATTTCTTGAATTGTGGTAAAAAACGTCACCCTCAGATCGTCGGAGAATACACGCGTCCCCCATTCTACCCGAGCCAAGCCAGCCATGGCGACCGCCGTGCGCTCCTCGCACCTCGCCCCCTGGCCCGGACAAGAAGACTCCAACTCTTGGTGCAGCTAGCTCCTCGGCTGTTGTTGCTCCTCCTAAACCTCGAATGAAGAGGGCTTCGCGAAAGGAGAAATCCAAGGGCAATGTTGGCGATGCTTCCACTCCTGCTGTTTGTCCTTCGAAGACTAAATATCTAGAATCCAACAAGAGGAAGAAAAGCACAAGTTACTTGACATCAAGTTCAAGTGACATCCGTCTCTTGCAAAATTAGGCAAGAAAAAGGCAAAAAAGGATGTGAAAAAGGTTTCTACTGTTGTTATTCAACGCGTCCCGTCGGCTTTTTCTGACGAAGAGACGGAAGATGTACCTTGCCGAACAGGTTGTTTTTCTTGCATTTGCTATCCAAGTTCTGAAAATGAATTTGTTGATGTTGAAACCTTTTAGACGCGCCGCTTGAAGCTCAGACTGCTTCTGAAAAACCCGCTGTCATTGCTTCTTCCGAGGCCGAAACTTCCAAGGCTCTTGCTACTGGCGACGAGGCGTCCCCAAAGTTTGCTGAAGACTTAGAACGTACAGTGGATCGGAGTGGTGGTTTGCTTGCAGATCCTTCTTTGATTGAGACTCGCGAAGTTATTCCCGAAGAACAGGACCCCACTCCTGAAGTCGCCGCTGACAATGAAAGCTTCGATATGTTTTTCAGAGGTGAATTGTTGAGTGTTGGTGGTCCGGTGTCTGGTAAAGATGGCGGTAGTCCTAGATTTTCTGTGATGTGGAGGTCCTCTAAATTTGTGACTGAATATATGAGTGAAACAGGAGAAGATGCTTTGAAGGTGATACCTCGCCTCTATGATAAAACAGTTGCCGCTCCTGGGGGACAAACTTCTTCGTCTCTTCAAATATCATTGAAGACTTTTGATTCTGCTGTCAAAGAGTCCACGAAAATTTTTGATTTGAAAGGTTTGTTTACTGCTCTTTATTTATTTTCTACAATCTTTCTGTCTTCCCTATTGAGCCCGTTTCATTCTCTTTTTCTTTTAAGCTTTCGAGGAATGTCTTCGTAACCGTCCCTCCTCAGAACTTTCTAAGTTCAACTCCGTCCTTAGTTTGCAGACAGCTATCGTTGGCGAGGTTGTCTCAGAGAGGTTCAATGAAAGTGAGCAGCTCGTGAGCAAGCTCAGTGAAGAATCTCGTGATCTGAAACGTGATCTAGAGAAGACTCGAACCTTGAACTTTGAGCTAGAAAAGCATATTAACGAGCTGAAAGAGTCTTTGAAGAAATCCCAAGATGAGAAAAAGCTTGCTGACATTTCTCTTCATAACTTGAAGAAGGATCATGATAAGCTTGCTAAGGCCCGCGAGGATGATCTCAAGATGATTCAAAATCTTCGTGAAGATGGTGACAAGAACACTACCACTATAAACGAGCTTTGTGGTACTAACGTCGAACTTGTGACAAAAAATACTGATGTTGCGAAAAGTCTCAGCACAAAAGAGCAAACCATACTGAGTCTCGAGAAGGCTTTATCTGAGCGGAATGAATCTCTGAGCAAGGGTGCTGAGGGAATTCGACAAAACTTCAAGCTTTTATTTGAGGAATGTAGAGAGGCTCTTGGCCAGTTCGGCACCCATCCGAACCCTTTTCCAGAAACAGATGATGCTTCAGAGGTAATGGACTGGATGTTGAAAGAATTCAAGGCTCTTCTGAGCATCATATCTGGTGCCAGTAACTTTGCTGCAGTCTTCTACGTGGAAAGTTTACTCAAACTTCTTGAGAACTATGATTGTGTTGATCTTGTGAAGTTTCGTGGAGCGATTCAGCGGTTCCCAGATGCTGCCAGACTTCGGCCATTCGTGCTGATGAAGATGTTCGGGCTATAAAAGTGAAGTTCATGAAAGAATTTTGGATTGCTAGCGGACGGGAATTCGCTGAAAAGACCGCCCGTGATATGCTTGAGGAGGGCTTTTTCTAAATTTCTAGCCTTTTATTGTCTTCTTTCTTCTTAGTACTGATGTTTCTTCATTAATTTTTGCTTGATCCTTTTCCCAGCTGATTCAGAAGGAAACTAGTGCTGAGATTGAGAAAGCCCTCGAAGCAGCTTCCAAATCTGATGGGAACGAAGAGGGTGACGACGATGTTGATGACAATGAAGAAGATGGTTCCAGAAGTGGGAGCAGCAGCAGTAGCAGTAGCAGCAGTGATGGTCACGACGGTGGTAGTTCTGAACAATGCTCAAGTTCTCCGAAGGTTGGTATTGTTGGCTGACGAACTCGCTCGAACCGTTGCTTTTGGTGTTTAAGAATTGTGAACTTGTATACTCATGAGTTGTGGCCCTCTCTAAACTTTTGTCTTGTAAACTTTAACCTGCGCAGGTCTTGCAAGGTGGGCCTGTGCAGGACATCATACCTTTGCGTTTCCATCGCTAAGATCAGATAGTTAGTGGCGAAGCTTGGCGCTTGTATAAAGAAGCTCATCCTGGATGGAAGTTCTCTGAATTTTGGCTTCTGTGTTGTCTGTATTTCTCGATGCGTAGCTTTAAGTTGAGTTGGTTTTTTCTTCATTGCGACGGTTATGCTCTTGCAACTGAGGCTTCAAGTTCACGTACCTTTGTGAAGACGGAGCCCCTTAGACCCATAAGCGGTGATTGCAATTTTGCTTATGCTAGTGATGTTGCAGAAAACAATGGTCGTAACCCAGGCTGTATTGTTGAACTACCTTTTTGAACTTTCAGCTCGTGGAAGCTGTGTAACGTACTCTATGAAATTTTGTATGAAACTAAGGCAATAAAGTCATTTTTAAGAAAAAATGTCACCCTTCCCACCTTGCCGTTTTCATGCAAAATTTCATGAATAGCTCCTTTCGTGGACCTGGTTTTCTCTTAAAACATAAACTTGTACTCAGAGTACGAGTCGACAAAACTTGCTTCGCGAGCTTGTGCCTATGCAGCAAACTTGCTTAGGTTGATATCGCAACTTTCAGTTGCTTCAACCTATTCTTTCACTTGACATTCTTACGAGGGCAGCCGAGCCCCTTAGTCTGCAAAATAGCATTTTTAGCTCGAAAATTTTCCTAGGTAAACATCACTTCGTAGATTTATTCGCGGATATTCACTGCTATGATACTTAAATTTCTTAGCATACCAGCGCGAACTCATGACCTACAAAATTTTGGATCAGATATTACTTCGTGACTTTCTTCACAAATATTTTCATATCAAGACGTTTGAACTTTCTGGGCCACAACTTGTTGTTGCCTCAGGCCCTTTATTAGGATGTCCCTTTACTCTGGGATCTAGGCCACAACTTGTTGTTGTCTCAGGCCTTTTCGTAGGATGTCCCTTTTACTTTAGGATCTAGGCCACAACTTGTTGTTGTCTTAGGCCTTTCGTATGATATCCCTTTACTCTGGGATTCTTGGCTATCACGGGGCCTTCGGCTATCAAGAAGCCTTTTCACAAAAACTTCTCTTTCTCTTTCAGAACTTCGGCTATCACGGAGCCTTTTCACGAAATCATTCTTTCTTTTTGGAATCTCGGCTATCACGGAGCCTTTTCATGGAATCATTCTTTCTTTTTTGGGATCTCGGCTATCACGGAGCCTTTTCATGGAACTTTTCATTCGCACTTTGGAACTTAGGCTATAACGGAGCCTTTTCATGAAACTTTATGAGAGCCAGGTGTGGTTCGAGGACCGGTGGATGGTCGCTTCCTGGTGTGATGAGTGATTGACAACGTGGTGTGGACTGATTCTTGGCTAAGTATTGCAGTGCGGTTGCGGCTTGACTGCGGTGCAGTGTGAAGAACAAGCGTGAAAGGTCGTTGCGGTGAGGCCTCGGTGTGGAGAAGACAAGTAGGCTTGGTTCGAGGGACCCGGTGGACGGGGTGGGTCAAGTGCGGGCCGCATGGTGGCAAGAACGGCAAGATGAAGTCATGGACGGTTTCTTGGTTGAGCCTCAAAACCAAGGTCGAGCCGACTACGTGGGAGCCGAGTCATGAGTGGTGATTGGAGGCTACACCGAGTTCGGGGTTTCCGGTGGTTCACCGAAAACCACCGGGTTCCTTGGTTGATCCACAAAGCCAAGACCAAGAACCAAGACAAGCCTGCATCGGGCCGACTGACCGGGTCTCGACCGGCTCGACGGTGGTACCGGTCCGACCGGTGAGGATAACCGGTCTCGACCGGTGCGACGACGCGATCCGTCCGAATCTTCGGAGGACACACGTCGGGATCGCAAGGCTTGCGTCGAGGCTAAGCAAGCTGCGTCGCCGGGCATCCGTCCGATGGTGCGAAGACAAAGACTTCCAATTTCGCCTCGAGGCATGTATCCCTAGTTAGCTAGTAAGGGTATTTTAGTCTTCGGTTGCCTCCATATAACCCAAGTGGTGAGAGGATGGCAGCCATCTCTTGGAACCCTAGCTCATTTGGTTTTCCTATTTTCCTTCCTATTTTCTTAGGATTTTCGTAGGACTAGCTTGAGAGCTTCATGGTGAGATCTTGTGAGAGGAAGGATGATCGGCAAGCTAGACCTTGTATGAACCTCTTTGGTATGTATAGATGATTCGCGTGGTTCCTCAAGGCTTGATGTGTCTTTCCTGCTTTCTCCTTTTGGTGATTTTCGAGCCTTTTCTTGGCGATTTTCTTGGAGCGATTTCGAGGCCTTTCTCTTTGGGATTTGGTGGGGATGTATGCATGAACCCTTCGTGGTTCTTTTCCTTTGATTCCCTTCCAAATCCGTGAGCAAAGGGGCTCGATTTTGGGGTTTTCGTGGCTCTAGGGTTAGAGGCGTTCTTGGTGGGATTTCTTCGATTCCTCTTGATTTGACAAGTTTTGGTGGACCAAATCTTGGCTATGGAGTACCCATGAGGTGTTCCTACTATCCCCAAAGTCTTGTGCAAAACCGTGGAGCGGATCGGGAGATCGGGAGTTGGATTTGGAGGAGTTGACATGGTGTTCATCCCGAGCTGCCTGTGCACGACGGCCCGACCGGTGCTCTTGACCGTCGGACCGGTGCTAGCCCTTGGTGGGTTTTTGTCTCGGGAACAACCTTGTCCGTGTGGTTTTGTCCCGTGGTCCCGCTGATCAGTTCTTGGAGTGTTTGGAGTTGTTTTGCTAGGGTTTGTGAGGGGTTCTTCTTCCTCACGTTGTGTATCGTGGTGGTTTTGTTCCGTGGCCTAGAGGATTCATCGAGGCTTCGGAACGTTCTTCTCTCGTCTAGCCAGGACCGACCGGCCCATCCACCGGTCCGACCGGTGTCACCGGTCCGACCGGAGCAGCCATCGGTCTCGACCGGTGTAGCACAGCACAAGAAGCGTGCAAGTTTCCGCTGTGTGTTTTGGTGAGTTTTGGCTAGGAAGGTTGAGTGTTGGTTCCTAGGACCGGTAGCACTCCGGTGGCTGCGTGGTCTTGACCAACTTGGGTAGTTGGGTCGGAGACGTGAGTTGGAAGCGTGTTCGTCTTGTTGGAGTTCTCATCTCCTTCGAGAAGAATTTTTATCGGCTCCCATTCACTCCCCCTCTCCGGTTCGCCTAATCGGTCCTTCAATTGGTATCGAGCCGGTTCGGGTCTTTATTGACTCTTACCAGTCTAAGATCCAAAGATGGCGTCAGAACGGGTTGGTCCTCCGCGCCGATGGGAAGAACTACCGAGATGTGGCAAGGCGGATGGCGTTCCTCCGCGGAAAGGGTCGATCCTTTGGGATGTCACGGTGAACACGACTTATGTTCATCCGATGAACTTCCTTGCTCCAGGATCGAGGATATGTTGAAGCCAACAACAAGGTGTCGACTACTTGTTTCGTGCTCGTGTCGTCACTGAATTCGATCGGGTTCGCAGAGGACTTAGCTTGTAGGATTTGGGAGCAGCTTGAAGGATGCTCATGCGGAATGCTCGGGTTCGAATGCTCGGATATGTACGCGACTTCACGGAGAGAGTACGAGAACTTCACTCATCTCCGGCGAGTCCGTCGATGCCCTTTTCCAGATTTATCGTTGTGAACAACATGAGAGCCAATGTGGACGTCCTCCCATACAATGATCATGATAGAGCCGTGAAGCTCTTGCACTCGTTGGATCGCACTGTATGGGACGGAAGTTTGAGGCTATTGTTGAGTCCGAGAAGTATGACACCTTGACGGTGAACGAGCTTTCTCAAGCTCAAGTCGGCCGAGTTGGACCGTGGTATGACAGCCAAGATCGAGACCCGACCGATTCTCATAGTCTGCCGGTGGGCAAAGGAGCTAAGTCTAACGCTAACGCATCTTCCGTGATGTACTCTGTCTTCTTTGATGTCTTTGCCGAATGAGGAGTTCGACGTGCTTGGAGAAGACGAAATGGCTGGCGTTCCGTCAGCGGTTCGAGAGGTTGCACGAGAACCGGGTGAACACGAGGAGGACAAAGACGGACGCAGTGCGGCAAGCGTGACACTTCTGCCGTTGCCGGAGAAGATGGAGAACAAGGACGGCTACAGGCACCGATCGAGCAAGGATGGCAAGTACCGATCGAGGCGCGATCACAAGCACAAGAACAAGCACAAGGACGAGCGACGGTCGAGGAAGAAGGATGGCCGCGGCAGGAAGGCCCGAGCAATGGTAGGAGCGAGCGACGTCGACTCCAGCTCCGCCTACTCTTCCTCAAGCTCGAGTAGCAGTGAAGATGAAGGTGATCGGCGCAAGAACAAGAAGTCATCCAGGAACTTGAGCGGGTTGAGCTGCTTCGCGAGAGATGGCTTCTGCGGCATGGCCCGTAGCTCCGGCAGCAAGAAGAGCCACCAGAGTGACTCGGACTCTGACTCCGAGGATGAGGTATGTGATGAGCTCTCCTCTTTGCGCAAGGAGAATGATGAGTTGGTTGACTTGCTTGATAACCGCGATCACATGCTTAGAGAGGCCAAGAAGATGAGGAAAGAGCTTAGGCCTCACTAGAAGATGCTAGGAACTGTGGTCGAGCTAGAAACCCAGAACCTAGATGCTAAGCTTGAGATTGATTCGCTTAAGGCTTCTCCTGTGGTTTCTGATGAGATTGATTGTGATTGCCTGTGTACCTAGCTGATCTTATCGCTCTTAAGGATAAGCATGCTTCTACTTGTGATGAACTAGATGCTTAGGGTTGAAGTGGCTGAGCTTAAGTCTAGATCTGCTTTGCTAGGTGCTTGCACTTCTTGCCCTGTTTTGCATGGAAAGATTGATGAGATGCATGCTTACACTGTTTCGCTTGAGGCTAAGTTGAAAGAGCCTATTCCCACTTCTTGCTCTACTTGTGAATTGCATGCGGTTAAGAATTTGGAGCTTGCACATTATGTTGATCGCTGCGGATGAAAATGATGAGTGAGAAAATGTATGAGCTGGTTGTTTGTCGTCGAGCCTCGGCTCGGTATCATGATAGCGGCTTTCAAACGCTATGATGGTCGAGCACTTGGGGTGACAAGCTTGGAGAGAAGCGTGGTGAGGGAGTTGAGAGAATTGGAGAGATTCCTATCCCACCACCAAATGACACAAGAACAAGTTTGAGCCCAAGCCCAACCATCTCAGAAATAAACTTGACACTACTCCAGATCCACCCATATTCCCTCACCCAACAAATGATTTTCAGAAACCGGTGAAGTTTGTGAGCCCAAAGGGAGGTGAGGAAGGAGAGAAGAAGGGTGAGAAGCCGAGGTGGGCAGCCCCAACCCAAGCCTAAGCCTAAGCCCTGCCCATATAAAGTTCCATTGTGGGTATTGTAGGAGAGATGGTCACAAGGATGAGTTTTGCTTCAAGAGGAAGCGTGAGGAGAGAATGGCTAGAGAGTGGGCTAACAGGACAGTACCACCCCTCTAATGGTGTACCCGAGCCTCGTATGTCAGATGCCAGGCCAAGGCGTTTGTGAGGACGGTTCCGGCTTGGGGAGACCGGCTGCAGGTGTTGCTGCTTGGCGAGCCACAGCCGTTGTACTACACCGGCAGACCGGGTCTGCAAGCGGGCAGAGTCGGATTCGTGCTCGTGAGGATGCTCGGTTTGGTTACGGAGGTCGTGGTTACGGTGGTTGGTATGGAAAGTTTGCGGTGTGGTCGGTTTGCTAGGCGTTCTCCACCTCGTGCTCAATACGAGGTGAGAAGAGTCGTAGCTTTGAGATGGAGCGGAGGAACGATCCACGGTTCCCCTTCGTGGTTTTCGTCCTCCTCCACTAGAGGGTTAGTTCCTCGTGGTGGTTACCGTGGTGGTGTTCGTGGTGGTAGCTTTGATAGGCGTGATGTTTTGGTTTGTGCTAACCCCACTTTGGAGCAAATGGCTCGACCTTGGTTTTACTCTTTTGGTACTAACCCGGTCTTTGAGTCGTTGTTCACTCACCGCTCGCTTTTTGAATTTCGGTGGGAGACAGGAGAACATTTGGTTGATATCGGGGTGGTTCTCGGCCTCATACCCGGTGATGATATGGAGGTACATCACTTTCGGGACGGTGGACAAGGATGGGTGACTTGAAGAAATGATCAAGGTAAGTATTTTGTGTGATCTTCAAATGTGTGGCTCAAGCCACTTGGTCTGCTTTGCTCCTTGCCCTATCTCATGTATGTAAGGTGAGCTTTGTATGCTCTTTGACCTTAATGCATGAGTTTAGGGGGAGCCTGTGTGCTTAGTGTGCTCTTTGCTCTATCATGTGTACTAAGGGTGAGCTTTGTATGCTCTTGGCCCTAATGCATGTGTTTAGACTGAGCTTGTGAGTTTTGTTCTCCTTTGTTTTTGCGGTGGTGTCGAGCCCTTTTGCCTCCCTCGAGGAGCCGGTCGTTTGTGAGCTTTGTGTGTGGAGCTTCTTTGTAGCATATGTATAGCTTTCCTTTGTGCATTTCTTGCATTTGGCATGGCATATGTAACATGATGTATAGGCATCTTTGTATCTTAGGTTGCATGCATTTTGTATCATATGCATTGTTTAGGAAAGGCTTCTCTTATACACATTGTTCACCATGGAATGACATATATGTCTTTGTGAGCTAATTTGGTAAGCTATGGTTAGTTTGGCTTAGCTCTTGATAATCTTGGTTTGTATCCATGGTTGATGGCTATGTTTTGAAAAATTTCATATATATGCTCTCTTGTGAGTAAATGCCTTTACATGATCTTGACATGTTTTAGTGGCTTGGCTATGCTTAATTTGTGGTTGGATAGCTTATTTTGATCATATGGGGCCAAAGGCTCATTTGCCATCATGAATGTTTAGCCCCATGCTTCATCTTGTGGAGGGGCATAAGTTCCTTTTGTCGCAAAGACATTTCATGTACCAATTATAAATCTGAAAATGAAATGTAAATTGCTTGAAAAATGTGCTCCCATGTCATATGTGCTAATTTTAATTTGCTTTGGGTGCTTAAATCGTTGCATGATGCCTACCAATGAGAAGTCTCATATATAGAAGTAGGCACATGGCTCGGTGGCTTTGACATGACATGAGGTGCTTGTGGGTGTTTATGATGGTCTTATGCTTAGAATGGTTGTCCTAGCATGAAGTTTGTGTGGCTTTGCCATTTTGACATGTTTTGCTCATGTTTAGGACTTTGCTCATGAGAGGGTGATTTTTCAAAATTGCTAAATTCTATCTTAGCTTCACCAATGGTTGTGAAACTTGGTGATCATGAAGTTTATGTCTTTACGAAGCTATAGAGTATCTAACTTGCTCGTTTGGACATGTGTAGCATCCTATGTTGAATTTTGTCTATTTGAGAAGCTCTAGGTTGCATTTTTGCATTTTTGGCTTGATTCATGCATTGTCAACAAGGGGAGAAGTTTGAGCATGTTCATCAATGCATTTGGAAGGTTTTCGTGGTTTCGAGCTATTTTGGGCTCTGTTGTGCAGTCCGGCCGGTTAAGGTCACCGTCCGACCGGTCGAGTGCTGGTCCTGTTCACATGTTGCCCACCGGTCTGACCGGCGGTGGTGTCGACCGATCGACCAGTCGAGGCTGAGCTGTTGCTGCCTGCTTTTGTGAAGTGGTTCGCATGCATTTGTCGAGGGAGTTGCATCGATTCGGGGAGCTTGCATGTGTGCGGGGAGCTCTTTGTGGTTTTCGAGCTTTGATTTGATGGTTTGTGCTCTTTGCTTGAGCATGTTTTGTCGGTTTTCGAGCTTTGATTTGATGGTTTGTGCTCTTTGCTTGAGCATGTTTTGTCTCGGATGTGTCGAGCCGTTGCCCTTGCCTAAGGGGTCCGAGACTTGTCTTCTTCAAGTGATCTTGCTCTTTGCCTTTTCTTTGGCTTTCGATCGCTTGTTGGAGTTTCTTTTAGTCGTTTCTTTTCTTTTCCTTTTCTCTTGGTTACCAAAGCGTGTGTTGTCAATGCACTCATCAAGGGGAGATTGAGAGCCGGTGTGGTTCGAGGACCGGTGGATGGTCGCCTCGGTGTGATGAGTGATTGACAACGTGGTGGACCGATTCTTGGCTAAGTATTGCAGGTGCAGGTTGCGGCTTGGCGGGTGCAGTGGTGAAGAACAAGCGTGAAAGGTCGTTGCGGGTGAGGCCTGGTGTGGAGAAGACAAGTAGGCTTGGTTCGAGGGACCCGGTGGCCGCGGGTCAAGTGCGGGCCGCATGGTGGCAAGAACGGCAAGATGAAGTCATGGACGCTTGGTTGAGCCTCAAAACCAAGGTCGAGCCGGACTACGTGGGAGCCGAGTCATGAGTGGTGATTGGCGGAGGCTACACCGAGTTCATGGGTTTCCGGTGGTTCACCAGAAAACCACCGGGTTCCTTGGTTGATCCACAAAGCCAAGACCAAGAACAAGACGGAGGTGTAAGAGCCTGCATCGGCTCGACCGGTGGGTCTCGACCTCGATCGGTAGGTACCGGTCGACCGGTGAGGATAACCGGTCTCGACTGGTGCGACGACGCAGTCCGGAATCTTCAAGCGGAGGACACGCGCCGGGATCGCAAGGCTTGCGTCGAGGCTAAGCAAGCTTGCGGTCGGGCATCCGTCCGATGGTGCGAAGACAAAGACTTCCAATTTCGCCTCGAGGCATGTATCCCTAGTTAGCTAGTAAGGGTATTTTAGTCTTCGGTTGCCTCCATATAACCCAAGTGGTGAGAGGATGGCAGCCATCTCTTGGAACCCTAGCTCATTTGGTTTTCCTATTTTCCTTCCTATTTTCTTAGGATTTTCGAGGACTAGCTTGAGAGCTTCATGGTGAGATCTTGTGAGAGGAAGGATGATCAAGGCAAGCTAGACCTTGTATGAACCTCTTTGGTATGTATAGATGATTCCGTGGTTCCTCAAGGCTTGATGTGTCTTTCCCATTTCTCCTTTTGGTGATTTTGAGCCTTTTCTTGGCGATTTTCTTGAGCGATTTCGAGGCCTTTCTCTTTGGGATTTGGTGGGGATGTATGCATGAACCCTTCGTGGTTCTTTTTCCTTTGATTCCCTTCCAAATCCGTGAGCAAAGGGGCTCGATTTTGGGGGTTTTCGTGGCTCTAGGGTTAGGGCGTTCTTGGTGGGATTTCTTGATTCCTCTTGATTTGACAAGTTTTGGTGGACCAAATCTTGGCTATGGAGTACCCATGAGGTGTTCCTACTATCCCCAAAGTCTTGTGCAAAACCGTGGAGCGGATCGGAGATCGGGAGTTGGATTTGGAGGAGTTGACTCAGGGCGCTGTTCATCCCGAGCTGCCTGTGCACGACCGGTCTGGCCGGTGCTTTTGACCGGTCTGACCGGTGCTAGCCCTTGTGGGTTTTTGTCTCGGGAACAACCTTGTCCGTGTGGTTTTGTCCCGTGGTCCCGCTGATCAGTTCTTGGAGTGTTTGGAGTTGTTTTGCTAGGGTTTGTGAGGGGTTCTTCTTCCTCACAGGTTGTGTATCGTGGTGGTTTTTGTTCCGGGCCTAGAGGATTCAGAGGCTTCCCGGAACGTTTCTATCTTGTTGCTAGCCACCGGCTGACCGGCTCTGCCACCGGTCCGACCGGTGTCACCGTCTGACCGGAGCAGGCCATCTCGGCCGGTGTACAGGCAGCAAGCCGTGCAAGTTTCACTGTGTGTTTTGGTGAGTTTTGGCTAGGAAGGTTGAGTGTTGGTTCCTAGGACCGAGCACTCAGGGTCTGCGTGGTCTTGACCAACTTGGGTAGTTGGGTCGGAGACGTGAGTTGGAAGTCGTGTTCGTCCTTGTTGGAGTTCTCATCTCCTTCGAGAAGAATTTTTATCGGCTCCCATTCACTCCCCCCCTCTCTGGTTCGCCTAATCGGTCCTTCACTTTACTTTCTCACTTTGGAACTTAGGCTATAACGGAGCCTTTTCATGAAACTTTTCTTTCTCACTTTGGAACTTAGGCTATAACGGAGCCTTTTCATGAAACTTTACTTTCTCACTTTGGAACTTAGGCTATAACGGAGCCTTTTCATGAAACTTTTCTTTCTCACTTTGGAACTTAGGCTATAACGGAGCCTTTTCATGAAACTTTACTTTCTCACTTTTGAACTTAGGCTATAACGGAGCCTTTTCATGAAACTTTTCTTTCTAACTTTGGAACTTAGGCTATAACGGAGTCTTTTCATGAAACTTTTCCTTCTCACTTTGGAACTTCACAAGACACGTAATTTGGGGGAAAGCTCTTTTCATATATATCAGAAAGAGTATTTACATAGGATCCGCCTCATTAAAAACCTTGCCCCTGATTTTGGACCCCCTTTGTAAGGAAAAGAGTACGGTCCTTCTTATTGTAAGGTAAATGCAGGAAGTAAATATTTTGTTCCCGAAGCCACTTATAGCTCTGTGGCTCGGATTTTTATATTTTTTCTTACGGAATTTAAATCTACGAAAGGAAATGCTGAAAACTAAATCTAACTACTTTTATGACTTTCATGGGTAATACCTTTGGAGGTTATCTGCATTCCACGAATGCGGCAGTTCTTCACCGGTCTGGTCTGTTAGACGAAAAGCTCCTGACATGCTTGTCTCTTTTGCTATGTAGGGTCCTTCCCAAGATTCCTGAAGTTTCCCAGGGTTCTCCCAATTCTTCTTTCTTTTTAACACTAAGTCACCAGCTTTGATATCTTTCCTGACTATCTTCTTGTCTCTCCATGCTTTGGTTTCTTTTTGGTATTTCTCGATGTTCTTAGTGGCTTTGAGGATTGTGAGCTCAATCATGTCTTTTTCTATTTTCATGTCAACTTCTTGAATTTCTTTTGCCTTCTGAACTCTCAAACTCTCATTTCTAATTTCTTCCGGTGTCATTGCCTCAGTTCCAAATAGCAAGCGTTTAAAATGTGTGAAACCCTGTCCCTTGACATCTGTTATGAGACTAGATTACCCTTGGCAGCTCATCTATCCACTTGCCTTTTCTCTGATCATACAAGCATTTCTTGATTCCTGAAAAAATCAATCCATTCGCCCTTTCTACCCCATTGGATCATGGATGATAGATGTAAGAGAGAACTTCACGTGAGTTCCCAGAGTTTTGCAATATTCCTTGAAAGAATAGCAAACGAATTGTTTTCCATTATATACGATTAACTCTCTTGGAACTCTGAATCTGCAGAATATATTTTGCCAAAAAAACTTCTGAACCATCGGCGCGGTGATGTTCGCCAATGCCTTTGCTTCCGCCCATTTGGTGAAGTAGTCAACTTCAACTACGACAAACTTGCAGTTTCCTTGAGTTGTTGGCAGCGGCCTGACCGGGTCCATTCCCCACCTTTGCAGAGGCCATGAAGGTGGAATTAGATGAACTGGCATAGACGGCAAATTTTGCTGATTCGCTGTTCTTTGGCAAGCTTCGCATTGTTGAACTAGCTTCTTTACATCAAAATTTATGGAAGGCCAGAAGAATCCCTGCTTTATTGCCTTGCCTGCTAATGCTCTTGTGCCTATGTGTGCACCACAAAATCCACCGTAAATCTCTTTGAGAAGGTCTAAGCCTTTCTTAGAAGTTATGCACCTTAACCAAGGTTCGGTGACTCCAAACTTGTACAGTTCTCCATCCACTACAGCATAGCCCCTTGCCCTTTGCCTTAGCCTCTTTTCCTCTAATTCATCTTGTGGTTCATAATGCCCCCTCAAGTAGGCCATAATTCAGCCCTCCAATCATGACTTTCTATGCTGTTAATGTTTCTTTGCTTCGGTTCTTTGATAGATGGCTCTTTGATAATTTCGAAGAATACATCCGGAGGCATTGCCTGTTTTTGAGCTGCGGCTTTTGCTAGCCTATTTGCATCACTATTGTCATTTCTTGGAATATGCTGGACTGTGTAGCCCTTGAAGTGTTTCTCCATTTCTCAGACTTTCTCAAGATATTTCACCAATATCGGATTTCTTGCTTCACTTTCTTTTTCGATGTGCTCTTGAATCACCTCGAGTCTGTCTTGATGATGAACGATTGTTGACCCAAGGCTTTCATCTTTCTTAGAGATAGAAGTAGGGCTTCGTATTCTATTGTATTATTCGTGGAGTGCACATCATCCGCGAAGTCAAGTCGTGTTGCGTATCTTATCACGACTCCTGCTGGGGATGTCACAATCGCTGATATCCCAACTCCTCTGTCACACCAGGCCCCATCACAATGTATCACCCGTGGTGTGGTTACTTCTTCGCTAGAAGCCAAAGTTGGCGATGTCCAGTCTACAACAAAGTCTGCTAAGACCTGAGACTTGATTGCACTTCTTCTTTCGAAGTCCACAGTGTATTCTGAAAGCTCAGCTGCCCATTTTGATGATTTGTGCCGAAGCTTCCATGTTCGCGAACAAGTCGTTCAGTGGTTGATTCGTAATCACTCTTATTTTGTGACCCTCGAAATAGTGTCTCAGCTTTCTTGCCGCCATGATTACTGCATACGCTATCTTTTCTAGCTCAGAATAGAACAATTTGGATCCTATAAGAGCTTCCAAAGCTAAATATACTGGGATTTGCTTTAACTTCCCTTTTTCTTCCTTCTCTTGTACTAGGACAGCGCTCACAGCGGAATTGGAAGCAGATAAGTATAGCAGAAGTGGTGATCTTGGCTTCAGAGGACATAATTTTGTCATGTTCGACAGATAATCTCTGAGTTCTTGGAAAGCTTGCCTTTGGGACTCAGTCCATTGGAAATTCTTGGAGCTTCGGAGAATTTGGAAGAAAGGTAAGCTTCTCTCTGCAGCTCTTGGTATGAACCTATTAAGGGCAGCCACTCTCTCTGTCAGCTTTTGCACATCTTTCACTGAAACAGGTTCTTGCATCTCGATCAGGGCCTTGATTTTGTCTGGGTTTGCTTCAATGCCCTTTGTTGAAACTAAGGAGCCCAAGACCTTTCCCTTGTGAATGCCGAACACGCATTTCTCAGGATTTAGCTTGAGATTTGCTGCTCTAAGATTCACAAAGGTTTCTGCTAAATCGCTGATGTGGTCGCCTTTTTTGACACTCTTGACGATTATGTCATCAACATAAGCAAGAATATTTCTCCGAAGCTAAGGGTGTAGTACAATTGCTATCATTCTCGAAAAGGTGCACCCTGCATTCTTCAGCCCTTCTGGCATTCTTACGAAACAATATATTCCGAACGGTGTGATGAAACTTGTCTTTTCCTCATCTTCTCTCCGCACCCTGACTTGGTGGTATCCCGAGAACTTGTCTAGAAGCAAAAGCATTTCACTGTTTGCGATGTCATCAACAACCTTATCCACTCTTTCCAAAGGGAAATCATCTTTCTTGCAAGCTTTGTTCAGATCTGTGAAGTCCACACACATTCTCCACTTCCCATTTTTCTTCTTCACTGGCACAGTGTTAGCTAGCCACACAGGGTACATGACTTCCCTGATCATTTTGGCATCCTGAAGCCTTTGCACTTCGGCCTCTACTGCTTTGGCCTTTTCTTCAGATATTTTCCTGAGTTTCTGTTTCTTCAGAGTTAGTTTCTCATCCGTGTCAAGGGCATGTTCGATGATATCCCTATCGACACCTTGCAAGTCTTTTGCTGACCAAGCAAAAACATCTTTGTTCTTGTTCAAGAACTCAATGAGCTCTTTCTCTTCTACGGGACTAAGATGAGCCCCTATCACTACCGCTCTATCTGGCATGTCATCTAGATATACTTTTTTTGTTTCACCATCAGCACTTATCTCAACTTTCTCTTTGTCTCTTTTGGCCTCAACGTACAGTTCTTTCTTTTCTTCAGTGGAGTTCAAGTGATGCACATTGCTTTGGCTTGGTGTGTGGCCCTTCTCTATGTTTCTAGCTTCTTGCTGATCACCGAATACTGTGATGACTCCTTTGGGTGTCGGGATTTTCATACAAAAGAACTGCTGCCTTATCACGGTATCGAACTTGTTGATGAACCCTCTATCGAAGATTGCGAGGTATGGATAATACATGTCGATGACATCAAATATGAGACTCTCTGTTCTAGCATTGTCAAGATCTCCGAAAGAGACCGGAAGAGCTATCTTTCCCACTGGCTTGATTGGCTTTCCTCCAAAACCCAGTAGTGGGTATTCTGGTGGCTGTAGCATGTGCGGACTCAAGTTTATTTTCTCGAATGTTTTCATGAATAGAATGTCAGCAGAACTTCCGTTATCCACCAGAACTTTCCCGATCACCCATCCGGTGATATTTACTTCGATGACCATGGCATCGTTGTGATTAGTGGATTTCAACTTGAAGTCTTGTTTAGTGAATATTATTGGCACCTTGGCCCATTCTCGTCTTCTTTGGGCCGTGCCGTTGATGACCGTGTTCACATATCTGAAGTAGTTGTTCCTCTGCCTCTTTGTTTCAAACTCCATGGCTGAGCCTCCAGTGATAGGTATGATAGTTCCAAAGGAGGTAGTGCTTTCGGATTATTGCTTCTTGAACTTGACTCTGGTTTCACTGAATTGGCTGGTGGTGGTGGCAACACATTTCTTGAATTGGTTGCGGTTGCTGAATGGTTTGAATTGCTTGAGACTGAGGAAAGAATTGCTCTGAAGGCTGCCATGCTGGTTGTGCTTGCTAGAATTGCTGAACTGGGACCGGGTTTGCTTGAGGACCCATCAGCTGGGGTTGCCAGAAATTCTGACGAAACTGGTTTGGCATTATGGATGCAATGGACATCATTGTTTTTTCTTGCTGGATTCTTGCTACATTCTTCTTAGTTTCTGGGCAAGCTTCGGTACTGTGACCCCTCCCATGATATCTACAGTAGAAGTACGGGTCTCTTGGATCATGATTTTGAACTTTCGGATGTCCTCTTCCTCTTCCTCTTGAAGGGAAACCTCCTCTTGTGCTCGGCCTGTTGTTTTGATTGAATTGTGGTGAAGGATTTTCCACGTTTTTGATGTTTCGTGGGGTTTGGAATTGAGGCCTCCATCCTGTTCCTCCACTATTTTGTCTTGCTTGGTTCCGTTCAGCCACTCTTCTTCGGTGGTCTTCATCAGATTTGATGTACTTTTCCAGTTCACGAAAAGCTCTTCAATGGTTTGAGGTTCTTCTCTGGATAAGTGCGAGGCTGTTGGTCCTGGAGTTAGACCACTGATTAGCGCTTGGATTGTTGTCTTATCATCTGTTCCGGGAGTTTGAGACTTTTGTTGCATGAATCTTCTTACGAAGTTCAGCAGTGGTTCCTTATCTCTTTGCTTGCAATAGTAGGGATCTGAAGGTTTCGCTGTTGTTTCATGGAATACTTGGAATGCTTGAATGAACTCTGTCTTGAGATCAATCTAGCTGTAGATTGATTGCGGGGGTAGCAAAGAATACCAGTTGAGAACTGGGCCTTTGCAAGCAATGATAAAGGACTTTGCCAGAGCGACATCATCTCTTCCACCTGAATTTACAGTGGCTTCATAGCTCATGAGAAATTGTCTAGAGTTTCCATGCCCATTGTACTTCGGGAGAGAGACTGGTTTGTACTTTGGAGGCCATGGTGCAGTTTGCAGCCCGAGAGAGAGTGGTAATTCTGGATCTGCGAACTGCGAAACTCCGTTACTTGTGAAGAAATTTTCTCTCGGGATTCTTTTTCGCTGACCAGAGCTTTGGTGTGGCGAGTCGCACCAGAGAGAACTATTTTCTTGTTCCTTCATTTCATCGATTTCTTTTTGCATTTTTTCCAGTTGTTCTTTTGCTTGATTTAGCCTCTCCAGCTTCTCTGAAGCTTTTCTTTTTGCTTCAAGCTGCATCGCAAATTTCTCTTTCTCTTTCTAAAGCATTAGCACTTTTCTGTTTACTGCTTCCAATTATCTGTCCACAGCATCATCATCCTCATCTTTATCTTTATCTTTGGTATGTGTTTCCAGGACTTCTGCAATTTTTTCTACGTGATGGTCTTCCTGGTCTGCATCAATAGGTGTGTTCTTCTTAGAATTCTTCTGTGGAGGCATCGTGGGTTTTCTGTTGGCTTAGACCACGGTGGGCGTCAATGTTGGGGATTAAAGAATCGGAAGGAACCCCCGAACCCATATAAGAAGAAACTCAAGAACGTGTACAAGAAAGGACTCGAGAACTCGAAGACAAAGAATCTCCGAAAGCCTATATTTCTTCTCAAAAGTTTTGAACCCCTTTACAAAGAATCTCATTCGCGAAGACCTTCAGGCGCACAGATTCCCGTATCGAATCGTCGAATCCATCGCTGAAGTAGAGTTTCCCGTCGTCCTGAAACGACAAACAAACTTGCGAACTTGAACTCTTTCAGCGATCTTTTCGCTCGAGAGTAATAGGTTAGCGAATTTTCCATTCATGCTTCACATTAGCTATAAATCTCAAAATACCACACCATATTCCCCAGAAGTCGTGAAAATGTTCACTCTGCTTGACACTTTTTCGCCCACAACACTGAATTCGCAAGAGTCATATAATCTCCAAAATTTCGAGGGTGAAAGGTTTTTACCCAATTCCCCAACAAATTGAAAACTTGCCATCACCTTCATGCAATGCAAGTTTAAATGATTGAGTTTCACTAAATTGAATCCCGAGGCAGCAACCTTTCCTTGGTGAAGTAAATTTAGTTTAATGATAATACATATGCACACAATCACTATCGAGGAAAGGAATTTAATAAGCTTCAACACATCGATAATTTCCGGAAGAGTATGCTGAATATACTAACCCTCATGATGATTGTGGTCACTCAAAACACCTCATGGTTGTCATTAAATTCAGAACTGAATTTCTTTTATTTTTGAACACACCAATTTCATGCATGTGCATATCGTGTAGAGCTCCCGGACGGAAATTATGAACTAGTGCCGGAAGCTGACGAGGACCTCGCTAACGCAGGAGTGAACGCAGTGGAAATGCAACAAGGCCCAGACCAAAGTTCGGAGGAATTCACCACTGACTGTGCTAGTGAAGGCAAGCACCGAAACATTTTCCCAGTTTCTAACTTATGCAACTATATATATGGATGTTTGTGCATTTACGTTCAGGAGTTGAATTGAAATCCTAGCTGCATGATCCTAGGTTCCTATGCTCTAGTACTAGTATGATAGGATGATAGTTGCCATGCTCTAAGCACCCGGTAAAAGTCGAGTGAAATCCTTCACTCACGAACTATAGGTTCTTATGTTGGAATCATGAGATTTAATCTGATATGTGTTGATGGTTGAAACACGTAACAACCTTGGATCCGCAAGCGTACGGACCTACACCTTTTTCACCACGGGGTGACCCCCAAGGTTCTTGTCAATCCGCGGAGCAAGGGGATTGCTAGCGCTTGACCAAGCACTAATCTAGTTGATTGGAAAGCCTTGAAAGAGAGGTTACTCTAAGGTAAAAGCAATCTAACCTAAGTTAATCTAAGATTAAACTAAGGTTAAACTAGATGGTGAGGGTTGGTACAAGAGAGAGATTAAGGTAGATAAGCGTTCCCTCCCTAGGGTTGGTACAAGAGAGAGATTAAGGTAGATAAGCGTTCCCTCCCTAGCGTTCTCATGAACATGCATCTACTACATGAAAAGGGTGTTGCCTACACTAGCTTCATGGCAGTTATGCGGCCGCTAAGCCTTTTCCCTCCACCCACTGTCATCACTCACGCAAGGTAATCAAACACTTTCACAGATAACCGCATCTATACCTAAGCATCCATAGGGTTAAGCTAATCACCACGATTACCACAAACCCTACTAAGACCACATGTTGCGCAAACATATGTAAACAAAGCATTCGCGAAGACATAGACCATAAAACATCGATAGGCATAAGATTCATGTATAGATTACATATCATGCATCCATCTAACCCTAGGGACGAACAGAGGCATTACCCCATCATCTTACATAGATTGAAGCACATAGGGGTGATGGAGACTCCGAAGAACGTCGTCGATGAAGATGGCGGTGATGAAGCTTGGGAACACCCCTAGGCCAGAGGCTTGGAGTCCTCCTCTTGCTTCCTTCCCTCCGCTGGCGTTGATCCTTGCGACGAGCTCATCCAACTATCTCCCTCATCTTGTGGCGGCGGTTTTCTGGTGAATGGCATCGGTAGAATGATTGGATGCGGCGGCCGTCGGAGGAGGGAGCTATTAATAGACCGAGGCGACTAGGTCAAAGGCGGGCCGAACCGCCACAAAATGGCTCAGGCCGATCCGACCAGCCGGCCAGCCTGGGCCCTTTCGGGCTTGGTTCGGCCCGTCCTTCTCCTCAGCTCATCTTGACATTTTGGACTTGGCCCCCTTCATTTGTGTCATTTTGAGGTCGTCATCCCCGCGATCAAGATAGGGGGTCTTCTCGCATGAAGTCCGAACTTTACGTCTCAGTCCTCGGTGATGATCCGTCATAGCACCTTGGTCCTTGCCACCTTTGGAAGTGATTTCGCCTTGCACTCGAACACGAACAGAACTCCTTATTTGCTCCTTTGAACTTGTTGTGACTCCATCCCTTTTGTCCATGTTTTCCTACGAAAACACAACACTTCCAAATGCACATACGAAGTTGAACTTGTTATATCATTAGTGTGCCTAGTGGCGGGTTAGTTACATAATCAAGCTCAAACCAAAGTGTAACGAATACGTTTGGAGCACCAAAATTCACCGTCAACATCTCCCCCATGGTTAAACCTTGCTCGTCCTCGAGTAAGTAATCCTTGCTTAAAAGGGAAATCAGCGTTGCCTTCCGATGTTTTCCTTGCACTTAGTCATTCATGATGAGGCAAATTGCTCTCTCTTAAGAATTTAGTTTTAAAGTTCAAGTTGTGACCGGCTTCTTTTTCATTATGGAAGATAGACTAACAATAAAGAACAAGCCACATTTAATAAACACGATGCTCTCAAACTTAAGTGAACTTCAAACCGTTACCTTGTTCCATGGAAGAATTTTCAAAAAGATGCATATCCAACATAAGTGAAAATCTATTGCAAAAGCTCATGGAAATACTCATCTCATCAAGTCACTCAAGCCTATACTAGATTATTTTCAACCTATTCTACTCATATGTGATAGTGTGGAAGGCTTATGTGGAGCTTGGTAGGTCAAAACAATCTTAGCAAAACATACATCCGAAATATTGTCAAATTAAGAGAGAGATCTACTGGAATTACCGAGACTCGTCAAAAAGGCCATGGAAAATAAATGTTGGAAAGAGAGAAGGATGAGACACACACATTTAGATAGGTGGACATGTGCAAGTGGCAAATGGATGATCCCGAGGCGCAAGTGAAGTCCTCGTTATTGGATTGCACATGGTTGGAATATTTGAGTATGGATTTGTCATCAAGGCACTTGAGAACTTATGAAGCAAAAAGAACCGAGGAGCAACTTTATTTTTATTTTTTACTTTTATTTTATTTTCTACTCATTTTTCTCTCTTTCTTTTTTTTTTGCTTCTTCCTTTTTTCCTTACTTTTCTTTCCTTCTCATCATATTTTTTTTCATTTTTTATTTTTTTCTTTTGCTCCTCAGAACTTTTGCAACATAACACTTACATAGCATTTGTTAGAGATGATGTGATGACTCCTCCCCCATGCTTGAACGATGCTCGTCCTCGAGCATAAAAGAGGGGGAAATGACTGCTAAAGTAAGCATAAATTCCATAATCTTGGTGAATATCTGAATCTCCATCGAGAATTTTACTCCATACTCAAATTGGGTTGTGGACAAGGAGGTGATCACAAAAAGATATTTTTGGTTTAGGGTGGATGCCCAGCGAGGTTTGTGAAATTTTTGACGTGAAAACCCACAATGCATGGACAAAAAGGCTAGCATGAAAAGTTACACAAAGGAATGACCAGCTTCTTAGTCTCGAACCATAGAAATCAATCCTAATCCAACTCATCAAAACATATGTTTGCAATCTACGTGTTTTGTTCTCATAGAACATATATGTATATGGCTTTGGTAGGTAGAACTTTGCAAGAGCATCACAAATATGTAGATAGCATAAAAGTTAAGTTTTCATAAAAACAACAAGTTATCCGGCTATCCATAAACTTAAATCAAAGAGCAAAGATATGTATGTGGGTCTAGAGCATAGTCATTTCACCTCCACAAATAAAAGAGCGGTATTTAAATTAATTTCAGATCATATATAGAGCAATTAGCCAAGACATGTATAACTTCATGTAGGTACAACAAAGCGGCAACTTTCATCATTTTTCCATAAGCATAGGCAATATAAAACATCGAGGTGAACACATGGTCATGCCTATCTATTGAAAATAAAAAGAAATCTAGGTTGTCCTCCTAGTAGCCATGTTATTGTTGGAAGAGAAAAACAAAAGGTTGCACCTAGTTGAGGTTGAAGGCATACTTACAAGCATTTGTGTTTGGAAATGAGAAGGTCTATGGAGGTGTTACCGTCTTTTGTACTTTTTCGTGATCTTCTTCCGACATCTCCATGTATCGAATGTGGATTCGCTTTTGTCTTGATTTTCTAATGCTCCTAAACTTCTGGATTTGATAATGTATGCTTAATGGAGTCAATGGTCGCCTTCTCTTCAATGTTATCATCACCATCTCCTCTTTCTTGTTCTCATCATCTCCTTTCTGTCTCTTTTTCATAGATTTCCCCTCTGTCTAGAACAGAACATATATCGAAACATAGCTCTATTGAAAAGTTTATGAAATTACCTTTCCAACGTGTGGTCATTCATCGAAAACGGAGTTCAAACAAGGGAGCTATGTCCGTTTTACTTCAGCGCTGTGTGCTGTCCAAAACTGATTTCAGGATGTGTTGCACTCGGTGATTCGGGCATAACCGCTTGTAGGAACCTCCGATTGTCTTGATTCTTGATTTGTTCGAATCATAACTTCATGGGGCTTCTAAATATCCAAAAATATTCAGTGTTTTCCCTTCGAGACCACGCAGAAATTTGATGAGATCAATAGCTTCTTATGCATTGATCCGGAGATGTTAATGATCTTGATCATTCTATCTTCTAGAGCGTCATGTTGCACTTCCGTGTTGAAGATTCAGGGTCTCCCCCATGATTAGCATTTTGCTAGGCATGGAAGAAGAAGACAAAACATTTTTATCTTAGCCATCCTTCAATTTCCTTGTAGTGAGAGTCTTTATCTTGCCTGCAAAACATTTTAAGCGCACATTCTACCCCCAAGGTGACGGTTGGGAGTAGATAGAATTGCCAACAATCCAACAATGTTTCCTAGGACTCTTAACTTGTGGCATAATTAGTCTAATGAGAAATAAAAACCTAATGAGTGTACGTGGTGCAAGGTGTGTATGCACATGATAGGAAAGCATATAAACAAAGACAATGTTTTCACCTAGTTCTAAACACCATATTTACAACTAGGTTGCCGAATTTCTCCATAGCCATAAAGGTTGATTTATCTAGGGTTAAAACACCATGTCTATACCTAGATCAATAACTCTTATAGCACAAGAAAAATTAAGCGTATTGCAAAGCTTATAAACTAACCAATGCAATATGAAAACATATGAAAAGCTAGCAAGGTTTATCGAACGTAATGATGATGGTCCGCAATCATGTTTAAACACCACGTTCACACAAGATTGCAAAAGGGAAATACTCATAAGGCCTTATGAAGCATTAACATGGAAAATGAATCATACATCATTAAGTATATAAAACAACCAAGCCAACTATATGCAAAACATGTATATGCAAAGAAACATCACGTCGATAACAAAATGCAATGCATGCAAATAAATAAATATGAGCATGAACATGATGGTGGTTCTAAAAAGGAAAATTAAACTTAGATTAATTAGCCACAAGTTGATCATCATAAGATGGTGCCATTCTTTATTCTCTCTAAGAAAGGAATAAAAACATAAAGAAACAGGTTGCCTCCCGAAAAGAGCTTCATTTAAAGTCATAGAGCTCGACTTTCTCACATACCTTTTTTTCGTCGCATAGCCATGGTCCTTCATGCAAGAAGTAAAGGTATCCATCCAACTTTAATTCACTTCCCATGTTATAATTGATCATTAATAGAAAACTTGCCCATGATATCCTTTTGCTTCATCGCTATCTCCTTCTTTATCACCCTTCGGTGCTGCCTTCACTCCATGAATTTTTCTTTAATGTCCAGAATAGAAAATATACCCAAGATATACTCCATTACACAGTGCACAAAATTTCCTTTCCAACAAGTCTTTATTTGCCCAAATCGGACTCCGAACAAGAGAGTTACACCCGTTTCACTTCGGCGATGACATCTGTCCTGAAATTTCAGAACACGCAACGCTCAATGTTTTCTCCATAACTCCTTGCACGGGTCTTCAAATTTGTTGGTTCTTGATGCGTAGGGATGGAAACTTGATGGAGCTTCTGACTATCTCATTTTCTTCATTTGTACACCTCTGAACAAGCTCTCAAATTGATGAAGACAGCAGCACCCGTCGCGGAATTTGGAGAGGTTGATGATTTATCTTGCAATTCTTTAGGCATGACTTCTCTTTTTATTACTCAGGCCTTATCTACATGGTTAGTGAAAATTGGGCCTTCTCCCGACATGTGCTTCTTTAAGGTCATTATCTTGACCAACCACAAAACATGATCGAGATTTAGAAAACTTATTGTAAACATACGCGTCCATAATTAACACCAGAAGCAAATTGTAGCAACATATCAAGGTGTAATTAAAAGAAGCATATGTTTCATGCAAAGCACTTAGTTCATCATTAGGCAAAGATTCTTTATGCATATAATTAAATGGTTCAAACATAAACAATGCCTCATCATCATTCTCAAGAAAATCTAGCCTATCAACATGATCATTATTGGAACAAGGCATAGAATTTAAACTATTATTCATACTAATGGTCCAACATGGATATTTAATTATATCATCATTAATTCTAATAATATCTTGAGATTTCAGCGTGTACCTTTGCCTCGGAGCTTCCTTGACAAGAGTGATATTTGGTTCATCTAGCGGTGTTGAAGGCGAACCAATCTCAACGAGTGAAGGTGTCTCTTTGTTACCTTTTTGCATCCCCTCCATCTCATCATGTGGGACATGTAATCCATCAACTATGTATGCATTCATCTCTTCTTTGAAGTCTTCATTGTCATCCCAATCTTTATCTTCAAAGTCTCGAATGTAGCTTTCTTTATCTTCCATATACCACATGTCGTCGAGATTGCTCATCGTTGATTCACTCTTTTCTTCATCCTTGAGCACTTCAATGTCTTGATTTGCTAGTGTGTAGGCTTCAATAGCACACAAGCTATAACCTTGTGGAGAGGGCCCTTCTTGGAGAATTTGCTCTATGTCATCTCCCTCTCATTCATCTTCTAGCTTGAGTCCTATCTTCTCCCATTTATCCTTCGAGTCACTAGGCTCATCACGGTTGTACTCCTCTCTTCCTTCATTGCAAATCTTTGAGTTGTCAAATTGATCGATCCATCCTTCATCTTCTTCATCTCTTTCTTCTTCAAACATATTTTGGATCGATTCTCCACTCATTTCTTGATCAAATATATCCTCAACTTGTTTGGCAATGTGTCGGCGTTCCTCCTTCCTTCGGTAGTTGATTAGTGCGGCGAAATCAACTTGAATCCAATCGGATTGATTGAACTCTGCCAATGGTCTAGCATTCCCCATACTTCGGCCTACATTCATGTTAGTTTCAACATTTTAATATCCAAATTACTTCTCTTACCTTGGGAAGTGGATCTTCAACTTCTTGTATGGTTGGCTCATTTTCTTGACCTCCAGGTTCGTCTTTTCAGAAATTTCAGCAAGCACCTCTGGCTTGCTTTTGTCGTTTTGCTCCTCCCGACAACGTCTTTGCCAATCTTGTTGTGTTCTTTTTCCATTACTTATCTTTTATAAGATTTGTGCGGCTTCACTAATTGTTTTATCCATTAAATCACTGCCTGCACACATGCTTACAAAACGAGAAGAGTTAGGGGTTTGTGAAAAATAAAATGTATGCAACATCAAGTCACCAGAAAATCCCAAGTTCGGGCCTTGCTCAAGTAGTTCATTAAAACGGTCCCAAGCTTCATCAATTCCTTCGTCTTCTCCTTGCTTGAAATTGAGCACTTGCCTCCTTAAGTCTTGAACCTTGCTTATGGGAAAGAACTTCAAAAGAAACTTATTCACTAGCTCATCCCAATTTCCTTTTGCTTCAACGAACGCAAATGTGTACCATCTTCGCGCTTCATCTTCGAGAGAGAATGGAAAAGATTCCACTTGAACCAAGCAGGAACTCCTTCTTGTTGCACCGTGTTGCATATCATCATGAATTCCTTAATGTGTCTATATGGGTTGTCATCCTCCAATCCTCTGAAAGGGTTTGTCACCACTAACTTGATGATTATAGGCTTCACTTCGTAGTGGGTTGTAGCAAGCGTCAAATCTGATTTTTGCATCTCAATGTCCTCCATTGACGGCATTGCTAGCTCCCTTAGCGACATCTCTTCGTCTTCCAATGGTGAGGTGAACAAATCCATCTAGGCACAAGAAAATAGAAAGAAAACAAAAAGAATTTTTCTAGAAAATAAGGGTTAGATGTTAGTAATCAACAAAATTAATACTAGATTAAACGTAGCAAACTGGCTTGCTCCCCGGCAACGGCGCCAAAAAAAAGGGCTTGTTGATGGTTGAAACACGTAACAACCTTCGATCCGCAAGCATCATACGGACCTACACCTTTTTCACCACGGGGTGACCCCCAAGGTTCTTGTCAATCCGCAGAGCAAGGGGATTGCTAACGCTTAACCGAGCACTAATCTAGTTGATTGGAAAGCCTTGAAAGAGAGGTTACTCTGAGGTAAAAGCAATCTAACCTAAGTTAATCTAAGATTAAACTAAGGTTAAACTAGATGGTGAGGGTTGGTACAAGAGAGAGATTAAGGTAGATAAGCGTTCCCTCCCTAGGGTTTAGGATCTCATGAACATACATCTACTACATGAAAAGGGTGTTGCCTACACTAGCATCATGGCAGTTATGCGGCAACTAAGCCTTTTCCCTCCACCGTACATACTGTCACTACGCAAGGTAATCAAACACTTTTACGTATAACCGCATCTATACCTAAGCATCCATAGGGTTAAGCTAATCACCACGATTACCACAAACTCTACTAAGACCACATGTTGCGCAAACATATGTAAACAAAGCATTCGCGAAGACATAGACCATAAAGCATCGATAGGCATAAGATTCATGTATAGATTACATATCAAGCATCCATCTAACCCTAGGGACAAACAGAGGCATTACCCCATCATCTTACACAGATTGAAGCACATAGGGGTGATGGAGACTCCGGAGAACGTCGTCGATGAAGATGGCGGTGATGAAGCTTGGGAACACCCCTAGGCGGGCTTGAGTCCTCCTCTTGCTTCCTTCCCTCCGGCGTTGATCCTTGCGACGAGCTCATCCAATTCTCTCCCTCATCTTGCGGGCGGTTTTCGTGAATGGCGCGGTAGAGAATGATTGGATGCGCTAGTCGGAGGAGGGAGCTAATAATAGACCGAGGAGCGACTAGGTCAAAGGGCGGGCCGAACCGCCACAAAAATGGCCTATTCGGGCCGGTTCGGGCCCGTCCTTCTCCCCGCGGCTCATCTTGACATTTTGCACTTGGCCCCCTTCATTTGTGTCATTTTGAGGTCGTCATCCCCGCGATCAAGATAGGGGGTCTTCTCGCATGAAGTCCGAACTTTACGTCTCAGTCCTCGGTGATGATCCGTCGTAGCACCTTGGTCCTTGCCACCTTTGGAAGTGATTTCACCTTGCACTCGAACACGAACGGAACTCCTTATTTGCTCCTTTGAACTTGTTGTGACTCCATCCCTTTTGTCCATGTTTTCCTACAAAAACACAACACTTCCCAATGCACATATGAAGTTGAACTTGTTATATCATTAGTGTGCCTAGTGGCGGGTTAGTTACATAATCGAGCTCAAACCAAAGTGTAACGAATATGTTTGGAGCACCAAAATTCACCGTCAACAATATGTTGATGTGGTAAGAGCTTGGGATCAGCTCCTGTCAGTGGGTGTCACTGGCTAAGCTTTTGAACGTACTAAACATTTGTTGGGAATGAGACAGGTAAGCTTAGTACCTTCGGGAATCGGCAAGGGAACTTGGACCACTAATCTTGGGGAGGGCCCCCATGTTCTAGGCCATGCGGTACATGTGCGCGGTATGAGTCCGTGACCTTCCGTCCGTGTATCAAGACTGTGAGATTTGTTCCTGAACCGAGGAATGCTAGGAACCGCCTGGTTGATGCATGCTCCACCCCCCTTGGTTTCAGTCGTCTTTTTGGGGTGTGCATCTCCCGCGTGTTTAGGTCCACCTTGCAAGGTTAATAATCGATCGATTGTCGGCCTCTCACCGTTATCCGAGACTGCTTAACTATACAGCTCATTTCCCTTTATGATGAAATTGAGAATTAATTTGGTTATTGCTTAATTGTATTGCACAATTTTGCTTGCAGTAGTTGCCAATCTAGTAATGATTAAACAACTAGAATTGTGAGCTAAAACTTGAAAGTAAGTACATACTCTTTGTTGCTTTTCAGCAAAATAAACCACTAGCCAAAAAGCCTTTCATGTCTAGAGGGTTGGTGAATAATATCACCGTCGGATAAGTCTTGTTGAGTATTAGTATACTCAGCCTTGCTGTTGTTGATGTTTACAGGTGATGTGAACGATGGGTTTCCGTGCCCTGGATCGTTCCCACCCGATTGGGAGATCGAGTGGGAGGATGACAGTGCTTAGTGACATCTCAGATGGTCTCCTTGGATGTTACTTATGACGTGTAGTATTTTATTTCCGTTGTGTGTATTAAACTCTGAACCATTTACTTTTATGCAATGAACTCGGTTTGTAATAAAATAAACCTTAAGGGAATTGATGTAATATAATTTGTGATGAAGTAATCTCTGGACTCGCCTTCGTGTGAGTTTTGATGTATGAATGTTGCAATCCGAGTTACTCGTGATTCACAGGGCTTGACCCGGCAGAGACGACATGATACCTTCGTATTATCACTTAATGACCAAAAGGAGTGGTTGAGGCAATAATACAGAATTATCTTGGGCGGTTCTATCACAGATCCGGCCTCCCCTCCGCGCGTGGCCGCGCCCCACCGGCGACTCGAGCTCCCGTATGGCGCGGCGGCCCGAGCTCCACGGAAGCGGCGACCCGAGCTCCGGCCTCGGGAGGCGGCGAGCTCTCGGCCGCGGGAGGCGGCGGCCTCTCTCCCTTCCTCGACGGCGGACGGCGACGGGGCCTCCCTCCTCTACCTCGCCCCGCCCTCTCCCTCCCCAAGATATCGCGCCGCCTACCTCCCTCACCGGACGCGATGAAGTGACGGCGGCGCCCGTCCTCCTTTCCTCTCCCTCGCTAACCAGCGGCGATGCGACGCGACGACGACGGCCGACAGGCTCCTTCCTCACCGACGGTGCGTGGGAGGCCGGATCCGGCGTGTGGTGGCCGGCGCCGTCCCCCGACCCCGGTGGGTGGCGGCCTGGTCTGGTGTTGGGGGGTGTCGGTCTGGTGTTGGGGGGTGGCGGTCTGGCCCGGTGGTGATCCTGACGGCGGCGTCGGCGGGCTTGGTAGTGGGCCCGGAGGCCGGATCTCAGCTTTTTTTTGTTTTTTAAGAAAATGTTTGCCGTGCGTGTGAATTAGGCGCACGGCAAAGCAGGACCTCCTGCCGTCAACTGACCTCTCCGTCTGTTAACCTTTCTTTGTCATGCGTTGTGAGAAACGCACGGCAAAGAGTCTTTGCCGTGCGTCACGATATAAGGCGCACGACAAACGTTATTTACCGGGCAAATTAGTGTGGTGCAGCCGTTGCCGTGCATTTTGTCTCCTTTGCCGTGCGCCCTCGACGCACGGCAAACGCCCTATTTCCCGTAGTGGAAAGAGCCCAGACAAGGCTGTTGCTTACGGATGGTAATATGAAAAATGGAATCCGAATTATCTGATATCCGTATTCGCTAACATATAAATATAGATATTCGTATTTGAATTCAAATGTGGTAGTAAAGAGGATACATCCGAATTCGTTTTTTAGGATTTTCTCTATCTGATTCCACATCCGTATTCAGCAATATCCGACACTATCCATATTCGACTATATAAAATTGTCAGTTATCTCTATAACTAATGGCAGATTATGTTCAATAGAATACTAATAATGATAGTGTATAATTGAAAAAAATTATGTCCATAACTAATGATTATGACATTAATTTTAATATTAAAAATATTGCATCCATTAAACAATTTAAAAGTTATATTTAAATTTAATGGCTAATATAATTAATTTTAATAATTAAAATACATTAATATAAAGTTATTTTTAGTTACTCTAGTTTATTCATGTACTGATGAAAATATTTTCATGTATTTTTATTATTTGTTTGATAAGTGTATATATATTAAAAATATGTATTTATTAATAGTTTTACTTATATTAATAATTATTAAAATAAATATGGATGAATGTCATATTCTTGATGAGCGATCTCTGTCTAGACTTGTTATGTACTAATACTTTAAGTCTTTACATGATTTTGTAATTGTAAATTATCAATAAAGAAAATTGGTAAATTTTGTTTTTCAAATCGACTAAAAATCGCAATGTATATCTGAATTCGAGACACCCGATTTGTATTCGTATTCAAGAAAATTCGAATCCATATTCGTATTCAAGTAAAAATGTGGTAAAAGGTGTTATCCGAATCCAATTCCATGCGAATCTGATCCGTTTCCATCCATATTGTTTCTTGTGAAATAGATATCCTGGGTATCTGAGCATAGTATATCAACGAAGTTGCCTCATCTATCACTCACAATGGATGTCTCAAATATATAATCAGCGGCATCGAGAGGTTACTCAAACTCAAAAGTGATGATGTGTGGGTCATGGATGAAATAAAGTGTGGGTTATTAAAGCACAAGTACAATTATCCCACCAACCACTCATCCATACACATCCAGTACGCAAAACACCAATACACCTTATTTAGTAACCCCAGCCAGCAGGTTCTCCTATGTTTTAGTTCAACCATGCATGTCCTTCTGCCCGATGTATGCCTCGGTCATGTTTGGGTGCTAGAGTGACATACGAGGAAGAGATTACTCTAACTTTCAATCTCTAACGTTGAGTGACCGACATGCATGTGGGCTTCATTGCAACTTCTAGGGAAGCAGACCCACTCAAGTTGTATTATGCAAAGGAGATTATAGCTAACGTCCTCTATTCCAATCGCTTGTCTACAAAGAGTCCTCAATCTTTGAAGTGCCTCTACTGTAATAGTTCAAGATTCTGTTAACGAAAAATACGATGCACCTCTTGGTTTTTTTCTTTCAAATGAGCTAGGCACAAAAGCTGCTAATTATATTACATAAGAACATGAAACCAAGAATTGGAAAAAACAACAAAAGGGAAAAAATAAAACCAGCAATGGAGCATCAGCGCGTGTTGCACCACTCAACTCAAACAAACAACAATAGCTAGTTAGAATGTTGGATACTTGGATTGGAGCATCAATACATGCCAAACTCAATTAATCTACACAAAAAAAACTCCAGTCGGTTGATCAGATTGGAACATCAACACAAACCGCACAATGTCAATGTATCGCTCTCTCTATTCAACTCGAGGGAGCTCCGCCTCCTCGACACCACTGCTGAACTAGCATGATTCAGGTTTTTTGGCTGACAATTAATGTAATACTGGTCTTGGTATTGTTGACCAGATTTTTTTCAGCTGAATCACCTTCCTTCATATGATATTTGCAAGTATGAGGCATTATAAGTGTGTCACTTTCTTTGTGGCATCACCCCTACAGACACACACACCATCTTTCAATTCTCTCATAGAAGTGTCAATGTCCAACTCAAGTCATTTGTATCAAGTCCAGATTATTTGCAATTTGTTTGGATCACATGGCTCTTGGAAGATTAGTATGTTGAAAGCTATTACATGTGTATATATCTGTGTGTTCCCTCTGGAATAGAACATGTTGATATACTAGATATCTGTGTTTCAATGCTAGATTACCTTACTCGTTCATACGTGAATGTGCCATCAAATGTTATGCTCCCTCTAGACACAAATAGGTTGGGATCGTCTAAAGGTTGTTATATATATTTCAAATTTAGACTACCTGTTACTTTCAACTTTACTAGTTTTAGTATTGGGGTGCATCACAAAGCAAAAGAGTACTTGGATGGTATAGCATAGATGCATGCATGATTGAATGAGCTTCAATCACACATTTAGCCAATCAAAGCAAAGAAAATCAATGGCAGCAATTGCGATAGACTTTGTATGGCAAGGTCTAGCACTTGCCATATCTTGATCTCCTCCTTTCCGTGCATCTCTTTGTAGCAGCAACCAATGAATGAGTAGCATTGGGGGTTCTATATATTGTTCTAAGGAGATGAAGGGAACCAAATCATAATTTGGATGGCATGTAGCCCGTACTAGAGCTGACCCTTGTGACTGTACACTCTGAACCATTGAGTCAAACGAAAATGTTATACAGCGTTGTGAGCCATTGCCAAAAAGGGCTGGACACAACTCTCATCGCCATACAGGTGTTGCCGGTCAGCTAGGTGTCAGTCACCCATGCAGAAGACGATTGATGACGGGTAGACCTCTGTGGATCAACAACTTCATGGAATTTGTCACATAGCGCAATTCCATTAATTACTAGCAAAAGTAGCAAGGGAGTGACAGGTCCAGTTACGTTTTTTTATATTATTAACCAAGTACTAAACATTCTGGCATAAGATGACTTTGTTATGCATTCTTAATTTAAATCTTTATTCACCAAAAGCTGGCTTCAATCACCCTGTTTGTTTGGCGGGTGGCTGGTTGATAGTGCTGGTTTGTTCTGAGAGAAAAGTACCGCTGACTGGTGGCTTCTGGCTGGTTTGTTCTGAGAGAAAAGTACCGCTAGCTGGTGGCTGATAAGCCAGACGAACATGATGAATATTTTTACCGAAAAGGTGGCCGCATTGCTGTAAAATGAATTAATTCAAGAAGCTGCAGGTCGTTGATGCATTGAAGTACGACAATCCACGATCATGAAGTGAATAAAACCGAAATAAATGTTACAAAAAATGAGATAAAAAAATCTTGCCTCCCGAACAAAGAGCATGTTAGCAAGATCTCTAATTTCATAAACAGGAGAAGATCTACTAACCTAAGTGGCTGGTGTAGTGCATTTCGTGACTATGGCTATAGGATGCAGGTATAGAAATGGGTTTTCTCTAGAGATTTCGCGACCTTTGTTAGTAACAGAGGCTAAGATGACATTACAAAGATTGTCTTCATGCATATTTGAAACCAGAGAACCACCAACTGATGGAACCCTTAAATTGAAGCCACTAATTTTCAAGTTAAAAGTTTGGTAAAGTTTCAGGAAACTTTAGCTTTTTCCATTTTCAAAAAATAAATAACTCATGAACCATTTGCTGGCCAGATCTTTTCATCATATATAGGTGGCTGTTCACAACCACCACTTGCGTATATAAATGAATGCTAAACACTGGAAAACGCATCCAGGCCATACCATAATTAATGCATCAGTTGTGTGTTCAAAGTCTCAAATTGACACCGGTAGAGAGAGGACCTACGGTCCCGGTTGGTAAAATGTATAGGAACCTAAAGTCCAACCGGGATTAATGATGAGAGACAAAATGAGGGTCCTTTAGTCTCGGGTGAACCAACGGGGACTAAAGGGGGGCGGGGGCACGCCAGGTTCAGAAAAATATTTGAAAATCTCCGGGAGGCCCTCACACACGCACACATCGCAAGTCACGCGATTTTTCACGCGAAATATACGCGTGCACGGGTGCGGGGATTCGAACTCGTGACCTCCAGCCTCGCGTGTAGCTTCCTCACCATCTCACCTACACAGCACATCTGACTGAGTAGAGGACGATATCCTCTTATAGTAAATCGTGGGAGACCCTTTTGTCCCGGTTGGTAACACCACCCGTGACAAAAGACCCCCCTTTAGTCTGGGTTGGTGTTACCAACCGTGACAAAAGGGTCACCCCCTGTAGTCTAGGTTTGTGTTACGAACCGTGACAAAAAGGGGGGGCCTTTAGTATCGGTTCGTAACACGAACCTAGACTAAAGAGGGTGACCCTTTTGTCACGGTTCGTAACACGAACCTAGACTAAAGGGGGGCCTTTTGTCACGTTTGATGTTACCAACCCAGACTAAAGAGGGTGAACACTCATGGTATTAGTGGCCACGTCGATGAAACCCCTTTAGTCCCGGCTCCAAAGTTGAACTGGGACTAAAGGGGCATACCAAAGGCTCTTTCTCTACCGGTGTGATCTCATGTTTTTCTAGTAGTCCAGGCCCATCCCATATGGTAGTCGGGGCTTGTTACCCATTTCTGCTTTTTTCACTCTTTTGTGGACGGTTCCTTTAAACTCTGTTTTAATGGGCTGTGTACATCTTCGGATGTAGAGGCCGGATTTAATTATCCAATTTCTAAAAAAAAAAAAATCCCATATGGTAGTGTGGGCTAGGCCGCTAGCCAGTGGCTGCAGAAGTGGTCCGATCCAAAAGAAATAGCAAGAAGAGAGATGCTTGAGTCTTGTATATCACAATATTTGAAGGGGATGCATCGGGGAACAAATCTGGAGCCAGACTCCTAATCCTTCCGCGGCCACCTCGACTCCGACCCCTCCACTCCCCCCATGACTCCATTGCCTCTCCTACAGCCACCATCCTGCAAGCTGTCGTTGCCACCGAAATTCCGTGGAGCTAGGTACGAGCAGCATCTATATCTTACAGCCTTATTGCCTTCTGATCCGTTGTTGCAGGCTTTTGGAGTCAAATTTTGACATGCCTTGGTTTGCCACAGGATTCTGGAAGACATGCATCAGCAATTACTACTGTTCTAGTGCTTCTTTCGGGCGTGAAGGTTGCTGCTATTCGGGTGCTTGTTTCTGGTCAGGTTGTTGTGCGTGGTGACTTCTCAGGGAGCTGCTACAGTGCTGTTGTGAGGGGGCATAATAAGGAAAGAGAGAATGGAAAAAGGTTGGGAGCTCTTGCAGATCCATCTATTCTCCAAAAATTCTCAATCTTGTTTGCACAATGGTCCTGGTTTCCTTCCAATAGGATTAACTGTTTATTAGGAGATACCCCAAAACTGTGCTGCTGTTCAGTTGTATTCATCCAGGTTAGAGCACTAAATCGACCAAATTTACCATACCAATAAACTTGTTCAAAGTTTTGTGTAAATATCCAGGATGCATTTATTTTCCACATTTGGTTAAGCAGATCAAGAGATATCACCGAAACTGTGAGCCACACCATAATTTGAACGAATTTCCGGGTGGGCCGCGGCATACCCTGCAGATTTCAGCCCAATAGAAGTATACGGTGCAGACCTGCAGATTTCAGCCCAATAGAAGTATACGGTGCCTGCTGCAAGATTGATTGCTCCAGCGCTCCTCGCTGCCTCCCCCAAGCAGAGATGAGAGATGCAATAAAAAGACCGTGAGAGCTACTGACCTAGCCAAGCCATCCTAGCACCCAGCATGCAGCGGCTAAGGGCTAGCGCAGAGCGCCCACCGCCGGGCACGAGCGCCCACGCCGGCCAGGCTATGCCTATGCACGTAAATTCACTCTTGCATTCTTCACTAATATTATTATAATTAAAATAAATGGTGATGCATGTTTTATTTGTAGTATTGATGAATTATGAAGAGGAACTGAGACGCCACATCTCTTCTCCAAAAACATGTGCCATCTTCCAATTGTATATAGATAGTACGATTTATATATTGATTGAACCAAAGGATATATGAAAAAAAAACGCTGTGGCAAGGGTTTATAAATTAATTTTCAGAGTTTCAGTCATTGCCAAAATTACAAGATTTTTTTTTGAAGTTTTGGTGAAATTTGACCAATTTTTCCTTATATTTTGCCAAATTTTGGTCGCTGCTGAATTACTGAAATCAGTGAAATTTCATAGAAATTTTGCCAAAATTAGGAACCTTGTCTGCGGCATACCCTACGATAAAATCTAGTTACACCACTGTTACACCATGAATATGCCAATATGGAAATAATGGTTTTGACCAAAGGAAGTAGTTTCGGCTATCCTTTTTAGACTTAGGTGTGCTTGGTTGTATGCACCACTTAATACATGGCTATAGCATGGCTCTATTTTAGTTCAATAGCACTGAAAGATGAAGAAATCCAGAAAATACCATTGAAAGAACATGGCTCTATTTTATTAGACAGATGCAGCATAATACATCACTATTGTTTAAAAGGCATATATAAATTTATAGGTTGGTGTAGTCCGAGATAAACACACGATTACATCCATCTCCTGACTAATACCGATCGACTACATAAGTACCATATGCGACGGGCATGCACTTGTACAAGCACACAGTGAAGAAATTTGGAATACAGTTGTTTTTTCCAAGGGCTAGACTACATATGGTTCTACTCTTGATCCGCCAATTATTGTGATTCTTCGTCTTTTCCATTTTCCTTACGCCAGTGTGAAAAAACAAGTGCTTTGTTACTGAAATCGGTTTACTCAGTTGCTTGACATTAACAAACTATTCCGGACTCACCATGCTCAAAGAGAGAGAGAGAGAGAGAGAGAGAGAGAGAGAGAGAGAGAGAGTTTGATCTGGATGAAACAAGAATAAGGGGCAATAGAGTTTAATTTGATTTAAATTTTGTCAAATCTGGCACAATTAATAAACTGTGCATTAATGGGGACCTTTGTTTCATCCATCAACCCAAATCTTTTGGACGACATCCTTGAAAACTGAAAAAAAATCCCTACAATTAATGGCTTAAAAATGGTGTCATATAAAATCTTGTGGCCTCCACTCACATGGGGAAGGATACTCTGGCAATGGTAATATAACCCAATCGAAGTGGTGTGACACTATTCCTGTTAACTTTGCCCATTTTAAATTTAAAATATCATTCCAACATAAGTTAAACTACACATGGACAAAGTTGATGTACTCTATTATTACAGGAGAACAAATGCTCGATCCAACTTGCCTGTACACCGTGAATATAAGCATTTGCCTGCCCTCAGTCATATAATGATCATCTGCTTCAGCTCACTTCTCTGTGTTGGGAAACCTATAGCCAGCAATAGTGTTCAGGAATGTCATGCCCGGAACAGACAACCATGTAGATGTAGAGTAATTGGAATGAAGGAAATAGAACATTTATAGCCTGATCATAAGCAGCTGCCCCGCATGCGACGGGAATAAGCCTCCTGGAGTTTGCAGCAAGGGCGCCCTCGCAAGGAGCGATATCAGCCTCCAGTAAATGACGTGCTTACTCATCTTCTGCTTGACGGGCTGGGTCACAGGAGGCTTGAGCGTGAGTGATGTTGCAATCGTCGACCAGTGTGGCAAGAGTTTGAGAGCACATCGGAATTGAAGGTGCAGAAGAGCAACGCTATATTGCGCAGGTGTTATGAGGACTGGCTGTTGGTGTGCTGCCATGTGGACTAGTTGCTCCTGCTTCTCCATCTCCTCCATGTTCTCTGTTTCAATCCCTTCTCTAATCCATTAAGACATGTATGTACCTGTGCGTTTACGTGGTGCCCATATATTAGTCGTATAACAGATTACTATCTCTAGAATTTCCTGATCCGTGTTTGAAATATTTTTATGGATTGACGTGCAGTTTATATCCTGGCTTCAGCTACTACACTATATTTATTATACCCAGTTTTCATGTATCTATTTATTGTTTTATGCAAAAAAAAAATCAGTCAAATTTCAAACTTCAAAATGGTCATCCGGGAAATTTGTGTATGGATATCATTGTAATCTATTACAGCATGCTTCACTTAGTCTAAGTTTGGGAAAGTACCAATAGTTCATGGTCCTTGTCCCTCTTTTTATAATCAAGCCAAATATTTATAGTCCATGGCTTCAAGAGCATATTAGGAACAATATATAGCACCAACTCACTGTACCTCAAATTTGAGCCAGTATTTTTTTTATGTTAAAATTGTCCAAAACATTTTAGAAATGATATGGTTTTCCCCACAGTACAATTCCTTAGTTTTCAAAAGAAAACAAATAATTCTTGCACCAGGTTCAAGGCCTCGGGACAAATATTTTCACCATTATATATAGGCACCAGTTCACAACCTCAACTACTCGCATAAATGGGTGTGCGCTATATACAAGAGATGTAACAAGTACCGAGAAGGTAGATGATTCACCAAAAGCTTCCAAAGCACCCAACCCATGCATACATATCTCTTGTCTCTATCTCTTTAGTCAAACAAAGAAGTACGTGTGTCATAGTACTAGCTAGAATGAAGACTGCCCCAAGAAAAAAGTACCGAGAAGGGAGATGATCGACCAAACTCATACCACAATATAAGCATGGGAAGCGTCAGTGAAGAAAATCGGTGTCAAAGAACTGTTTCCTCATGGCATAAGGAACTTAATCTGTCCAGCACATTTTAACTCAGCGCCGCTCCTCCTCGACGACGACGACAACACGCCGCCGCCTCCGCCGCCCTCCCCCGAGCCAGAGGCGGTGGCCCTGCCGCCCCGCCGCGGGCGCGCGAGCGGGCGCAGGGAGAGCCCCCGTCTCGCCATCATGGAAAGCGCGACTTTCGTCTCCATCACCGATAAGGCAACTAGCTCAAGGCGCTCTGGAACGCCCTTGAACCCTGCTCCCGCAAAGAGCAGGTGCAGAAGACGGGGCTCCTCAAGGGGAAGCCGATCGCGGCAGGCGTTCTTCGCAAGTTGGTCTCGGCTACCGGCCTGGGGTGCGCCGCCGAGAAGAGCATCGCCACGGTGACCGCGGGAGAGGGATGAAGCCGCCGTCAGCCCGAAGTGCTCGCGGCGTACATGTTGCTTTGCCGCTTCCTGTTAGCAACCGGGTGCGCCGCCCCCATGTAGCTGATGTTGTAGTCTCGCTTTCGTTTAGTTCCTGCAGTTCAGTTTGTGGTCTTAGTTTGTCCTGTCGCTCTGCAAGTGTCTCTGCTGTTCGCGCTTCACAATGTGGCCGTAGCCGTTGTAATCCTCATGGTGTACCCACCTTGGACATGAATAGCAGAAATTGTGTGTTCAACATAGTTTGCTGGAATGTGCGCGGCCTTGGCGACGCCACCAAGTGCCCTTCTGTCCGGGAAGTCTTCTCTTCCTGCAACGCTAACATCGTAGCCATTCAGGAAACTAAGCTAGCCCTCACTGACACTCTGAAAGCTAAAACCTTCCTCCAGCCGAACCTCTCTGCCTTTGTTTGCGCAAATGCAAATGGGTCGCGCGGGGGCATGATCACTGCCTGGGTTCCGCGTATGTTCTCTCTTGTTTCTAGCGACTCGTAGCCTTACACGCTCACCACCACGCTATCATCCGCAATCTCCGATTTTTCTTTCACCATCTCGAATGTGTACGGTCCCTCAGATCATGCATACAGTCCTGAGTTCCTGCACTATCTCCACACTCTGCACGCCTCCGTCGCCGGCGCCTGGCTCCTCCTAGGCGATTTTAACCTCATTCGTGGGACGGAGGACAATAACAATGCTAACATAAACCATGCCCTGTGTTCCGTGTTCAACGGGACCATTGACTCCCTTGCTCTGATGGAGCTCCCGGTCCTCGACAGGAAGTACACTTGGTCGAACAAACGTGATAACCCGACCCTCAAGTGATAGCCATCCCATTTTCGGCAGGAGACGCTCTTCCCCTGGCTTCCTCGCAAGTCGTCGGCGCTGACATCTGGCCGGCCAGCCCGCTCAAGTCCGTGGGGAGCCGGTCCGCGACCGGATCTAGCGTACCCTAGGGAGCCGGACGGTGGTGTGGTCCACGCTGCCTGATCAGCGGTGTTGTGGTGACTAGCGGCCGGTTTTGCTACGGCCGTGGTGGTGCGGTTCAAGCTGACCGGCGGCCATGGGCTTCCGCATTGGGGGTGCTAGCGGCCCCTGCACTTCACCCCTTAAGCTGTCTTAGATCAGCCAGAACAAGCCGTTGACAGGGGTTGGGGCCGCCTCCACCTGGGGCAGCTCCATACGAGCTTCCTGGTGGCCTTGACACCTTCAGCAGCCAAGCTGGGGTGGCGTGTCCAGGGTGAAAGCCTTGACTGGTGATGTCGTCAGTCGCAACGAAGATGGCGCCATTGGTGTCATCTATCTCTGTGAGGGAGTCGTTGCAGGGACTCCATCCTTGCTTTGTGGGTCTCCAGGGTGAAAACCTGTGTCCTAGTGGACGAGCGACGACAGCGCCATGGGCCCCGTTCCCTCCCTGGAGGCGTCATTTCTTTGGAGACCTATCGGCTTGTGGTTGTTGCTGTGGCAATGGTGGTTCATGGCAGCGGTGCTTCGCTTCCTACTCCTTACTCCTCACTGGTGAGGACGACTCTAGTTGTTCGTCACTGTCGTGGCTTGGTGAGTGTTGCTCCGGCACCTCTGCTTCGTCAATGCTCTTCCTTTGGTGGTGACAAAATATCAATTGTCGGGTGGTGTTTCCATTTCTTCTACCATCCCCCTCAAGGATTCCTCCCCTTGAGCAGTGTTGGATGGTGGGCCTCTACTCCAAAAGTTAAAGGTTTGTTGCAAACTTAATTCCAGCAGGGCCTCTAAATGGGTCTGCATTTTGCATACCCTTCCAAATTTCCCATCCAATCCTACGTTCCTGGAGGCCCTCTACTCCCCCTCCAAAACGTGGGTCCCACCATTTTAATTTTTTTCTCTCCCTATTGCTTCGCATCCGCCCCCGCCTCCCGCTTCGCATCCATGGCCAAGCAACCGCTCCGTCGCCGCATGCCGTGACAATGTCATCGTGGTGCCGTCCTCGTGCTAGCCGCGAACGGGGAGGCAATGTCAGCACCGGTGGCGACGTCCCCGGCGGCGGCGCGGCGGCTTGCCACCGGTGGGGCCATCCATGCCAGCAAGCTGGGCCCGTGCGGGTGCAGAACGGAGTGTTGAGGCCACCGGTGAGGGGTTGGTGGAGGGGGAGGAGTAGGAGGAGGTTGTGGTGAGCTGTTTGTGGGCCTTCCCACGGACATGGTGGTCTCGAACGATCGCGGGTTGTGCCTCCCGAGGGCCGTCTCAGTGGCACAGCGAGTGCTCAATCTGCTCGGTTTCGACAACGTAGAGTTGTCGGTGTCATCGGCCGCAGTGCAGACCTGGGCCGGGGGTTGGTTCAAGTGGGTCGGGTACCGTGCCGTCACCGCCATGTTCCGCGACGCGAGACTCGACCTCCCCATCTCTCTCTACACAGACAACAACACGCTGCTCGAGCGGCACGCTCCTCCTACGGCTCGAGGCATGCCATGGCGTCAAGCGCGTCCTCGAGGCGGCCATCGCGCGTGTTGATAAGGGCCACTTGGATCCGTGCCGCAATCGCCTGCGGTCCTGCCGTGGCTTCGCCGTGGCCCTCCGGCTCCACGGCCTTGTCGTGACCCGTCGGCGAAGGGGAAGAGGGAGGCGACGGCGGACGAGCCGCACGAGGAGGAGATCATGGACATGGGGCGGTGCTGACGGCGTGGATCCGGATGGGCGGAAGGAGGTGCACCATCGTCTCCCCAGCTCCCTCCTCTCCTCCTCCCGCAGAGCTCAAGGCGGCAGGTGGTGGCGAGAAAGAGTAGGGAAGCCCCGGCGGTCGTTGGCCCGTGGGAGCGGCCACGGGCGACCGGCTTGCCCCGGCGGCCTCCGATGGTGCCGGGCAAAGCAGTTCAGAAATCACAGCAGCGGCCCCTCTCTCTATGAGAGACAGGACCCACATTAAAATAGAGAGCTGTGCTGATTTCCCCACTGGAGTTGATTACTAATTTTGGGTATCTATTTTTTGCATTCCGGCTTGCAAATGGTTTTTCGAGGCATCAATTTGCAAGCTCCCACTGGAGCTGCTCTTAGGCCTTTCCGACCAGCCGCCATGTCCGACGTGCTCGGGTGCTCCATGCCGTCGTCAAGGATGCCGACTACATGCTCCTCGTGCTTGACCTCATGGCGAGGCGCAAGGATGAGGAGTTTAGAAGCTATGCGGCCGCAATTGCAGACGGTGATGTCATCATCGCTGGCTGGCAGCATCGGTGAGTGTGAGTAGCATCGAGGTGACAAGGTGCATCTCTCAGCAATGGACACTTCTTTGCAAACTCTCACAGCAATGTAGAAAACGGGACGGAACGGAACAGGATATATCCCGACCATTTTCAACCATACTCTCACTAATGCATGTCGGGCGCGTGATGAAATTACCCATTGAGATAACTGTGTCGATGAAATTACCCATTGGAAGAAGTGTATTTTGATTAGATGAAATTAACAATTCAAAGAATTATGTAGAATTTGTGTCCCAAGTTAACTGCCGCCTAAATACACAGTATACCGCTACCATTAACTCTGTCAATTCTGTCAGTATGACTGAACTCACACTCAACGTCACACTGTCAATTTTGAGGGGCAAATCTCAGTGATTGGAAATTAGAGTATGCGACAAATATAGGCAATAGTATAAATATAAGGGATATGGTATTGTCGTGTGCCTGAATTTTTGAAGTAAATATTTTTTTCTTTTTCTTTGACATATCAGTATAAGCATTCCTCTCAATGGTGTGGGGCTGTGCGCATCAGGTCAGTCCCCTTTAATTTGATTCCCCTAACTTTTACCACGTTTCTTTACTGTTTGCTACACTGCATGTTAGCCTCTTTGTGATAGACAGTGCTCATGAAATTGCCTCAGTTTACTTTCTCTATGAATTTAGTAGAGATGGTCCAACATTGATGTTTTTGAGGTAGAGAGATCTCATAGTGTTTTGTTGACCCACTGGATTGATTTGGCAGCAGAAGTTCAGTTCTGAACGTGATACAGAGCCATCGACCCATGAGGATCAAGATGATGGAAGGCTGTCTACTTCAAATTACTTTCTCAACTTTTAATTTGAAAACTTTTCAAATTGTTAGATATTGAAATTATTTGATAAATATGTGTGTGTCGCACGTGGGTGACGTGCTAGTTAGTAACAAAAACTAAGATGACATTACAAGTATAGATGGCCAAATGGGCCAGGACCAATAGGCGGCACAAGACACGACACGATATGGCCCAGCCCAAGCATGACATGGCCCGCATAAGGATCGGCCTTGTTGGCACGACCTAGTATGGTAGGCCAAGTTTGGGTTTCTACCGCGGCACGCGGGCCGGCACTGACACAAAGGTTTAAGTAGATGGCACGCTTTGGCCCGCTATATCTTTCTGTAGGATCAATGGCCCGTAGAAGGGGGTTGAATATGGGCCTTCTTTTGAATTTCTAAAGCAAAAAAGAAACCTTAGCCTACTAGCTAGTGTTGTCCATCTAAAAAGGTTTTTCTCCACTACTAAGCACACTAACAAGAGTTTCCTTAGCAAATATCACACTAACACATATGAAGCACCCTAGTCAAGATAAGAGGCAAACAAGCAACTTAAGAAGAACTAGAGCAAGGAAACTTAAATGCGGAATGTAAGTGCTGAAAATAAATACGAGTAAGAGAGAGAGAGGCACAAGAGACAACCGGATTTTTTCCCGTGGTATCGAGAAGTTGACGCTTCCCCCTAATCCACGTTGGAGCACTCACTAAGAGTTTTGCTCCCCCTCAAGTCACTAAGACTCAAGTTCTCATTAAGAGTACCCGTTCTCCATCTCCGGAACGGTGGGTCTCAAACCGTGTACACCAAGCATTCTTGAGGCTCCCACAATCTCCAAGAGCTCACCAAGAACCCCCCAAAGCACCAAGACTGTCTAGGAGTCGTCAAACTCCAAGAGTAACAAGCCCACACACCTTCACTTGCCCTGAGCACTCAGCTAAGCCATGTATGCACCTTGAAACCCTTGATCACTAAGAAAGAGCTCCTCAAACAAGAGGAAGAGAATACCAAATAAGCAAGAAAACTATCTCCTTCTCTCCTTGGCTGCTGTAGATCTTCAGAGTGGCAAAGGCAGCTCAAGAGACGCGGGGGGTCATATATATAGGCCTAGCAAGGGTGGCTAGCCATTGGAAAAGTCCCCTGAAAAGTTGCACCGTCGGATGATGGTTCCCCCTGCGCGAGCGTCGGATCATCTGGTCACTCACAAGCTGCTGAAATAGCCGTTGAACCAGCTGACGTAGACAATACACCGACGCTATGTTCCGACGCACCGTCGGTCTATCCGGTGCTGAAGAGTATCCACTCGGTGCGTTACTGTATACTTCAAACGTAGGCGTCGGATGAACCGCTGATGATCTGCTGAAGCGTCGGTTCATCCGGTGCTGAAGAGGAAATCTTGGCACGTCTCTGTATGATTTGAATGAAGGCCTCGGATGAACCGCTGGCCTGGTCGTCGGATCATCCGGTGCTGAAGCATCTGAACTCCAATCCTTACTGTTACCAAACCCTAAGGCATCGGATGAACTGATGCATGTACCGTCGGTTCATCCGACGGTCACATTTGAATTTGCCAGCCGTAGAATTCATCCGACGCAACTAGAATCAGGGGCGTCGGATCATCCGACGCTACAACTTTGATTTCAACTCATCCAATTCAAGCGCCTTTGAGATTTCCGTCAATTCTTTTGCTTCCAATGTGTTTTCATGAGTACTTTGAGTTGTTTAGCATCCAAGGAACTTGAGTGTGCATAAATTCATGGCTTTTGGTGCATGGTTAAGCTACTAGTGGATGAACCCCTCTTAATAGTACGATTAAACACTACAAACTAGCAATCCAAGTGTCCTTCATCTCCTTGTGACACTTGGAACTAACAAAGTCCTTAGCCTTGTAGCATTTGTCCATTGATCGTCTATAATTTCAAATTGAGGGGTCTCTTTTCATTCATTACTCATGACAATAACCCAAGACATAATCCGCTACAAAACAAAGGTTAGTCACAAGTATATGGTTGTCATTTATCACCGAAACACACCCTTACCAAAGGTGCGAAAGGGCCTAGATGGTTATACTTTCCTCGTACATTATAAATTGTTATGTTTGTGATTATCTGAATATATTATACCTCTATATATGTCAATATATGACAACATGTATACGTGTATCATTATATGTATGCTGAAACTATCAAAATTCTAAAGATGTGAACATATTATAAGTATATATATGCATCAATTGTCATGGATTTTAGAACTTTTTTTTGCTTACTGGGCTAATGGGCGGTCCGGCCTACCTGGCATGGCTCGCATAAGCCATACCCAAGCTGAGGCTGGGTTTATGAGATGGCACGATGGGCGACCCGGCCCGGCTCGGCCCGCCATCATGGTCGGTCAATGCAGGTCGGGCCTAAACAGGTTGGGCAAGAACGGGCCCGAGCAAGGCTGAGCCGCCCGTTTGGCCATCTATAGTTACAAAGAATGCCTTCATGCATATTTGGAACTAGAGCCACCAGTTGATTGAACCGTTAAATCCAAACCACTAGTTAGATGTGTGTCAGTTTCAGGAAATTTTTAGCCCATTTTCCATTTTTACAAAATAAATAAAGCATGCACCATTTTCAGTCCAGATCTATTCATCATTATATATATATAGGTGCCTGCTCACAACCACCACTGGCATATCTAAATGAATGTTATACCTTGGAAAACGCATCAGTTGTGTTCACAGTCTCAACTTCATCTCTTATATCTAGAAGTTCAGGCTGCATATGGTAGTGTGCGCTAGCCAAGTAGATAGAGTAGAGGTGTCCGATCCAAAAATAATAATAATAGCAAGAAGAGAGATGATAGATAAATATTCGAATGGGATGCCTCAGGGAACAAATCTTGAGTTGCACAAATGCTTGTGATGCGTGAATGTTTGTGCAGAGACGAAACTCTCATGTCATTGGTGAGCATCTCAATCTACAAGACACCAGGTGTGCTGCTCAGTTTATCCTCCGTCCACGTTCAACGTGTTCCGATGCTCAACTCTGCAGTCACTGCCACAAAAATCAAATCAATGTACACACAAAACAGGACAGCTTATGGAGATAAATAATGTCAGGTGCAAAAAAGCCACCAGAGCAGCATGGAAACTTATTGGAAACCAAAGAAACTTGGGCGGGTTTAGGAATACTTAACCTAAAAAATCAGTATGAGGAGGCATTGCTAATGAAGCACTTGAACAAGTTTCTTTGAATAGATCTGAGTTTCCTTGTGTAAGGAAAATTTGGAACAACGTACAATTATAGAACCGACAAACGGCCTGTGTCAACACACAGAAAGGGTTGCTTTTGTTGCGTGACATCTTCTACTGCTTGATAAATTCAATGGGTTTAGTGCACCTAAACATGAAGACGATCGATCGGTCAATAATCCTCAGCTGCTTGCATGGTTGTGTGGGGAAACATACTGGCAAACAACTCATTCCCTGATCTTCGCTCTTTCACAAAAAAGGTTGACCCTGCACAAACCAGGACTAAAGAACGACATTCACATAGTCTTGTGAATCAGAAAATGGATGGAATCCACTCCACCCATGACAAAGAATGGTCGTCACACATATGGGGATCAACTCAGTATACATCATGCACACAAGTGTACAAAGCAATGATAGGTGTCACTAAATTACACCCAGTATCCTAACATGGCTCTGCAAAAGTTTGTCAAATAAAGCACTTGGTACCACAAGATTATTGTCGTGTTCTCTGCTGATCAACAAGATAAAACTTGCCGCATTTATTTCTACACTGTGCTTTTTGCAAAAAGTTGCTGGCTCTTCAAAGACTAGATATTCAAGCTAAGACATAAGAGCTTTTAATTCCCAGTTATTAAGCTCTTTCAGCTAAACCATTCATCATGGAGATTCAATTCGGGATGTCGTAATTTGACTAGTAAGTTTTAATGTGCATTGTGAGGTATCAGGTGAGGCATCACGTTGGGGATTACCGATTGCACTACTGTGTATACGTACTAATAGGTTGGTGGAGTCGTAGATGTACAGTACAGGTATAGCTAATGATTAACACCAGGGTCGCCTCTATTATGCCTGCCTCCACACTATATACATATGCAGCACAGTGGAAGCTAGATTTGTACTACCATACAGTGTGTGATCATCTCAGTGAAAGGGACAAGGACACAGAGATATGTTAGCCACTATGCAATAGGAATATGAAGCATCCGGAAAGAAAAACAGGGTCGATGATTTGATGAGTGACTGGGTAGCATGCATATCCAGCGAGAGTCCCTCAAGGGTGGTATATCACATGAAAGTGGCACGTACACCATCTGAACCACGGACTTCAGTTTTCAAAAAGCTAAACATTGATTTGCTTTCTATGGTTCATAAATAATTTGAAGGACAGATTGGCGACTAGAGAGGGGGTGGAGGGAGTGAATGGGAGTCCATAAAAATTCTTTCAAAGAACTTAGCCTAAATCTCAAAATCCCCTCCAACGAGATCCACTACGGGAAACAGCACCTTTGCCGGCGCACGGCAAAGGAGAGAAAATGCACAACAAACCCTTTGCCATGCGTTTTCCGGGGAAACGCACGGCAAAGGCCTCATGGCAGCGATTTGCCCGGTAAAGGGCCTTTGCCATGCGCTTTTTATCGACACGCACGGCGAACACTTTGCCGTGTGTCGAATCCAACGCAAGGCAAACATTTTTCACAACCTTAAAAAATTTTGTTCGCCATGCGTTCCAACGCACGACAAAGATTTCACACAACAATAAAAAAATCTCTCGCCACCACCCCATCAAACGCCGGCCCGACACCACATTCACCACCGCCGTCACGCCGGCTACCACCACATCCCGCGCCGACCGCTGCACCGCCTAATCCAGAACGCTGCCGTGCTCGGGACCACGCGGATCCGGCGCGCTGGGATTAAACCCGCCGTGGCGCCAGAGGAGGGAGGGGCGGTGCCGTGGGGGAAGAGGTGGCCGCTGCTCGCCGGAGTAGGGACAACGCGGCCACCGGATTTGAGGCCGGGGGAGCACTGCTCGCCGCGACCCACATATGCTCGCCGGATTTGACGCCGATACGCCGAAGAAGACGTCGCGGCCGCCATCTCCTCCTCATGCGTTTTTTTCTCTGCCGTGCGCCCGAAATAAAACGCACGACAAAGATTTTGACGCACGGCAAATGTTGGTTTTCCCATAGTGATCAACACGATCTCCAAGCACTTTGCCAAGATCACATAGTCACAACGTACCTACTGACCCTAGGAAAGCTAGGAAAGACTAGAAGCAAAGCGGAAGCCCAAACAAACAACCCTAAGCAAAAGCCACTGGAAAGTCCGGAGTCTGTGCACTTTTTTTCCGGAGTCTCCGCACTTTTTCCGGGAGGCTCCGACTTTTCTGGATACTCCATATTTTTTCTGGAGTAAAAGTTCGGAGAAAAATTTCAGCCTCCGTGAAGATGGAAAAATCCAAAACTCGATCAAACGACCTCCTAAAATCACAAAATATAAACCATGGCTTTCCGACAACTCCAAAAACCTTTTCCCTAGAGATATCCTCCAAAAGATCAAGTCTTCACCACGAGAAAATGATTTAGGGTATGAGCATAAGAGAAAAGACTTTTCTCACTTTTCTCAAAATTGCTCGATCTCCCGGCTCACGCAATGGATTGAGATGAGGATCAGGGGAGAGTACATTTGCCTCATGGGCAAGCTATATTTAGTAGGTCAAGCCCCGAAACCAACTCAATCATGCGGAATCGTGAATCAAAGCGATGTAAAAGGACCTCAGGTTGACTCAAAGAACTCCGAATCGAGAGTGGTTCTCGAGGTTTGAGGTGCAAGATCACCAATGAAAGTGTCACAAAGAACTCATGTATGTTCCCCTCAAAGAAATCCCCATGGAAGCACCTCCAAATCGACAAACTCAAAAATCAACAAAAAAGGCTCCGAAAATCGCAGAAAAAGAAAAATGCTTGGGAATCAAACAGGAGACAAGTGAACAACTCCAAATCTTCGATACATCAGCGGAATGATTTTCAAACCGACGGGTTGAATGGTTTTCATGGTTTGCTCATCGGCGGTGATAGTAATGGCCATCACGGGCGTCGACTGTCTGAGATATGGATTTGTGGAGCTTCCAGCGTTTCCTTCAAAGTTGTCCAAAGATGGAGTAGGCCTGCGGTGCTGCTCGCCGTATCACTCTTCTCCCTCTCAGCGTTGTTGCCGTGGTGCGCAGCAGCAAGCTACGGCGGCAATGGCAGCGGTGGCGGGAAGCCCCTAGTGACGGCCGTCACCAAGGACGCGGCCACCACGCTCTACACAGTGCCGCTCAAGGACGGTCTCCCACTTGTCCTCAACCTCTCCGGCCCACCCAAGCACCCGAGCTTCGAGTAACACCACTAAGGATGGATTCAGAGGTCTGGAAATCCGAATTATCCGTATTCGTATCCGCTAAAAATGTTGATATGGAATTTGTATTAGTATTCATTTTTAATATGGATGTCAGATAGATGTATTCAAATCCGATTTTAAACATTATCCGTATTCGACATTATCCGACAAAAATCCGACATATCCGATCGTATCCGCAAAGAATAAAGTACCCATAGGAGCCATCTAAATTTATTTATATTACTAAATATTTTAATTACAAATGATGTTAATGTTAATATTGCTAGTAAAATAATTATTTACACCATTTTAACTATTAAAAACTATATATAAGGGACAACTAACTAATTATGTTAACCTAATATTACTAAATTATATAATGATCTTCCTAAATTCATTTAATGTGTCTAATCATAGTAATTTTAAATATAATATATTATTTAGCAAATAAATAAATTATATTTAAATGTATTTATGTACTTATTTTTACCATTAAAAGATGTTTATATAGTTACAAAATACTTATTTTATATTTATTGTGATATATTTATTATTTATCAATAGATATGTTATTTGCAATAAGATATCTATTATGTATAATGATCATAATTTAGTCTCTACTTGTGACATGATTTGATCAATTATAAAACCATCGATAAAAAAAATTGATACTCATTATGACTCTATGCCATAAATCGAGTAAATATTCAAATGCGAATGCGAATTTGAAACATCCATTTTGTATTCGTATTCGATAATATTCGTATCCGAATTAAAATATGGTAAATAGTGACATTCGAATTCGTATCCATGCGTATCCGATCCAAATGCATCCCTAGCCACCACCATGTGTGTGTGTACGTGCACAACTAGCACCCGCCGGACAGCCCGCGCATGGGCCACAGCATCGCCACCGCCGATGACCAGTTTCGCTGCAAGTGCACGACGCCGGCGAGCGAGGCAGCAGACGGCCACGAGCAGCGGAGGGATGGAGGTGGAGGTCCGCGCCATCGGCAAGGTGGCGCGCGAAGCTGCTTCGTCGCACTCCCGCTCAAGGTCGGCGGCGCCGAGCCTAACATGGAGGAGGAAGCGGGAGCATAAGGCACTTGCTTTTCTACTTACTCCATAGCAGCGGTGAGCACAGCACACGCGGCGGCGGGCTCGCGAAGAAACGGCGGCGTGCACCGGGTTACACGGTTCCAAACCTAACGGGTTGGTTTCATGGGTTGGCCGGGTTTAAACCGGACCATGTACAGGGCTACTCCCTCGTGTGTGACTGCTGCTCTCCCTCGCGCCTCGCGGCAACCCTACCCAGTAGCGAGCGGCGGCTAGCGCCTAGCGGCTGGGCGGCTGGCATCAGCGGCAGCGGACGGCGGTCTGACGAGGAACTAGGGTAGGGCGGGCGCCGCAGGCGGCCATCTCTGGATCTCCGACTCCGTCCCCAAGGCACTGGCTGTTGGCGACTTGGCAAGGCGAGCGGCGAGCGGCCAGCGTGCCATCTTTGTCTAGGCTTTCAGGAAATATCTGTTGGAAGTGCAGTACAAGACACCAATGTGGTAAGCTTTGTTCATCCCTCTGTCAATTACAGTAAAAGCAATTATGCCTAAATAAAACAGTAAAAGCAATTATTGTTCCTTTCTGCATATAGCTTCCGCGGTTGCTAACTAGAGGACAATATGGTTGCGCTAACTAGAGGACACTATGGTTGAGTTATTCATAAACACATTATATCTACATTAGTGACAGCTTGCTACAAATTCCTGGTTACTACTGTTGTGTAGAACAAAAGGTCATACATATTCCATTTGTTAGTAGTTGCTGTTCCCTCATTCCTTGTGATGCTTGTAATATAATAGCATTTTCTGGGGTATCTTATTTCTTACGTGTTTCCAAGCTATTTAGTTACTTTGATGTATCTAGAAGAATAGTAAGACGTGATTATATGATACTTGTGGAACTTTCTTACATCTTGGTGTATAGTTTTTTCTCAGGACATTTGATGGAAAATAAGTTTCTATCTAATTGTCATTTTTCGCATGTGTAAGCCCAGGTCTCCTTTGTACTGTGATATGTGAGGAGACGATGATGAACCGGACTGGCACTAGTTAGGTATTTATTTTATCAAATTTGTTGTACAAATAGATTAAATTGTGATGTACTAATGTAAATGGTGCATTTTAAGCATTTATATCATTATATGGACTATCTCTATTGTAGTTACCGCTATTATGTGTACTACACTGAGACTGAGTGGTTTGAGTGCTTAATAAGTAGCCCTAGGCATCAAAATCCGCCAGCTCCGCCACTGCACATGGGTGGTACATGGTATAAGGGTATTATTAGAAGTTTATCTTGGTGGCATTAATGAAATATATGATTTATTCATTTCAATTACTTTTCACCCTCTGATACCACCAAGATAAACTTCCAATAATTTTTCTCCGAAAGCGCTGAGATACCGCACACAAGTCGCAGAGACCCAGCAAGTAGTGATCAGATTCGATGGAGCCTGCACCCTGCCCTCTCTGCCTCTGCCTGCCTGCAGTCATGCAGATTGATCGCATCCAGTGGTCGGGCGGCCGACTAGTGGGTAGGGTCCGGAGCCACCGGTACTGTTCTTTTCGCGATCGATGATAGATGTGTCGTCATTCATTGTAGGCTCGCCGCCCGATCTACCTATGGCGGATGCGGCGGTTAGATCAGAAAATGCACGAGGGGTCGGGGGAAACGATGGGGACATGAGGGGAATAAGGAAAATTGCAATTACCTATTTACCCTTACAAAAAAGGCTTATACTCTATACCACCACCTGGTGGTATGGGTGCATCACGAGGGAAAACAGTACTTTGCTGGAATAAGGTGCATCCATGTTTGAATGAGCTCCAGCCACGTGTACCGTTGACCAAAGAACTAGATCAATGGCAGCCATGGTGTGCCTTATATCTTCATCTTCAAGCTGTCGTTTTGGTTGGTCGGTCAGGCCCACTTGTCCGACCTGGCCAATCTGTCGGTAGCCTAGGGTTGACATGCATGGCCAGTCTGCCGACGGGTCGCCGCAGCCAGTTGAAGTCATCTGGCCCCACACCACCGGTTGAGGTGAGATGGTCACCAGTCAGTAAACCACCAGTCGGGACAAACCGTCGGTCGGGTCGGGATCCACCATCGGTCGAGCATCTGCCGTTTCAGTCGGGAGAATCAGCCACCAGTTGGGGTGCTGGTTGAGATTATCTGCCATCATTTGAGAGCAGCAGCCGCCGGTCTGGGGAATCCATTGTCAGTCGGGAGCGCCAGCCTCCGGTCGGGGAATCCAGTTAAATAAGTTCAACCGGCTGGTCCAGCCTCGTCTGACTTGGTACCATTTTTAAGTGCAAACAGTGTTATGCCAGCATAATTACACAATCTGACAAAGAAGGTACACTCCTACCAACCTATCCCTCCTGTTCTCATCTCAAATATACAAGAAACCACTGTTGGCACACCGCACACAACACAAACATATATTTCCTGTTCTCCATTCCTTTGAGTAGATAATAACATTCATGTGGTGAATAACCATCAATAATGTCGAGGTATTGGACTGGGATGCACTGGGATAAAAAAGAGGAACTATAGGCAAGAAATCAGTGGAGTAAGCATGAGCTGCTGCCATCCTTATATGGAAATCATCAATCGGTAGAGATACTGGAAAAGAATGCAAGTTGGTTCAAAATTAGGTTGGTAATTGAGTTGATGAAGTAGGTACAAGGTTTAAGGAGAGAAATAATCTGTTTGTCTTGTTATAGTTGACCTCGTCATCTTGTTCAGACAGCTCGACCACACCTCTCGATTCATTCATTCAATATTCATATGACATTTATTTGCAGGCATCAATCTGTTTGCACCAAGTGTTTGTTGTCTGTGCTACCCCAGTTATGGTATCTCTCTATTAGTTTATCGTATAATAAAATTTCATGGTCCAACTCGTGCTATTTGTATTAACTCCGAGATTTATTTTCTATTTGATGGGTTCACACGAATCACAAAAGATTAGTATCGAAAGATACATTTATGTGTATGGAGCTTTGCTATGGTACTTGTGAGGTACCAGAAGGTATTCGAAAGTAACAAAGAAAGAAGCATCACGACTCACTCTAACCGACACCCCCGAAGGCGTCGTCACCCACGGTGACACAAGCGGCACCACGTGCACGTGCAGCCGGCCGCCCGCTCCCTCTCCACCACCACATTTTGCCCCCCTCCTTTCCCACCTCCGGCATCTCATCGGGGGTCGAAGGGAGTCACTACGTGAAAACCTCAAATAGCTCACGCGACATTAGTAACGGGCGTACAATGTCCGTTACAAGATTCAGATCAGTAACGGGCGCCAAACAATGCCTGTTACCAATAGTCTACAGCCGTTACCTTTAAAATCTACGGAAGGCAGTCCAGCCTTATTGGTAACGGCTATTAATTAATGCCCGTTACATCTAATATCTGTGGTAACGGGCCACGTAACGTCCGTTACAAATATGATTCGTGGACCCGAAATTTTACTCCAATCCTGTTAACTTCCCTTGCGTTCGGCCGTGCGCCCACTACCCACCCGCCCCCCTCGCGTCCTCTGACCGACACTCCCATTCTCCCTCACTCCCTCCTCGTTCCCTCTGCCAGCGCTCCGACCTCCGACGTCGCCGGCCCCTGGAGCCCACCCTCCCTCCCCTCCTCCCTCCTTCCCCATCTCGTCCCTCGGTCGAGGAGCTCCATGTTGAGGCGGCGCTGTGGTGGTAACGACGCGGGCGCGAGGTAGCAAGGGCGAGGAGGAGATCCGCATCTCCGGTGGCACTCCTCCTCTCCACCTCGCCATCTCCGGCCAGCACGAGGAGCAGGCTGCGGAGATCCGCGCGCGGCGAGGCGGCCTCCACCGGCCTTCCCCGCTTGGCGTCGACATCCCCTGGCGCAGATCGAGCGCTGCCGGGCCTCGATCTGTCGTCTCTGTGTAGATCGAGGCGTAGATCGAGCCCGGCCGATTCCTCGCCCCGATGCGGATGGAGCGCAATGCCTCGATCCGATCCACAAAGAACGTAAGTTAATCGATCTGAAACTGATCACCTCCGCTCAATCTGCATGTCAAGGCAACCCCAATACGGCAGGAGGCCACCTCGCTCATTCTGGTGCGTGATTTCTGGCTCCCATTCTCCTTTTGTTCGGGTGCTTTTTTGTTTCATGCGAATTTAGTGGAGATGTTCGTCCTCTGTAATACAATCAGCTACAAGGTTAGGGTGGCATGTTAGAGTTTGGTAAGAAATAAACGAGAAATGATAAAGGACTATGGAATTTGAGCCCCTTTATACTTGGAACAAGTTTAATGCTGACTAGTATGAAAGCAATATGCAAATTGCGGCACTATTTGGATAGCCTTCACTGTCTTGAACTCTCTGTTCTTCTGTTCTTGAACTCCCTCAATTACTGTTAGTCGCTATCTAAATGTTTTGCCACTGAAGACAATATTATTTGAAATTTAGTTTTGACTTATAGACAAGCATATCAGTAGAAGGATCTGATGCACAAACTGCTTTGGCCAAATGTTGCGGTTCCAAGAAGGGAAGAATGTGGTCGCAAAGGCGAAAACTGGCTCCGGAAAGACCTTTGCCTATCTATTACACATCAAATTCCATACTTCTACTGATTGATGTTCGAGCAAGCTCCTTTTGAAGAAGTCACGATTTATAATGGTTAGTTCCCAGGCTGACCTTTTTCTGTCCTATCGCTGTGAACATGACTAGTCTTTCCCTAATAGGAAATGTGATTGGTGAACTAGATTTGTGAATTTGAATGCTAACTTGCTTGACACCAGAAAAGAACTTTGATTAATGTTTTGGTCATCACTCATCATATCTGTGAACATCACTGTCTTGCTACTATGATTAACCATATTGCAATCATTACTTGCTTTAGTACTACTTTCTTTGGTTATCATATTATTGTGCTTGTGTGGTTTGATTGCAGAAGATGAAATAAAATCAGAGATAAACAATGAATATAGACTTTATAAGTATATATAAGTATCGTAAGGTTTACACTTCCTCATAGATGTTTGAAATGCAGTCATAGCAATATATTACACATGAATTGCCAGTAGTTTCAGTAGTAGGCTATGCCATCTCCATATCACTGAAATATTCATGACTCATGTTTATGGTGTAAACATGGAACGGTATGGGCCATGGGGACTGCTGGTTCGCTTACCAGCTTCACTGTTGTAGCGAACATGGCCTCATATGCCATTAGTTCGAGTATGCTTTTGGTGATTCATGACAACATGATCAATTTGACTAACCATATTGTTTAGCATGTCTTTGTAGACATTTCTAGGTCCCAAGGGTCCAAAACGAGAAAGGAAAGAAAAAGAAAAGAACCGACGGTACCCTAGAAGCAAGCGTCGGTGTACTTGGTACATTGCGCAGAAGGCAAAATTGAAGTTGGCACCGTTGGATAGACCGACGGTCCATTTTGTAGATGCGTCAGATGATTGGAAGGAGAAGAGCTGCAGAAGATAGTAGCACCGGATGAACCGACGGTCTAAGTGAGGACACCGTCGGTCTATCCGACGCTCAGTTTGAATCAAGACAGAGACGCGCCAAGACTGGAACTTCAGCACCGGATGAACCGACGGTGGAGCAGCGGTTCATCCGACGGTCACGAAGATGCTAACAGTAAGGTTTTGGTGATGAGTCCTTCAGCACCGGATGAATCGATGGTGTGTAAGAACAGTTGTGTCAGCAAAGTTGCAACGACTAAGTGACGTGGAGGGCACCGGATGACCCGACGCCCGGAAAAGCATAGCGTCGGATCATCCGACGGTATTACTTTCAGCAGCTTTTAGCCAACGGCTAGTTTGATGCCTTGGGCTATTTATACCCCCTCCACTCACCCATTTGAGGTTGCTGGATTGTGTGGAAGTGCAGAGGAGTGCAAGACACCTAGAAGATCATATCCAATCCATCCAAGTGCTAAATTGCTCATCCATAGACTTGTACACACTTTGTGTGTGTGCCTAGTGCTAGGCTTATCTTAGATCTGAGTGAGTGCAAGGTGTGCCAACCTTGTGAGGTGATTCTTGAGTGAATCAAGTTGTACAAGGTGCGTCGGAAGCATTGGGGCCTAAGTGGCTCACCGGCAATCGTCTTCGACCCTCCGGCTTGGTGTGGAGTGGCGAGGACACTTTGTGTGGGGGACGTGGTGACCCCCTTCCTAAGTGGAGAAGCTCCTTAGTGGAGGCGGCATCAAGGTGACCAAGGGAGCTTGGCGAGTGCCTAAGTGGCGAGCGTGCTATTGGGAGACTTGGTGACCGGAAGCAATACTCTTGTGTGAGTGTCAACATGGACTACGGGTGGCTTAGTGCTCACCGATACCACGTGCAGGATAAATCGCGTGTCAAGAGTTTGCTTCCTCTCACCCCTCTTTACGTTTCCGCATTACTCTCTTGCAATCCTTGCTTGCCTTTACCTTCCTAGAGTAGTATCATGCTAGGATTGGCTATAGGTTGCAAAACTTGTTTTGGGATGGGAGTTTCACACTAGAACAACCGTAGTTGCACATCTAGATAGTATGTTCTAGTTTTACTTTATGAAAAAGTAGTGAAGCCATAGGTTAAGTTTTTTAAGTTGCCTAATTCACCCCTCCCCCTCTTAGGCTACGAGCATCTGATTCCTTTCAACTGTCGATGCATTTGACCAGATGTTACACCTTCTCTCACAGATAAGTGCTCTAACTTCAACTGTTAAATTCCTTTGTTTCTCAACTAGTACTACCTTGTTCTTGGGGTCTGTTGATAATCTAATTTGGGCCTGTTGATAATAGAAGTAGCAGTAGTCGGCAAGTTTGTTCTTGGATCCTTGATCAGAAGTTTGTTCTTGGTCTGTTTCCTTTTCAGTTGGTTCTGGGGGAGCTCGGATTGCTAACTACTATCTCTTCGATTGACGGGCTTTTACAATCAGTTGTTTGTTGAGTGTGGGAAGCCAAGGAGGAGCAAATATGAAGTCCTGAACAAGTGTGCAACAATAGGTAATGTGAACTTGACTGTAGTAAGGCTTGAAATGGCAGAAATTCCAGCAATCATAAGTTTAACTAGCTGTTAATAAGTCTGGCACTCCAGCATTTCAGAACTGACGTATTTTTTTTAAAACTAGGCAAATGAAGACACAAACTGTTACTCTTTTGATGCTAGAAGGCTAGATGAAGCCAAAATTGTTCACAAAAGCCTGTTTAGGCAGTGTAAGTGTAATTTTTTCAGCAAAACTATCTTCTGAGCTATTTTTAAGTAGATGAAATATTAAGGAAAGATCGAAGAACCTATGAATATTGCCCTGTCTAGTATATATCTCTTATCAATTTGAAGAGCATTGAAATGAATCCAAGGGTACATAGATCGAAGAACTGATGTTTTTAAGTGCTACTAAACAAGTGTTGCTATATCTATTCCTTGTCGGTAACCAAAACAGTAACATGAAAGCATCTTCATAATGCAACTATGAATCTGTATAAGGTAACCCAATATGTATGTTTATAATGCAGGCATGCAGCAGATCCATGAATATTAGTATCAATTAGTATATGTTTGTATCTGATCCATGTCATTTACATCCGCCGTTGATAGCTCTATGAATATTGTTTTACGGCCATTTGATTGTTGATTCTTCTATCTTAGAAATGTTTTCTTTACCAGTATGGCTATGTAATTTTTGGTCTTTTGAGGTGTCAAGAGAGACATTGTTGTATATAATCATTTGTATGTATGTATGGATAAAAGAATGGAAGTGTATTTTGATTTCTTTTTTTTATTTTTTAATCCCACATAGGTAACGGGCATTAACATGGTGCCCGTTACTAGTTTTTGTTATAGGTAACTGAACGACCGAACTAGCGACCAGAGAGGGGGGAGTGAATGGGAGCCGATAAAAATTCCTCTCGAAGGAGATGGCTACTCCAACAAGACGAACACGGCTATCCAAAACACGTCTCCGACTCAACTACCCAAGTTGGCCAAGACCACGCAGCCACTGGAGTGCTACTGGTCCTAAGAACCAACAACCACCAAGATCTACTTGAGAACGCAGCGGAACAAGCAACTCGAATAGCTACTGATCACACCGGTCAGACTGGTCACCTGCACCGGTCAGACCGGTGCAAGCCGGATTCTCCGGACTGAGCCGCTGGAACACCCGACACCTACCAGAGACACTCCGGGTCACCCTGGACCCTGAGCCGGGTCACCCGAGCAAAACTTGAGGACTTCCACAAAAGGCCCCTACACCGGTCATGCCGGTGTAGCACGCCGGTCAGACCGGTCAAGCCAGGAAACCCCAAATCTGCCAAACAGACCCTCCGAGCTCCAAAACCCACCAAACTCGAAACAGCCGCAACACAAGACACCAGGGAACTCACCAAGACGTTCACCTGAGCAAAAACCCACAAGGGCTCTGCACCGGTCAGACCGGTCATAGGCACCGGTCAGACCGGTCAGGCCTGGGCAGCTCGGGATGAACAGCAACCCGCGGGTCAACTCCCCCAAATCCAAATCTCGATCTCCCGATTCGCTCCACGAATTCGCACAAGACTTTGGGGAAAGTAGAAACACTTCATGGGCACTCCATAGCCAAGATTTGGTCCACCAAAACTTGCTAAATCAAGAGGAATCGAAGAAATCCCACCAAGAACGCCTCAAACCCTAGAGAGGAGAGAACCCCAAAATCGAGCCCTTTTGCTCACGGATTTGGGAGGGGAATCAAAGGGAAAAGAACCACGAGGGGTTCAAGCATACATCTCCCACCAAATCCCAAAGAGAAAGGTCTCAAATCCGCCACAAGAAAATCGCCAAGAAAAGGTCAAAATCACCAAAAGGGAAAACGGGAGAGACACACCAAAGCCTTGAGGAATCACGCCGAATCATCTATACATACCAAGAAACTTCATACAAGGTCTAGCTTGCCTCCCAATCATCCATCCCTCTCTCAAGATCTCACCATGAAGCTCTCAAGCTAGTCCTAGAAATTCCAAAGGAAAAATGGAAGAGGAAAATAGCAAAACAAAATGAGCTAGGGTTCAAGAGATGGCTGCCATCCTCTCACCACTTGGGTTATATGGAGGCAACCGAAAGACGAAACTACCCCTAAGGCCTAACACTAGGATACACGCCCCCGAGGGACATTTTGGGAAACTTCATCGTCGCACCATCGGACGGATGCCCGGCGACCGCACCCTGCGTAGCCTCGACGCACGCCATGCGATCCCGACGTGTGTCCTCCGCTCAAGTCTCGGACTGCGTCGTGCGGCCGTCGACCGGTGTCCTCCACCGATCGACCGGTACCACCGGTCGACCGGCCGATCTGCCGCACCTCCGTCTTGGTCTTGGCTTTGTGGATCAACCAAGGAACCCAGTGGTTTTCTGGTGAACCACTGGAAACCCCGCGAACTTGGTGTGGCCTCCGCCAATCTCCACTCATGACTTGGCCCCCACGAAGTCCCGGCTCGATCTTGGCTTTGAGGCTCAACCAAGGAACCATCCACGACTTCATCTTGCCGTTCTTGCCACCATGCCGCCCAGACTTGACCAGCGGCCACCGGTCTCTCGAACCAAGCCTACTTGTCTTCTCCACATCTGGAGGCCTCACCGGCAATGACCTTTCGCGCTTGTTCTTCACCTGCACCAACACCAGTCAAGCCGCAACTTGCACTTGCAATACTTAGCCAAGAATCAGTCCACACAACATTGTCAATCACTCATCACACCAGGAAGCGACCATCCACCGGTCCTCGAACCACACAGGTCCTCAGTAATGGGCATAGTTCAGGCCCGTTGCCAATATTCAGGTATTGGTAACGGGCATCGTTGATGTCCGTTACCAATATTCAGTTATCGGTAACGGGCATCAACTTGATGCCCGTTACCAATGTGTTTTATTGGTAACGGGAAAAATGCCCGTTACAGATGATGGGTTATTTATAATGCTATATCGGTAACGGGCGCTTTGCCCGTTACCAATAACGATCTATGCCCGTTACGAAAGCCTGTTTTCCATGTAGTGAGTGGGGATCCATCTCTCTGGATAGTCACCCATAGATCGAGTCTAGATCTGGGATAAGGTTTCTCCATGCTGCGTTTCACGGTATGTGAGACTTGTTTCCTCCTTCTCTTCTTCGTCATTGGTGGAGAGACATGGTGGTCTGGATTTCTCCATGGCGGCTCCAATGAAGGTATTGGCGGAATCTACAACGTCGATAACTTTCTTGAAGCTGCGACATGAAGATTTAGGTTTCCAGATCTCGACATCAAGGCGGAGATGGTGTCGTTGTCGTGGAATCATTTTCTCCAGCCACTTCTCTGTTTTGTCGTGGTTAGATCCAACCACGGTGAAAGGCTTGTGAGAATAAGTTCGTCCCCTAAGCCGATGTCGGTCAGTCTTGGGTTGGATAGATTAGGATCAGTCTCTCTTCTTCATTGGTGGTAGAAAGATGAAGGAAGAAGTAGATTATGCTCGGTCTAGCCTACAGCGATGCTGGTCACCGTTCTTTGGGTGCTTGTTCTCAGCCTGTTTGCTAACTGTATGCCTATGTGGCCTTCTATTTGTTTTTTTACACAAGTTTGAGATTGAGATTTGCAGCTGCTTAGAGTGTGAGTACATTGAGAGTGTTATGTGTAACTTGCTGATATACTCAACTTGATATAATACAATCCTTTGATCTAAAAAAGGGTACTCAGAAGTACATGTGGTACTTCTACTAGAACCCCCCCTAGCTACGTTATAGTAGCAACACAACACAAAGCATCTCTATGCCAATGCATAAAGATGCTTTTTGACACGATTTTAATAACATATCAAAGTGTCACAATATTAGACATGCTTACATCATTAGTACTCGTATAAAGATACTTTTTTTATCACTTTACGTAAATCAACTCAAAAGACATGAAGTTAGAAGCGATTTAAAGCATCATTATTGTCTAGACACGCTAAAAAGCGTATCAAACCATGTCTATAGTCTCGTAAACATACATTTTGACATGATTCTAAAAAATGTTTCAAAATGCTACATGGTTTTTGAATCGTGACTAGCATGTAAGAAGGTCATAAAGCGTATCAAATAAGTGTAATAATGGTTCTTCACAGGTGAACTCAAAACTAAAGCATACTTATGTAAGTCACATTAGTTGTGTAGGTGAGATGGTAAGGAAGCCATGTTTGAGGTTAGAGATCTTGGGTTTAATCCTACACACCGCACATATTGCACATGAGTAATCATGTATAGGTGTCATTTATTCTGAAATATTTTTTGATTTTTCCATAAATTAGTAGACATGTTTTATAAATGTATCTAGGAATCTGTCTCTATATTTTTTAACACACAATGAACCGTTACTATACTACGTCACTACACCACTAAGCATGTTATAAATGTGTCTATAAAATTGTATCAATGCGAGTACACATGCATCAAACATGTCAATAAATGTTGTTTTTTCTTTCATAGATACGCTAAATGAATTCGTCTCTACGAAGCCTGACAAGGTCCCTACGAAGACACTTCTAACACGCTTTTTGAAAGTATATCTACAAAGCCATAAAGACAAAATAAAGTGTGTCTAACTCTTAATGTAGCATAGCTATAGGTGGGGTATTCTACTTTCCATTCTTATCCTTCTTACAAAAAAAAGAATAATAAATTTACACATAATTAAAAGGGTATCATAGTATGTTCTTAATTTTTTTACTTGGTCCCACCATATTAGTACTTGTTGTACTTCTTTTTTGCTACTTCATGGTACTTACTTTGTTTCCGGCATCTGATTTCGTCAGATGGAAGACTCTCATTTTTTAGGCACACTAAAATTTTCCGTGTGTGTATATGTCTTCCCAAAAGAAGAAAACATGTGGATATACTAGACATATATTTGTGTGAATGCTAAGCCACCTTGTTCACAACTCAACTTACGTGTCACCAAATGACATACTCCCACTAAGCAGAAATAATTGACATTTTTAGCATTGTCTAAGTCGCAATTATTCCAATCTTTGACTGTATATTATCACTATTTACATGCCGAGGTTCCTTACTTGGAAGCGGTACAAGTATATTTACTTCTAAAAATAGTTTATAAATTATGCATTAGCTACATTTCAGAGAACTTTAACAATAAAACAGTACAACACATTTATAGCCAACCCAATGTAAAAGTACTACAAGAAGTAAATATGAGAGAGCAAAACGCCCTGATATCGCCCTTCCAACATATAGCAAGCAGCCAAGCACTTTTCCACTTGGCTCGCTGTTTCATCCCCACTTTCCAGCTGCCTTCGCTGGTACATGTATGTAGTATATAGATAGAAACGCAATAAGGCATGTTCCAAAGAATAGTTTGGGAGTGGGGAGACAGAATGCTCATCAACAACAACTATAGGATGCATCACTAAGGGGCACTCAAGCCAGAGCTACCCAGGATAGCACAGCCCTCACACTAATTACCCTGCGGATTGCGCATCCCTGCCCAGATCAGGGGAGAATCCCACTGTTCGGGGGTCCCTTGAGGACGATGCCAAAGGACGGTAGGAAGAAAAGACGGTGCCACATATTGGGACCCCTGCGGGGATTGAGGTTCGCAAAGGAGACAAGGAATACAGTACTAGGACATGCTTTATTTTTGCCAAACATGGATATGGAGAAGCAATAATAAACTTTGTTTTTGATTTCTTCCTTCTGTTTGTGTTTCATATCAAACTGTCAGAACTTTGGTTGTATGTGGTTGAAGACGCCAGATTATTATTCTTTTTGTAAAAAGGACCGGCTTTATTCTCCACAGATGACCTCAACTTATTGATCATAATTTGTAGATGTGTGTTTCCAGATCTGTGGTTGGAATATTTTGTAAATTTTGATATGCATTGGTAGTCAAGGGTTCGGTAAGCACATCTACTAGACATTTCAAGGTTCTGATTTTATTTAGAAAAAAAGAAAGCAGTATGTAGTGGTCTAGATTAAATTTAAACAAATAATTTGTTAGCAAATAATGCGAAAACAAGATCGAACACGAGACACGATTTTTAAGTGGGAAACCCTTGCTGGAAAAAACCATGACGCCAATCGGTGATCTTCACTATAATGAGAGAGTTACAACGCAGGGCTTACAAGATGCATAATATGGTGGACTAAGCGGACTGCAGTAAAAAACGGAAACAAATCCGGTAAACAAATAACCCGAACCGTGGGCCCTCGAGGCGTCCCTACAAGACACACGTTAGAAATTTGGACCATATTAGCGGGATTGTCACTGGCGCCAAAAGTCACTAGGACTTAAACTTTAATACCAACCAAGCTTGAGCATAGCTCGAACTTAGTTGTAGGAACAGGTTTAGTCATCATACACCAGGATTGTCACAAGTATTTATCTTGCGTACTTTAATATCACCACCTCAAGCAATAACATCAAAAATAGAATGATACCTGATGTCAATGTGCTTTGTTCTCTCATGAAACATTTGATCTTTAGTAAGGCAAATAGCACTTGGACTATCACAATGAATAGTAACGCAAGAAGAAATGTCACAAAGTTCAGAGTATAAACCTCTCAACCAAATAGCTTCTTTGGCAGATTCGGAAACAACCATATATTCAGCTTCAGTAGTGGACAAAGCAACAGTAGCCTATAAACGTGCTTTCTAGCTCACAGCACAACCATCAATGGTGAAAACATAACCTGTGAGAGACCTCCTAGTATCCAAATCACCAGCATAATTAGAATCAACATAACCAACAAATCCATCTCTAGATTTCGCAAACTACAAACAAGCATTAGAAGTACCACACAGATATCTGAAAATCTACAGAACTGCATTCCAATGCTCTTTGCCAGGATTAGCGTTGTATCTACTAACAACACTCATTGCATGAGCTAAATCAGGACGAGAACGGACCATGGCATACATAAGTGAACCAACATCACTTGAATAATGGAGTACTCGCTAGTTTTGCATCTTGCATATAAAAACGACAAAGAACCTTCTCAATGTAACCTTGCTGACTAAGGTATAACATACCAGATTTTCTATCTCTGATAATTTCCATACTAAGAATTTTCTTCGCTGCACCAAGATCCTTCATCTCAAATTCTAAATTCAGTTGTGCCTTCACCTTAGCTGTTTCTGATTTATCCTTTGCAGCAATCAACATATCATCAAGATAAAGAAGCAAATAAATAGCTGAAACCATTAACTGTCTTCAAATAGACACAACTATCATAATCAAACCACTTAGAACCATGAGAGATCATAAAGGAGTCAAATATCCTATACCATTGCCTAGGAGATTGTTTCAAGCCATAAAGAGATTTCTTCGAACTACATACAAGATTTTCTTTTCCATGAACAACAAAACCTTCAGGTTGGTTCATATAACTGATTTCCTCTAACTCCCCGTGTAAGAACGCAGTTTTAACATTTAACTGCTCTAACTCATAATGATGCATAATGCAAGTTCCCTACAAGACAGAATGCTCATCAACAGCAACGAGGTGAAGTATTTCGAATGGGATGCATCACTAAGAAAAACAATACTAGTATCTGCTTTGTAATTATTTTGTTGATTTTCTTTGTTTCTGCCTTTGTTTCTTGAACTTTTCATGCTTTTCTGTACTACTGGTTCTTTTCAAAATATGAAAATAATAAGTAAAAGAGCTTCTCTCCTGTTTCATGATTTGGGTCATGGACAAAATGTTGTACAGGGTTATGAGTCATTGCCAATTTATTGATTCAAAACATGGGGACTGTACCGGACCAAACTCTCCTCGCCTGTGAGCTCGACCTGCGGATGCACGTTATCAACTTCATTCCGAATATTTTAATTTTATTTTGTCCTCTATTACTCAATGCCAGGCAAAAACGCATTGGTACTTAATTCAGTTTCTCTTCCAAGTTGACCTCAAATCATTATTTTCTGGTGAAAGAACTTGCATATTACTGATATTTGGAATTACTGATGATGGCACTGCTGCATCAAAAGTGCACAAAGAACCATAGCTAACACAGGTTGGTATAAATTCATAGATATACCGGCACTTATAGGTGTAGCTAATAATTTGTAAATCTGCTTTACAGCCTCCCCACATATATACATTAATTGCAGTTCAGTGGAAGCTACAGATAACATATGCAGGACTGTGTATGTATCGTCTCACAAGAATATAGAGAGGCCGAGGGACTTGGTAGCATAAGAATACATGCCATATGCATAGATCTAATCAGTGTCTGTGTAGTGTGTAATCGGGATGTGATGCATCTGGAAAGATAAAAAGAGTTATTAGTTGCTTTTAGAAATACCATACCATCTAAGAGTTGCATTCAGATCACAAACTTTAAAGATTAAATTTAAACGACATGCTGATCATAACTGTTCTGTTTCCATTGCGATGATGGCGAGAGTCCATCAATCAAGTCTGGTGGCTTACCCAAAGCAAGCACATGCGGTTTGCATGGTGCACAAAGTACTTCATTGTCCTTAAGCTAACTATTAGTTTAAAAAATGGAGTTTAGCTTGCATGCCTGTTGCAAAACTTGAAAGCTAAATTTTCCAGAAAAGTATACTATGTCATCCTTAATTTTTCTTCTGCAAGTAATATTAGTGGAGGAGAGGGAGTAACAAGTTCAATTATAATGAGTTTGGGTTGATAGTCCTCGCATAAATACTCAACATAATTGGTTAACAAGCTTTGTTATGAACAGCGTAACACTATAACTAGCTAGTTGGGTCCATCTTCCTTCACACACGCATATATATATTCACTTAATTCCTTGTTACGCATGTTTTCTTGATTTGAATTTTATTAACCAAAAGGTCTTTTTTATAATAGACTGGAAAGAAGGTAGCTATGTTATTGTAAAAAAACAATTCAGGAAAGTGGTGGCAGACGTGATGAAGCAAATTAAAATCAAAAGAGTAAAGGAGATCTTAAAACATGTTGTGCGGTGTTCTGCGGTAAAGGAGATAAAGTTGTTTATGTCTTGGGTGGTCAGAACGAGAAAGACAAGGCCATGGCACGTGTGTACACGTGTATTTTTTTAGTCATGTCCTCATCTGATGCACGTTCCGCATGTAGGAACTCTTTTCAAATTAATCAACTAAATGATTTCTTGTGCCGAGTTTATGGAAAACTCAGTAATGTAAATAGCGTTGGAATATTTTATACTGTTTCCCAGAAAACATAAATTAATTTGAGGCAGTGTTAATTAGAAACTCAACTGAATAACAAATGTTCCCACCTAACAACCTGTCATTCCTCAAGAGATCTTTTACAGCGCACAATACGACCCTGCGGTACTATAGTAGTATTACCGGTTTTTTACTATGGGTAAAATGGTAATTTCCTCAAAATATATCATTTGGAAAAGTTTCCCCCGCCGCCCATTCAGCCGAGACGCACCCAATTCATATATTTCATTTCCTATATTACAATAATATCATTTTACATTTCCGATAATACTCTTATACTACCCATACGACCTATGTATACAACCGTACTACAGCTAAAAAAATGGAAGTATAGAATTACTCTCAACCGTCGGATTGTACACGTCGTGTTGTGCGTCGTAAAAGACCACCTCCTCAAACATATAAGGGCATGCTGCAGTTGACGCATACAAACTTCCTTCTCTCCCTTCTTTTGTATTGAAACAGTATGAACTTTCAAGAGATGGTCAAAGAAGCATGTTGAGGGAAAATTCATCCACCAAATAACCCATCAGTGATGCCCAGGTACTTTGGCATGGGATGCGTGGGGACAGAAAATGGGAGATGCAGTGAGGACCTATGTGTTTCTAATACATATGGTCTATTATCGTCATCATAAGGGATCTGATCTCTATGCCAAGATTGATCCTTGTCAGAGAAGTCATGCGATCAAGTAGCCCCTTGAGAATAAAACATGTGGATATACTATTCTAGGCAAATGTGTGTGAATGCTAAGACACCTCAGTTCGCAAATCAACATGTCACCAAATGACATCCTCCCACTTACACTTGAGCAAACTAGCTAGGCCCGGCCTAGCCCGACGGCCCGGCCCAATGCTCATTTAGAGCTGGCCTAGCCTGACGGCCCAGCCCGATGCTCATTTAGGGTTGAAAATGGCAATGATTGTTGCGGTCCAAACAAAATGGGTAGCCTCGAGCCCAGCATGAATAATAAAATGAATTATATTGACATTACAAAATGATGGGTAGCCAGTCCTGATCCAACTCCAAATTGGCACAATTTTGTTGCCTCGATGGAGTTAGTTGGCGAGCTTGGGTGGAGCTTTATTTCCGGCAACCTCCATAGGGGTACCCGTCGGAGAGTAGATAGCTAGTGGGGGATCACCAAACCTAGAACTAGAAGCTATGCATGATGACACAAGATTTATACAGGTTCGAGCCGCTAGAGTAGCGTACCCTACATCGTGTTTGGTGTAGTATATTGTGCCTTGTGCTTGAGTGTTGAGGTGTTGTCTCATGGTGTGTCTCCCGATCTAGGTGCCCTGGCCCTCCTTTATAGTCCAGGGGGTGGGTTCCTAATCAGTTACAAGGTAGGAGTCCTAGTAGGATTACATGGTATGAGTCCTGGTAGGAATACACGAAAATTCTAGTAGGAGTCCTTCTTCCTTCCTTGCAGGTATCGAGGGTGATTGCCCGACAAGCCCTCGAGCACTTTGTAGTCTAGAGTAGCAAGTTCGAGTAGTCTTGAAGCTTCTTCGAGTAGTCTTCAAACGTCCTCGAGTACTGATTGTTGAAGTCTTCAGTGGTCCTTGAACTGCCACAAGGTTGGAGTATGCTCCAGCTCATCAGTCTTGTAGTCGAGATCCTTCCCATTGAGGATTATATGGAAGCGCGATTGCGAAACCGCACTACATATGGAGTGTGTAGCCCTCGAGCCTTAGGTTTAGACTTCAACAAATAAATATATAAAATCTAGTGCAATCATCAATTAAAGTCATGAAATACTTTTTGCCACCTTTTATCAACTCACCATTCATTTGCACGAATCTTAATCATTGTGTTCTAGAGGTGCCAAGTTCCTTGCCTCTGCAGCCATGTGAGGCTTGCGAGTTTGTTTAGATTCAACAGAACACTTTAAACCTTTGACTAAAGTGAATGTATGGAATGTGATGCATCACTAAGGAAAACATTACTAGGGTCGTCTGGTGTTGCATTGGGTGTGTGCACATTTGAATGAGTTTCAACCCACATACTTTACAGTTAATCGAAGAACTAGACCATTGTCAGCCGTGGCAGATGACTTAGTACGGCAAGCTATGGGGGGACTACCATCTTGATCTCCCCATTTCCGTGCTTTCTCTCTTATGATGAATTGAGCTGCATCGACTGAATCTCTTACGTTGAATCCCTAAAAAAAAAGGAAAATCTAAGTCTTTGAATCACTGAACTGCAGGCAGTCAAACTGTTAATACTTAATTAAGTTTGTCTCCGAATCCAGCATCCAAATCAGTATTTTTCTTTTGAAAGAGACTATATATACAAATATACAATACCCTTGTAAAAAGCAAAAAAAAAATATAATAGCTGCTAGAAAATGATCTAGACTGAGCTCTATGATGCATCTACCAGTCTAGTAGTTAACCTGAAGCTGTGTCTAGTTAACCTGAAACTGATGTTGGCCAGAAGTGCTTGTTCATATGTTGGATGGGTGTGACATGTCATACCCATCCAACATATAACAAGCACTTCCCCTTCGCTCACTGTGATATCCATTTACAACTTCCTTCCCTTGATACAGGTACAGCAGCACCCGATGCAAGTTCCAGAGGGTAGAGGGAGAGGTGACAGAAAAAATGCTCGGCAGCTACAATGATGAGGTATATTGGAATGGAGAATCACTAAGGACAAAAGTACTTGGCTGCAAGATGATACACGCATGCATGTTCGAATGACCTCCAGTCACACATTTAATTAGCCAATCAAAGAAATAGGTCAATAATGCCAGCTGATGTGGTGGACTTGGTATGGCAAGTAATAGACGTGCCATATCTTGATATTCACCTTCCTGAGCTTCATCATCTCATGTAGGAGCCACCAATGATTGAGTTGCGTTGGGGTGTAAGGAGGCGAAGGGAACCAAATCATCCTTTGGGTCATATATATGGACGAAATGTTATACATGTTTATGAGACATTCCAATTTATTCTTTCAAACCCATGGACCTGACCAAACTCTCTCGACCCCTGGAGATCTATGTGGTGTTTCAGCATATGCTTGTGCTCGCCTGCTCTTTGGAGATCTTCCTACGTTGCTTTGGAAGCTAATGATGAGGACATCACAGCCGTACGTAACACAAATGTCTTGGTTACACCGGATGCATCACAAGTTACGTCAAGTCCTCATCTGGTTACGCATCAACAATCAAGTGCACAATTGGTTAAGCAAGAACAAGCATTGGATACACAAGTACAAGTGCACGAAGGACAGGTTACATGGAGCTGTGCAACGAAACTGCAACAAGAGGTGCATGCTTTCCTCTTTAAGTTACATTGCAATATAGATGAGAGTCATATACTACCTATGTCTTGTACTTTACTCGTACTCAGGTTTACACAAGAGGCTTCTCTGCTGGGTTACGTGAAGGATGCAGAAGGTTACGTAGAGGCCACTAATATTGTTGTCCAAGCTAAGAAGGCTTACGCAGGCAAGACTCAGGGTTACGTGACAGAAATGTCAAATTCATGTCCAGTTGATCTGTACCATCTCGGGAAGAGACGGGGGCCATGTGATACATGAATGGAAGCTTTGTCAAGTCAAGATTCCAATCCAACAAACGGCGCATCATTTTGACTTCCGAGCTAGAGTAATGGCTATTTTACTGAAGGCTGCGTAGAAGCTGAACGGACATGCATGAATTGAAGAATACTTTGTGAATGCTTCCACCAGTTGGTCTTCCAACTCCCAGCATAGCCACTTCAGTTAACACTTATCCCACACCCATCTAGGAGAGTTGTTCCTAGTATAAATACCCCCTATGTACCATTGAGAACTCAGTTTTGATTATTATGAATTGACAACCACATAGTGTATTCTTACAACCGAGCTGCTGAGTACCTTGCACAGCCCTGTTCTTCCTTGTTCTTATTGGACTTGTGAAGAGATCCCTCTGGGCTCTTCTAATTCGTGCTCTACAGTTTCCAGTATAGTTGTACCGTTTTTTGTGCATTTGTTCCGACTTGTGGTTCTACGATCGTTTGAAGACCGAGTCGAAGTTTTTGTGGTTTCGGTGTCTTTCTCCCTGATGCTTGGTCCCATCCAACCTTTGTTAGGTATAAAGCTATTTACCCACTGCTTGCAACAAGTTATCGTGTTACGAAGCCTACTGCCATGAAGATCTAGCCATCCTAAGGACCTTTCCTGTAACGGTCCACATCAACTACTTTTTTGGAGAAACACATCATAAGGACACAATGGAGACCACCCATTCGACGAGCAAAGCAATGGAACCTTTGAATATTTCTTTGAACAATGGATGGATAAGTAATATTAGACTTTGCTTATGATTACCTTCTCTTCATGTGTATTATTTCTCCTTTTATACATTTTTTATGATCAGGCTTTTGGGCTGAAGATCTTGTTTGAACTTGGATGTGTGCGTTTACCGTAAAGGGCAGATGTATTTCAATTTTCATAAAAACAGCTATATCAGTCACTTTAGAGGCAGCCGGTAGGTGACGGGTAGAGCTATATATATGGATGCATGTTATCAACTTCATTCGTAATAACATGGACATGTCTCGAATTCATCAACAAGTGATTTGTTGTTCAGGATTTATGGAAAACTCAATAATGTAAGTAGTGGTAGGAATATTTTACACTGTTTCCTGGAAAACATAAATTTGAGGCAGTGCTAATTAGAAACTCAACAGTAGAACAAATGCTCCTACCTAACTACAATGTCATCCCTCAAACATGTAAGAAGCCACCACCCTTGGCATGCTGGAGTTGATGCATAAACATTTCCTTCTCTCCCTTCTTTTGTATAGAAACAGTATCGACTTTCATTGAGATGGTGAAAGAAGCATGTCGAGGGAAATTCATCCGCCAAATAACCCATCAGTGATGTCCAGGTACTTTGGGATGGGATGCGTAGGGATTGAAAAGGGGAGATGCTATTAGGTCCCCGGTGTTTCTAATACATATGATCTATTTTCATCATTATAAGGGATCTCATCTCGGTGCCAAGATTGATCCTTGTTAGAGAAGCTATGTGATCGAGTCGGCCCCCAAATAGTTTGTTACTCCTTATCAGACAGCTCGATCACAACGCTCCATGATGATTTGCAGCCTTGCAAGCATCAGATATGGCATCTCTATTTTGTCAGGGTCCCATTCATGATTTCATTTTGTTGTTTGATTGTTCAGTATTATTTTCTATTTGTTGCTATCACATGACTGTCACAATGTTAGTTTGAAAGCTAATACAGTTATATGCGTTGATGTGCTCCCACAAGAAGAAATCATGTGAATATGCTAGACAGTAGTAGCGGAAAATTTATAGGAAGCACATTAAATCCAAAGTACCACGAGAAAAAGATATGGGAGCACTAAACACTCCAACCAAGCTATCTCCCCTACCACATATATAGCAAGGACATTTATCCCTTAGCAGCACAATGCAAGTTCCAGCACATTAACTAACTGAATGCCCACCAACAAAGATAATGAGGTCTTGGAAATTTGGAACAGGATGCATCATGAAGAGGAACAGTACTTGGCAGGCTGCTTAGATTAGATGCAGTTTGAATTAGCACCAGCTATACAATACATAGAGCTAGTGAAAGAACTAGAGCAATACGAATGGTGTTAGAGCCATATCTTCGTCATCCCTTCATCGGTTATGGTGGCCACTGGGAATTTGGTTGTTAAATCGGGCAAGTATGACTGATGGGGAATAAACCGTCATTTAGGTTGATCGTGGGCTTATTATTTGGCTAGCTAGTGGGCAAATTCTTGTGACTTGGGGATGTTTTCGCAAAGAATAAAAAAGCGCAACCTTGAATAAAAAAGCCTGTGTTTGGTTTGCTACTAATTATTGGCATACCAATACCTCAAAACAAAAATATTATTGGTGTACCACAACCAACTGGCGCCAACAAGACTGCTAAATCCTGTCAAGAAAAATGCATGCCGGTGTTTTTTGGCTGCCACCGGCATACGTGGTAGGGCACCCGTTGATGCACACAAAATTAAGATTACATGTTACCACTACGGGAAAATCGTCGTTTGCCGTGCGTTCCGATCATTGTCGTGCGTATATTTTCGGGCGCACGGCAAAAACAAACGCCCGGTAAAAAAATAGTTTGCCGTGCGTTTTTATGTTGGCGCACGGCAAACAAATAGTTTGTCGTGCGTATTTTTGTGGCGCACGGCAAACATTTTTTTCCACCAGGTGGTTACCCCCGTTAGCTTGTTCGTTGCCTTTGCCGTGCGCTAGGACAAGGCGCACGGCAAAGACATTCCCTTTGCCGTGTCGCGTTTCAATCTGGCGCACGGCAAACATATACGTTTGTCGTGCGTTTTCCCACAGCGCACGGCAAAGTATTTTAAAAAAATTTGATTTTTGTACTTCTTTTAATTTCTCCACTACAAAAATATTATTTTGTACTCTTCAAATTTATACATGTCTCGATTACTTTACTATTTTTAACAATTATATGTCACTTAAAGAATTTTTGCCGTATACGTTAAATTTGAACAGCAAGTGCATAAAGTAATGTAGTAAAGTTTGTGGAAAAATCATATTTATGTAATTGAATCATTTTTAAGACCTTATCCATGAAATTGGATGAAATTTTGAACATTTTGTTCGCGAATTATGAAAATCCACATGCGGTTGCAATGTTTTTTAATTGTATAAAATGCAAATAAGGTTTGAAAATCATGAGATTCATCGAGGGCTCATGGTATCCTATGTGAAGCTTGTGATAAATCATATAAAGTGTTTTGAGCAAGTTATCATGGATGATGTTTAGAAATCGAAGTATCTCCCTAGAAGTTTCAGAGTCTTGAGAGCCACTTGATTCAGTTTGTAGCGGTAGTAAAATTCAAATTTGAATTTCAATTCAAAGTTTTTTATTTAGGTAATATACAACTTATATTGTTTCATTTTAATTTATGGTAATTTTCGGATCCATTTGATAATTTTAGTAGATTAACCCTAATTATGAGATTGAAATGAAGGTAAATGAAAAAGGTCTTTGCCGTGCATTTTTGTTATGGCGCACGACAAAGTTTTTTTTTCCATATATATGTCCTCCTAAGCCCCAAATCTAATTACCTCTCAAAACAAATTCTTCTCACTTTAAATTTTTTTCTATTCTATAGATACAACATGTGATACTTTATGGTAAATTTTGGCAGATTTTTGTATTTATTTTCTATATTTAACTAATAAATTGCATTCCAAGCAATTTTTTTCAAGAAGCCAAAAATGAGTGAAAATGATCTATGTAAAATTTTGGTGTTTTTTGGAAATCATTTGATAATTTTAAAATATCAAACGTAATTAAAAAATTTTATTGATGCAAAAATGTTTGCCGTGCGTTTTATTGTGTGGCGCACGGCAAAATAAATGTTTGGCGTGCGTTGTTTTAGAGGCGCACGGCAAAGCCCAACTACACACCGGCCCATCACCACCCGACCGCTGTGAGCCGTCGATCTCGTGATCTGACGGTCGACATTAGACGAAGACTCATATATAAGCAAACCTGCTAACCCTAACCCTCTCCAACTCCTCCACACCGCAGCCCACTACCCCCCCACCTCCTCCTCTAGCCGGCCCCTCTCCCTCCTCTCCTCCGCGGAGGCGGCGGCTGATCCGCTGAGCTCCCGGCCGCGAGATGCGGTAGCCTGAGCTCGCCGCCCGAGCTCCCGACCGCGGGAGGCGGCAGCCCGAGCTCCCGGCCGTGGGAAGCGGCGCCCCAACATCCCGCCACGGCCAAGATCCTCCCCAAGATCCCACCGCGGCCCACCCTCCTTCCCCTCCCTCACGGCATGAGCGACGGCGGACGGCGACGGCACCCGTCCTCCTTTCCTCTCCCTCACCGGCGGGATCTCGAGCAGGGGAGGGGTCCAGTCGGCGGGCGTCCTCTCCCTCCTCCACCAGCCGTGCGGCGGCGCGGATCCGACGGGCGGCCCTCCTCTCTCTCCTCTCCTGGCGCGAGAGGACCACGCCCACGGCCGGCACCCTCGCGGTAGAGTGCGCGCGCGTGGCGGGTGCGTGCTCGGCGTGGTGAAGGCCCGGTGCGGTGGAGGCCCGGCGGCGTCCTCGGCAAGGCCCCCAGCGCGTGGTGGCCGGTGGCGGCTCGGCTGTGGTGGCTAGCCGGTGGCGGGCCCCACCCTGTGTTGATTTTTTTTCTTTTTTTTTGTTCTGTTTGCCGCTCCGGCGCACGGCAAAGGATGCTGGACTCCGTCTCCAAAGGGCCGCCGTCTGTTGCTTTTTTTGCCGTGCGCCGGCCGTGGCGCACGGCAAAGATTCTTAACCGTGCGTTTTTTAAGAAGGCGCACGGCAATGGGACTTTACCGTGCAAAAATCTGTCGTGCGCCTCGATAGAAAACGCACGTCAAAGCCTTTGCCGTGCGTTTTCTAGCCTTTGCCGTGCGCCCGAGACGCATGGCAAAGCTCGGTTTTCCCGTAGTGTACTAGTAACAACCGTTGAGCATGCCATATTATGTCAGATTGAGAATATGATTTCTGTGTATGAGACGGCCAGATCCTCCTTTGTATGATTACATTGGAGTATGTACCAAAAAGTACGCTTAATGAAAATCTGGAATTTTTTACATTGTATGCTCCCATCAGAATGAAGCTTCTAGAAGGATCTGAAATTAAAATAATACGAATTTGGTATACACTTAAATCTTGGTGACTAGGACATGATGCGACCAATCTATACATCTAGGACCCATGCATTATATATAGCAAAGCACCTATAGCCTTGGCATCCTGCCACATCGATTTCTCTTCCCTTGGTAATAATAATGCTGCATTAAGAAAGAAAATGCATGGGACGCATCAAGAAAGAAAATGGAAAGGATGATCTGAACATTAGTAGGCGTCTATAGGTCTATAGAACCAGTCCTGTCTTATTCACTACTCGGATATGTCTTCTTCCATTTCGTCGGATCCTAGCCAGGTTCTCCAATATAATGTTCTAGTTCAACCCCGGAGGTCATTTTGCATGATGTGCCTCATGGTCATGTATGGGTGCTAGATTGAGACAGAGCGCCATGATCTCTGCTACCAGCAGCAACTTGTACGGAAGCAGAGCCTCTCATGGCGTACTATCCCTAGGAAATTATTTTGGCTGGCATCCTACCGAACATGCCTTGTCCAGAAAGAGTACTCAATGTCTCATTCAAGTGCCTCCACTATAATGTAATATATATCAACAGCATGATAGCCAGGTTCTCTGATGTTCTAGTTCAACCCCGGAGGTCGTCATTTTGCCAGATGTGCCTCATGATCATGTATGGGTGCTAGATTGAGACTGAGCACACCAAGATCTGCTTCCAGCAGCAACTTGTAGGGAAGCCGAGCCTCTCATGGTATACTATCCCTTGGAGATTACAGTGGCTGGCATCCTACCGATGACGCTTTGTCTCGATCTTTCAGGTGCCTCTACTATAATGTAATAGATCAATAGTGTGATAATGCAATATTCTTATTATGCAAGCTTTGTTTCCATGTGAAATGGACTTGTTCCATCTGACAGTGTAATTTCATTGCCTGATTGGCACAAATTGCTGTTAGTGATATTGTAACTGAAAAACAAAAATGGTGTTGCAATGCAGTAGTCTGATAAAAATGTTGCAAATGGTTTTGGAAAGGGAAATTTTGCTGCTGGACATCGTTCTTTCTTCAAATTGGCTGCAACACACCGCAATCCATCTAATTGGCCCAGTACCATTACAAAAACGGGATCCTTTGCTGGCTCACACCGCAAGCAATAGAATACTCTTTTCAGTGCTCGGAGAGAGAAACTTTTCAAAATGACTGTTGGTGCCCCTGGAGCAATTCAGGCCACACCTTATCCTGTTCGAGTCTACCAGCCCAAACCCTAACCCAGTCTGACGCACACCGCCACCGCCCTTGAGTTGCTTGTCCTCACCCGCAGACTCGTCGGCCGCCCTTGCTCGACCTCACCCGTGCCGCGTCGAGCAAATGATGGAGTAGCAAAGACAGAAGAGAAGATGGTGTCTCCAGGTCGAAGGAAGCTGTTGCGCCCAAGTTTGGATTCCCCAAAGAAGGCCATGAATCTGGAATGGGTCCCTAAAGGGTATGTTTCTCATGCTATTTAGTAGATTCCTTCGCAGATTTAGTGTTTGTGGTGTCATTTTCTCCACGGATGTGTAGTACTTGAAAGATCGATTTGTTCTAATGCTTGACAAATTTAGGGTGACTGTTGTTCTTGTTATAGGATGGATCCTAGTTCCTCGTGCAGAATTGATGTGCGTGTAGCGAATTATGTTGAGACTTCCGCTGACGGTAGTCAGTTGTTTCACAAAGCCAACGATTTCCAATTGGTAGTGGACAGAGATACAACAAATGTGAAGGATATTTCAGATGATATAGCATTGAAGGTGAAGCATGGAACCCATCAGGGTATGACACTAACTTTCTGGAATAAGGACATCTCAGATTACTCCATTCTCACTTCTGACTCCCAATTGATGAGTGCTTTCCACATGTATTGGGACCCTAGATTGATTCCTTTGACTATGACCATTTATGACACAATTTCAGTTGTGTATAGCCAGCAACAAACTACCCAGTCTAGCCAGGACCATCTGCATTTAGCTTTGATCCAAGATCCATCTGACCTAAATGTTCATGTTGTTCACGGTCTTGACGGCTCTGCCAGTCAGCATGGTTCTGATGGTCCATCTGTACATAAATCAAGGAAAGGAAAGAAAGGAAAAGATCTGGATGATGACGAGGAACCATGGATTGATGATGAGGAAGAGTATGTTGGTTTAAATGATGAGGCTCCATACATGTCTGATGTCGAGACAGACATTGCTTCTGGGCATGAGGCTGCAGACATGTCAGACATTGGTTCAGATCATGAGTCTTCTGATTCTGACTTAAATGAGGATGATGAACTTGTAGTTGCTGACTCCATTGGTTGTGAAATTGTTGAGCATGTTACTAACTTAGAAAACCCATCCATTGCTGTTGGTGTGACATTTGAGGATGGGGATACTTTTAAAAGAGCAATTAGGCAATATGCAGTACTGAATGAGTTTGAAATTGCAGCTCCTTAAAATGAGAGTGCAAGGTACAGAGGACATTGCAAGGGTAAACAGAGGAAGGGTAAGAACTGCAAGTGGAGGATTCATGCTTCTCAGCTGCAGGATGGCATGACTTGGCAGGTCTGATCCTACCTTTAATTTTGCCTTGCTATTATATTTGTTGAAATGACATTCTGATGGGTTGTATTCTTGTTTTCTGCAGATAAAAAAGCTGCAACCAACGCATACTTGTGCTAGTACATCCAAGCCTAAACACAATTCCATGGCTAGCAATGCATGGGTGAGGGACAGAGTTATTGATGTGCTAAGGGATGCTCCTAACACGGGAGCTGCAGAGCTGAAGAAGGAGTTAGAGAAGAAGTACAATATTCAGTTGTCATACTATGTCGTATGGGATGGAAAACAAATGGCAATGGAACAGATCATGGGAAAATGGAATGACAGTTTTGATGATGCTTTCAACTTCAAGGCAAAGGTTGAGAGGACTAACCCTGGTAGTTTGGTGGAGATTGAGTATGAGAAAGTGGGCAAGAAAAACAAAATCACATGTGCAAACATCAAAACGGAAACATTGCTTACATGCTCGAGTTTTGGGCACTTGTAGAATCTTTTCCCATAGCTGCGCGGCTGCTGCGACACCTTCCAATCAGCCGAGTCCCGCAGTACGGGCACTGAACAAGGGGCAAGAATCCATCCGCATCCCTCATCGACTCAAGTGCTGAGGAGCCGGAACCTGCTGCAGACTGCGAGCTCCCCTCCATTCCTGATCTATTGTTTCTACGAGCTAGGGAGAAGGGGAGGTCGTCGGGTGGGAGACTGGAGCGGAGGAAGAAGATGACCTGAGAAAGAGGAGGACGGGTCAACGGAGAGGATAAGGTCGAGCTGGTTTCAACGGGCCTGTATAACTGGCCAAGGGCAAAAATGTCCATTCCCAATCCTTTCTCTCTCCCCAAGGAGTGAAATGGGTATATCTATTGCTTGCGGTGTGAGCCAGCAAAGGATCCCGTTTTTGTAATGGTACTGAGCCAATTAGATGGATTGCGGTGTGTTGCAGACAATTTGAAGAAAGAACGATGTCCAGCAGCAAAATTTCCCTTTTGGAAAAGATGGGTACAAATATATGAATAATTGAGCGGAAAGAATGTTACCGAAAACAATTTGTGTTATGCCAGCATAATAACACAATCTGACAAAGAAGGTACACTCCTACCAACCTATCCCTCCTATTCTCATCCCTCCAATACATAAGAAGCCACTCTTGGAAAGCCGCGTCCAACACATAAACATTTTGTTCTCCATTATTCCATTGCGTACAAACACTAACAATTTTCATGAGATTGTATGGAACAAGGCTGCAAACATCTATGTGATGAATAACCATCAATCATGTCGAGGTATTGGGATGGGATGCACTAGGATAAAAAAAAAGTGGTGCTAGAGAAAAGAAATATGTGGAGTAAGCATGTACAGTTGCCGTCCTTATATGGAACATCTCGTGCGATCTTCAGTCAGTAGAGATTCAGAGGACCTCTGGGAGTTGCTTAAAAATTAGTTTTGTAATCAAGTCAATACAGTAGGTTCAAGGATTTAGCAAAGAATTAATTTGCAATTGTTTGCCTTGTTGACCTGGTTCACTGGTTGAGTCAGCTCGACCACCGCGCTTTATTAAATTCATATGGCATATATTAGCAAGCATGAAACTGTTTGCATCAAGTGTTTGTTTCCTATTGGCATTACCCTAGTTAATTTGTCGTGTCAGTTTCATGGTCCAACTCATGCTATTTGTATTAAAGTTGAGAATTATTTGCTTTTCTCTAGGATCACTCGACTCTAAGAAGATTAGTATGGAAAGCTACATTTGTATGTGTATGAAAACAGGTGGATGTACTAGCCATATGTCACCAAATAGTATACTCTCACTAATCACAAATAATTGACATTTTACGATTTTCTAAAGTCAATTATTTCAAACTTGGACCACATATTACTTTTTACATGTCATCAGTCAGTATTCGGAAGCGAGATGAGTATATTTTTTAGGAAAAACAGTATGCATTTACTACATTTTACAGATATTTTACAATAAAAATAGCAGTACAACCCAACATATGCAGAGTAGTACAAAAAACAAATATGAGAGCACAAGCACTCCAACCAACCTATCATACTTCCAACATATAGCAAGCACTTTCCCTTGACTTACCATTCTATGCCAATTTTCCTGCTTCCTTCCCAGCATGTATATATACAACAGCAACCCATTACAAGTTCCAAAGAATATAGGAGAAGGATGACAGAATGCTCACCAACAGCAGGGATGGTGTTTGGAATGGGATGCATCACTAAGGAAAACATACTAATAAAGTCTAGAGTTGGGTGTGTGCGCACATTTGAATGAGCTTCAAAACCACATCTACAGTTATCAAAGAACTAGAGTTGGGATGACTTGGTATGTGACATCATTAGTTGACATGAGTGCTCTGCGACACGCTGCAGGGAATGACGCGTGGCGTGTACACAATGAGCTTGGATAAGGTTATCCGTTCGTTCAGCTCGTCGTTCTTAATACAATTCAGGGAAGCAATGCAAGTTGCTTCAGAATTAGGTTGGTAACTGAGTCAGAAGTAGGCTCAAGGTTTTAGGAGAGAATTAATATGTTTGTCTTGTTGTAATTGACCTGGTTGTCTTGTTGAGACAGCTTGACCACACCTCGCTTCATTCAATATTCATATGACATTTATTTGTAGGCATCAAACTGTTTGCATATCAAGTGTTTGCTTCCACTGCGATGTTACCCTAGTTATGCTATCTTTCAATTAAATCGAGTTATTTGCTATTCTCTGGGATCGCACAACTAAGAAGAAACAGGTGGATGTACTAGATATATGTGTGTTAATGCTAAGCCACCTCGCTCATAAATCAACGTATGTGTCGCCAAATGGTATACTGTCACTAATCACAATTGATATTATAGTCTAAAGTAAATTATTCCAAACTTGGTTCACATATTACTTTTTTACTCGTCAACATTTTACTACATTTTACAACATAGTATGCATTTACTACAATTTACTACAATTTATTGTAAAATACCTGTAAAATGTAGTACAAATTTGTTTCGGAAAATAGTATGCAGTTACTACATTGTACAGATATTTTACAATAAAAATAGTAGTAAAAGATTTCTGGACAACCCAATATACATACAAAGTAGTACAAGAAACCAATATGAGCACGCAAGCACTCCAACCAACCTATCATTCTTTGAACATATAGCAAGGACTTTTTTCTTGGCTTACCCTTCTATCCCCCTTTCCTGCTTCCTTCCCAGATGATACATGTACATATACAACAGCAATTCTCATGAACAACAGCAATGAGGTATTTGGAATGGGATGCATCACTAAGGAAAACAGTGGTGAGATCTGCTCTTTTGGGTGCGTGCACATTAGAATGAGGTCCAACCACCTATACAGTTAATCGAAGAACTAAATCAACGCCAGCCATGACGGAGGGCTCAAGAGAGGCTGCCTACGGTGGAAGAGCAGAGAGCTTCCGAAGCACATCCACAGAGATCTAAAAATTGGTGGGTGTGCAGTAGTGTGTGGTAGGAGTAGTGGCGCCGGGCTATGCTTTGATTCCTTTGATTTTGTTTCTTCATCCTCCGTTACTGATCGAATGGCACGCAATAATGCAAACACTACTCTTTGTACTTCGATTTATTTCTCTCCAAATTAGTATTTATTTTTCTCCTAGCGAAAGGACCTATACATGACAATTATATATTGTAACCTGCATAAATAGTCACTACCGGAGGACGCACCTTTGCCATGCGCCGGCCAGAAAAACACATGACAAACTCTTTGTCGTGCATTTTCCGCCATGGTGCACGACAAAGGTCTGTTTGGCCTTTGTCGTGCACCATTTATCGGGACCCTCGGCGAACCTTTGTCATGCGCCAAAACCGACGCACGGCAAACATTTCAGAAAAACATAAAACAAATCAGTGCATGCCAGTTTTGGCGCACGGCAAACATTTCAGACAAAAATAAAAAAAATAGGGAGGTGATCTCCCGCCACCGCTGGCACCACGTCGCCGCTGCTGCCGCCACCACCACCGCTGCCGCCACATCCCCCGCACCGGGGAGTAAGGCCGCCGCGCCGCGGGAGGGAGCTGGCCTCCACCAACACTGCCGCCGTGTCGCGGGCGGAAGCTGGCCGCCACCAGCACCGCTGCCACTACCTGTCACAGAGGGAGGGAGATGTCAGAGAAAGAGATAGGAAGGGAGGCAGGGGTCGTCGGCAACAACACCGGAGGAGGGATATGCGCACAACGGCCATAGGGAAGAAGGGGAGGCGGTCGTCGCGCTTCGGATGCACCGCCTAGCCGTCGGGAGCCTACCAAACTAGCACGGCCTCGCTGCTAGGATCAGCCACCACCACCACATCCCCGCGCTGGGGAGGGAGAGTGCTGGGGAAGGGAAGGGGTCAGAGTTCACCTCGAGGTCGAGGTCGCCGCCCTGATCTAGCAGGCAATGCGGAGCTCCTCCACGGCCACCCTTGGGACTAGCTCGCCGAGCCCGCGCCGCCGCTGGCCCGAGCTCGCCATGGATGGGCGCACCAGTAGGGAAGGGAGAGGAGAGTGGCCGGGTGATTGGAGAAGATGTTGGCTGCCCGGGAGATCTACAGCCGCCATGGACAGAGGGAGGGGCGCCAGCCGCGGATCTTGGAGAGGGAGGGGCGCCAGCCGCGGATCTTGGAGAGGGAGGGTCTGTCGCCGCCCCCGCGCCGAATATGAGGTGCACCGGCCGAGCTTCGTCCTGCCGCGCCAGGCAGGGGCGTAGCTATGCATGCCCTATGGATTCTGTCCAAGTAGAGTTATACATTGGATATGTGAAAATTGGAAAACATCAACCCTACAGTCCCAAAAGCCCACATGCATTAAAACCAAAACTTTAGAAGGGACGAGAAGCCGCCATGTGAAAGATGGGCCCTGTTGATGGTTGAAACACGTAACAACCTTCGATCTGCAAGAGTATGGACCTACACCTTTTTCAACATGGGGATTCACAAGGTTCTTGTCAATCCGCGGAGCAAGGGGATTACAAGCGTTTGATCTAGCACTAACATAATTAACTAAACAAACCTAAAGACTAATCTAAAGGCAAAAACCTCTACACTAGAGAGGGTTATGAGACGCACAAGATATAAAGACACTTGCCCATAGGGTCTACGATACTTGAACATGCAACCGCCAAAGAGATACAAAACCAATCTAATCTATCAGGGGGTGTGACCACGGTTTCGCCCTTTCCCTCCCCTCGTACTGTCACTACGCAGAGGTATTCATGACTAGACCTGTCATGATCACAGCGTATTGAAGGGTTCTAGGGGAGTAGTGAGATCTATACTCCCGAAAAGCATGATAGCTAACCTTGAACATCAAAGCAACTTCAACACTAGATTGATAGATTGAAACCATAAAAGTGTAGTGATTACGTAGCAAGATCGTGTACAACCCCATGGACAAATGAGAAGTTTACCGCATCAAGGCGCTAAGCATGGCGCCCTTGATCATGGTGACGCTTCTGACGGTGTCTTCCTTCACCTTCGGGGGTGCCGTGGCAAGGCCTCGACGTCCTCCTCCACTTGTGGTCGCTTCCGTGGACTCGATTGATCCTTCTCACGAATGATCTCTCTCCTCTTCAACCTCTGCGCCTTGTGGACAACCTCTCGGGCGAATGGCTCTCCCCTGCAAATGGCGGCACCCACAATGACTTAGGGTTGCATCATCTTCACGCTCAAGAAATGGGGGCCCGAGCCGACACTCGAAGGGGGTGGGCCGGACGGCCTGGGCCGAGCGGCCCAGGCCCACTTCGGCCCGGTTCGGTCGCCCCTTCCTCCATGTGGGTCGTCTCGTCATTTTGGACTTTAACCCCTTTAATTGCATCATTTTGGCGACGTCATCCCTGCGCTTAAGATAGGGGGTCTTCTCGCATGAAGTCCGGTCTTTACGCTTTAGTCCTCGGGATGCTCCGTTGTAACACCTTCACCCTTCCTACCTTTGGGAGTGGTTTCACCTTGCACTTGAACACGAATGGGACTCCTCATTTGCTCCTTTGAACTCGCTGTGACTCCGCCCCTTAAGTCCATGTTTTCCTGCAAAAACACAACACTTCCAAATGCACATATAAAGTTGAACTTGTCATATCATTAGTGTGCCTAGTGGCGGGTTAGTTCCATAATCAAGCTCAAACCAAAGTGTAATGAACATGTTTGGTGTACCAAAATTCACCATCAACATCTCCCCCACGCTTGGATCTTGCTCGTCCTCGAGCAAGTTCCTTGCAAAAGAACTCTTGTCCATGGTGTTGAAAACATGCTCCGCTAAATCTTTCTTTACAAGTTAGTCAATCCTTTATCTTTAATATAATAAACATGAAAACAATGACCATGATACATAAACATGGGCGTTTAGAATTTTACCAAATCAAGTTTTACCCCACAACTCATACCTTACACTAGAGGTCCTCAACTCTAGACATGCTTACTTATTTACTTCCATCGGAGGGTTTTTATGATTTTTCAAAATAAAATTCATGCAACAAGTATTAGACAAAAACCTTTCCCCAAGTCCTCACATGTCACTCATTGAAGTGGCTATCCTAAACAATTCATAAACTTTTACCTCCCTCAAGTCTCCCTATTATTATTTAAGGTGGAGCTATAGGTATGGCTAGTGAGATCAACACAAATATTGTCAAGCTAATAAATTCCTCTAATGGTCGTTTACCTTTCGAGTCAATGATCATGAGAATTAAAACATGATGTGAGGATGTCAAGGATAAGTAGATATAGAACAGTGGAAATGTGCAAGGGCAAAAGAAAATAAGACTCCAAGGTACCGACGATGTCCTCGTTGTCGGATTCCACATGGTTGGGAGAATAGAAGATTCGTCTCTCAACAACCTGGCATCCTTCCTTGCACTTCATTTGATCTTCACTTGACTAATTCCTCCTCATACCTTTCTAGCTTTCCTTTCCTCTTCTTTTTCTTTTCTTTTTTTCTTCTTTTTTTCTTTTTCTTCTTCTCCCTTTTTTTCTTTTCGATACACACACACACACATTTTTTTTCTTTTCTTTTCTCTCTTTTCTTGACATCTTTACCTCTTTTCCGAAGCTCTTGACTCGTCTTCTTTGCATATACACAATCTGAGTTTTAAATAAAACCATGCTAGGAACGAGACGAATCTTTGATCATAGGTTGTGTTCAAGGAATAAGATGTATAAAAGAGATATTATGGGTCAAGTATGGAATTCGGCGATGTACGAGACTTTCAATGCGAGAGGCTCATTACCGAATATATGACGAGGCTAGCAATAAAAGATATAAGACAAGGACATGATCATTGCTCAAAATTAAAACTTCCAAGAGAGAAGGATCCTAGCCCAACTCATCATGCTAACGGCACTTATGGTGGAGCGGATATTGAGTCGGCTTTGTATAGGATTTTTCTGTCTCGCAACTTGGAAAATGAGATTTTGCTAACCTTTATTACATAGATTTTCTTATAATTTTCAGAATTAAACACCTCCAATATTAGCATTGAACTTAACATAACTGAAACAAAGTACAGCACGAGTACTTTTAGAGGTGAAAACTCCACTAAGTACCACGGTAAACTTTTCAAATCAAATGCTCATGCTCACAAATCAAAGATGAAAGAAAGACATACAAGTAATGAAAGAAGTAACATCACATGAGACAAAAAGTAAAAGACCCTTTTTATTTTTTTCTGACACAAACACTAATTTAACACGTTTTCAAGCTAAAAATTTAAAAACACACCAAAATTTAAACTAGCAAGCTCTAAACCAAACCAACCTACTAAGGCAAAAATTTAAAAACTAGCTAGCTAGCTCTCCCCCACGCTTAGATCATACGAAGTCCTTGTCGTATTTTACAAAAAACATAGAGGGGAAGAACCCTAACTAATCTAGTGTAATTTTCCACACTCCGAGCACCACTTCTTCTTGATGTTCCCGACCATCCCAAAGAGCTTCCGCACGTTTCGGTTAAGGAACTTGTAGTCATCATCGACTACGCGCTCCAAGTCTTCCATCCGTTGCCGCATTGCTTCCATGGCTTGAAAGCACTCGTCGACGGACGCGAAGAGGTCCGATATGGCGTAGTGGCACGCAGCACAACACATGGGGTGCTCGCCAAAAGGGTCGTCGTCACCGAGGTCGCCGCTGTCGTCAGGATCGCCACCGCCATTGGGACCTTCGGGAGTTGGTTCCTTAGGGACCTCCTCCCGATAGTAAAGGTCATTATCATCTCTCCCGGAGGCTGCCCACGAACTAGGGCTGTGGTCATCAGAGAAGTCGCTATCTCCATAGTATTTTGGCTCGAGCGTCTTCTCTTTGTAGTTCTTCCTTTTCATCCCCCGAAGATGCTCCGATCGCCGGAGGGGAGCTGCGATCCTCTCCTCCTTGATGTGGTGATGGCTTAAGATTTGCCCGGTCGGGACACGGCCTCCTCAACAGATGCGGGCGGTCCTCTTGATCTCTAGCTTGGGCTTGAGCTCGCATCGCCGCACCTCCTCTGGCTCCATAGGCTTCTCAACTCCTAGCTTCACCTCCTCGCTCCTTGGGGACGTCGTGGCTGCTGCTCTAGCTATTATGGAGGTGGAAGAATGAAACTTGGCATGGATTCCCGAGCTCCCATCTGGTTCCTTTAAGTAGCCCGAGAAAGAATGCCTGTTGGTATTTGTTAAGCCTACAGAAATATTATGATGGATAATCCACAAGCGCACGGATACCGGTGAGCACTTCACCCGGGAAGAGGGTTTTAAATATTGAATCCACAGGGAGAAGGGTAGAGTGATCTGAGATGTATAACTAATCCCTGAGTAGTTATCAAGGACTTGATAGAAAGAGAGATAAGGAAAACTTTAGGATGTCTAGTTCTTACTCGCACAAGCTATGCTATTATTATTCTTATGGGGTGATTGTCTGAAGGCACACTTAGGAAAGGGAAACTTTCGACAATCTATGGGGAGTCCTCGATTTCTATAGGCGGAGGTGGATCAAAGGATGAGCAGAACAATGTCACTTCCGCTTCTACCACCACGATCCTAATATAGAAGGCATTCACAAGCTACCTAGTCTAAGCACCGCACTTACACTAAACATGCAACTTTAACTCAAGAGCGACAAGAATTAAAGTACTCATAAAAGAGTTATGAACCGTAAGAACAATAATAACAATGTTACTCACTTGAATAAGAAGTTGATCTTTCCACAAGGTCTCAAGATCAGGCTCAATGGAGTTGATCCCGGAGGAAGAAGATGAAGAGGAGGCACCGCGTGTCCGGGCCTTCCCGCCTCTACCGCTCTCTAATTCTCTCAAACAAGATTAGCTAGATCTGAATAGATCATGGCTCTAATCTCTCAACTTGATACTAACTCTCCAACTCTAATTCTAGTCTAGAGCTTCTATCTCAGGTAGGTATTGACGATCTAGAATGAATTGCTCCCCTACCCTGGGTCAGGGGGGCTGTTTATATAGTCCTGAGGAGGTGCCTTGCCGCTGTAGGATCAAACCGACCTAATATACGGTTTAGATTGCTTCTCATAGGCGGTGGAAGAACATTCCAGAAGTAGGGCTGAGTTGGTGCCGTGGGGGGGGGTCCGGTCGGCCCCACCATGGGACCGGTCGGCCTGTGGTGGGCCCCCCTCGGGGTCTGCCTTGGCCAGGATAGTCCTTGCCCCTTCCAGATGCTTCTTTCTTGCAAGCCAAGTCACGTTGAGTTCGGGAGTGTTCTGGAACCTTCTAGACTTGTTTCTTTTCTTGTATTTCTGAATAATCCCTATAATTTTATGAATTCACCAAAACTTGTGGAAATTGTCAGTGCAAACCCTAATAAGGTGATCTAATTATATTTTAGCCCTTTTTCCAGTAAATATGAGGGGAAATATTTATAGATAAAATGTGTCAACAAACTCCCCCACACTTAGGCTTTTACTCGTCCTCGATAAAAGGATGGTCTAACAACCGTAGAGACAAAGGATCAACATAATCATACTCCTTAGTCATATATGCACTTATGGGATATCTGAGCATGAAACAGTTAGAAACAGATTACCTTTATTTCTCAAATCAAGCCAATGGAGAGCTTTTGAATAAGTTTTGAAAAGAAAAATATAGCCTTGCTTACTCCTTTGTGATACTTTCAAAATATATCATATCTTACTAGAGCATTTATTTCGAAGTATAAGTGGAGTTTTTAGAATGTAAAGATGTAGCAAACTCACCTTGCATATATTCTTTGAGTCAAAAGGATCCATGGAGAGGTATGTCATGAGTCATAGATCAAGATATGTGCGTGTGTCAACTTTAAAACCACTGCTTTGACTTTTTAGAATCTTCTATCTTTTTCCTATATATTTTTTTTAGAACAAGGTATTCAGCTATTTTGTGGAGAGTTGGGTTCTACTCACCCTTGGACACATGTTCATTATTACTCTCTCACTTTTATTAGAGAAGTGGGCCCTACTCACCCTCGGACACACGTCCATTTTCTTCTCTTATTTATGCCTTTTTCTTTTTCAGAGAGGGGGGTTCTTCTGACCCGTAGAACACTTGTCCATTTTCTCCTCTCGCTCACTTTTCTCTCCACTCTGAATTTTTTTTCGATCTTTGGCTTTTTCTCTTCTTTTTTTTCCTTATAGCTATACCTATTTCACGATATGGGAGATAGAGATCAAAAATTTAGAGCATAGATACTTTAGTGAAAGTAGTGTACGTGATCTTGACCTTAGACGTAGACAAAACTTCAACATAGGTCGTAGATTTGACAAAGCTTAATACAAGTAAGCAGCAATTAAATTAAATTTATTTTCAATGATTGCTAAAGCTCTTATTGATCACAAAGGAGAAGCATAGCTAATGATTTTAATCTTTTTGAAATAAAGAACTCTCCAGAGACAAGATAAAAGAAAGATGGTTCTCATTATTCTAACCTTATTCTAAGCATCCCAAAAGCAACAAATATTTCTAGGAGAATAATTATGCAAAACTTTATCCTTTGGGTTACAGGACATCCTAACAAGGCATCTTTGTTTTAATTCGAAACGGAAAGCGATTTGCAAAATTTAAAAGTTTAAAAACAAACCGAGTGGTGGACGAAACTCGTTGGCTCGTAGTGTGCCTACGCCTGTGAAGGGGACCGATCGGTCTCCTCGCCGTGGTTCAGTGGTACGTTTCACGTCGTCGATTGTTCTCGTTCTTTTCCGCTTTTCTTGATTTTGGTCGTGGAAGATGCCATTTGGTCATCGATTTTTCTCCCCCACACTTGTTTTCTGTTATCTTGCATACACAGTATGGTGGAGACAAAAATATATCCAGAAAATATAGATAGAAAATATAACTCAACTTGTGGATCACTTCATTGATAAAGAGAGAGCACTTTATTAAACAACTCCTACTATTAAAGCAAACTAACTAAATCGAACTAACTAAGACTAATGTGCTCTCTCTAACTAAGGTCCTTACAAAGGGCGCTTGCCCTTCTTCGGGTCGTGGCTAGCGTCTCCCTCTTCGTCCCTATGCTTCTTTGTTTTTAGCAGATGGAGGACGGTTTTGGTGAGGGAGCTATTCACGTGATGGATCTCCTTGCAAGTTTCCGCAAGGCTTGCTACTTCCTGCGCGAGCTCGGCTACGGTCTTTCTGGTCTTCACTGCACATTCGCGGCATCCAATGACAGAATTCTTTTAATCTGTGATTCCTTAGTGCGGATTCCGTCGATGGTACACGGCGAGAAGTAGTGTACTTGTGCACCTCGTGTTGCCATGCATGTCCATGCGCACCTCGATGAGTCGCTCGCCATCCCTGGGCTCCTTCAGGTCCATGTAGCTAGGAACATGGATCGGTTTCTTCAAGGTCGCTTGCGGTGGTGATCGGCCGGCGTACATCACCGCTTGCCCTTCTGTGGTGGCGGCAAACATGGGACGACTTGGTGGAGCAGGTGAGAGAGGGCTGTGATCGTGGTATGATGGCAAGTGGCTTTGCTTCCTTCACAAAGGGATGATTGCCTTGGCTTCATTAGCTAAAGGAAATTTCGCCATGGCTGCTACTTGGGAGGTTTAGATGAGAAAAAGGGGAGGTCTCGCCCTTGGTTATATATCGGACAATCTTGCACAAGGGGTTGACCTAGATTGGAAAGGTTATGGATATCTCGAGAATGATCCCCGAAGGTGGTTTTTCCAAATCTAAACACCTAAGAGATAGCGTGGGCGAAAGCTGGCGGCGAGAGGAGGCGGCGGCGGGGCCCGGTCTGAGGAGGCGATCGGTCCTCCACCACCACGGTTGGCCCATTAGAGCCTAAAATTAATATTCTTAGGTAAATAAAAGAATTCTATCACATCTAAATCCTCAGACTCTTTGTTGGGCTCTAAAAATATTTTAAGGCGTTGACCATTTACCTTGAATAACGTACCTTCGTCATCTTGAAGAGTGACGGCCCCGTGTGACGATGAACTCACCACCTTGTATGGTCCGTCCCACTTACTTCGTAGCTTCCCGTGCCCAAAGAGTCGTACCACATTAAAAAGTAATAGTACGATCGCTGGGTTGAATTCTTTCTTTATGATTCTCTTGTCGTGCCATCTTTTGGTTCTTTCCTTGTAGATCTTGGCATTGTGGTATGCCTTCTCTCTCCATTCCTCTAACTCGGACAGTTGCATTTTCTGTTTTGTTCCGGCTACTTCAAAGTCCATGTTCCATCTCTTGATTGTCCAATGAGCCTTGAATTCTAGTTCAACCGGCAAGTGACATGTCTTCCCATAAACCAGTTGGTAGGGAGACATTCCAATGGGAGTCTTATAAGCCGTCCGATAAGCCCAGAGCCCTTCAGGTAGCTTGTCCTTCCATTTTATTCCCATTTGGTCCACCGTTTTCTGTAGAATGTTCTTGATCTGCTTATTTGACGTCTCTGCTTGACCACTTGTTTGCGGGTGATAAGGAGTAGCGACATTGTGTTGGATCCCATGGTCCGTGAGGTATTTCTCGAAGCGCTTATCGATGAAATGGTCCACCATCACTTATCACTAGCCTTGGTGTACCGAACCTTGGAAATATTGTCTCTTCAAACATTCTTATTGAGCTCTTGTGGTCAGCAGATCTGTATGCCAGGGCTTCAACCCATTTAGAGACATAGTCAACTGCCACCAAGATGTATTCGAATTTTCCGGACTTTGGGAATGATCCCATGTAGTCAATTCCCCAAACATCAAAGAGCTCGATCTGAAGGTTGGTCGTCAGTGGCATGGCATTTCTGGAATTGATGTTTCCGTGCCTCTGACAAGAGTTGCACCTTCGTACGAAATCTTTTGTGTCTTGATACATGGTTGGCTAGAAAAATCCGCTTTGCCAGATCTTTGCATGTGTGCGGAAAACTCCATAATGACCTCCATATGGTGATGAGTGGCACTTCTCAATGATCTTCGTTCCTTCTTCTGGCGTACACACCTGAGTAACCCGTCAGAGCATACTCGAAAGAGGTATGGTTCATCCCACAGGTGATGGTGACTCTCATAAATGAGCTTTTTCTTGTCAGCCCCTGGTCGTACATATCGTGCAACCATAAAATTAACAATATCTGCATACCAGGGGTCGGAGCGGGCGATCCGATAGAGCATGTCGTCCCTCATTGCGTCATTGATGGGTAGTTCCTGTGGTTTCTCAAAATACATTCTAGACAAATGATTGGCAATGAATTTTCTACTCCTTCTTATCCTTTATTTCTAAGTCAAACTCTTGGAGCAAAAATCCATCTTATTAATCTAGGTTTAGCATCTTTCTTAGTGAGCAAATATTTTAAAGCAAGATGATCGATTGTAAACAATAACTTTTGCTCCTACTAAGTAACATCTAAACTTGTCAATGGCATAAACAACAGCTAGCGTTCTTTTCAGTTGTGGCATAATTAAGTTGAGGTACCGTCAAAGTTTTACTAGCATAAGCAATGGCATGATGTTTCTTGTCTTTTGTTTGCCCCAAAACAGCCCCCACAGCATAATCACTTGCATCACACATAATTTCAAAAGGTAAAGACCAATCGGGGTTGAATAATGGGTGCGTAAATAAGAGCATTTTTAGAATTTCAAAAGATTTAAGACAAGCATCATCAAAGTCAAAGGGAACATCTTTGGCAAGTAGGTTTGTAAGGGGTATAGCAATATGAGAAAAATTCTTTATAAACCTTCTATAAAACCAGCATGGCCAAGAAAACTTGATTCCTTTAACATTAACAGTGGAGGTAGTTGTTCAATTACTTCTATCTTAGCTCTATCTACCTCAATTCCTCTTCGTAAACTAGATGGCCTAGCACTATTCCTTCTCTAACCATGAAATGACATTTTCCCAATTAAGGACTAAGTGCTTTTCTTCACATCTTTCCAAAACTTTATCTAAGTTTTCTAGACAATCATCAAAAGTTTTTCCATATACAGAAAAGTCATCCATGAAAACTTCCATGATCTCTTAAATCATATCAGAGAATATAAACATCATGCATCTTTGAAAAGAAGTCGAGCATTACATAGTCCAAAAGACATTCTCGATAAGCATAAGTTCCATAAGGACATGTAAAAGTGGTTTTGCTCGTCACGGGATGGATTGGGATTTGGTGATACCTGAATATCCATCAAGAAAGCAAAAGAAAGAGTGATTTGCCAACCGCTCTAACATTTCATCAATGAAGGGCAGTGGAAAGTGATCTTTCCTTGTGGCTTTATTGAGTTTCCTATAATCTATGCACATACGCCAACTAGTGACAGTTCTTTGAGGAATCAATTCATTCCTCTCATTTTCACAACCCCATGCCTCCCTTTTAGGCACGACTTGCACGTGGCTCACCCACTCACTATGTGGCACAGGATATATAATCCCGGCATGTAAAAGTTTTAGAACTTCTTTCTTCACTACCTCTCTCATTTCATTATTGAGTCTTCGTTGAGGCTCTCTAGATGGTAGAACATCAGGGTCTGTAGGAATGCGATGTGTGCAAAGGCGGGATTGATGCCCTTAAGGTCGTGGGTGAGTAGCCAAAGGCGGCGATGTTGTTCTAAGATAGTTATCACCTATGAGTCTCTTCCCGAGTGAGCTTGTCATTAATGATCACAGGAGACTCAGGACCATTGTGCAAAAAGGCATATCTAAGACTAGGTGGTAATGGTTTGAGTTCAATGGGAGGTCTCGAGGGTTCCTCGAGTTCATCAAGGGGTTCAGATTCTGTAGGATTTTCTTCTTCCTCCTCGATGAAGAATTCGTGACATCTTCTTGATTGGATTCTACAAATGTTCTAGAGATGCTTCATTCACCTCTTCCATTGGGTCTGGTTCTGGTCTGGGTTCGATCTTAGTATGGATCGAATGTGTGAAGTGTAAGGGAACTCTAATAGTTTTGCCTAGGCAAATGTCAAGTTTCCACTGTGTCCTTCCTTAAGGAGTCTTTCCAAAGGATGGCCTATTAAAAGGTCAAACTCCTTAATATCACAAATGTGAAAGCTCAGGAATTGGCATGTCATTTAAAAAAGCGGTTAGGACATAAGAATTCTCGAACTTTGAATAATTTGTCTCGAGGAGCACTTTAATAATTTCGTTGTGGGGGATAATGGCGTGTTTTAATAAACTGATGGAAAAAGGATAAGGCCATTATATTGATTCCCACAACTGGATTATAAAGTGCATCAAAGGGGGTTCCATAGATTGTACATTGAATTGGTGTGGAAGGTGAATCCAAACGGACCACGTCAGAGGAAAGCTCTGACTCTTCTAACCATTCCCCACTTATGATGGATGCAAGCTCCACAGTGTGTTCTCTTGAGAAGGTTTGCTCAAAATGGTCTATTTTGTCATGCGAAGACGATGTGTACTTTTGAGGCCTCTTCTCTTTATGATAATTCGAGGTGTTTCCATAATCGGAAAATAAATCATCCTCGATATCATTTATAAAATCAGGTAGAGGGATAGCTATACGTTTAGATGGTTCTGGCATAGGCTCGGGTGTAGCTATCTCTAGAAACTCTTCTTTTAAAGTTTTCTCTTCTAATGGACCATCATTGGTGCTGGCTAGAATATTATCTAGGACGGTTCTAGCTTCACTGGATGTAAGATGTATGAATGATCCATGTGAGGAGGTATTTAAGTAGGCTCTAGATTCCCTATTAAGACCAATATAGAAATGTTGAAGGAGAATATGGTCTTGAAGGCCTAGATCTGGTCCGGATTTGTAAAGGAGGTCAGAACGTTCCCAGGATGAACTCATAGACTCACTATCCCCCTGCTTGAAGGATATGATCTTGGTTCCGAGGTTGACTACTCGATAAAGGGTAGAAATCCATGCAAAACCGCACGAGAGTTCCCCAATCGCCTTTCTTCTTCCCTTTGGTTCATTACTGCATGGCGAGCTTTTCCTTTCAATGTGAATGGAAAAAGCTTCCAATGGATGGTCTCATCGACATACCCTCTATACGAAGGCGCTACAAGTTTGTTCGAACTGCTGGAGATGATGATAAGGGTCTTCATCTTCTATTCTAGAAAGTGTTGGTTTGGACCATCTCTATTAACCGTGGGCGCAGCTCATAGGCATCGATAAGATTGGCTTTGATGAAGGTATGGGCCTAAGGCTGAGCTCGAGGGTCGAAAAGTATTTAATGAGAGTAGTATCCATAAGGATAGTAGAAAAAAATTTAAACTAAAAAGATAAAGATAAAAGTATACGTACAAGATATAGTTATACTTACGAGTTCTCTTAACTGTTCTCCCGACAGCGCCGAAATGCTAGTTGGTATTTGTTAAGCCCTGAAATATTATGATGGATAATCCATAGCGCCTCGGATATCGGTGAGCACTTCACCGGAAGAGGGTTTTAAATATCGAATCCACAGGAGAAGGGTAGAGGATCTGAGATGTATAACTAATCCCGAGTAGTTATCAAGGACTTGATAGAAGAGAGATAAGGAAAACTTTAGGATGTCTAGTTCTTACTCACACAAGCTATGCTATTATTGTTCTTATGGGGTGGTTGTCTGAAGGCACACTTAGGAAAGGAAACTTCCGACAATCTATGGGGGGAGTCCTACGATTTCTATAGACGGGAGGTGGACTGCAAAGGATAGACAGGAACAATGTCACTTCCCGCTTCTACCACACGATCCGGAATATAGAAGGCATTCACAAGATAGCTAGTCTAAGCACCACGCTTACACTAAACATGCAACTTTAACTCAAGAGCGACGAATTAAAGTACTCATAAAGAGTTATGAACCGTAAGAACAATAACAATGTTACTCACTTGAATAAGAAGTTGATCTTTCCACAAGGTCTCAAGATCAGGCTCCAATGGAGTTGATCCCAGAGGAAGAAGACGAAGAGGAGGCTCTCTAATTCTCTCGAACAAGATTAGCTAGATCTGAATAGATCGTGGCTCTAATCTCTCAACTTGATACTAACTCTCCAACTCTAATTCTAGTCTAGAGCTTCTATCTCAGGTAGGCATTGATGATCTAGAATGAATTGTTCCCCTACCCTGGGGTCAGGGGGCCCGTTTATATAGTCCTGAAGAGGTGCCTTGCTGCCGTAGGATCAAACCGACCTAATATACGGTTTAGATTGCTTCTCATAGGCGGTGGAAGAACATTCCAGTAGGGTGAGTTGGCCGGGGGGTCCGGCTGCCCCACCATGGGACCGGTCGGCCTGTGGTGGGCCCCTCTCGGGGTCCGCCTTGGCCAGGACGGTCCTTGCCCCTTCCAGGTGCTTCTTTCTTGCAAGCCAAGTCACGTTGAGTTCGGGAGTGTTCTGGAACCTTCTAGACTTGTTTCTTTTCTTGTATTTCTGAATAGTCCCTGTAATTTTATGAATTCACCAAAACTCGTGGAAATTGTCAGTGCAAACCCTAATAAGGTGATCTAATTATATTTTAGCTCTTTTTCCAGTAAATATGAGGGGAAATATTTATAGATAAAATATTTCAACAATGCCCTAGAACCCAGCCTTTCCTATCTTTGACTTCCCAAAAATCATCGGTCTAAACTTGGAAGCCAACGAGACGCGTCCTAGAGAGAAATGGGCACAAACCGGCCACAGGCCCATGGGCGATCGATCGGACCGGGCTTCGGCCTGCTGTTCAGCGGCCGATTCGGTCCAACTTTTCGTGAATCCCACTTTTATTTGATTGTTTGCCCATATAGAAAAGATGGCCTAGCAAAAACTCGTGAAAAACTACAGAAAGATAAAAACAAAAGCTATTTACAGATTGCATACCTTGTTTTACATCCTAGGCTTGACGTTCAGGAGCATCCTCCATGATAAAGATGTCAACATAGTGAAGGGGCACGACATCGGGTTCGAGATACACCTTGAGCCACTGACCATTCACCATGAATTGATCTCCTTTTGCATCTATGATTGTGACCGCTCCATAGATAGCACCGAATCAACGACATAAGGTCTGTCCCATTTCCTTCGCAATTTTCCTCTTCCAAAAGTTTTAAACCTTGAATTATAGAGGAGGACCTTATCTCCTTCCTTGAATTCTTTCTTTTTAAGCCCCTTATCATACCATCTCTTGATTCTCTCTTTGTAAATGCTTGCATTCTCATAGGCTTTTAACCTCATCTCCTCTAGCTCGCTAATTTGAATCCTTCTTTTTATCCTTGCAGCATCTAAGTCGAGGTTCATCTCTTTTATTGCCTAATATGCCTTGTGTTCTAGCTCAACCGGAAGATGACAAGCTTTGCCATAAACAAATTTGTATGGAGTCATACCTATCGGTGTCTTGAACGCCATTCGATATGCCCACAATGCTCCATCCAACTTCTTTGACCAATCTTTGCCTCCTTTCTCAATAGTATTGTTGAGGATGCTCTTTAGTTGCCTATTCGATGTTTCCGCTTGTCCATTGGTCTATGGGTGATAATTCGTAGCCACTCTATGTTCAATCCCTAACTTGGACAAGCACCTTTTCAAGTTCTTCCCGGTGAAGTGCGTTCCTCCATCACTTATCAAGATTCTTGGAGTACTGTAGCGAGGGAAAATCACACTCTTAATCATTGTAATGTATTCTTCTATGGAAGCTTTACGACATGGGATGGCCTCTACCCACTTGGATACATAATCAACCATGACTAGGATGTGCTCATCTCCATGTCAATTTTTGAAAGGCCCCATAAAGTCAATCCCCCGAACATCGTATAAATCAATTTGTAGATTGTAATTCGAGGGCATAGCATTCCTTTGAGATATGTTTCCAGTTCTTTGGCATTCGGGGCACGAGGCAACATACCTTTTAGCATCTTCATGGATCTCTGGTCAATAAAATCCGCTGGACCATACCTTTGCTTGTGTTCGAAAATGACTATAATGTCCATCGTATTCCACCAAATGACACTTCCTCAGAATTTCTTGCCTCTCTTCTCTTGGTACACATTGTCTCATGACTCCATCATTCCCAAGCTTAAAGAGGTAAGGTGCATCCCAAAAATATTTTCGACTCTCGGATATTACCCTCCTTTGAGCGTTCTTATCTAGGTGATCAAGAGGCATTCTCTGAATTGCACGAATGATGTTGATCATCCAAGTATCCTTGTCGATTATCCAATAGAGGTGGTCATCTCTCATTTTATCTTCAATGGGCTCCTTGTCATCTTGTCCGCGGTTCATCCTTGACAAATGATCGGCCATAACATTTTCCACCCCCTTTTTATCTTGGATCTCAACGTCAAACTCTTGGAGAAGAAGGATCAAACGAATCAATCTTGGTTTAGCATCCTTCTTAGCCAAAAGATACTTGATTGCCGCGTGATCAGTGTAAACAATGACCTTCGAGTTCACAATGTAAGATTTGAATTTTTCGAAGGCAAAGACAACCGCTAACAACTCTTTTTCCTTTGTGGCATAATTTAATTGAGGATCATTAAGAGTTTTACTTGCGTAATATATAGCATGAACCCGGCCTTCCTTTCTTTGTCCCAAAACTGCCCCTACGGCATAATCACTTGCATTGCACATAATTTTGAAGGGCTGATTCCAATCCGGAGGTTGAATAATAGGGGCACTTATTAAAGCGTTCTTCAAAGTCCGGAATGCCGCTAGGCACTTCTCATCAAAGTCAAACGCCACATCCTTTTGAAGAAGCTGAGTCAAAGGCTTAGTGATCTTTGAGAAATTCTTGATGAATCTTCTATAGAATCCGACATGGCCTAAAAAGCTTCTCAAATACCTTACATCCGTAGGTAGTGGGAGTTGCTCAACCGTCTCCACTTTAGCTTTATCCACTTCAATCCCTCTTTCAGATATAACGTGTCCCAACACTATACCTTACTTTACCATGAAGTGGCATTTTTCCCAATTTAGCACTAAATCGACCTCCGCACACCTCGTGAGAACCTTGTCCAAGTTTGCCAAGCAATCCACAAAAGTTTTCCCATAGACGAAAAAATCATCCATGAACACCTTGACAATCTCCTCGATGAATTCCGAGAACACTGCCATCATGCAACGTTCAAAAGAGGTTGGAGCGTTGCATAAACTGAAGGGCATCCTTCTATAAGCAAACGTTCCATAAGGGCAAGTAAAAGTTGTCTTGTGTTGATCAACCGGGTGAATAGGAATTTGCATGAACCCCGAGTAGCCATCGAGAAAGCAAAAATATGCATGATTTGCTAACCTCTCAAGCATCTCATCAATGAACGGTAAGGGGAAGTGATCTTTCTTTGTTGCTTTGTTCAATTTTCGGTGGTCGATACACATCCGCCATCTGGTCATGGTTCTTTGCGGTATTAATTCATCCTTCTCATTCTTTACCACGGTCAAATCTCCTTTCTTCGGCACACAATGTACGGGGCTCACCCACTCGCTATGCGGCACCAGGTAGATGATTCTGGCATCTAATAACTTGATAACCTCCTTCTTCACTACCTCTCGCATGGCATGGGTTAGCCTCCTTTGATGTTCCACTACGGGCTTGCATTAGTCTTCCATTGGTATACAATGAGTGCAAAAGGCTAGGCTAAGTCCTTTGAGATCATTGATTGAATATCCGATCACCTTCTTGTGCTTCTTTAATAAATTCAGCAACTTCTCATTTTCTTCAGGACTCAACTCGTCGCTCACGATGACAGGATAAGTGTTGTTCGGGCCCAAAAATTTGTACTTCAATCCCTTGGGCAAAGGTTTGAGATCCACCTCAGGCACTGGTGGTTCTTCGGGTTTAGTTTCTCCGATGTCTTCGAATTTCTCCTCCTCCACGCTTCCATCTTGTGGTTCGAGTCCTCTTGTTGCTTCCTCTAATTCCTCGTCTTGTTGATCATTAGGTTGGTTCTCTATCGCTCTTTGTAGCGGGTCTCTAAGAGTTTCAACAAAACAAAGGCTCCCTATCTCTTCTTCTTCCTCCTCGGGAGGAAGGGTGAAGCAAAACTAGAAGCGCGAAGAAAATCGTACGTGTACTTGTCTCCATTAAGATTTATTGTTACTTTGCCTTCTCCGGCATCTAAAACGGCATCAACCAACTTAAGTAAAGGCCTACCTAAGATTATGTGATCATGTTTATCATAATAGGCATCTATAACAAAGAAGTCAGTTGGTATGCATTTTTCAGAGATGATTACATTAAGGTTGCAAGCAAGTCCAAGAGGTTTAATAGTTCTACCATCTCCCATAATTAATTTTGTTGAAGTTGGGACTAAGTCTAGGTTATGGTCTTGAACTTTATCATAAATTTTAGAGGATAGGACACTTACTTGTGCTCCAATATCACATAAAGCATTGCATTGAATTCCATTAATCTAACAACTCAAGTGGGGGGTTGTCTCCTCCTCTTGATCGGACCCTATTGCATAAACTTCAGCGAGGCGAGCGTATGGTGATGCTTCAGGTTTGATTCCCATAATTCTTTTCACCTCGGCTATGTGATCTGGATCCACTTCATCTTCACTAAAGAGCTTTCGAAAGATCTCACCGGTGGTTTCAAGATCATATAAATTTTCCGCTTGCTTTTCCGATGGGAAGTCCACTTCCAATGCTCTTGCCATCCCCTTTTGGTTAGGGTATGGTCTTCTCTTTTTGAATACATCACCATAATCAATTGGAACCCAATCCATTTGCTCGAACTCCCTTAATGGCTTCATGCTTGACATACTCCTTTCATTTGTTTCATTTGATTTGGCAAAGTCAATACTCGGGGTAGTTCTTGTCTCCACTTGTACTCCTTCAAGCTTTACCGGGATTGGCTCCTCTTTCTTGTCTTCCAGGGCTGCCTCTTTGGAAATTTCAGCATGTGTCTTCAGGCTTGAATCGTGTTCTGGCCTTCCCGAAAGTCGTGTTTCCCAATCTCTTCGCATGGCTGCCGCTTTGCTAATCTTTTGTAAAAGTTGAGCAGCTTCCATGAGTGTTTTCCCCATGAGATCCCCACTATGACGCCCCAGGTTTTTAATTAGCATCATTAGTGCTAATGACCTCGTCAACCGAGTCAAACACGTTGACTCTAGTCAAACCTTGGTCAACCTGGGTCATCACCTCGAAAACCTAGTCAACAATCACTAATGCTCATCTTAATCAAGTCAACACACACCTTTGGTCAAACCTTGGTCAAAGGCATAGTCAAACCCTAGCCAACCCCTGATGTCTTTGAACATTCCCTAGAACTTTTGCCGCGTTCTCCAAAGTTCACCTAAACACTTCAAATTCTCCCAATATAAAAGTTGTCCAGTTTTTTGAGGGACACAACTTTGCTTTCGGGTGACATTTCAAATTTGGAGTGGAAAATGGTGAAAAACTTGGTCAATGCGATCAGTACTATATTCACGAGCCAAGAAAGACAGCATCTTTGCCAGCAGTTGATGCTCAAACGGTTGATAAAAATATAGGTCGGCCTTTACGAAAAATATTCTCCTATAGTTGCTCTACAACTTTGGTATTCAAAGTTTTTGAAGTTGGGTTTGAAAATTTTGCGCAAAACTCGGTCAAACACAGTTAAATGGAATGCACCGACGTCACACGTCGCGGCCTCAGGCCAGCGGGCCGCCAACAAGATGGCGCCCAAGCGCTCAGCCGGGCCCTCCTTCCCTCCCTCTTTGCTTCTAAGCGAAGTGAAGCTGCCTATAAAAGCCGCCCCGCGCCTCTCCTCGCGCGTGCACGCACGGCCGCCGGCTCCCCGAGCTCCGCCGTTCCGCCATTGCCGCCGCCGCCGCCAAGCTCCATCCTCTGCTCGCTCCTAGCGCCGGTCCACACCTCCAGAGCCTCACCTAGGGCATGCTCGAGCTCTAGCACTTGACATTGCCTAGCTCGCCTCGCATCGCTGCATTTTGAGCCGAGGCGACGCGCCTGCTCTCCTCCGGCGACGTCTCCGCCCGAGCCACCACTACAAATCGACGTGTGGGAAGCCAAATCGAACCTTGGGACCATATGTTGCCCACCTCCGGCCGCTCCTTGCCGCCGGCGAGCTCGCCTCCGCTGCCAGGGGCACGGATGTAAGTTCCAGGGGTAGATCTGTGAACTAGGGACCTCCCTGCAATGTTTTGTATCTTAGTTTTCTTACAACTAGGTTCAACACCTTCCTAAAATCGTAGAAAATCACAGAAAACCTAGACAAATGCAAAACCAATTTTGTTGGGTTCCTTGTGAATAACTCTACAACTTTGGTAAAGCATGACCCTACTTTTAAGTGATAGTTTTTGCATGAAAATTGAATTCAGTTAAACCTAGATCTGCTGTAGTTCAAAACCTACTAGAGATCTCAAGCTGAAGTTTGGATATGTTGTGAGTCATGTCATCTCTAGGCTCTGTACCAAAAATTACACAAAGTTACTGTGTAGATCTTTTAATATGATTTATTTTGTATTTAAGCTGAATCTGCCTAAATGATTTTTGTAGCAAAATTGAAATAGATTTTTGTGCTCAACTTCTGCATATTATCTTGTTATGCCTACATACACCTCTGGTGAATTAATCATGATTTTATATCTGTCAGAAATATTTATTCTTGTTTTATGCCTAATTTTTAATGTAAATGCATAACTCAAGATCTAGAGTAGCTCTTGATGTGTTTGTTGATTCCCTAGCCTTGATTTGAGTCAGAGAATCGGTGAGGGAAAGTTGGAATCCTTTTGTTGTGTATTTATTTTTATATGCATTTACCTTGCTTTGGTAGCTAGAAATTGTCATTTTCGGTATAATTAAATTATAACTCATGTAAATGTGAAATCTTGTTCAGTGGCCTTATCTAGGTCTATAGTGCTTCAGAAACACCCCACTGAATTTTATGAATTTATTTGCGAATAAAAGCAATGGAAGCCATTTAAACCTTAATATTAATTTAAATTGGAAAATCACCAACACCACACCTAATGACCCTCTGAATGATGTAAATCATGCTAAGAAGCTTAAGGTCAACCCCTTTGCTGTTTTGTGAAATTAAATTAATTTAATTGCATAAATATGTACACAGTCACTATCAAAAAGATTAATTAATAAAGAACAACATATTGTTCCTTTATTGGAAGAGTATGCTGAATGTATTAATATCTAGGTGAATGTGGTCAACCATGCACCCCATGGTTGTCATGTGTTGTTTTATAATTAATTAGATCAAAACCGTCGACTAAATCTTGCCTATGCATCCTCGTAGATCTTCCGGCGGTAGCTATCGCTCGTCGGAAGGAGGAGACGAAGGTGTGACGGTGACTGCGATGCGTGGACGTAGCTCGGGACCTGACCAAAGTCCGAAGGCCCAAGGCGAACCTTGCCAAGGCAAGCCCCGGATCATTAACCCTTCTTTTTAAAATTATGCAATTACCTTTGCTATGTTTGTGCATTTACGTTTCAGGAGTTGAATTGAAACCCTAGATGCATGATCCCTACGTACCTATGCTCTTTCACTAGTATGTTAGGTCGATAGCTGCTATGCTATAGGACCGGTACAAGTCGAGTGATGTTTGTCACTCGCGAGAATAGGTTCTTATGTTGGAATCATAAGATCTTTATAAATGGATTGCTCATGTGGTAGAGCATGGGATTTGGGCTCTGGTCCGATTGGCTTTTCGTGGGCTAAGCTTTTGAACGTACTAAGCACTTGTCGGGAATGGGATCGGTAAGCCTAGTACCTTAATGAGACGGTGCGGGATCTTACCCTTACTAATCTTGAGTGTTCACCTACCCGGCTCACCACCGGGAGGGGGGTACATGTGTGAGGCTGGGTGTACTGTGTGGGGCATGCCAGATAGCCTTGTACCCAGGACTGTAAGCTTCGATCCCAAGCCGAGGACTTTTGGTAACCGCCTGGTCGGTGTCAACTTTGTGAGGGCACCACTCCATGTGTTTAGGTTTACCTTGCAAGGTTTTTAATCAATCGATTGTCGGCCTCTCTCCGTTATCTGAGACTGCTTAATCAACTGGCCATCATATCCCTTAATGATGAAACTATGTGAATATTACTGTGTGAATTAATTGTATTGCACAATTCTTGATTCCAACAGATGGCTCACTTAGAAATGGTAATTAACTAGAAATTGAGCTAAAACTTTGAAAGTAAGGACCTACTCTTTGTTGCTTTTCAGCAAAAGAACTCCATCGGCCAAAAAGCCTCTCATGTCTAGAGTTGGTGATGTAGTTATCACCCGACGGTTAAGTCTTGCTGAGTATTAGTATACTCATCCGTGCTATTTAAATGTTGTTGCAGGTGAAGTTGTTTGGCCTGGAGAGATTCCACCCGGTTGGGAGCTGGAATGGGTGGATGACGACGAGTGATGGCATCACGGAAGGCCTCCTGTGATGTTTATCGTATCGCTAGTATATTATTCCGCTGTTTTCGAACTCTGAACCTTTACTTATCATGTCATGAACCATGGTTTGTAATAATTAAACCCTTCGGGGCAAAATTGGATTTAATTTGTGTTTGTACTCTGGACTCGCCTTCGTGTGAGTTTTAATGCATATGTTCGATCCTCTATGTGATATCCAAGTGATTTACCGGGCTTTGACCCTGCAACCAACGACGGGATGGTACTTTACTGTCGCTTAATGGCCAAAGTGGATTGGTTTAGGCGATAGTGCGGTATTTTCCCGGGCGGGTTGTCACACCCACCTACACACATTTGAACATGTTCCATGCAACTAGGGGTTAGGGAAAAGAAAAATGTATGCAAGAGTACGTCACCGGAGAAGCCGAGTCTTGGTCCGTTTTCAATCAACTCGTTAAATCTATTCCAAGCTTGGTCTATCCCTTCCTCTTATCCTTGCGTGAAGTTGATCACTTGCCTCCTTAGATGTTGGACCGTGCTAATGGGGAAAATTTTCTCACAAAATTTCCTCGTCAACTTGTTCCAATTTCCTCCAACTTCGAAAGACGCAAACGAGTACCATGTCTTTGCTTCGCCGGCAAGTGAGTAGGTGTTGGTATTTCTTAACCTCACCACTAGTTGCGCACCTAGCGTGAGCGTAAGATCCACCTGGGTATACCGACTGCGAAAGAATGCAAGCGCACGGAAATACCGTTGTAGCACTTCACCTCAGGAGTATTCCCAAGGGTATTGAATCCAAGGAACGGTGTGTACTACCTTCTACCCTAGGAGAACGGCCCAAGGACACAACTCTATAGGATGAGATGGAGATGGAAAGGATCTTGCTGATAGTGGGCAGAGTTGAGAACAATCTCTCTAGGGACTCTCGTTTTGGACCGGACCCTCCCGGCTATAACAATCGGTTCACGCAAATGGTTGCCTACACCTGTATCCGGACGTGGGGGATTCCGAAAGGGTCCAACAGCTGTCACTACCGCAGCCTACCCCAAGACAAACTATGGGATACAGGGCCATCGAAGGATAACACGTCATCTAGACACCACGTCTACACCACCGGTTACTACTATAGTACGGCTACGTCTGTCGACCCGGAACAACACTATAGCACTCCGTACGAAGACGAAGCGACAAACCCACAAGGGAGAGACCAACTCACTCGTGTAATCGCTATCTATACAAGGATCACTCGGAAGGACTTTGGTCTAAACTAGAATGCAGGAGCATCCACTTTACTCTAATTGGACTAGCAGACATACAAACGGAATTAACAACTTATGAACTACACAAGAAGATCAAAAGCTAAGCTCGTGAAGACCACAAGCCTCTAAATCATGAACAAGTGAAGAACACAAGAACTATTCACCCATGCAAGGAGCCACTTTAGTCTAAATAGAGAATGCCGAAATACTCACTTATTCTAAATGAAGAACGAAAGCTTCCGTAGAGGTTCGTTCTTGGGGAAAGGTGCCAAACACCATGGCACGTCCCCAAGTCACCCCCTCACCTTCCTTCTAATCTCTAAAGAACTAGCAAGCCAGCACTAATCTTATGCAAAGGCACTCCTCTCCTAGAAAGGTAAGAGCCCAAAGGCAAAATGAGGAGAAGAAGTGTGTGTCTCTATTCCTACCCCCTCTACTTCTATTTATAGGCCAGAGCATGGGTGCGAGAACACCCCGAGCACCCCCGGAATGCAACCAGGAACCAACCAGAGACCACCACGTGGAATGCCGAGATGAACCGACATAATGTCGGTTCGATCCTAGGGCTCACGACCCGTGGTGGCCCCACTCGCCTTGTGCTTTCTCCAGGTGGCTGGCAGGTGGGTCCCCAAGGTGGTTCCCGATGTATGGGCTGGTTGAAGGCGGTTTGCTCAGGTTGTGGGCCCTTGAATCCTTTTGTTACACATGTGGCGGCTCCTGATTCGTCGGGCCTCTTTCCTCTGGATTGATGATGTCAGTGATCCTTGGCATTCTACATGGCAAGCTCTTATTGGCTGAGGCGGAGAGGCTTGGCTTGATGAGGTGAAAGGATAAGGTGTGCTTTTGCTCTATTTCTCATACTAAATTCCTACATTCAAATATACACCACAACTTGTGGAAATTGTTAGTATAAACCCCTATTCTACTATGGATGTATATTTATCTTGCCAAAATGCAGGAGTTGACGGTTATAAATATGGTGTTTAACAGTCGTCAACAGTAGGTGAAGAGATTCCACTTGAACCATTCATCGAGAACTGCTTGACGCACCGTGTTGCATAGCGTCGTGAAATGCCTTATGTGTCTATACAGCCGTCTCCATCCCTCTAAATGGGGTTGCCGCCGCCATCTCGATGATCCTAGCTTTGATTCCATACTTTGTCGCTTCGAGTTTTGATTCTGACTCCTGTACTTTGATGTCTTCACATCGCGGGCTAGCGTAGTCCCGTAGTGATTTCTCTGGTTCTTCCAAAGGGTGGTTGGCGAACACCATCTAGACAACAAAATTAAAAAGAACAAAAATGAAACAAGGGGTTTTCTAGGTAATAAGGGTTAGACGTTAGCAATTAACAAAATCAACGCAAAATCAAATGATGTAAACTGGCTTTCTCCCCGGCAACGGCACTAGAAAAAGGGGCTTGTTAATGGTTGAAACATGTAACAACCTTCGATCCACAAGCGTACTGACCTACACATTTTTCACCACGGGGATTCCCTAGGTTCTTGTCAATCCGCGGAGCAAGGGGATTACAAGCATTTGATCTAGCACTAACCTAGTCAACTAAACAAACCTAAAGACTAACCTAAAGGCAAACTACTCTACACTAGAGAGGGTTATGAGACGCACAATATACAAAGACACTTGCCCATAGGGTCTACGATACGTGAACATGCAACCGCCAAAGAGTTACAAAACCAATCTAATCTATCGGGGGGTGTGACTATGGTTTTGCCCTTTCCCTCCCCTCGTACTGTCACTACGCTGAAGTATTCATGACTAGACCTATGATGATTATGGCATATTGAAGGGTTCTAGGGGAGTAGTGAGATCTATACTCCCGAAAAGCACGGTAGCTAACCTTGAACATCAAAGCAACTTCAACACTAGATTGATAGATTGAAACCATAAAAGTGTAGCGATTACATAGCAAGATCGTTTACAACCCCATGAACAAATGAGATGTTTACACCATCAAGGCGCTAAGCATGGCGCCGTTGATCATGGTGACACTTCCGACGGTGTCTTCCTTCTCCTCCGGGGTGCTGTGGCAAGGCATCGATATCCTCCTCCACTTGTGGTCGCTTCCTTGGACTCGATTGATCCTTCTTGCGAATGATCTCTCTCCTCTCCAACCTCTCTCCCTTGTGGACAACCTCTCATGCGAATGGCTCTCCCCTTCAAATGGCAGCGCCCACAATGACCTAGGGTTGCATCATCTTCATGCTCAAGAAATGGGGGGCCGAACCGACGCTCGAAGGGGGTGGGCCATCCGGCCTGTGCCGACCTGCCTAGCCCACTTCGGCCCAGTTCGGTCGCCCCTTCCTCCGATCCATGTGGGTCCTCTCGTCATTTTAGACTTTAACCCCTTTAATTGCATCATTTTGGCGACGTCATCCCCACGCTTAAGATAGGGGGTCTTCTCGCATGAAGTCCTGTCTTTATGCTTTAGTCCTCGGGGATGCTCTGTTGTAACACCATGGTCCTTGCCACCTTTGGGAGTGGTTTCACCTTGCACTTGAACACGCACAGGGCTCCTCGTTTGCTCCTTTGAATTCGTTGTCCCTTATGTCCATGTTTACCTACAAAAATACAACACTTCCAAATGCACATACAAAGTTGAACTTGTCATATCATTAGTGTGCCTAGTGGCGGGTTAGTTCCATAATCAAGCTGAAACCAAACTGTAACGAACATGTTTGGTTTACCAAAATTCACCGTCAACAGGCCCGAACCAGCCCAAAAAGAGCCTGTGCCGACCGTCCCATGGCCCATGTGCCGACCGACCCACCCCTTTTTTGTGGCGGTTTGGCCCCCCTTCGGACTAGGGTTTGCTCGGTCTATTTAAAGCTTGTACCACCAAGAGCCACCGGATCCAATTACCAGATATCACCACGAAGAGGGGGACACACCGATGGGAACCGACGGCCGCCGCAAGTCCTCAAGTTGCCTAGGAGATGGCTTAGGACATGCCGCTAGCCGCCATGGTTGGCCCTGCGTGGTGAAGCCATGGCGGAGTTCCGGAGCCATGCCTTGAATTCATCAAGGCATTTGTACATTCAACATTTCGATGGTGATATAAATCATTTCTTGTCCTTCCTTTGATCTACTACGAGTCATGCTTATTCATATGTGTAAGTACCATATGCCCTTAGAAGGAATAGATCTAATCATGGTGATTAGTTTATGTCTTGCTGATTCATCGTAGTAGTGCACGTGAAGTCGGTGGTTGATTATCGTCGTGTGGTGATAGCATGCAGGAGGAAAAAGGTCGAACAAACATGTAATATCAAGTAGGATCGATGGCGAGTACCATGGGAGTCATTGCGCTGCCACCAAAAGGATGATCTACGAGTAAAGAGCACTTGGTGGGCGTTTGAGGTAAAGCTTTGGGAAGACCGGAGGCGTCAACACACACCTCGCAAGGGTGTCCATGGGAAAGTTCTTAGAGATGACTCTTTATCATGGTACGAGATTAGATTGATCTTCATCTTGGCCACAGCTGCAACTAGAAGATAGAGGGCATGGGGTACCTTTGGTCGTCTTACCTTGTGTCGTCCGAATGAGATTATTCATCCATACACACTCATGTTCACCCTCATCCGTTAGCTAGATAGAAAACCTTAGGTAGTTCACTGTCGATCAACAGATTGATAAACCTTGGGGAATACTCTAAGAGATGAGCTACAATGATCCGTGCGCTTGCAGTTCGAACTTGATGCGCTATTGAGCCGTCAACAGGTAGGTGCATGCATGATTGAATGAGCTCCAATCACACATTTAGCCAATCAAAGAACTAGATCGATGCCAGCAGATGTATCACAGATTTACATGCCGGCGATGAAGTCATGATAGGTCGAGAAGATCTACAGTAGTGGGTCTATCCAGCTGCCCAACGCCCTACTATATCGGACTGATATGTAAGAGTGGTGGGTACGGAAAATGTTTTCTTCTTGTGCCCACCCACTTGGATTCTTAGAGCAGGTACAGTAATAGGCAAAAAGAATCAACCGCCATGTCAGCGACTAAGGCTGACCGCAACGGTGCCCTGCAAATGGTCCTGGACCGGCAAATGTACCAATTTTCTAAAAAAAACAGCTGCAGCGGTGGCCTGCAAAACACCAGGTATATTTCCCGGTCTACCCTCGCACCTCCAAATCTCCAGGCTCTGCTCCCTCCTCCACGGTGTCCCTGGTGCTAGGATGTAGATGGAGCCGAGCTCTCCCCTGGTGTAGGTGACGCGGAGCTCGCTGTCGAAGTGCGCGAGCGAGGACCGCCCGCCGCCAGCAGCAGGAACGTCGTCGCGGCCAGGCATGACACCAGCGCGGAGGAGGCCCTTGGGATTCAGCGGCCCCTGAGATCCCCTCGTGGGGGCGGCGCCGGCCGCGGTCGATGCCAGAGGAGAAGGCCGCCGCCACCGCTCCAGCTCCGCCCTCGCAAGGTGGGTGTAGAAGAGCTGCTTGGAGAGCTCCCGGCAATTCTCGATGGTGGGCGGGTCAACGACGAAGTGTTTGTTCTTCTCCATGAGCGTCTTGTGGTACGCGAAGCTTGGCCCTGAACCTGTCGCCGCACTGACTGCAGCTACGCCAACTTTGACCCCAGCGTCACCATGGATCTGCTCACAGTTCGAAAACGGGGCCAATGCGGGTCAAAAGGAGAAGAGAATCGCGAGGAGGGTAGAGGAAATCCGCCGGTTCGAAAACCAGATTCAAGGATCCTTTTGAGCTTCGCGTGGATTTACCTTCTGATTGTGGCCGGAGAGTTCGAGGAGGAGGACGGAAGGAGAGATCTGAGGAGAGGGCGCATGAGTTGGGAGAGGCGGCTATGGGGGGCGGGGGAGGAGAGGAGCCGTAGGTCTATTAGCGGTGCCCTTATCTTGGACGGGAGGCCTCCGTCGCCTCCGTCCCCTCCACTACCGCCTCCGTCGGCAGGCCTCGCGTCGGTGCAGAGGAGCCCCTCCACCGCTTGTCCGCGGTCGCCGCCCCCTCCGGCCCGCTGGCGCGCATGCGCCGGATTGGCGCTGAAGGAGCCATCGAGCCGTGCCCTGGGGTTCACGGCGGAGGGATCTTGGGCATGAGCTCCACCACACGCCCATGCATGCACCTTCTCCCGGGCGGTTGAACCGGCCGCCGGCGGTGGGCGGAGCGGTTCGCCGGCGCCGCACGCGGCGGCGTGTTGAGGAAGCGATGGTAGTGCGGCGACGCCGTGGACGTACACCACCACAGGCAGCTTCTTCGCCTCGTCGTCGGCGGTCGCGGCCTGCGCCTGCAGGGGCAGGTAGAAGCGGACGGAGTCGACATCCGTGGCGCGTCGGGCGGCGCCCGATGAAGGACCCGGCGACGAGAGGGAGAGTGAATGGGAGCCGATAAAAATTCTTCTCGAAGGAGATGGACACTCCAACAAGACGAACACGGCAACCAAGCACGTCTCCGACTCAACTACCCAAGTGGGTCAAGACCACGTAGCTACTGGAGTGCTACTGGTCCTAGGAACCAACACACAGCCTTCCGAACCAAAACTCACCTACACGCGCAATGACTCGCACGGCGGCTTTGCCGGTCGGGCCGATGGCTCGGTCGCCATGACACCGGTCGAGCCGGTGGCAGACCGGTCGTCGCCGGTGGCTACACCACCAAGAACGTTCCAGAAGCCTCGGTGACTCTCTAGGCCCTGAACAAAACCACCTCAAAACACAATCTGCAAGGAAAGAAAACCCTCACAAAACCAAACAAAACAACTCCAAACAAGTCAAGAACTGACCGGTGGGACCAAGGGACAAAACCACACACGTGCGGTTCCCGAGACAAATCCCACTGGGGCTAGCACCGGTCGAGACCGGTCAAGAGCACCCGGTCGACCGACCGTTCTGGGCAGCTCGATGAACACGGCTCAACTCCCCAAATCCAACTCCGATCTCCGACACTTTGGGGATAGTAGGAACACCTCATGGGCACTCCATAGCCAAGTTATGGTCCACCAAAACTTGTTGAATCAAGAGGAATCGAAGGATTTCCACCAAGAACACCACGAACCCTAGGACAACGAAAACCCCAAAATTCAATCCTTTGCTCACGGATTTGGGAGGGAATCAAAGGAAAAGAACCACGAGGGTTCATACATACATCCCCACCAAATCCCAAGAGAAAGGTCTCAAAACCGCCACAAGAAATTCGCCAAGAAAAGGCTCGAAAATCACCAAAAAGGAGAAAGCAGGGAAGACACATCCAAGCCTTGAGGAACCACGCCGAATCATCTATACATACCAAAGAGGTTCATACAAGGTCTAGCTTGCCGGATCATCCTTCCTCTCACAAGATCTCACCATGAAGCTCTCAAGCTAGTCCTAGAATTTCCAAAAGAAAATGGAAGAGGAAAATAGCAAAACAAATGAGCTAGGGTTCCGAGATGGCTGCCATCCTCTCACCACTTAGGTTATATGGAGGCAACCGAAAGACTAAATACCCTTACTAGCTAACTAGGGATACATGCCCTCAAGGGCGAATTTGGAAGTCTTTGTCTTCGCACCATCGGACGGATGCCCGTGACCGCAAACTTGCTTAGCCTCGACGCAAGCCTTGCGATCCGGACGCGTGTCCTCCACTTCGAAGGCTCCGGATTGCGTCGTCGCACATCGGTCCGGGTGCTCCACACCGGTCGGGGCCGGTCGAACCACCGGTTGCCGGTCCGCCTCCGTCTTGATTCTTGATCTTGGCTTTGTGGATCAACCAAGGAACCCGTGGTTTCGATGAACCACCGGAAACCCCGAACTCCGTGTAGCCTCCGCCAATCACCACTCATGACTCGGCTCCCACTTAGTCCGGCTCGACCTTGGTTTTGAGGCTCAACCAAGAAACCGTCCATGACTTCATCTTGCCGTTCTTGCCACCATGCGGCCCGCACTTGACCCGGCCACGGGTCCCTCGAACCAAGCCTACTTGTCTTCTCCACACTGAGGCCTCACCAAGCAACGACCTTTCGCGCTTGTTCTTCACCTGCACCAACACCAGTCAAGCGCAACTTGCACCTGCAATACTTAGCCAAGAATCGGTCCACACCACGTTGTCAATCACTCATCACACGAGGCGACCATCCACGGTCCTCGAACCACACATGGCTCTCAATCTCCCCTTGATGAGTGCATTGACAACACACACGTTTTGGTAACCAGAGAAAAGGAAAAGAAAGCGACTAAAGAAACTCCAACAAGCGATCGAAAGCCAAAGGAAAGGCAAAGAGCAAGATCACTTGAGAAGACAAGTCTCGGACCCCTTAGGCAAGGGCAACGCTCGACACATCCGAGACAAGCTCAAGCAAATAGCACAAGACACCAAACCAAAGCTCGAAAACCACAAAGAGCTCCCCCACCGCACACATGCATGCTCCCACAGAACCAATGCAAACTCCCTCAACCAATGCAAACTCCCCGACGAATGCATGCAACCACTTCACGAACAGGCATCTGCAGCTCGGCTCGGCCACCGTCGTCGTCGACACCACCGGTCGACCGGTGCCCAACATCAAACAGGCAGCACACCTAACCTCAAACTTCTCCCCTTGTTGACAATGCATGAATCAAGCCAAAAATGCAAAAATGCAACCTAGAGCTTCTCAAATAGACAAAATTCAACATAGGATGCTACACATGTCCAAATGAGCAAGTTAGATACTCTAGCTTCGTAATGACATCAACTACATGATCACCAAGTTTCACAACATTGGTTGAAGCTAAGATAGAATTTGAGCAATTTTGAAAAATCACCCTCTCATGAGCAAAGTCCTAAACATGAGCAAAACATGTCAAAATGGCAAAGCCACACAAACTTCATGCTAGGACAACCATTCTAAGCATAAGACCATCATAAACACCCACAAGCACCTCATGTCATGTCAAAGCCACGAGCCATGTGCCTACTTCTATGTATGAGACTTCTCATTGGTAGGCATCATGCAGCAGTTTAACACCAAAACTATAAATTAAGCACATATGACATGGGAGCACATTTTCAAGCAATTTACATTTCATTTTCAGATTTATAATTGGTACATGAAATGTCTTTGCGACAAAAGGAACTTATGCCCCTCCACAAGATGAAGCATGGGGCTAAACATTCATGATGGCAAATGAGCCTTTGGCCCCATATGATCAAAATAAGCTATCCAACCACAAATTAAGCATAGCCAAGCCACTAAAACATGTCAAGATCATATAAAGGCATTTACTCACAAGAGAGCATACATATGAAATTTTTCAAAAACATAGCCATCAACCATGGATACAAACCAAGATTATCAAGAGCTAAGCCAAACTAACCATAGCTTACCAAATTAGCTCACAAAGACATATATGTCATTCCATGGTGAACAATGTATATAGGAGAAGCCTTTCCTAAACAATGCATATGATACAAAATGCATACAACCTAAGATACAAAGATGCCTATACATCATGTTACATATGCCATGCCAAATGCAAGAAATGCACAAAGGAAAGCTATACATATGCTACAAAGGGCTCCCACACAACTCAAGAAATCAAACAAACACCAAGCTCCCCATAAGCAGTGAAAGTTGCTTGATCTAGGGGTTTGGTGAAAATATCGACTAGTTGTTCATGTGTGGGTACATGGATCAAAGCTATCTTCCCTTTCTCTCGTTGTCTCTCGAAATGATACCTCACTTCTATGTGCTTGGTTTTGGAATGGAGCACTTTGGGTTCTTTACAGCGCTTATGGCACTGGTGCTATCACATTGAAGTGGGACATGGGTATACTCCTCACCAAAGTCACTCATGGTGTATGTGATCCAAAGGGCTGAGAGCAACAACTAGCTGACCACATACTACTGCCTCGGTAGTGGATTGAGCAACACTTTCATTGTTTTGGGAAGACCAAGATACCAAAGAAGAACCCAGAGCGGCAAGTCCCAGTGGACTTCCTATCCAACCGACACCGGCAAAATCCGCGTCGAAAATCCATGAAGCGCCAAAGAAGAAGGCCAGTACCAAAGGCCAAAGTCGGGTGTGTCATAAATACACGAAAATGCTTGCTTGCCGATCACGAAGTCCTCGGAGAAGCTTGAAAGCAGACAGACACAAATGGATGTCCGGCCTCGTCGCCGTCAAGTAGAGGTGACCCGATCATGCTCGGTACTCCTTCATACGGTCCACGTGTTCACCTTCCTCGTCGCATCAAGAGCTGTAGTCGTACTCATAGCGCCATGGCCTTGGAGTCCTCCATCTTGAACTTCCTCACAATGTCCTTGGTGTACTTAGCTTGGTGCACAAATGTTCCTTCCTTTGATTGCTTGATTTGTAGCAGGAAGAGCGCAACTCATCATGCTCATCTCAAATTCCTGCTCATGTCTTACGCAAACCTTGCAACAAAGAGTTAGGCGAGCCACCAAGACAATATCATCCACGTATACTGCACAATCGGGATATCTACTGCCTGCACGAGGAGAAACAAGGTCTCAGTCAACCTTCCCCATCTCAAACCCTCTCTCAAGCAGGAACCCCTCAACCTACCATACCAAGCTCTAGGCGCTGCTTCCAACCCATCTGACGCCTTCCTCAACTTGTACCCGGTGGGGTACTTCTCACTCTCAAACCCGGTGGTTGCCTCACAAACACCTCTTCCTCCAACACACCGTTCGGAAAGCACTCTTCACATCCATCTGGTACAACTTGAACCCTTTAGCCACGGAAAAGGCTAGAAGGATCTGATCGCCTCCAAAGCGAGCTACGGGAGGCGAAAGTCTCCTCGTAGTCGATCCCTCTTTCTACCCACGAGCAACAAGTCTCGACTTGTTCCTCACCACTTCTCCTTTCTCTCCCTCTTTGTTTTCCACACCCATTTTGTCCCAATCGGCTTACACCACAGGGAGGTCAACCAACACCAAACTTGGTTCCTCTCAAAATTCTCCAACTCCTCATGCATCGAGTTAACCCAATTATGATCGGATAGCGCATGTCCAATGTCTTTGGGCTCAAAAGGTGGCAACAAAAGCAGCATGGCGAAATGAGAATTGTTTAGAACCCTCGGCCAGTGTAATGCGTTCATTCATGTCGCCGATGATTCTCGAAGCTGGGTGATCCACTTGCACTCGTCGGGGAGGTTCTCGCCTTGATGCTACCTCCCCTCAGCATGCCGCCTTGATCTAGGGTTTGTCGTTGTAGGTGTGGGAGGGTCCATTCTCGATCGTCGTCAGTAGTAGGTACATGTTCAGCTGCGGGCATCCTCACGCCATCTTCATCATCTCCATGTTCATGCTCCTCCTCCTGAAAGATCTCCTCGCCAAGTTCGTCGTCACCTGCACACTCAAAAACAAGCTGACTACGTGGTTGTGTCTCGTCGAAGGTTACCTCATGCAAGTCTCCACGATTTGGTTAGTTTCAAGATTGAGCACACGAAATGCTCTAGAATGAGATGCATAACCAAAGAAAATGCCATCGACAGACCTAGCCTCGAACTTGTCCAACTTCTTCCCTTTCTTCAGAATGAAGCATTTACAACCAAAGACATGGAAGTGACTCACCTTGGGTGTGCGACCGTGCATCAACTCGTGCATGAGTTTTCTTCTTGTGAACCACAGGTAGATCTGTTCGACACATGGCACGTGATGACCGCCTCGGCCCGAGAACCTTCTCGAGTCCTATGCTCGTCGAGCATCGTCAGAAACCATCTCGCCTGAGGTCCTGTTTTCCTTTCCACCACGCCATTACGGGGGGCGTGTCTGGACTCAGCGTGTTCAAGACCCAAGTCATGGCAAAGGTTTGAGCGAGAGTTTTTGAATTCGAGCCATTGTCCTTTGCGGATCGCTCGTATGGCATCTCCGTGCCTCTCGTTTCTTAACCTCAAGACAAGATCTCGAACAAAACCAAGCGTCTCCCCTTCTCCTCAAGAAGAACACCCATCACGAGTAGTCATCCACCACAACAAGGACATACCACTTCCACGCGGATCGCACCTTTTGGGCCAACAAGGTCCATATGGGGGCAGCTCGCATGGGCCTTCGGTCATCACATCGGTGAGGCGGGTGAGAAGAGGCTACCATCTTGGCATGCCTACGGCGCACAAACCAACTCTTTCTCAAACCTCAATTGGCAATCCTCGGACCAAATTGAGTTTACTCAAAGCGAGACAAAGGTCAAAGCTCAAGTGACCCAACTTCCTATGCCACTTCCACAACTCACTCGAAGAACCGGCCAAAAGCAACGCTCACACACGGAAGGCGGAGAAAAATCAGCTCGGAACACGACCCTCGGGAGCGACCATGCAAACAAGGTCCCCAGAATCTAAAATCGAGAACCACCGGGCGAAACAACACCTCAAAACCCTCATCCAACAAGCGGGACACGGAAAGCAAATTGAATCCCGATTGAACAAGAGCAACACGCTGAGTGATCTTGTCACTTACCTTAATCTCACCTTCGACTGCGCCCTGCCCATTGTCCCCAAAGGTGATGTATGTCTTTGTCACCAAGGACGAGACTTGAGAACCACCCTTGTCTCGGGTCATATGCCTCGAGCAACCGGGTCAATCAACCAAAATGTTCTTCAAGTCTCCCACGAAATTCAAAAGCGAGCACGTGGTGAACAAAGCGACTCGACCTTTGGGGTTAGTACCAAAAGAGTAAAACCGAGCCATTTGCTCCAAAGTGGGGTTAGCACAAACCAAATCATCACGCCTATCAAAGCTACCACCACGAACACCACCACGGTAACCACCACGAGGAACCAACCCTCTCTAGGCGGAGGAGGCGAAAACCACGAAAGGAAAACCGTGGATCGTTCCTCCTCTCCATCTCAAAGCTCGACTCCTCACCCTCGTATTGAGCACGAGGTGGAGGCGCCTAACAAAGCTGACCACACCGCAAACTTTCCGGACCAACCACGGAACCCGACCTCACGAACCAAAGAGCATCCTCACGAGCACGAAAACGGCTCATGCCGGACACCGGCCGGTCGGCCGGTGTAGTACTGCCGATCGGCCCGGTGGTGGCTCGCGACAACACCTGCGACCTTCCGGTCTCCCCAAAGGTCCTCACTGATCGCCTTGGGGCATGCATACGAGGCTCGGGTACACCATTAGAGGGTGGTACATTAGCCCACTCTCTAGCCATTCTCTCCTCACGCTTCCTCTTGAAGCAAAACTCATCCTTGTGACCATCTCTCCACAATACCCACAATGGAACTTTATGGGGTGGCTTAGGCTTAGGCTTGGGTTGGGGCTGCCCACTCGGCTTCTCACCCTTCTTCTCTCCTTCCTCACCTCCCTTTGGGCTCACAAACTTCACGGTTTAAAATCATTTGTTGGGTGAGGAATATGGGTGGATGGAGTAGTGTCAAGTTTGTTTACGAGATGGTTGGGCTTGGGCTCAAACTTGTTCTTGTGTCATTTGGTGGTGGGATAGGAATCTCTCAACTCTCTCAACTCCCTCACCACTTCTCTCCAAGCTTGTCGATTAAGTGCACGACCATCATAGCGTTTGAAAGCCGCTATCATGATACCAAGTGAGGCTCTGACCGACAACCACTCATACATTTTCTCGACTCATCATTTTCATCCTGGCGATCAACATAATGTGCAAGCTCAAATTCTTAACGCATGCAATTCACAAGTAGAGCAAGAAGTGGGAATAGGCTCTTTCAACAGCCTCAAAGCGAAGCAGTGTAAGCATGCATCTCATCAATCTTTCCATGCAAAACAGGGCAAGAAGTGCAAGCACCTAGCAAAGCGGTCTAGACTTAAGCTCGACCACTTCCTAAGCATATCTAGTTCATCACAAGTAGAAGCATGCTTATCCTTAGACGATGTAAGATCAGCTAGGTACAGAGCAATCACACAATCAACATCATCGAAACCACGGGAGAAGCCTTAAGCGAATCAATCTCAAGCTTAGCATCTAGGTTACGGGTTTCTAGCTCGACCACGGTTCCTAGCATCTTCTAGTGAGGCCCTAAGCTCTTTCCTCATCTTCTTGGCCTCTCTAAGCATGTGATCACGGTTATCAAGCAAGTCAACCAACTCATCATTCTCCTTGCGCAAAGAAGGCTCATCACATACCTCATCCTCGGTCGAGTCAGGAGTCACTCTGGTGACTCTTCTTGCTGCCGAGCTACGAGCCATGCCATGAAGCCATCTCTAGCGTAGCGGCTCAGCCACTCAAGTTCTGGATGACTTCTTGTTCTTGCGCGATCACCTTCATCTTCACTACTCGAGCTTGAGGAAGAGTAGGCGGAGGAGCTGGAGTCGGCGTCGCTCGCTCAGGCCATTCGCTCGGGCCTTCCTGCCATCCTTCTTCCTCGACCGTCGCTCGTCCTTGTGCTTGTTCTTGTGCTTGTGATCGGCGCCTCGATCGGTACTGCCATCCTTGCTCGATCGGTGCTTGTAGCCGTCCTTGTAGCCGTCCTTGTTCTCCATCTTCTCCGGGCGATCGGCAGCGAAGTGTCACGGCTTGCCGCCTTTGAAAGCTGCGTCCGTCTTTGTCCTCCTCGTGTTCACCGGTTCTCGTGCGGCCTCTCGAACCGCACAGTCGACAACGCCCGACTCGTCCTCTCCAAGCACGTCGAACTCCTCATCGGCAAAGACATCAAAGAAGGCGAGTACATCACGGAGGATGCGTTAGCGTTAGACTTAGCTCCTTTGCCACCAGCGAGGCGAGACTATGAGAATCGGTCGGGCTCTCGATCTTGCTGTCATACCACGGTCCAACTCGGTGACTTGAGCTTGAGAAAGCTCGTTCACGGTCAGGTGTCATACTTCTCGGACTCAACAATAGCCTCAAACTTCCGTCCCATACAGTGCGATCCAACGAGTGCAAGAGCTTCACGGCTCTATCATGATCATGTATGGGAGGGCGTCCACATTGGCTCTCATGTTGTTCTAGCGGCCGTAAATCTGGAAAAGGGCATCGGCGGACTCGTAGGGAGATGAGTGAAGTTCTCGTACTCTCTCCGGTAAGTCGCGTACATCCAGACTGAACTGAGCATTCCCGGCATGAGCATCCTTCAAGCTGCTCCCAAATCCTACAAGCTAAGTCCTCTGCAACCCCGATCGGTCGGTGACACGAGCCTCGAAACAAGTAGTCGACCGCCTTGTTGTTGGCTGAACATATCCCTCGATCTGGAGCAAGGAAGTTCATCGGATGAACATAAAAGCGTGTTCATGACATCCCAAAGGATGACCCTTTCCACGGAGGAACGCGCCATCGCCTCTGCCACATCGGTAGTTCTTCCCATCGTCACGGAGGACCCGAACCCCGTTCTCGATGCGCCATCTTTGGATCTTAGGCGGTAGAGTCAATAAGACCGAACCGGCTCGATACCAATTGAAGGACCGATTAGGCGAACCCGAGAGGAGTGAATGGAGCCGATAAAATTCTTCTCGAAGGAGATGGAACTCCAACAAGGCGAACACGGCTTCCAACTCACGTCTCGTCCCAACTACCCAAGTTGGTCAAGACCACGTAGCTCCTTTGAGTGCTCTTGGTCCTAGGAACCAACACTCAACCTTCTGAGCCAAAACTCACCAAACACAGGAAACTTGCGACTTCTGCTACTGCACCGGTCGGCCGATGGCTGCGCGGTCGGATGACACCGGTCGGCCGGTGTGGCGAGCGGTCGGTGCGGTGGCTACAACCGCCTGACAAGCGTTCGAGGAAGCCTCGGTGAATCCTCTAGGCCTGGAACAAAAACCACCTCAAAACACAACGTGAGGAAGAAAACCCCTCACAAAACCAAACAAAACAACTCCAAACAAGTCAAGAACTGACCAGTAGGACCAACGGACAAAACCACACGAAGGCGGTTCCCGAGACAAATCCACTGGGGCTAGCACCGGTCGGACCGGTCAAGAGCACCGGTCGGACCGATCGTGCACAGGCAGCTCGGGATGAACAGCGCCCCGCTCAACTCCCCAAATCCAACTCCCGATCTCCGATTCGCTCCACGGATTCGCACAAGACTTTGGGGATACTAGGAACACCTCATGGGCACTCCATAGCCAAGTTATGGTCCACCAAAACTCGTTGAATCAAGAGGAATCGAAGGATTTCCGCCAAGAACACCACGAACCCTAGGACAACGAAAACCCCAAAATTCAATCCCTTTGCTCACGGATTTGGGAGGGAATCAAAGGAAAAGAACCACGAGGGTTCATACATACATCCCCACCAAATCCCAAGAGAAAGGTCTCAAAACCGCCACAAGAAATTCGCCAAGAAAAGGCTCGAAAATCACCAAAAGGAGAAATGGGAAGGACACATCAAGCCTTGAGGAACCACGCGAATCATCTATACATACCAAAGAGGTTCATACAAGGTCTAGCTTGCCGCGATCATCCATCCTTCCTCTCACAAGATCTCACCATGAAGCTCTCAAGCTAGTCCTAGAATTTCCAAAAGAAAATGGAAGAGGAAAATAGCAAAACAAATGAGCTAGGGTTCCCGGAGATGGCTGCCATCCTCTCACCACTTAGGTTATATGGAGGCAAGAAAGACTAAACTACCCTCACTAGATAACTAGGGATACATGCCCTCAAGGCGAATTTGGAAGTCTTTGTCTTCGCACCATCGGACGGATGCCCGGCGACGCAAACTTGCTTAGCCTCGGCGCAAGCCTTGCGATCCGCGTGTCCTCCACTTGAAGGCTCGGATTGCGTCGTCGCGCTGGTCGGTCGCCGGTGCTCCACCTGCGGACCGGTCATGGAACCCACCGGTTGAACCGGTCCGATCTTCTTGCACCTCCGTCTTGGTTCTTGATCTTGGCTTTGTGGATCAACCAAGGAACCCGGTGGTTTTCGATGAACCATTTGGAAACCCGCGAACTCCGTGTAGCCTCCGCCAATCACCACTCATGACTCGGCTCCCACTTAGTCCCTTGGTTTTGAGGCTCAACCAAGAAACCGTCCATGACTTCATCTTCTTTGTTCTTACCACCATGCGGCCCGCGCCCCCTTGCGGGTCCCTCGAACCAAGCCTACTTGTCTTCTCCACACCTGGAGGCCTCACCAGCAACGACCTTTCGCGCTTGTTCTTCACCTGCACCAACACCAGTCAAGCCGCAACTTGCACCTGCAATACTTAGCCAAGAATCAGTCCACACCACGTTGTCAATCACTCATCACACCGAGGCGACCATCCACGGTCCTCGAACCACACATGGCTCTCAATCTCCCCTTGATGAGTGCATTGACAACACACACGATTTGGTAACCAAAGAGAAAAGGAAAAGAAAAGAAACGACCAAAAGAAACTCCAACAAGCGATCGAAAGCCAAAGGAAAGGCAAAGAGCAAGATCACTTGAAGAAGACAAGTCTCGGACCCTTAGGCAAGGGCAACGGACACATCCGAGACAACAAGCTCAAGCAAATAGCACAAGACACCAAACCAAAGCTCGAAAACCACAAAGAGCTCCCCTCGCACACATGCATGCTCCCCGAATCAATGCAAACTCCTCGAACCAATGCAACTCGACGAATGCATGCAAACCACTTCACAACAGAGATCTCGAGCTCACCACCGTCGACCGGTCGACACCACCGCCGACCGGTGCCCAACATCCAACAGGCCGGACACCTAACGGGCCGACTGACCTCAACCGTCAGACCGTGCACAAGAGCCCAAATGGCTCGAAACCACTTGAAACCTTCTAGATGCATTCAGTAGGCCAAAACATGCTCAAACTTCTCCCCCTTGTTGCCAATGCATGAATCAAGCCAAAAATGCAAAAAAATGCAACCTAGAGCTTCTCAAATAGACAAAATTCATCACAAGATGCTACACATGTCCAAATGAGCAAGTTAGATACTCTACAGCTTCGTAATGACATCAACTACATGATCACCAAGTTTCACAACCATTGGTTGAAGTTAAGATAGAATTGAGTAATTTTGCGAAAAAACACCCTCTCATGAGCAAAATCCTAAACATGAGCAAAACATGTCAAAATGCCAAAGCCACACAAACTTCATGCTAGGACAACCATTCTAAGCATAAGACCATCATAAACACCCACAAGCACCTCATGTCATCTCAAAGCCACCGAGCCATGTGCCTACTTCTATGTATGAGACTTCTCATTGGTAGCCATCATGCAATGGTTTAGCACCCAAAGCAAAATAAATTAAGCACATATGACATGGGAGCACATTTTCCAAGCAATTTACATTTCATTTTCAGATTCTTATTTGGTACATGAAATGTCTTTGCGACAAAAAGGAACTTATGCCCCTCCACAAGATCAAGCATGAGGGCTAAACATTCATGATGGCAAATGAGCTTTTGGCCCCATATGATCAAAATAAGCCATCCAACCACAAATTAAGCATAGCCAAGCCACTAAAACATGTCAAGATCATATAAAGGCATTTACCCACAAGAGAGCATATGTGAGATATTTTTGAAAAACATAGCCATCAACCATGGATATAAATCAAGATCATCAAGAGCTAAGCCAAACTAACCATAGCATACCAACCTAGCTCACAAGATCATATATAGCACATCATGGTGAACAATGTATATAGGAGAAGATTTTCCTATCACAATGCTTATAATACAAATGCATGCAACCTAAGATACAAAGATGCCTATACATCATGTTACATATGCAATGCAAAATGCAAGAAATGCACAAAGGAAAGCTATACATATGCTACAAAGGAGCTCCCACACCCAACTCAAGAAATCAAACAAACACCAAGTTCCCTCCGCAAACGAGTGAAAGTTGATTGATCTAGTGGCTTGGTGAAAATATCGGCTAGTTGGTCATGTCTGGGTACATGGATCAAAGCGATTTTCCCTTTCTCCACATTGTCTCTCGAAATGTGATACCTCCTTCTATGTGCTTGGTTTTGGAATGGAGCAACGGGTTCTTTACAACATATGGCACTGGTGCTATCACATTGAAGTAGGACATGGGTATACTCCTCACCAAAGTCGCTCATGGTGTATGTGATCCAAAGGAGCTGAGAGCAACAACTAGCTGACCACATACTGCCTCGGTAGTGGATTGAGCAACACTCGATTGTTTGCGGAAGACCAAGACACCAAAGAAGAACCCAAGAAGCGGCAAGTCCCAGTGGACTGATCCAACCAGCACATCAGGCAAAATACACGTCCGAAAACCCATGAAGAGCCAAAGAAGAAGACGCGGAGTACCAAAGGCCGAAGTCGGGAGTATGTCACAAATACCTGAATATGTGTAGCTTAACGCGTCACGAAGTCCTCGGAGGCGCTTGAAAATGAGCGCCTGGACACATACCGATAATTGGATGTCCGGCCTCGTCGCCGTCAAGTACAGGAGTGACCCGATCATGCTTCGGTACTCCTTCTGGTCCATGTGCTCACCTTCCTCGTCCACATCAAGAGCGGTAGTCGTACTCATAGGTGTTGCCATGGCCTTGGAGTCCTCCATCTTGAACTTTCTCACTATGTCCTTGGTGTACTTGGCTTGGTGCACGAATGTTCCTTCCTTCAACTACTTGATCTGGAGGCCCAGGAAGAACTGCAACTCACCCATCATGCTCATCTCAAATTCCCTGCTCATGTCTTCTGCAAACCTTACAACCAAAGAGTTAGACGAGCCACCAAAGATAATATCATCCATGTATACCGGCACAATTAGGATCTCTTTGCCCTACCTGAGGAGAAACAAGGTCTGATCGACCTTCCCCATCTCGAAACCTCTCTCAAAGCAGAACCCCTCTACACCGCCATACCAAGCCCTAGGTGCCTGTTTCAACCCATAGAGCGCCTTTCTCAACTTGTACAGCCGGTGGGGGTACTTCTCACTCTCAAACCCCGGTTGTTGCCTCACGTACACTTCTTCATCCAACACACCATTCAGGAAAGCACTCTTCACGTCCATTTGGTGCAATTTGAACCCTTTAGCCACGGAAAAAGCTAGAAGGATCCTAATCGCCTCCAAACGAGCTACGGGAGCAAATGTCTCCTCGTAGTCGATCCCCTCTTTCTGACTATACCCTTGCGCGACCAACATCGACTTGTTTCTCACCACTTCTCCTTTCTCTCCCTCTTTATTTTTCCACACCTACTTCATCCCAATCGGCTTGCAACCCGGTGGAGGATCTACCAACTCCCAAACTTGGTTTCTCTCAAAATTCTCCAACTCCTCATGCATCGAATTGACCCAATTATGATCAGATAACGTGTGTCAAATGTCTTTGGGCTCAAAAGTAGCAACAAAAGCAGCATGGGCAAAGTGAGAATTGTTTCGAACCCTCGACCGTGTAGTGCGTTCGTTGATGTCACCGATGATCCTCGAAGCTGGGTGATCCACTTGAACTCGCCGGGGAGGTTCTCGCCTTGAAGCTACTTCCCCCCTCTACTGCAGTTTCTCCTTGATCTGGGATTGTTGTTGTAGGTGTAGGAGAGGGCCCGTTCTCGATCGTCGTCGAGGTAGTAGGTAAATGCTCAGCCACGGGCACCACATCGCCATCTTCATCATCACCATGTCCATGCTCCTCCTCCTCCTCAAAGATCTCCTCGCCAAGCTCATCATCACCTGCACAGTCAAAGACAAGAGAGCTACGTGGCTGTGTCTCATCGAAGGTAACCTCGCAAGTCTCCACGATTTGGTTAGTTTCCAAGTTGAGCACACGAAATGCTCTAGAGTGACTAGCATAACCAAAGAAAATACCATCGACCGACCTAGCCTCAAACTTATCCAGATTCTTGCCTTCCTTCAAAATAAAGCACTTGCATCCAAACACATGAAAGTGACTCACCTTGGGAGTGCAACCGTGCATCATCTCATAGGACGTCTTCTTCTTGAATGCCCGAAGAAAAATCATGTTCGAGACATAGCATGCGGTATTGATCGCCTCAGCCCAGAACCTCCTCGGAGTCCTATGCTCGTCAAGCATCATCCGGGCCATCTCACACAAGGTTCTATTTTTCCTTTCCACCACGCCATTCTGGGGATGCATATACGAACACGAAAACTAGTGTTCAAGACCCAAGTCATGGCAAAAGGTTTTGAAATGAGAGTTTTTAAATTCCGAGCCATTGTCACTACGGATCGCTCGTATGGCATATCCATGCCTCTCGTTCTTCAACCTCAAGACAAGATCTCGAACAAAACCAAACGTCTCCCCCTTCTCCTCCAAGAAGAAAACCCACGCATACCGAGAGTAGTCGTCCACCACAACTAGGACATACCACTTCCCACCCGCAGACCTCACACGAGTTGGGCCAACGAGGTCCATATGGAGCAGCTCGCATGGGCGCTCTGTCTTCACATCGGTGAGTGGTGGATGAGAAGAGGCTACCATCTTGGCATGCCTACACGGTGCACAAACCAACTCTTTCTCAAACCTCAACCGTGGCAATCCTCGGACCAAATTGAGTTTACTTAAGCGAGACAAAAGGTCAAAGCTCAAGTGACCCAATTTCCTATGCCACTTCCACAACTCACTAGAAGAACCGGCCAAAAAGCAACGAGCCACACCAGAAGACTGAGAGAAATTCGCTCGGAAAACTTGACCCTCGGGAACGACCATGCAAACTAGGTCCCCTCGAGAATCCAAAATCCGAGAACCACCAAGTCGAAACAACACCTCAAAACCCTCATCTAAAAGCTAGGAAACAGAAAGCAAATTGAATCCGAGCAATTGAACAAGAGCAACACGCCTGAGAGTGACTTTGTCACTTATCCTTATCTCAACAAAGCACTGCGCCCTGTCCCCAAGGTGATGTATGTCTTGGACACCACCGGGACGAGACTTGAAAACCACCCCTTGTCTCCGGTCATATGCCTCGAGCAACCGGAGTCAATCAACCAAACTATTTCCTCAAGTCTTCCACCTGAAATTCAAAAACGAGCACGTGAGCGAACAAACGACTCAGCACTAGGGGTTAGCACAATCCAAAGCATCACACCTACCAAAGCTACCACCACGAGAACCACCACAAGGAAACCACCCTTGCCTCGCTGAAGGAGAACGAAAGCCACGAAAGGAAGACTGTGGACCGTTCCTCCTCTCCATCTTAAAGCTACGACTCCTCCCACCCTCGTATTGAGCACAGGGTGGAGAACGTCTAGCAAACTGAACACCACCAGAACCACCATGCCATCCACCTGTACTACGACCAAAGGAACTGAACCGAGCGTCACCACGACCTCAAAAACCAAACTGGTCAGTGCCCAAACCTCCACCGGTCTGACCGGTCACCCTGACCGGTCCGACTGGTGGCGCACTGCCAGCAGCGCCACCGGCCATTCTCCGATCTCCCCAAGCCGGAACCGTCCTCACAATCGCCTTGGCCCTGGGCATCTGCATACGAGGCTCAGGTACAGCATTAGAAGGGTGGTACATGTCCTTGTTAGCCCACTCCTTAGCCAACCTCTCCTCACGCTTCCTCTTGAAGCAAAACTCATCCTTGTGGCCATCCCTACCACAATACCCACAATGGAACTTTATGGGTTTTGGCTTAGGCTTGGGTTGGGGCTGCTCACTCGGCTTCTCCCCTTTCTTCTCTTCAACCTCACCTCCCTTTGGGCTCACAAATCTCACCGGTTTTTGGAAGTCATTTGTTGGGTGAGGGAATATGGGTGGATCTGGAGTTGTGTCAAGTTTGTTTCGGAGATGGTTGGGGTCAGCTCAAACTTGTTCTTGTGTGTGTTTTGTGGTGGGATAGGAATCTCTCCAACTTTCTCATCTCTCTCACCACTGTTCTCTCCAAGCTTGTCAGCCCCAAGTGCCTGACCATCATAGCATTCGAAAGCCGCTATCATGATACCAAGCTGAGGCTCCTGACCCGACAACCAACTCATACACTTCCTCAGCTCATCATTTTCATCCTGCAAGCGATCAACATAATGTGCAAGTTCCAGATTCTTCACAACATGCAATTCACAAGTAGAGCAAGAAGTAGAAGCAGGTGCTTTCAAGCCTCAAGAGAAATAATGTAAGCATGCATCTCATCAATCTTTCCATGCAAAACAGGGCAAGAAGTGCAAGCACGTAGCAAAGCAGATCTAGACTTAAGCTCAGCCACTTCAACCCTAAGCACATCTAGTTCCTCACACTTGGAGGCATGCTTTTCCTTGAGAGCAGTAAGATCAGCTAGGAAAACAGAGCAATCAACACAATCAACCTCATCGAAACAAGTGCGAATCTATCTCAAGCTTAGCATCAAGGTTCTGTGTTTCTAGTTCAGCTACTCGGTTCCTAGCATCTTCTAGTGAGGCCCTAAGCTCTTTCCTCATCTTCTTTGCCTCTCTAAGCATGTCATCATAGTTATCCAGCAACTTGCCAAGCCGTTCATTCTCCTCACACAAGAAGGGAAGCTCGTCACGTACCTCATCCTCGGAGTCGGAATCCGAGTCGCTCTGGTGACTCTTTTTGCTGCCGAAGCTACGTGCCATACCACAGAAGCCATCTCTTGCGAAGCAGCTCAACCCACTCAAGTTCTTGGATGACTTCTTGCTCTTGCGCGATCACCTTCATCTTCGCCATCGAGCTCGAGGAAGAGTAGGCGGAGCTGGAGTCGACGTCGCTTGCTCCGACCAACGCTCGGGCCTTCCTGCCATGGCCGACCATCTTCCTCGATCCACGCTCGTCCTTGTTCCGATGCTTGTGCTTGTGATCACGCCTCGATCGGTGCTTGTTGTCCGTCCTCGACCGGTGCTTGTAGCCGTCCTTGTTCTCCACCTTCTCCGGACGATCGGCCAAGTGTCACTGGCTTGCCTTGGAAAGCATGTCCGTGTCGTCCTCCTCATGTTCACCGGTTCTCGTGCGGCCTCTCGAACCGCGTCGGTGACACCACTCGTCCTCTCCAAGCACGTCGAACTCCTCGTCTGGCAAAGACATCAAAGAGGACAAAGCGAACACCCTGGAGGATGGGTTAGCATTAGACTTAGCACCTGAGCCACCGACAAGAGCAAGACTATGAGAGTCAGTCGGGCTCTCGAGACGGGCTGTCACACCATGATCCACCTCAGCTGACTTGAGCTTCGAGAACAGCTCGTTCACCGTCAGGGTGTCATACTTCTCGGACTCAAGAATAGCCTCGACCTTTCCGTCCCATATTCTACGATCCAACGAGTGCAAGAGCTTCACGGCTGCTCATGATCATCGTCACGGAGCACGCCACATTGGCTCTCATGTTGTTCACCACCACCGTAAACCGCTGGAACAAGGCGTCAATGGACTCACCGGGGAGATGAGTGAAGTTCTCGTACTCTCTCCGGTAAGTCGCGTACAACCGAGCCTGGACCTAAGCATTTCCAGCGTGATCATCCTTTAATTGCTCCCAAATCCTACAAGCTAAGTCCTCTGTCTGAACCCAATCGAATTCAGATTGACACAGAGCACGAAACAAGTAGTCGACCGCCTTGTTGTTGGCGTCGAACATGTCCCTCGATCCAGGAGCTAGGAAGTTAATCGGATGAACATAAGCTGTGTTCACCATAACGTCCCAAAGGATCTGACCCTTTCCGCAGAGGAACGCCGCCATCCGCAATGCCACATCTGGTAGTTTTTGCCATCGAAGTGTGGAGGACCCGAACCCCGTTCCTGGTATGCCATCTTTGGATCTTAGACTGGTTAGAGTCAATGAAGACCCGGCTCGATACCACTTGAAGGACCGAATGGCGACGAGAGGGGAGTGAATGGGAGCCGATAAAAATTCTTCTCGAAGGAGATGGCTACGCCAACAACACGAACACGGCTATCCAAAACACGTCTCCGACTCAACTACCCAAGTTGGCCAAGACCACGCAGCCACTAGAGTGCTACTGGTCCTAGGATGTCACACCCGAATTTTAAGGCAAACTCGAATGCATAAATTACATGTGCGCCAGGATCAAGTTACACACACGTAATGACTCAGTGAATACCAAATACAGTGCCAAAGCGTAAAAGAGAGTATTATAACATAATTACATGACCGAAAGTCTTATAAACGTATCATCAGAGTGAACAACTAGCAGCAGATCTTCAGAATGGAACTCCACAAGCAGCTGACTGGTGGCACGTACGCCTAAAACTCATCGAAAATCTTCAAGTCTGAGCAGCAATCCGGGTTGTGTAGATGCAAGAAATAGACAAACGTGAGCACATGTCGTACTCAGCAAGGGGAGAATACCATAATAAACATGCAAGGCTGTATAAGTGGATGGCCAAAGGGTTTAAGCACTTTAGCATTTTAGTTGGTCAAATTTTATCAAGCAACTTACTTACTAGCAAATATAAGTATATACCAACCCACAATTAAAGTGTAGCATCATCATAAACATAAAGTAAACAACAATTTAAATTCATCTTCCGATAGATTAATCATGTGAGGGTCCAGGCCGCTCTTGACCGTGAGTATGGCTAATTAATTAGTTTTAAACACTTTGCAGAGGTTGTACATCTTTACCCACAAGTCACGTAAAAGTCCCGAAGAACTTTAGACCCAACCACACGATGCAGATCAGGCACCATACTACACTGCTGATGTGTGATTGCATAGGGATGCTACGAGGCCTTTACAAAGATCCCCTAATGTGCAGCAACCCACTAAGTTTCAGGACGAAGCAGGGCATAAAGCTCCCTAGCAGGTACTGTGTCTTAGAAAAGCCCAACTCCCCGCTAGAGCAGGTCTATACCCCATCAATGCCTCCCCATTGGCCCCTTTCAGGTAAGATCACTGCAACATCAAGGTCTCTAATTATTCAGCCAAGCCAGAGCCATATAGCCTTGTGGTTGTACTGTTGTCCTGGGTGGTTCTCCATGTTCCAATTAAACATGTGGTCTTGTAATTAGCTTACCATAAATGAACATAGAGCATAGTGAGTAACATGTTGTTTATTACCAACCCAGTTGAGCAACTAAGCAACATCTACCATCAAGATTAATTAATCAACCCAGTTACAAGGCAATGGTCAAAAGAAACTAGGCATAGTCCATATTAGGAACCCGTCAAAATTAATGCAAGCAATAAAGTAAATATAGTGATTAAATGCATGTTTATATAGGATAAACTGGGTATGACCAAGGACACTTGCCTTCCACAAGATTCAGAAACTACTCAGAGTATTCAAAGTCTTCTCCTTCAGAAAATCCCTTGAACTGCTTGTTCTCTACGCATCACACATTCACATGCAAGGGACAATACAATAAAATAAGAAAACAATTCACCAATCATTTCAAACAGAAACAAAAGCTACACTAAACTAATCTACGCGTCGAGATGAACACATGGATATAAAGAACACTAAAAACGGAGCTAAAACGCAAAAGATATGAGGTAAACAAGTTCTAAGGGCTTAATTGCAGAGAACCTAAACTTCTAGGGGTCTAACTGCAAGAACTCAGGGCTAAAACATGATTACACATACAAACTTAGGGTCTGCAGCGCAAAACCATAGGGCTGGACTTCGGGCACGAAACTTAGAAAGGCTAGGGTCTAAACCATAAGAAACAGGACCTAAAACTAAAGGTTTATGAACTGTGGGAGGACTAGATCGTAAAACAGGGGGAACCGAGGCCTCTTTTGCAAAAGCGGCGGTGAGGCAGCTGTGTTGACCGGTATGCACTGGTTTGACTCTGGGTCAGATCAGATCAGGGCCGTCGATCTTGGATCGAGCGGCTGCAGCGCACGCGGCCGCGTAGCGGCAGCTGCATGACTACGGCGGCAGGCGGCAGGCGGAACCACCGGCGAGACTCGATCTTGAGCGCCCGCGCATGATTCGAGATGGGATTTGGCCCTGGACGTGGAGCATGATGTGGCGAACTCAACCAGGGGGTTTAAACGGACGGAGAGGCGATCAGGACGACGCGCAGTCCGGCGAGGCGGACAGCGGTGCGGCTGCGACTCCGTCGAGCTTTTGCGGGCGATGCAAGGCACCGGAACGTGAACTACAGGCACTAGGAGCATCCTCACCTCCCAGCGGTGCTCCTGGCGGTCTTAACGTAGGCGGAGAGATGGCGGCTCAGGAGATCAATGGAGGCGGCCAAGCTTGAAGGACCGAACTGGCGACCAGAGAGGGGGGGAGTGAATGGGAGCTGATAAAAATTCTTCTTGAAGGAGATGACAACTCCAACAAGACGAACACGGCTAACCAAATCACGTCTCCGACTCAACTACCCAAGTTGGCCAAGACCACATAGCCAATGGAGTGCTACTAGTCCTAGGAACCAACAACTCAACCAACTGAACCAAACACCCCAAACCACGCAGCGGAAAATCGCACAACTCTGTCACATGCCACCGATCGGATGACTCTGCCGGTCAAACCGATGGCACCGGTCAGACCGGTGGAGTTGGCCGGTCAGGCTGGTGACAAACAACAGATGCATAGCAAAGTTCCAGGAAGCCTCAGTGACTTCTCTAGGCCCTGGAACAAAAACCACCTCCAAAACTTAAACTGCTCAGGAAGAAAACCCTTCACAAAGCCTAGCCAAACTCCTCAAAACCTGCTAAGAACTGACCAGCAACAACACAGCCCAAAGACACACAAAATAGGTAGTTCACCCGAGGCAAATCCCACAAGGGTCTTGCACCGTCGAGATCACAGTCACGAGCGTCGGGCCGATCAAGCTCAAGCTCGGGATGAATGCAGTCAGGTCAACTCCCCAAAACCACTTCCCGATCTCCCGATTCGCTCCACGGATTCGCACAAGACTTTGGGGATACTAGGAGTACCTCATGGGCATCCCATAGCTACGATTTGGTCCACCAAAACTCGTTGAATCAAGAGGAATTGAAGGATTTCCGCCAAGAACACCACAACCCTAGGATGAAGAAAACCCCAAAATTGAGCCCCTTTACTCACGGATTTGGGAGGGGAATCAAAGCGAAAAAAATCACGAAGGGTTCCACCAAATCCCAAAGAGAAAGGTCTCAAAACCGCCACATGAAAATCGCCAAGAAAAGGCTCCGAAAATCACCAAAAAGGAAAAACGGGAGAGACACCATCAAGCCTTGAGGAAACACGCCGAATCATCTATACATGTCATGAAGGTTCATACAAGGTCTAGCTTGCCTCCTGATCATCCATACCTCTCACAAGATCTCACCATGAAGCTCTCAAGCTAGTCCTAGAAATTCCAAAGGAAAAATGGAAGAGGAAAATAGCAAAACAAAATGAGCTAGGGTTCCAAGAGATGGCTGCCATCCTCTCACCACTTGGGTTATATGGAGGCAACCGAAAGATGAAACTACCCCTGAAGCCTAACACTAGGATACATTCCCCCGAGGAGCACTTTGGGAATCTTTGTCGTCGAACCATCAGACGGATGCCCAGCGACCGCAACCTACGTAGCCTCGACGCACACAATGCGATCCCGATGCGTGTCCTCCGCTTCGAAGTCTCCGGACTGCGTCGTCGCACACCGGTCAGACCGGTGTCCTCCACCGGTCAGACCGGTCACCACCTGCCGTCCTTGGCTTTGTGGATCAACCAAGGAACCCGGTGGTTTTGGTGAACCCTTTGGAAACCTCGTGAACTTGGTGTGGCCTCCGCCAATCTCCACTCATGACTTGGCCCCCACGAAGTCCCGGCTCGATCTTGGCTTTGTGGCACAACCAAGGAACTGTCCATGACTTCATCTTGCCGTTCTTGCCACCATGCGGCCCGCACTTGACCCCACTGGCCACCGGCACTTGTCTTCTCCACACCTGGAGGCCTCACCGGCAATGACCTTTCGCGCTTGTTCTTCACCGCACCAACACCAGTCAAGCAACCGCACCTGCAATACTTAGCCAAGAATCAGTCCACACAACATTGTCAATCACTCATCACACCAGGAAGCGACCATCCACCGGTCCTCGAACCACATAGGTCCTCAAAGCTCTAGGGTTCGGAGGCGGTGGCAGCTCAGTGCTTGCGATTAGGGTGAAACCCTAGGGCGGAGAGGTGGCGATGGCTTTATAAGAGGCGGAAACCGACCTCGGCGTGCGGGTCCACAGGCAGGGGCGCGGTGCGAGGCGCGGCCAAGACTCGAGCAAGGATCCGGCTTAGTGCGGGTTTGTTGACGGTCGATTTTGGTACACCTAGCTATGAGTTTACCGTCAACATTTGCACGTATTTGATATTCAAACTAATGGTACTAACCCCCCGGAGGTATCAAGTTCACTCTTGCATGTCGATTTTGGAGTTTATTGTTTACGTAGGAAACTAGCGCTTAAAGGGAGACTTTCGGGATAAGTTCATCAAGCACTTCAAGAGAAGATCATGAAGCCCGGTACAAGTCAAGACACATCATGAACATGACTCCAAATGGCACAGGGACCGAAGCATGAAGCCGTAAAACTCCAAGGACCTGAACGGAAGATGTTGAAGCTTGCGCGACAAGGAGCTCTATCTAAACCGTGGAGAAGATGATGTTAAGGGCCCACATTCAGAAGGGAGCAAGTCGACAATTGACCGAGAAGCGTCGAGGAGCGAAATGGGGCCGAACCTAGCGAAACAAGCTGGGCTTCGGCCCAGCGCCTGGCCTGCTTTGCTCCAGCCGGTTCATGACCCCTTTGACCTAGGTGCACCTCTATAAATTGCTCTGCCTCCGCCGGCCGCCACATCCATCCATTCATCAGAGAGCCGCCAACACAAAGGAGAAGCACCGGAGGAAGGCGGCGCCGAAGTCCTCGAGTTGCCTAGGAAATGGCTTAGGCCATGCCCTAGCCACCATGGTTGGCCTTGCGTGGTGAAGCCATGGCGGAGTTTCGGAGCCGCGACTTGAATTCGTGAAGTCATTTGTACCTTCAACATTCGATGGTGATGTAATCATATCTTGTCCTACTTTGATCTACATAGATGAGTGTTTTATCCATATGTGTAGCTAGCATATGATTTAGTAGGAATAGGTCTAATCGTGGTGGTTAGTCTATCTCTTGCGGATACATCGTTGTAGTGCACGGACCGAGGTTGTCGTTCGGTGATGATTATCCTTGCGTAGTGATAGTACGGTGGAGGAGAAAGCGGCGAATGAACGTGTATCGGACCACTCCATATCGGGTTACTCCATATCGAGTGTACTCCTTATCATAGTATAGGTTTAGATTGGTTTGTCACCTTGGCCGGAATGGTAACAAGAAGACGATAGGCTAGGGTTACCCTTTGGTGTTTACCTTTATGGCTAGGTGGATGAGATCCATACATCCCTTCGTGAATGTATGTTACCTTTATGCAACCAACGCTTCATGATAGGTTAGATCATTAGATTAGATGGATAGCCTTAGGAGTTTGCTTCTGATCCTTGGATTGACAAATCTAGGGAGGACCCTCCTTGGTGAAAAGGCACCAAGTCACCCGTACGCTTGCGGTGAACTTGAGCACGGTTTTGAACCGTCAACAAGCCCCTTTTACGGCGTGTTGCGGGATCGGCAACTTTCGAACCCTAGGGCGATCCATCTATCTCTTTGACTAACCCTAATTTCTATTATTGCATATATGCTTGCTTTCTTGTTTGTGTCCTTGAAAGTAGGTGAAAAGCTAGACACAAGACGTTCGAGAAGTTCACAATCCACTCCGACAAGATGATGACTACATCAAGATTCACTCTTTAGTGGTAGGTGCTAACTTTTATTAGTGGCCCATCATCCGCTATTGAGTCCACACCCTACACGAGCGATGATAAACAAGGTATGTCAATGTGTCAATTAAAGTTTTAAGACTAATGTTTCGTGGAGGTTTGTTTGTCCAAGCAATAGGTGTTGGAAGCAATCACATTGCGAAAGAAGTACCCGTCACTTTGGCTAAAGCAAAATCATGAAGACACACCATTGCCATCATGCTACTCGCTGGTCTAGCAATGACGATGACTTAAAACCGAAGGAGACGCGAGGTAACGCCCCAAAGACCACAAGATCAAGGTCGTCAACATCTTCGGATCGATTCACAAGAAGTCTATGTTCGCATCAATCTCTGCACAACCTCAAGGGAGAACAACAGGATATATTTGGATATTTAGAAGCCCCATGAAGTTACGCTTCCAACGAACCAAGAACCAAGTCAATCGGATGTTTCTACAAGCGGATATGGCCGAATTACCGAAGGTTGCGCGTTCTGAAATTTTCTGGACAGCATGCAAGAGCGGAAACAGAACGGCCATAGCTCCCTCATTCGGGCTCCGATTAAGATGAATGAGTACCCGTTGGAAAGGTAATTTTATAAAGTTTTCAATGGAATAATATTTTGGTATATGTTCTGTTATGTACATAGGGGAAAATCCACGAAAATGAGGCAGCAGCAACACGATGAGAACAAGATAGTGGAGATGAGGACGACGACAACGAAGAGGAGCTTGGGCAATGCTTCCATTAGACCACACGAGATGAAATTCAGAAGTTTGGAACAAAACAAAGACCCCAAGAGCATTGGCAAAAGAAGGCACAAGTTGGCAACATCCGACGCTAGGAGATGTTAGAAGCAAATCACGATGGATTACACACAAATGATGGCATCCAATGGCGCAGATACTCTGGGCTCTCACACGAAGGATCATGGTGTTACATGAAGATATTTGAGACATGTGTGAAGTCCTGCAAATGAATAAGAAGAGTGAGTCCACACAAGGCAACCTTGATGATGTGTGGCTCGAGCGAATTATGAAAAGACGATGCAAGCCACCGATCATTGAAGATTGTTTGCTTTCAACTCCGAGAGACCACTCACGATGAAAAGCTCGAAGGCCAAGGTACAAATTAACCTCTCAAGATACTTTTGGAGCTGATAATATTCCTTTGATATATCTATGATTCATATCCAATAGTGAGGCTGATTCAATTCTATGCCTTGTTCTTATGATGATCATGATAGGCTAGAATTTCTTGAGAGTGATAAAGAGGCTTTGTTGTGCTTAAACTTTGTTACATGCCTAATGAACCTTTGCCTAATGAGAGCTTACCGCTGAGCAAGAAAACTTATGCTACAATTAATCACAACTTACCTTGTCATAAATTGTGGTTATGGATGCGTTTGTTTGCGATATGATTTGTAAATCTTGGACTTGCTTTGTGCTCGGTCAAGCTAGTGATCTTAAAAGAGCAAATTGTGGGAGAAATCCCAAGTTTCACTAACCATGCAGGGCATTAAACATAAATTAATAGGAGAGAAGTCATACCCAAAGGAATTGCAAACTCGTGCATCACCGTCACCGAACCTCAAAAACGGACGTCGCTATTTTCATGAATTTTGAGGACCTGGTCAGACATGTTCAAGGAAGAAAAGTTGAAAATCAGAAGCTCCATCAAGTGCTAGTTCCAACGTATCTAAGATCGATGAATTTGAAGATCCGTACAAGGAGATATGGCAAAGACATTGAGCGATGTGCAGTCTGAAATCAGCTTTGTACAGATTGCAGCGCCGGAGTAGAACGGGCATAACTCACTCGATCGGAGTCCGTTGGGGGTGAATAAATACTTGATGGAAAGACAATTTCATGTGCCACGCATGAAAGCTATTGTTTTCTACATGGTCTGATCTGGACAGAGAGGAAAATTTGTGAAAGAAGAGGCAGCGATAAAGTGCGATGGAGAAGGTGATGATGATGATGCAAGGAGACGATTGGGCAAGTCTCTCATCGAGCATAAGTGATCGTGTCAAGCATAGAGAGTGGATCAAGGCTGCATGAACGCCTTCAAATCTTGCATGAAGGATCATGGCTCCGCAACAACAAGAAGGTATGTGAGAAAGTCGAGCTCTACGACTTTAAATGAAGCGCTTTATGGAGGCAACCCGGTTTTTATTTATATATATACATGACCGTCTACATTGTGCTCTTTAATCGAACCATCAAGTAACATTGTACCATTGCTCTAATAAAAACTACAACACCATGTTGTATGTTCTAATTGCTATTGAGGGAGCACTTTGTTGTTTGATCTTGGAAAACTTGTAGACCTTTTTGTGTGCCTATTAGAGTTTAGAGTCTTTTTCTTTTGTGTCTTTTTAGAGAGATATATGAAGTTAGCACCATCCTTTGATTCTAAACTTGTGGCTAGTTAACTTAGGCTAACTTTTGCTTTGGTTTAGATCACCACCATATCATGTCATACCTTTTTGTTCATTCATATCATATTGCACTTCATTCCACTTTGTTCTCCACCCTTGCATTTTGTTGCATGATGCATACCACATTTAAAACCCTTTTTGTGAAAAAAAAATCTCATCTTTGCCTAAATCTTCCTATCAAACCACACCTAGCACCTAAGCCAACAAAGGAAGGATTGACTTATGTCAAGTCGACAAAGTCTATCTCTATCCCTTTCTAATTAAAATTTTGACTAGCCTCCCTATAAAACCCTTAGGAAAACTTCCCCTACCATAGACATCCTAAAACCATAGGTTTGTAGAAAGACTCTAGCACCACCTTAGATAGAATTTCTATGCTTGACTTCCCCTCTTCAAAACTCCTTTTTGAGCCAAAAATATAGGATACCCATAACCTACCCTTAAACCTTGTTAGTTTGGTTGATGCCTTGCTAACGTTGCTAACTCTTTCCTTTGCATGATGCATCCACCTCATCGTCGTTATCCACCTTACAATAGCTAGGTTTTTGTGAAACTTTGTGATGAATGCTTTCATATCTATGTTAATGCTTGTCGACATGCGTTACTACTTTTTGCAATCTTGTGTAAACATGGTGTTTAGACATGATTGGAGACCACCATCATTTAGTCTTATATCCCGAGCTATCATGTTGCATTGGTTGGTTTATAAACTTAGCAATGCACCTTACTTTTCTTGCACTATAAAGAATTGTTGATCTTGGGATGAACATGGTGTTTTGACCTTGGTTAATATATCTCTATGGGAATAGAAAGTTTGGCAACCACTTTGTAAGCATGGAGCTTAGAATTTGGTGTAAACATTGTTTTGTTTTTATACCATCCTATCATTTGCATGCACGCTTGTACTCATGTACACCCATTAGGATTTTCGCTAGATTAATTATGCCACAAGTGAAGATCTTAGGGATGTCATGGTTTGTTGGCATAGGGTGAGTATTCCCGACCATCACCTCGGGGGTACTTTGTGCAATATAGTTATTTTGCAGGCATGGCGAATCACTCCCATGAGTTTGTAATAAAAGCTGAAATCAAGATCATCAACACCTCCAAAATCCCGAAAGGAGCACTGCTGTTTTCATCAAGATTAAGCACATGTTCAGAGATGTACAAAAGGGGAAAATTGGATATTCTAGTGCTCCATTAAGTCTACTTTCCAATGCATCAAGAATCAACATTTTAGGAGACCCATGCAAGAAGTTACAAAGAAATCTTTGGGCGTCACACATTCTGAAATCAGCCCAGGACAGCTTGCACCAACAAAGTAAAAAGGGTGTAACTCTCTTGTTCAGAGTCCGATCGGGATGAATGACCACTCATTGGAAAGATAATTTCAAGCACTTTGCAATGGAGCAATGATTCAGTACATACACAGTTCTGGAAGTAGAAGAAAAACTTGTGGAAGATGAACCAGCGATGAGGGACAACATGGAAGGAGGAGAAGATGGGATGAGAAACAATTGGGATCAAGGCTCGTGGCAAAGGGCGGACATTGAAGGATGAACAAAGGCAACAATGTGATGATGATCTCCTCACATGGTGGTAGGACTTCAAGAATTTTAAGATGGTTCATCATCTTCCGTGCCTAGCAACATGCTAAGCATGGGGGAAGACTTGGTGGACGAAAGAAGACCGCATGGAGTTCAAGGATCATGGTTGCTGCGGATGTCGATCTTCCTTCTACCATGCTAGGCACAATGCTTAAGCATGGGGGAGGGCACGCTACATCGCAAGCATCAAAGGACGGTAACAATTCCTCAACCCTCTCTTTGTCCTTGTCTTTCTAAATGCTTGTATATATGTAAATGCCTTCAACAACCTTAGATGCAACTTTTGTATATCTCTCTTGTTAAATAACATGGCTTCTAGGAGTACAACCTAGTTTTTGTTTGTATTTATTGTCATCACCTTGTGCTCACCATGATGAAATAATTTTGGCTTGATCTTGCTCGTTGATATATGATGACCGTTGCCGCTTTGTTTAAACTTTGTGCTTGTTTATGCATGATTAAGCTATTGCTCTCTCTAATACAAATCTGAAATTAATTAAATGCTAGCTTAATCTTTTGTGGAGGTCATGATAAAAATAAAGACCCATGGTTTCTTTTATGCTCTCAACTTTGGAGGGGTCGAAGGACATATTACTTTTTGCTTTTAAAAGTCATGCTAACCTTGTCATTAATACCTCTGGCATTTTGCTCTACCTATCCAAAGCCACATATATTGAGTGCAACCATAGATTACAAGAGTTATTGTTGGGTGAATTGATTCAAGGCTCGATTCTCTGCCTTGTGACTAAGAAGCTGGTCATTCCGTTTTTTGCGTAACTTATCTTTTGCTAGCCTATTCTATCTGTGCATTGTGAGCTCCCACATTGGAAGTTTTGCAAACCTCGCCGGATATCCACCCTTTAAACCAACATCATCTTTTGTGTTAACCTCCTTGACCTACCTATCACTTGAGTATGGAGACGACACGTCACAAGAAGGTGCTTCAAAGGGAAGATTCAAGTTCCCTCTCATCAAGACATCCGGTACCTACCTTAACACCACTTACTCTTTGCTCGGGGACGAGCAAATGTCTAAGCATGGGGGAGGAGGTAGGTACTATGCAAATTAGAGTTCTAGGGGAGATAAAAAAATGAATAAGATGAGAGGGAAAAAATTTCAAAGCACCTCGCACCGGTCAAAGAAAAAAAAGAAGGGGGAAAAAGAAAAAGAAAAAAAAGAGAGAGTAATAATAATCTCCCCCGGTTCTCTAGTTGCTTAAGGATTTTTCAAAGACTTCAAGATCAAGACCCATACTCATTTTTCCAACCATGTGCAATCCGATAACGAGGACTTCGTTGGGGCCTCGGAATCATTCTTTGCCATTTGCACATGTCCACCTATCTAAAAGTGTGAGTTCTTTCTCTCCCCCCTCCTTGTGAACATTATTTTTTTTCCAATGACCTTTTTGACGAGTCATGATAAGTCCATGAGAAGCTTGCCTTGTTTTGATAATAGTCTCAACTTTAACATCTTGGTAGGGATAAAAACTTTCCTATGAGCTCCAAATAAAACCCTTCCACCTACAAACATGAGACGGAAAGGATATAGATCAAGTAGGCTTGAGAGAGTTGTGAGATGAGAGAGTTCATGAGCAAGATGCAAGAAGGCTTAAATTTTTGTACTTGGTTTAGCTCTTTTATTCACCTCGTTCTTCACTTCAAAAGTTTCTAAGACCTATTCGAATTTTGTGGAGCATGATTGATTACTTGTGGAAAGAGCTTAAATTATATCTACCCTCTATAGAGATGAAAGCTAGTTACATTATGGAATTTTAACAAATATAAACTTGGAGAGCATTATGCTTTCTCATGTGTGATCAAGTGCAGGGTATGAACAATGAAAGGCAATGCTGATATCCATTGAAAACTTACTCGAGGACGAGCAAGGTTTAAGCATGGGGGTATGTTGACGGTCAATTTTGGTACACCTAGCTATGAGTTTACCATCAACATTTGCACGTATTTGATATTCTAACTAATGGTACTAACCCCCCGGAGGTATCAAGTTCACTCTTGCATGTCGATTTTGGAGTTTGTTGTTTACGTAGGAAACTAGCTCTTAAAGGGAGACTTTCGGGATAAATTCATCAAGCACTTCAAGAGAATATCATGAAGCCGGGTACAAGTCAAGACACATCATGAACATGACTCCAAATGGCACAGGGACCGAAGCATGAAGCCGTAAAACTCCTGTGGACCTAAACAGAAGATGTCAAGCTTGTGCGACAAGGAGCTCTATCTAAACCGTGGAGAAGACGACGTCCTAGGGCCCACATTCGGAGGAGCAAGTCAACAATTGAAGCTGGGCGGCCCAGCCGGCCGGGCCTCGGCCTGTTCTGGGCGGCGCGACCCCTTTGACCTAGGTGCTCTCTATAAATTGCCTCGCCTCCTCCGGCCGCCACATCCATCCATTCATCGAGAGCCGCCAACACGAAGGAGAAGCACCGGAGGAAGTCGACGGCCGCCGAAGTCCTTGAGTTGCCTAGAGATGGCTTAGGCCATGCCCTAGCCGCCATGGTTGGCCTGCGTGGTGAAGCCATGGTGGAGTTCGAGCCATGACTTGAATTCGTCCAAGTCATTTGTACCTTCAACATTCGATGGTGATGTAATCATATCTTGTCCTACTTTGATCTACATAGATGAGTGTTTTATCCATATGTGTAGCTAGCATATGATTTTAGTAGGAATAGGTCTAATCGTGGTGGTTAGTCTATCTCTTGCGGATACATCGTTGTAGTGCACGGACCGAGGTTCTCGTTCGGTGATGAATATCCTTGCGTAGTGACAGTACGGTGGAGGAGAAAGTGGTGAATGAACGTGTATTGGACCACTCCATATCGGGTTACTCCATATCGAGTGTACTCCTTATCATAGTACAGGTTTAGATTGGTTTGTCACCTTGGCCGGAACGGCAACAAGAAGACGATAGGCTAGGGTTACCCTTTGGTGTTTACCTTTATGGCTAGGTGGATGAGATCCATACATCCCTTCGTGAATGTATGTTACCTTTATGCAACCAACGCATCATGATAGGTTAGATCATTAGATTAGATGGATAGCCTTAGGAGTTTACTTCTGATCCTTGGATTGACAAATCTAGGGAGGACCCTCCTTGGTGAAAAAGGCACCAAGTCACCCATACGCTTGCGGTGAACTTGAGCACGGTTTTGAACCGTCAACAGGGTTCGACCGGATGAAGCTGATGACATGCGGGGCCCTTCCGTCAGTGAGATGCAGAGGGAGGTGCTGGTGGGCCGCGCTGGGCCGCAAAGAAGTGTTGGGCCGCACAGCTGCTGGGTGGTTACGCTTGCCGGGCTGGTTAGCGGGCTGCACTGGTGCTGTGATGGGCTGCACCTGCTGCGGATGCAGAGCTGGGCCAAAAGAAGAAGAGAAGAAAGAAGGGAGGGAAACAAAAGAAAGGTTTTGCTATGTTGAAAAAGATCAAACCAATGAATTCAAACACTAATTTGAATTCAACCAAACAAAAATAGTGCTCCAACATGAATGCAACAATAAACTCCTATAGTTCATTAATTTAATTAAGAAAATAATTAAATGCCTACAAAAATTAAATAAAGCCCTTAAAATCCTTAAGCATGAGCAATGTTGCTAGCAAAATTTTAATAAAGGCAATAATTGAAATTTAGGGTGTTACATAGGAGCCAACAGCCACCAAGACCTACTCGACAATGCAGCGGAACAAGCAACTCGATCGACCACACGATTCGGCCGGTCACTGCACCGGTCGAGACGGCCCAAGCGGATCCTCGGTGAGCCGCCGGAACACCAGACATCTACCAGAGACACACCAGGTCACCATGGACCCTGAGCCGGGTCACCCGAGCAAAACTTGAGGACTTCCACAGAAGGCCCCCACAGTCAGCCGGTAGCATGGTCGACCGGTCAAGCCAGGAAACCCCAAATCTGCCAAACAGACCCTCCGAGCTCCAAACCTCACCAAACTCGAGACAGCAGCAACACAAGACACCAGGGAACTCACCAGGACGTTCACCCAAGCAAAACCCACGGGCCAGATCAAGCACAGGCAAGAGGAGGATGAATAGCAACTCGCGGGTCAACTCCCCCAAATCCAAATCTTGATCTCCCGATTCTCTCCACGGATTCGCACAAGACTTTGGGGATAGTAGGAACACCTCATGGGGACTCCATAGCCAAGATTTGGTCCACCAAAACTTGCTAAACCAAGAGGAATCGAAGAAATCCCGCCAAGAACGCCACTAACCCTAGAGAGGAGAAAACTCCAAAATCGAGCCCCTTTGCTCACGGATTTGTGAGGGGAATCAAAGGGAAAAGAACCACGAGGGGTTCATGCATACATCCCCCACCAAATCCCAAAGAGAAAGGTCTCAAATCCACCACAAGAAAATCGTTCAAGAAAAGGCTCCGAAAATCACCAAAAAGGAAAAACAGGAGAGAAACCACAAGCCTTGAGGAACCACGCCAAATCATCTATACATACCATGAAGGTTCATACAAGGTCTAGCTTGCCTCCCGAAAAACCATCCCTCTCTCAAGCTAGTCCTAGAAATTCCAAAGGAAAAATGGAAGAGTAAAATAGTAAAACAAAATGAGCTAGGGTTCCAAGAGATGGCTGCCATCCTCTCACCACTTGGGTTATATGGAGGCAACCGAAAGACGAAACTACCCCTAAAGCCTAACACTAGGATACACGCCCCCAAGGGGCACTTTGGGAATCTTCGTCGTCGCACCATCGGACGAATGCCCGGCGACCGCACCCTGCGTAGCCTCGACGCATGCCATGCGATCCCGACGCGTGTCCTCCGCTTCGAAGTCTCCAGACTACGTCGCCGTCAAGACACCGGCCGACCGGTGTCCTCCACCGATCGATGCCGGTCGGGTCGGTCATTGCACCTCCGTCTTCGGTCTTGGCTTTGTGGATCAACCAAGGAACCCAGTGGTTTTCTGGTGAACCACTGGAAACCCCACGAAGTTGGTGTGGCCTCCGCCAATCTCCACTCATGACTTGGCCCCCCACGAAGTCCCGGCTCGATCTTGGCTTTGTGGCTCAACCAAGGAATCGTCCACGACTTCATCTTGCCGTTCTTGCCACCATGCGGCCCGCACTTGACCCTACTGGCCACCGGGTCCTTCGAACCAAGCCTACTTGTCTTCTCCACACCTGGAGGCCTCACCGGCAACAACCTTTCACGCTTGTTCTTCACCTGCACCAACACCAGTCAAGCCGCAACCTGCACCTGCAATACTTAGCCAAGAATCAGTCCACACAACGTTGTCAATCACTCATCACACCAGGAAGCGACCATCCACCGGTCTTCGAACCACACAGGTCCTCAGCACGTTGAGAGGCAAGAGAAATCGTTAGTGGGTACCAATTATATAGTTGTACTAGGTGAATTCCCCGCGCGTTGCTGCGGGATATGTTGCTTAATTTTCTATGATAATTTTATGCATTCGAGAAAAAGTGAAATTTTGAGAATTTTTTTGATGATTGTTTGATCCACTTGAAAAATTGAAGATTTGAACTCTTTTTATAAATTAATTTTACATGATATTTTACCCATCTGTTAATTAAAAAAATTCAATGAAGCCTGGGCCTAAAAGGCTAGAAGCCTAGGACACTCAACTTTCTTCTGCTCATTTTTTTTCAATTTCCTTGCCGAAGGCCCAGTGTCCGACCGTAGCCTGGAAACGTAAAAGTCAACCTTCTCTCTTCTCATACCTGCATCCTCGCACGCTAGATCTTGCCATCGGTGCCCGCGGCTTCCCCTGCTGCCGGCGTCCGCGGTTCGATGGAGGCACGGGCGGCGCAACGACCCTCGTCCCTCCTTTTGCCCGCGGACAGACGCCCTCCTCCCTCTGGCGTGCCGTGCGACCTCCTCCTCCACTAGGCTCGGGGGCGCCATCGTCGATCTAGAGCTCGAGGATGCCACCGTCGACCAGGAGCTCGACCACGCCGCCGTCGACCTGGAGCTTGGGGAGGAAAAGGCCGCTCAATCTCGCGGTCGCAGAAGGAGGGAGTTCGCGGCGGGGCTCTATATCTCGTGCGGCCGTTGGTGTCGAGGAGCATGCCTGCACCTCGCACCTCCTTCGGCTCGGCTCGAGTCGCTGGGCGGAGGGAGGATGCCTGGCCGTGGCGCCGGAGGAAAGTCGAGCCGCAGTGCTGGAGAGAGGGGCGGGGCCATCACGTCGGAAGGAGGGGACCACACCAGCGTCGTCGAGGAAGCCGCGCCGGCAGAGGAGGAAGAAGCGTCGGGGCTGGTTTTATGGAGACAGGACAGGTGACCTCGGTGGGGAGGCGAGGCGGCGGCAGGCTTCGCGCGGTGGGGAGGTGCACGTGAGCGGATGACGGTTCGGGGGCTGAGGGGACCGGGGTGAGTAAATACACAGCGCAGGCCACGGTGCGGGTGGGATGGGGGTGGGGAGGGAAGGGCAGCGGCAGGGAGGTGAGGCGCGGTTCTCGCGGGATGGGATCCAGGGGAGGGCGGACGCCGGGGATTGAGGGATGATGACATCATCTGCTGATGTGGCACGTTGAGAAGGGAGAGAAGTCCTCTAGTGGGGTGCTCTTATTAAGTTTTATATGATATGATTACTTTTTTATATGTTAAACTTCAGTATCTGGAGGTGGTACGAGTAAATTTATTTTGAAATGTAATTGAATAAATTATGCATTTGCTATACGTATAGATATATTTCACAAAAGAACAGTAGCAACGGAAGATTTATAGGAAGCACAATAAATTAAAAGTACCACAAGAAGAAGCAAAACTGGGAGCACTAAACACTCCAGACTAAGCTATCGCCCCTCCAACATATATATAGCAAACACGCACATTTCCCCTTAGCTAGCTTACAGTTTTATCCATTTCCAGCTACCTTCACTTGGTACAAATACAGCAGCGCAATGCAAGTTCCAGCCAACAGGTAGAGTGAGATGGGTAAAAGAATGCTCTCCAACAAAGAATAGATGCATCATGAAGGGAGACAGTACTTGGCAGGATGCTTATAATAGATGCAGTTTTTTTTTACAACAGAATAGATGCAGTTTGAATGAGCTCTAGCCATACTCTACTTACAGCTAATGAAAGAACTAGATCAATCAAACCGGTGGTAGTGCCGTAACTTGATCTATCTTCCGCCTTTTGTGCTTTATCTCTTATGGTGGCCACTGGGAACGTACTGACTTCAATCCAGCAAGTCTGACAAAAGAAGGGAAATAAACCACAACCTGGGTCATGGGATCTTTCCACGGGTAGAGAGCGAGACTTTGGTACGGGCCTTTAGTCCCGGTTCAACTTTGGAGCCGGGACTAAAGGCCTTTCGTCGACGTGGCCCGAAATGGGTGCTGTAGCCGGCCCCCCTTTAGTCCCGGTTGGTATTACCAACCATGACAAAAGGGGGGCTCCCAACGGCTCTATCCGGCAATAATTGCCCCTGGTCTTTAGTCCTGGGTGGTGTTACAAGCCGAGACTAAAGGGTACCCCTTTTGTCTCGGTTCGTAACACCACCCGAGACTAAAGCATTAGTCCCGGCTGGTGTTACGACCTGAGACAAAAGGGTACCCTTTAGTCTCGGGTCGTAAAACCACCCGGGACTAAAGACCGGCCTCCATATATACACCGTACCTCCTTCTTCCTCCTTCCACCCGAGCTATTGTTCACCGTACTTAACCCGCGAGCTCAAGCTTTCCTCTCCATGGCGACTCAAGCCTAGGGTGTTGCTGCGATTTTTTTCTTCATTAATTTGTGAAGGTTTCTCTCCTCCAAAGTGTTTTCAAGGTCGGAATCTTCATCCTCCCATCATTTGTTGTGATTAAATTTTGTTTTATGTTTTAGAGATGGAGAAAATAGAAATGTTAATTTATAGCTAGGTAGGAGGAGCTTAGAGAGATGAGATTTTGTATATATACGTGAAAATGTAGTTAGGATGGTACTTGCATTGTTTCTTCTTTCATTAAATTTGTATTAAGCATTCTCTTATTTTCTTGTTTTTCATCAAATTGAATTTTACTTGTACATATAGTTTATAAAATATATGCTTATAAAGAAAATAATAGACATACAGAAAATGTACTAGGTATTTCCATTCTTTCATCGTTTAGAAATGATTTTATTTCTAGGTAGCTATAGGAGGAAATAGAAGATTAAATTCTTTTGTTAAGTATGTTTTTATTTTTATATAAAATAAATGTAAACATTTTTATATTTTTCTTGTTTTTGATACACATTACATCCTAATTAGTTTAGATGAACTTCTCCTGCTAGGTGGGGACCGCAGTTGTAGCTAGATAGGAGGTGTAGGGCATGGTGATGTAATCGTAAGTGGGAGCCAGTGTATATGACGCTGAGGTGAGATTGTTGTAGTTCCCGGAGCATCTGGGTCGTCTGAGTCGCTGATTCATAAAGGTTATGTACAATAATAATAGTGTTGAATTCTACCCCTTTTGTTTTTCTATTTATGCATATATTGAATCCCATCTATATATGTAAACTAATCCTATTTATTGTGAATAATGTGTGTTATTTTGATTTGGATATATTTTGAGCTAACAATGTCGTCGTCAAGTGGCGTTGGTAGTAGCGCCCGTGGCCGTGGCATAGTCCGTCGCCATGGCGGGCATGGTGGGTGTGGCCTTGGCCGTGGAGGTGTTTGGGAGGACCCGTTGCCTCGACATCCAGGATTGCACTTTCACCGCGAGATTACCTAGCAAATGGGTGATCCGGGACGTGTAGCCAACGTGGTAATATAAGAATTGAAATTAATTTGCTTTACATAGACTTTATTCATTTCACATGGAAAATCTATAATTTTAGTTACATATATAATTATTGTAGGTTATCAACAATATCAGAGGGCTCAGAGACATTATCGATGATATGAGTGGTACTCCTCCTATAGTACAAACTGAGCATGTTGATGAGAACATGGCAAGAGTGTATATCTCTTTCACCGTACCTGCTCGATATGTAGACTACGGCCAGTTGCCAATAGACGTGCCACACCCGATGGTTGCCATTGCAACAGTTGGCTCAACATCACCTATGCGGTTAACCCGAGAGAGGACTGTCGTGGAGAATTGTCTACAACAGCTCCAGAATAATGTTGGGTACCGTCTGGGACCTTTCCTATTTTAAATTAAGGCAACTCGAGGCGGGTGAAGGCAATGTGGTTCAGACTACAGAGAGGCTTTGCAGGGCTCATCGAGTTTTTGTATAATATACATATATATATAAGATTTTTTATTCATTCTTAATTAATTTATTTTTGGTACATATACATTTTGAACTTTCATAAGGTTATTATATCTCATCATCATCTGATTGTGTGCAGGATCACTCTGGTTCTACCTATGCTTCAATTAGCTTCCGTGCGATTCTTAATCAAGTCGTGGAAAGAGTTGGGGTGGATTACTATGGTGCGATTCAATTAGCACTCATTGAGAAGGATCGTCTCTTGGCAATTCAAGAAGCTCTCATGGGATTCCTCATGGACGAGGTGGTTAATCCAAAAGGAAAACATTTTTATGACAACCATCCAATTGACCGACTCACCTCCGAGGAAAGCTAATTGAGACTAGAAATTTGAACTTAATGATATTTTGATGTATATATACTATAGGGTTTTGATGTATATATACTAGTTTAAGAAAATACTATTTATTTTGATGTGTATAAATTATTATGTGTATATACATTTATAAGTTTATATACGTAGATATATAGGGTTTAATTTATATATAAGTCTAAGTGCGTATATGGTATCTATAGATAGGTATACATTTATACAAGTGCAAATATGTATACGTACATATATGGGTTAGACAACAATTAGAATATACTCTCAAATCGAAAACAGTAAAAAAAAGGAGACGAGACCCTTTAGTCTCGGTTGGTAAGGGTGTGGGCGCAGGCGCTGACGTGCCCCCCTAGTCTCAGTTCGTAATACGAACCGGGACTAAAGGGTCCTTTAGTCCATGTTCGTTCACCCAGGACTAAATGGGAGCCTTTTGTTTCTCATCATTAGTCCCGGTTGGACATGAGAGACCTATTTCTTTTACCAACCGGGACTAAAACCCCTCTCCCTACCGGTGTTCTTTATAGCCATTCTTGTGACGGCGTACCAACTTAGGCCAACAAGACTGCTACATCGTGGGTATGAAAATGCTTGTATGACACTATAACTACTACGCACCAAAAAATAAAAATCAGGATTTTTGCTAGCAAGTGTGTGGAGAACTTCAGCATGGGGTATCATAAATTTAACAGTATAGGAGTACTATATGTATATCTTCCATCAGAAGCTTCTAGAACGAACTCTGGATGAGATTTTAAAAGATAGTGCTGCATTAAGAAAGAAACTGCATCGGATGCATGGAGTCCCACTACTACAGAAAGGGGCATTTGTACCGGGCATTTTGCCAGTTTAGTATCTGCGTTTGCTATGGGCTAACGGTACTAAATGCCACGCCATTTAGTACCGGTCAGCCTGCCCGGCACTAAATGAGAATTTTGTACTGGTGGGTGTTACCAACCGGTACAAAATTGCAACCCCGCAATGCACTCGTGACCCCTTTTTTCCTTTTCTTTTCATTTTCATTTTTCTTCTTCTTTCCTTTTTTCATTTCCTCAATCCCAAATTCATACATTCATAGTAAGAATAACAATCACAGAAGATTCACAATCACATGAATCACACACTCCTTGAAAATCACATGAATCACAATCTCAGAATTTACAACATAAAAATTATAAGGCCCAGAAGCACAACAAGAAGAATCTGCACCCATAGGGGAGGGCGCCGCCGCCGGGCTCCCGCCGCGCCGTCCTTGTGGCTGAGCCCCACCCTGACGCCGTCCTCGGGGACGACGGCGGCGGCCTAGCCCACCGCGCCGCGCCGCCGCCTAGTGGAGCGCCCCGCCACTGCCGCGCCTGGTGGAGCACCACGCCGGGTGGATCACCCTCCGCGCAGCCACCGGCTCCCACCACAACGTCCTTGGGGCCGCCGGCAGTGGCCGAGCCCCACCTCGACGCCTCCTCGGGGACGGCGGCGGCCTAGGCCACCGCACGACGCCACCGCTGCTGGACAGCCCGCTGCTGTCGTGCCTGGTGGAGCACCACGCCTGGTGGATCGCCCCTGCTGGCCGCCGCTCCCGTCGCGCCCGCCACTTGGGGCTGCCGGCAGGCGGTGGCTGAGCCCCACCCCCACACCGTTCTCGGGGATGGTGGCGGCGGCCTAGCCCACCGCGTCACACCACCGCCTAGTGGAGCACCCCGCCGCTGCCGTGCCTAGTGAAGCACCACGCCTGGTGGATCGCCCCTCCGCGCCGCTGGTGGTGGAGTGCCCTACCAACCGCCATGCCGCGTCGCCGGTCTTCCTGCAGAGAGAGCAGATCGAGAGGTTGAGAGTATACACAGGAAGAGATAAGATGAAAGAGAGAGAGTGGGGGGAGATGGAGTGGTGGAGGCGTGTGTGGTGGGGAGATAGGGGTATTTTGTACCGGTCAGTGGTTTTGCCCTGTACTAAATGATGCAAATGTTATTTAGTACCGGCTGGTATCTCGAGCCTGTACTAAATGGAATGGCTAGTGGGCCCTGCAAAGCCATTTAGTACCGGCTGAAGACACCAGCCGGTACTAAATTGTCCGCCGGGCCAAAATGTGACCAGTACTAATCGTTTGGGAAGAATGCTTGTTTTTTAGTAGTGTCCGTTACACTTGTTCCAACTGACAGTGTAATTTTATTGCCTGATTGGCACAAGTAGCAGTTAGTGATATGTAGGTAAAAACAAATGGTTCACTTGCATTGCAGTAGTCTGACAAAAACGTTGAAAATCACTTTGGAAAATATGAGTACAACTATATGAATAATTGACAAGCAAGAATGTTACCAAAAACAATTTGTGTTATGCCAAGATAATAACACAATCTGACAAAGAAGGTATACACTCCTATTCCCACCTATTCCCATCCCTACAATATATAAACATATTGTAGTATATAATAAGAAGCCACCCTTGATAAGCCGCACCCAACACATAAACGTGTGGAACAAGGCTGAAAACATCTATATGGTGAATACTGAATAACCATCAAGCATGTCGAGGTATTGGGATGGGATGCACTGGGATAAAAAAGAGGTGCTAAAGAAAAGAAATACGTGGAGTAATAAGCACGTGCGGTAGCCATCCTTACATGGAGCTAATCTCTGTGCGATCTTTATTCAGTAGAGATTCAGAGAACCACTGCGAATCGCTTCAATATTAGGCTGGGAATTGAGTCGATGCAGTAGGTTCAAGGTTTTATCAGAGAATTAATTTTCAATTGTTTGCCTCGTGATAATAGATCTGGTTCACTGGTTGAGTCCGCTCAGTCACCTCGTGTCCTCGCTTCATTCAATTGATATGACATTTATTTGCAAACATCAAAAACTCTTTGGATCAAGTGTCTGCTTTCTCTTTGGCATTACCCTAGTTAATTTATCATGTAAGTTTAATGGTCCAACTCGTGCTATTTGTATCAAAGATGAGAATTATTTGCTTTTCTCTAGGTTCACACGACTCTGAGAAGATTAGTACGGAAAGCTACATTTGTATATGCATGAAAACAAGTGGATGTACTAGCCATATGTCACCAAATGGTATACTCTCAGTAATCACAAATAATTGACATTTTAGAATTCTCTAAAGTCAATTATTTGCGCCACATACTCCCTCCGTCTCATAAAGAGTGCAATTCTAATTTTTCTAGGACAGATTAGTAGTGGCACAAAAAGACTCTAATGCCCTCATTTGTTAGCCATATATAGTAAGTTTTGACATGCAAAACAGATCTAATCACTTAATTAGGAAAGAAATTAGATCTATTTTTTAGGATTGCACTCTTTTGTGAGATTTTTTTCAAATCTCAGAATTGCACTCTTTATGGGACGGATGGAGTATTACTTTTTACATGTCATCATTCAGTATTCAGAAGCGAGATGAGTATATTTTTTCGAAAAAAAATAGTATGCATTTACTACATTTTACAGATATTTTACAATAAAAATAGCAGTAAAAGATTTATCAACAACCCAATTTATGCTGAGTAGTACAAGAAACAAATATGAGAGCACAAGCACTCCAACCAACCTATCATCATTCCAACATATAGCAAGCACTGCACTTTCCCCTTGGCTTACCATTCTATCCCCATTTTCCTGCTTCCTTCCCAGCTGGTACACGTGTATGTATGTGTGTGTCTGTATATATATAACAGCAACCCATTGCAAGTTCCAAAGAATATAGGAGGGAGAAGGATTACAGAATGCTCACCAACAGCAGCGATGAGGTATTTTGAATGGGATGCGTCACTAAGGAAAACAGTACTGGGGTCTTGAGTAGGGTGTGTGCACTAGTACAGGAAACGTTTGTACGAGCGGGCGGATTCACATTTTCAGGTGCGGGCGCGAGACCCGCTCCTAACAGTCGCTTTTAGAAATAGACGTTTCCCGGAGTGGGTAAACGCCCACTGAAATCCATTAGCAGTGCGGGTGGCAATCGATTAAAACAAAAATGTGGTTGTGTTAAAAAGCTCAAAATAAATAGAAAAAAAATATTTTTATAGGAGGGACCCTACCGGCCAGCCATCCACCCGTCCCCGGCAAAATAAATAGCAAAAAAATCCAAGTCACAAGTCACGCATTTTTTACGTGGAGTCGCGTCGCTACGCGGTTGGCAAGACTCAAACCCACAACCTCCACCATCACGCGAAGCCTCCTCTACAACTACACCACACACTCGTATGCAATCATATCCAATTTTCATTCTACTCGTATTATACTACACCGAGTGTAAATCGTTTTTTCAGGCTCTAAACGGATTCAAATTAAAAACTTGTCAACTACAAAGTTTCATAACCTCCTGAGATCTATAACTTTCATGTCAAGAGTTTCTCCATTGAGGTCATTTGCAAAATTTAAATTTCAAATTTGAGTGATTCAAACTTAGTTTTTCATTGACAATATGATTTCAAAAAAAAGTTGTAAACTACGAAGTTTCGTAACGTCTCAAGATCAACAACTTTTATTTTGATTGTTTCTCTATTTGAGGTCGTTTGAAAAATTCAAATTTTCAAATTTCAAAAATTCAGACGTATTTTACCTTGACAAAAGTAATTCAAATTAAAAATGGTTCAACTACAAAGTTCGATAACTTTTGAAGATGAACAACTTTTATTTTGGTCATTTGGTCATCTGGCATTGTGGTAGTAAATTCTTTACAAATCTTATACATCTCTCGTATAGTTTCATGAAACTATATTAGAGAGATATAGGTTTTGCGAGCAATCTCATAGTACTTAAATGGATATTTTGAAATATTAAACAATTTCAAATGAAAAACTTTTCAACTACAAAGTTTTAGGTCTTGTAGAACTATACATTTTTAATATAAAGTTTGCCTTTATCCGGGATGATAGGATGAAGTTATGAATTTTTTTTCCACAAGACCATTTCTATGAGCGGGTGATGTCATCAGCCGCACCTAGAAATCCACTTCTAAGAGCGGGTGACATCATCACTCGCACCTGAAAATGAGAATATTTCTAGGAGCGGGTCATGGCATCACCCGGACCTAAAAATGATTTCCAGGTGCGGGTGATGGCGTCACCCGCTCCCAAAAATGATTTCCAAATGCGGGTCTAGCTGTTAGAGTGTCGCATGTTTTTCTTAGATCGAGCGGCAAAACTGTCCGCTCCTGAAAAAAACAGGACGCTCTTACAAATGTTTTCCGCAGTAGTGGTGCGCACACTTATATGAGCTCCTAAACCACATATATAGTTAATCACAGAACTCGATCAATTACAGCAGTGGCGGATGACTTTGTATGTGACATCCTTAGTTGACATGTGTGCTCCGCGACATGTTGCAGCGAATGCCGCGTGTCATGTGCACGGTGATTTGCTTGGATAAGATTATCTGTTCGTTCAGCTCGTCGTTCTTAATGATATGAAATATTGATTAGTGATGAATTAACATAACAATGTATTAGGGGAATCATTAGTGATGTAATTAGGGAGATACAACTGCCTTTCCAAAGGCCATCCCGAAGGGGTATGGCACTCCCGAAAGGGTGCCTACACACCCTTTCACTTTGTATATATTCAAGGGGTTCTCCCCTCGTCAATCAAACCAATCATTTGCTCCTGTCATTTTCATTCCATCGACTTTTACATTCAACACGTTATCAGCACTGCTCTGCCCCTGAGCACGCACGCACGCAGAGGACGGAAGGCCTCATTTTGCCGAGAACTCGGCGACCTCTCCCAGGGTGAGCAATGGACCCTCCTTTCCGTTTCGTCGAGACAGCATTTGTTACCTACCTTGTGATCCGCGTTGGAACCCGTCGGGGACGTTGCTTCTTCTGCACTCGTGGTGCACACCATGGCCGCTGTCCGTTCGTCGTCGTGGTAGACATGGTGGTCGTGGCCGCCGTTTTCGTGGCTGCCATGGACATCATTCTCCTCCACCATGCCAAACCTCGCCGGCGGCAAGCAGCAACCGCTCCTCCGAGCGCACCAGAACCGCAACACTGCCGTACACTGTCGGGCTAGTCCGCCGTGAGCGAAGCCCCTCCCTGGAGGCGCAACGTCTTCCGACGCCCAAACCAGAAGAGCCACTTCGCCATCCTCTGGTGATTCGCATCCGCCGCCCTGGAACAAAGGCAGAAGGAGTTGGGGTCATCCTTGACATGAATGTACCTGCACCAGCGATGGACGCGACGGTCGGCAACACCGGCTTCGACCCTCAGGCCAACCCCACATCCATTCGCTCCTTCACCCCTGCGAACTACACATCCGTCCTTACCGGATTTTCCACAATAGTGCACCAGAGCTTCATCGCCAGATCGATGGCGGCTCGTAGGGGCGCACCACCATTCTTCAACGCTGCCGACGGACCTCCATTAGCATCCTTGGCGACGACCCAGGAGGCTACACCCTCACCGGCGCAAATCTTCAGTCGTGTCGTGGCCGTCGACCACCGTCCCGGCATCCGCCGTGGCACCTAGAGTCCCACCACAATGGGGATCTCCTCCTCAGAGCACTAAAGGCTGGCCAACGGCTGGCGGCCGGCGCTAGCCGGCGCCATGGGGGTGGCATACGAAGAAAAGAAAGAGGGGGAGGGTGGAGGAGCACCAGAGGAGCGCGGATCCACATCTGCGGCGCTCTGGCGGGCCGGTCAACGCCGGTGACGTCGGCAGCGGTTCTAGGGGAGGGGGCGTGGTTTGGGAAACCCTAACCGCCCCTCCCACCCGGTTTTATATGGCCCAGCCCATAGCAGGCCTAGCTGGGCCGCGCCCAGGCCTCCGCGGTAGGCCTTTGCCAGGCCACTACCAGCCCACAGGCCGGAGGAAGCCCGAGGGCCAAACAAGACCGTAAAGCTGCTCCAGGCTCAAGAAGTCCTCCTGACCCACTCCAACTTGCGAAAAAGTCCAAATTACCTCCCTGAACGTTCAAATTAACCCTCATGCTTTTTATCTATTTACATATTCAAACTTATTACTTCTGCATATATATGTTTTAGACACTAAATTGTTTTGTAAATATGTGTTGTCATGCACATTGTTATTTGTACCATATGGTATTCACACCTATGTACTTTGGATGTTATAATTACCGTGGTAATTGTGGATTTTATGATCCGCAGAGCATTTCTAGTTGTTAGAACAATTCTTACATATGCAATTTATTTTATTTGCATGGTTCAAATAATCACAATTCTACATCAAATAGAACCAAAAAAACCAAAATTAAAATTAAGGCCAATACATATGATTTGGGAATAACACAAGGTGATGTGACCTAGGCGCTGGCTGTAATGAGTTCTTTCTAAGAGCTTATTTGCCCTGAGATCCGTGCTTTTAGGAAGCTTTTGCTCATCACTGTGAGGTCTACATCATTATGATGGTTACCTTCAAAGTGTATATCCAAAATTTCATATAAATGGACAAATATAAATGACTATCAAGTCAAAATTATTCCTACATGAATTAAAAGTCCTATACCTTAATTTTGTAAGATTCATTTTACATGCATTATTTTGCTTACCTTTACAACACAAAAAATTTACTTCAGTAAACTAATCCTATACATGGTTCTCTCATGTAGGAAAATGGCTAAATTAATCAATAAAGACTTCGCTGAACTTGCAGCAGATGGTAGCAACTATATGACCTGGGCTATGAATGTGAAAATTGTGCTTGAAGCCAAAGGTTTTATCAACACAATTAATGAACCCGACCCACAAATCCTATCCCAGAAGCACAAAAGTTTGCAACCTTGCACTTTCTAAGGCATCATCTCCATCACAATGTCAAAGCTGAGTACATTATGGAAGATGATCCTAAGAAACTTTGGGACTCTCTCAAAGAATTCAATAGCGTAATTTGCAGCCAAGCAAGGCAGGGAGTGGTCTCTACTCTGCCTCATGGATTTCAAATCTGTTGCAGAATACAACTCTGTCGTTCACAGGATTTGTACCAAGCTTCACTTCTGCAATCAATCTTTAGATGATGCAGAAATGATAGAAAAGACTCTATCTACCTTTCTTCCTGCTAATAGGATATTGCAACAGCAATACCATCGCCACAAGTAAACTAAATATTTTGACTTAATATATGATTTACTTCAAGCAGAAAAACATGATGAGCTCTTAACAAAGAATCATCAGCTATGCCCTGTGGGTGCAGCACCTCTGCCTGAAGTGCATTTCAATGCTTAGAATAATAATAAAAAGTTTAGTGGCAAGAAATTCAAAAGGAATTTAAAGGGGAAATGGAAGAAGCAGAATTTTAAGAAAGGCAAGGGTTTTGGCAAAAGCAAGGGCACTTTCAAGAAACCTACTACTCATGACAACTCTCAAGCTTGTCAAAGGTGTGGTTGTCACAACCACACAACTAGAAAGTACCACACTACTAAGCATTTGGTTGATCTCTACCAAAAGTATGCTGGAAAGCAAGTTCATGGGGACAAGTTTGAAGTGCACTTCACTACTCATACTCCAGGCGCAAGTTGCTCCAAGGATGTTCCAGCAGAACACAACAAGGAGACATGTCTTAGTTTCTATGCTCCCCGACAAGAACTTCGTTCTATAGTCTAAAAGAACTTCGTTCTATAGCCATATTTATGTAATAATTGTGTTGTAAATATTTTTCGCCACCAAATATTGTAAGACATATGATACTTATTGAATAAAGTATGTATTATATAATCTATGAGTTAAAATCTTATTATTTAATCTACTCATTCTAGATTATCCTATGGGGACAATCCAAATGGAGGAAGAACTTCGTTTGGTGGATAGTTGTACAACTAACACCATACTAGAGAATTTAAATATTTCCAATCTCTCAAAAAGAGTAAAGGAAATGTCACAACCATCGCAGGCCGCGATGCTATAATTGTTGGTTCTGACTGGGCCACAATAGTTCTCCCTATGGGTACTCAAATAGTAATTGAGGATACACTCCTGTATACCGATTCAACTCGTACCCTATTGAGTTACAAAGATATCTGTCGCAATGGATTCCATGTGGAAACAAATAGTGACAACAAGGATGAATATATATTCATCACTAAAACTGACGGATATAACAAGTGTCTACTTGTGAAAATTCCTTCACTATCATCAGGATCGTATTACACATACATCAAACCCATACAACATGTTGCATACAAGGTAATTTTAAAAATCTTGATGTATTCAAGATTTGGCATGATCGCCTTGGTCATCCTGGTATTGGGATGATGAGAAAAATTATCGACAATTCAATTAGTCACAAATTAAATACTTCAAAATTTCTCAAGCCATCGGACTTTGTGTACACCACATGTGCCACGGGAAAATTAATTTTAAGAACCTCTTATCTTAAAATAAAGGTTGAACCACTACAATTTCTTGGACGCATTCAAGGTGATATTTGTGGTCCTAATCATCCATCAACTGAACCATTTAGGTACTTCATGGTACTTATTGATGCATCTACTAGATGGTCCCATGTATGTTTATTGTCCACAAGAAACCATGCTTTTGCAAGGTTCATTGCTCAAATTATCAAATTAAGAGCTCATCATCCTGAATATGCTATCAAAACCAGCAGGATGGACAAATGTCGCTGAATTTACTTCACATGCCTTCAATAACTATTGTATGGCTTTAGGAATTAATGTGGAACACTTTGTCACTCATGTACATACGCAAAATGGATTAGCCGAATCACTTATCAAGAGAATAAAATTAATTGCTAGACCAATACTACAAAATTGCAATCTACCAACATCATGTTGGGGTCATGCGGTCTTACACGCTGCTAATTTGACTCAAATAAGACCTACTGCATACATCATGGTTTCCCCATTGCAGTTAGTACGTGGAAATCAACCAAGTATTTCCCATCTGCGAAAATTCGATAGCGTTGTATACGTATCGATTTCACCACTGCAGCGTACATCAATGGGCCCCGATAGGAAATTGGGGATATATGTGGGGTACAAATCACCGTCAATCATTAAGTACCTCGAACCTCTTACAGGGGATTTATTCATTGCCTGGTATGCTGATTGCGTCTTCGATGAGAACAATTTCCCGGCATTAGAGGGAGACAAGTACCAAACAGAATGGCAGGAAATAAATTGGAATACCACTGGTATCCAATCCTATGATCCACGTACTATAGAATCTGAATGTGAAGTTCAGAAATTATCAATTTGCAAAACATTGCAAATAATCTGCCAGAAGCATTTACAGACTATAAAGGTGTCACAAAATCACATAATCCTGCTGGAAATGATCCAAATAGAGTAGCAATTCCTACTCAAGAACTTCCAAGTCAAAATAAGAGAGGGCGAGGTACTGCAACAAAGGATATGGCTATACCAAAGCCTCCGCGGAAAACTAGAAAGGTTATTTCCAAAGCGATAAATGCAGACCAACATCAAGTTGATGGACACCAATTGGATATTGAAAATCCAAATAATATGGATGTTCAACTGATACATCACATACCTAGCACAAGTGCACAAAATAATATAAGTGTTAGGACATTAGAAGACCCGGACTCTATCATTGTGGGAAATCATGATAAGTCACAAGGGGTACAAGAAATTTCCATTAATTATATTGATTCTGGAGAATCATACAATAGAAAGACTACAAATGTTGACATTTACTTTGCCACTAGGATTGCAAATGATCTTCGCATTGATCCAGAACCTAAGTCCATGGTCAAATGGAAGGAAGCAATCAAGGCAGAATTGAACTCGCTCAAAAAACGAGAGGTATTCTCCGCAGTGATGCCTACTCGTCATATTTTTCCTGTGGGATCAAAATGGATTTCCGTCCGTAAATGGAATGAAAACAACAAAGTGGTGAGATAAGGAAGGCTTGTAGCACAAGGTTTCACGCAGAAACCCGACATCAATTTTGATGAAACATATTCTCCAGTTATGAGTGGTATAACATTCCGATATCTGATATCATTGGCAGCACAAAAGGGTATATCCATGCATCTCATGGATGTAGTAACAGCATATCTATATGGGTCATTAGATTCAGATATCTACATGAAAGTTCCGGAAGGAATTGATATCCCAAACAAGAATCATTCACGCAACATGTATTGTGTAAAACTTCAAAAGTCATTATACGACTCAAAACAGTCGAGAAGAATGTGGTACAACCGACTAAAGGAATTCCTTCTACAGAAGGGTTTTCCAACAATGATGATATGTGTATTCATCAAGAAATTCTCAACTGGATTTTGTATTATATCTGTGTATGTTGACGATCTTAATATCATTGGGACTCAACAAGATATAGATAAAGCACGCAACCATCTTAAGACGGAATTTGAAATGAAAGATTTGGGCAAAACCAAATTTTTCTTAGGTTTACAACTTGAGCACCTCCCAACAGGGATCTTAGTACACCAGTCTGCTTATATCCAAAAGGTTCTCCAGAAATTCAATATGGATAAATCATATCCATCCAAAACACCTATGGTCGTACGCTCTCTTGAAATTGATAAAGATCAATCCAAACGTAAAGGTGAAGATGAAGAGGTATTGGGACCAGAAGTTCCATATCTCAGTGCCATTGGAGTGCTGATGTATATCGCAAATTGCACAAGGCCTGACATTGCATTTGCGGTAAACTTGCTAGCTAGATTGGGCCATTGGGCGGGAGTTAAGAATATCTTCAGGTATCTCATTGGCACTATAGATCTTGGCTTATTATACAAAATTAACCAAGATAAAATATTGATTGGATATTCAGATGTTGGCTATTTATCTGATCCCCATGATGCCAGATCTCAAACAGGCTTTGTATTTTTACATGGTGGAACAGCTATTTCATGGAAGTCATCAAAACAGACTCTAATAGCCACATCCACAAATCATTCTGAAACAATTGCATTATTCGATGCTTCACGCGAGTGTGTGTGGCTTCATGGAATGATTAATCACATACAACACTCATGTGGTTTAGGTTCAATCATGAATCCTACCATTATGTATGAAGATAATGCTGCTTGTATTGCACAAATGAGAGCAGGTTATATAAAGAGCAATCTTACAAAACATATGGCTCCTAAATTATTCTATCCTCATCAACTACAAAAGGTAGGAGAGATAGAAATCTTGCAAACCAAATCTGGTGATAATCTTGAAGATTTATTCAAGAAGTCATTGCCAACATATTTATTCCAGAAATATGTTTTTAGGATTGGTATGAGACAACAAAAATATTTGCAAGAATCGGGAGGAGACTCCCTTTGATATAACCTATACATAATCATCTAATTATTGTACTCGTTTTCCTGTATGAGTTTTTCCTTATAAAGGTTTCTCATAAAGGTTTTAATGAGGCAATATCAATACAAAAACACATATCATATCACCTAATTTTTCCACTAAGGTTTTAAAGGTGCTACTCAAGATATAATGATACCTTCTCATATTTTTCCCATCGAGGTTATGGGAAAGGATATTCAAATATGATCCTCATATCATAATAATATTGTTCTCTAAACTTATTTATGAGTTTTTCCTTCCCAAAGGTTTTCTCATATAAGTATCTGATGAGACAATAATCAAATATGTCATATCATTTTCTCCTTATATTTTCCCACTGGGTTTAAAGAAGTTTTAGTGGCATATACACACAGATTGGTTTCTCCTCAAGATTTTTCTTATAGGGTTTTTGGAGAAGTTTTACAAGACAATATTCAAAGATGATTGAAGAAGAATTACATCAAGATCCCAAGAAGCAATTGATCAAGGGGGAGTATTATGAAATATTGATTAGTGATCAATTAGGATAACAATGTAATTAGGGGAATCATTATTGATGTAATTAGGGAGATACAACTGCCTTTCCAAAGGCCATCCCGAAAGGGTGCCTGCACACCCTTTCACTTTATATATATTTATAGGGGGTTCTCCCCCGTCAATCAATCCAATCATTTGCTCCTGTCATTTTCATTCCATCCACTTTTACATTCAACACTTCATATAATTCAGCGAAGCAATGCAAGTTGCTTTAAAATTAGGTTGGTAATTGAGTCTGAAGTAGGCTCAAGGTTTTAGGAGAGAAATAATATGTTTGTCTCGTTATAATTGACCTGGTTGTCTTGTTGAGACAGCTTGACCACACCTCACTTCATTCAATATTCATATCGCATTTATTTGTAGGCATCAAACTGTTTGCATCAAGTGTCTGATTTCTCTTTGGTGTTACCCTAGTTATGCTATCTTTCAATTAAATCGAGTTATTTGCTATTCTCTGGAATCGCACAACTCTGAGAAGATTAGTATTGAAAGCTACATTTATATGTTTGCGAAACAGGTGGATGTACTCGCCTGACTCGCCGTCGAGCTCATGCCGGATTCGGAGTCCCTCGAGCTTGTGCCTGACTCTTTGGCAATGGAGTTCTTGGCGTCGGACTCCATGGAGATCGCATCGGGGAAAAAAAAACAGCACCACGCCGCGCCCTGCCCAGGCGGCTAACACCAAAAAAAAAAAAACGGGCGCCACGACGCCAAACCATCACGCCACGGCAACGAGAAGCGAAAAAAACGGACCTACAACGCGGCACCACGACCCCTATGCACCCGTGCGACGTCCAGCACAACAGTAGCATGCAACCCCATGCAAAAAAGCACAACGGCAAAAAAAACGTATTGGCAAGGATTCGAACCACAATACCGATATTGCATCGGGACATGTTGCGCTATCCAGCAGGCCAAGAAGTATGTTGACCAAAATGCACCCGTCACCCTATTTATTAAGGGTAAATATGGAAAAATTACCCATAGTAAATGACTCCTTGGTAGTTATAATCTTGTCTTAAACGACTTCTAAATGTGTACCGGAGGGAGTACTAGATATATGTGTGTGGATGCTAAGCCACCTCGTTCATAAATCAACGTACGTGTCACCAAATGGTATACTGCCACTAATCACAAAAAATTGACATTATAGTCTAAAGTAAATTATTCCAAACTTGGTTCACATATTACTTTTTTACACATCAACGTTTTACAACATAATATGCATTTACTACAATTTACTACTATTTATTGTAAAATATCTGTAAAATGTAGTACAAATTTGTTTCTGAAAATAGTATGCAGTTACTACATTGTACAGATATTTTTACAATAAAAATATATACAAACTAGTACATGAAATGAATATGAGCGCACAAGCACCAACATATAGCAAGGACTTTTTTCTTGGCTTACCATTCTGTCCCCTTTTCCTGCTTCCTTCCCGGAAGATGCATGTATACATACAACAGCAATGCTCATGAACAACAACAATGAGGTATTTGGAATGGGATGCATCACTAAGGAAAACAGTACTGGTATCTGCTCTCCTGGATGCGTGCACATTAGAACGAGGTCCAACCACCTATACAGTTAATCAAAGAACTAGATCAACGCCAGCCATGACGGAGGGCTCAAGAGAAGCTGCCAAGGTGGAAGAGCCAAGAGCTTCGAAAGCACATCCACAATTCCACAGAGATCTAAAAGTTGGTGTGTGCAGGAGTAGTGGCGCCGGGCTATGCTTTGATTCCTTTGATTTTGTTTCATCATCCGTTTCTGATCGAATGGCACGCAATAATGCAAACACTACTCTTTGTACTTCTATTTCTTTCCCTCCAAATTAGTATTTATTTTTCTGATAAAAAGTAGAAGGAGCGAAGACAATTGAAAACTTTTCTCACCCAAATCGGACCCACCTTACCCCTCATACCGGACCCACCCGTCATATGTTTTGGGAAGTGGATAGGGTGGAACGGCTATGAAGTATCAAATAATCGTAATTTAGAGAGCGTTTCTGCCAAAAACGTAATTCTTTTGTCACCCAACGCGTGTGTACCCGCCCACCTATACCCGCTGGGCCCACCCGACCACCCACCCGGACCCGGCGCCCCACTCTAGGGCATGTACAGCCCGTAGCGACAGCTCGCTGGATCTTGTGCGGGGTGTGCTCGTGCGAAGCAGATTTCCGCGCCAAATCCACCTGGGCCGCGCTAGGGATGGAAGAGGACGCGGGCTGCGCCAGGGCTGGAGGAGACTTGTTGCGCCCCGCTGCCCCGCAGGTGCTCCGCCGCCTGGACCGGTGAGCTCCGCCGGCCAAATTGCTCCGGCCTCGGGCGAGCCCTGCCACCACGCGCATCCAACCTTGAGAAGGAGCATGGCCACGACGAGGAGGAGGAGGCCACCATGGCCGGTCCTGCGGGGAGCTCGCCCGTCTTGCGCCTTAGCTCGGAGGAGCATCTCTCCCTGCAGCGCCGCCACGAGGAGAAGCGGCTCGATCTGCCCGCGCGGGCTGTTGGGGTGGGAGTAGCCAGCCGTTGTAGAGAGAAGAGAGATTCGAAGGAGAAGCCTTGAGCTCGCCGAACCTCTAAGAAAGGATCAAGTGGTGGAGAGGAAAGAACGAGTGGTGGACAGGATGAGGTGCTGTGCTTGCTAGATAAGAGCGTGTTGTCTGATTTTTTTTCACCGCCCGACGCAGACCTTTAGGGCTTGTTCTTTTGTGTGAAAAGGAATAGTGAAGTTGCAAATAAATAGTGCTGGAATAGTATTTCTTGTGAGAGAAGATGTAATAGGTAAATAGTGCTTTTACTGTTCATTTGTGACCAAAAGAATAGGCCCTTACACGATGGTGGCAGGAAGAAGGCAGGAGATGGCGTGGAGTATGTGGACATCCGTTTGCCACGTAGCGTCAGATTTTCACCCCGCATCACACGATCGGTTGATAGGATTTTGTTTGAGACAACAAAAAGGAAAATGAGAAAGGAATAAAATATTAAGAAAGAAAACAAATATTTTAAGAAAAGAGGAAAATATACTGTACAAGTGACAACTCTAATCCAAACTTTGTAGTGGCACTTCGTAGAAATTCGGCTATCCAAGCTTTGAATGTGAATAGTGATCGTGAATGTAAAAGATGAATCAAATTGTCACACAATAGTATACACAAATACATTTGTAGTTAATCTTAATCTACATGCAAAGCATTAAACAACTTACAGATGACTTATCTGTCTGCGGGCTGTATGAGTTGTCTGTGCATCTGTCTGTATGCTAAAATCGAGGTTCTGCAGACGACCAGCCGCGCCTCCCTATCGACGGCCTCGGCGTCACCTCGCCAGGCGATGCAGGTGTCCCGCTGCCCGAGGTGGAGCAGACGTGCGACGCCGGGTTGTAGAGGTCGTCTTCACCAAGCGACAACAGGCTAGATCCCGCACGCCTGCGCCCTCTCTTAGATCCCGCGCGTGGCGCGCGCAAAGGAAAGTTGTTCGCGCCAAATGCACTGCGGAGAGCGGTGGCCGTGGCGCGGCGAGGAGCGGTGGTGCCGAGATCCAGCTCAGGGGAAGGGGAGATCCAGCCACGGCCACCCCGGATCCCGGCGCCGCCGGCTGTCGTTGACCTCGCCGTCCGAGCCCGGTATGTCGCGAGCAGCACGGTGCTCCCCAACAGTGCCTCGGTCCGAGCTCGGCATGGCCACACCACGCGCACGGCACCTACCCTCTAGCCGGGCGCAACGACGACGGGGCTAAAGAAGGTGGAGTCGGGTGCCCGCGCGCCGTTGGGGAAGGAGGAGCTGGCCGGGAAAGAAGGTCGCGCCGTGGGTTGGCCCGCCATGCTCGGTAGCTGCTCCATGCGCCTGCCGATCGGAGGAGTAGATGGAGAACCAGGCCGCGGCGTGGGGGAAAGAAACAGAGAGAGAGCAGTGGCATGGCACACAAAGGCAAGAAGTTGTTGGCTTGCTGCCTTGCTCTGTCGGCAAAAAAGAACTAGGCATGATGCTATGTGTGTTTTTCTTTTTTCCAGAAATGATGCTATGTGTATTGTTGCGCCTGCTATTGTCGGTGTATACACACAATGGTATTAAAAAATAATCTAATCATACAAGTCACACAATTGTATACACAAATACCTTTGTAGTTGATCTTAAGCTCTATGCAAAGCATTAAATAGCTTCTGACGACCTTTGTCTATGGGAATTTGTATGAATTGTCTATACATCTGTCTGTATGCGCAGTTCGACATCTGCAGACGACCTGCTGTCTAAGGGTTGTACATGCCCTAGGTGGAAAAAAAAGATTTGATATCTTCTTTTCTTTCTCCAGTGCACTCCGCATTCAGCAACAATAGAGTTGGGTCCATGCACTAGAATGATTCAAGTTTATCTCATTTGATGATTTAGATTGGTATCTCTACAAGAATGGCTTATTTATATCATGAGTTGTCTGAACTCTAAACTACAGTGGGATTTCTCTGTTCGGATGGTGTGCTTGTGCACCTATTGTACTACTAGAACCATCGCAAACAGAAACGTTTGTGTTTGCCTCATCGTCATACCTTTTTCAGCATTTTAAAGTTTATTTTACATTCTTTGGTTGTACTACACGCAAATGGTGTTGCCAGATATATTTATTTTGAAGAATCACTTGTGGTCTATTGGTCATAATTCAGAGAGCATCATGAGCACAACAGAGCTACTTATATTTAAATCTTTGTAGACAATTCATTCTGTTGAAATGCATCAATTCATAATTCATTCTGCGGGTTGCTGGTTGTGATGGGTGTGAGTACTTGAGCTGCTGAGATAACAAGTTAACAGATATGTGATTGAATAAAAAATTAAGTGATGTCAGTTACTAATACTTAATAGGTTATTTACACGTGCGTGTCGCACGTGCATCTTACTGGTTTGATAAAAAGTAGATACAGTTACGCAAGCTGATGTCTAGTAAGTTTATCTCGAAAATGATCTAGACTCCCGCTGAGGTCCACAGTATGATTGATGCATCTAGCTAGTATACATAATTAACCTGATAAGGGTCGAGTTAACCTGAAGCTGTCCAGGTTCGACTCCATCCAGCCATATATAGCGTACGTGTCAGCCGTACGTCCTTCTCGCTTTCTCAGTCCTCACGGGCAGCTGCTGATCGATAAAGCCCACCATAATAAGCGGATCACGGTGATCCACCCACTTTTTTTTATCCTGCACACTGCACGCGTGCATGGCTTCGTTTTGATCTACTCCCTCAGTCGCAAAAAGACTGCAATTGTGCGGTTTGAAATTTTTCCCAAAACAAACGCACACTAAGGAACCGGACGTGGGACCCACACACGTCTGTCATCTCAAAAAAAAAAAACACAGCCGCGTGGACACATTCCCCTCCACACATTTCCTATGTCCCACACCACCACTCATTTCCTACTCCCGCACCAGACCAATCTCCAGCTCCAAGCGACGGACACGGCGAGGCCGCGGTGGAATTTGTTGGGTGCGGCGTCGCAGGTCCTCTGCCCCTGCCATGGCAGCCGCGCTCTACTTCCTAGCTGCCCAAGGGAGGGAGGAGAGAAGCAAGGGAACGGTGGGCAGAAAGGCTACTGCAAGAACGACGATGACCGGCAGGGCGGCCACGTAAAGGTTCTAGCAGGGCGGCCGACAGCCTCGTTGTCTCCAAGGACGACGACGGGGAGCGGCCGTGGCGCTCGATTCGATGCAGGGCGCAGATCCGGCGGTTCCCTCCCTCTCCGGCGACGGAGAAAGGTCCCCGCGGCCGGCCGCGGGGTGGATCTGCGTCGTCCTCCTGCTGGCCCCGTCCTCCTCCGGTCGGCCCTGGCGGCGCAGGTGTAGGGATGGGGCGGCGGAACTGCAGCGCGACGACGAGCAGGTCGGCGCCGCGCGCCCCTCCTCTCCATCTGTTGCGACTGGCCACCTCCCTCCTCAAGCCCCTCGTCTTCGATCTGCTAGTTGGCATGGTGGGAAGCGGGCCGCAAGCTCGGTGCCGGCGGCGAGGAGGAGGCCACGGCCCACGGGTGCCTGTCGCGACTGGAGGCCCCCGCGCTGGGGAAGAGGGAGGAGGCAGCGGCGGCATCGGGGAAGAGGGAGGACGAGCGGCAGGCAGCGACAGAAAGGGTCTTTGGCTCTGGAATATTCGTGGCTCTGTGCAGGACTGCAAGTGGAGGGGGTGCGGTAGGGAGGGGACGAGTTGATATTTGCCAGGGGCATTTCGTAATTTCACAGCTACATTGGTTTTCGTGCCCAGTCCTACAATTGTGTTTATTTTGGGACGGAGGGGTAGAGGCTTGTAGTATGCTAATTATTAATGACCTTTTCTCCTAAATCTTGCTACGACTAGTCAAGGCAAAATTTACTAGTATTCAAATGCCATTGTTTTGACACATGCGTATAAAGTCAAGGCATTTCAGATTTGACGACCATCGATATCTCTTTGAAATATTTGAAATTATTTCTAAAAATGGTATGCCTAGATTCTTCTTCAATATTATTAGTAGTTTGAAAATACTCCATATTTTTAATGGGTTCAATCCAGTTTGAAATGACAATTATTTGAAGATGGGAGGGAACAGCCCTAATGTTCATACACGCCAATAATAGTCAGAAATGAATGTGTGACTATAAGGAACTTTACATCAACGTAACCAAGACGAATTACAAGCACTTCTTGTGTACTACTACGAGTTACAGAGCTTCAATATTTCTCATATATTTTTGCCTCTCAGTATCCTCTATCAGAGCAACAATTAATATTTGGTATACATTGCGGTTATCATCATCGTCATCGTCCTCGTGGCAACAAATTACCAGCAAATTTGTAAAACTAAGACAATTGTATAAATCAATTCATCATCTAATATAATTAAATAAAAATCATCATCGTCCGGCTAGCAGTTGTTGACCCTGGCCTCATTGGCACCGTCACCGAAGCACCTCTTCCAGAACCAGTGGCGGCGCCAGACCCTCTCCACCATCTCGTCGACGGGCACACCCTTGGTCTCCGGCAGCAGCACGAGCACGAAGGTCCCCATCACCACGATCCACGCCGCGAAGAAGAAGAAGATGTAGGCGCACAAGGTGCACATCATGGACAGGAACGCCTGCGCGATGAGGAAGGTGAAGAGCATGTTGGAGCTCACGGCGAAGGAGAACCCCGCCGTCCTCGTCTCCAGCGGGAACGTCTCCGACGGGATCAGCCACCCCAGCGGGCCCCATGACCACGCGAAGCTCGACACGTATACGCAGATGAGCACCACGATGGCCACCGCCCACCCGGTGCTCGGGCTCGTGTCCGCCTTCACCTTCGCCAGCATGATCCCGCCGACGGCCATCTGCGCCACGAGCATCTGCGCGCACGCCTCGAGGAGGAGCTTCCGTCGGCCGACCCTGTCGACGAGGGCGATGGAGACGACGGTGGCCACGATGTTGACGCCGCCGGTCACGACGGCGGAGAGGAGGGAGCCGTCGGTCGCGAAGCCCATCGTCTGGAACAGCACCGGTGCGTAGAACATGAGGGCATTGATGCCCGTGAACTGCTGGAACACCTGCATGGCGATCGCGATCACCAGCGGAGGGCGGCTCTCGCGGCGGAGGCGGCGGCGGTAGGGCTTCTCAGCGTTGAGCGCGGCGGCGACGTCGCAGGCGGTCCGAATCTCGTCGAACTCGGCGTCCACGTCGGAGGTGCCGCGGATCTTCTCCAGCGTGCGGCGGCCGGCCTCGGCCCGCCCGCGCTCGACGAGACTCGTCGGGGTCTCGGTGATGACGAGCGAGCCGAGGAACAGCACCGCCGCCGGTGCCGCCGCGCCGCCGAGCGCGTAACGCCAGCCGAGCGGGTGGACGCTGGAGGTGAAGTAGTTGACGACGTTGGCGACGAGGATGCCCGCGGTGACGTTGAGCTGGAAGAGGATGTTGAGCGCTCCCCGGATGCGCGCGGGGGCGATCTCGGAGAGGAAGAGCGGCGCCGCCTGGTTGCCGAACCCGACGCCGACGCCGAGGCAGACGCGGCCGACGATGAGCATGGCGAGGTCCACGGCGCAGGCGCACAGCGCGCTGCCGGCGAGGAAGAAGGCGGAGGCGGCCTGCATGGTGCGCTTCCGGCCCAGGCGCGTGCACGCCCGTGACGCCACGAAGCTCGCCGCCAGGTACAGCGACGACGTGAAGAGCTGCAGCCGCTGGTCGTCGAACTTGCAGTAGTTGTTCTCCCTGGCGCGGTGCTTCCGCGCGTACACCGACGGGAAGAAGCGCACCAGGAAGTCGTCCATGGCCGTCACGCCACCTGTACGTCGTCAGCGGCGAGATCGAGCACCACGAGTCAACAACAATCCGGCGATCGATCGATCCAGCAGTCTCGAAGCAGTGGGGCTTACCGGAGATGCCGATGTCGTAGCCGAACATGAAGCCGCTGGTGGCGGCGATGATGCCGCAGATCCAGACGTACCAGGTTATCTTGCCCTTGAACTCCGGGCGGTCGGCGGCGCCGGCGGGCTTGGAGACGGCAAAACCCCCGGCCATTCCTCCTCGATCGATATGATCACGGGGGCAGTTCGTTGGGGATTAGTGGGTGGATAATGGAGTGGTGGATCAGTATCACACACGTAGGCTGCTAGGGATGGAAACAGATCGAATACGCATGGAATCAAATTCGAATAGCACTTTTTACCACATTTTAACTCGAATACGAATTCGAATACAAAACGAATGTCACGGATTCGGATTCGCATTCGGATATTGACATCATTCAACTCGAAGCGACTATTCTAAAATTTAACCTAGACAAATAAGATGTCAATGCCAAGTGCATAGATAGTCAAGGCGAAATAAAATGAAAGCACTACATAATGATTCTTCATACAATACCAAATTAAACTGAAATAAAACCTAACGGCAATGGTGTGACCACTGATATGAAATTCGATATTGGAAGTACATGACACCCAACTCCAAATGAATTAAAACTAAACAAAACACTTCGGGCAGCAAGCAACCACAGGAGTTGGTAGCAGACAACAGTATGAGTAGCCAGAACAGCAAGCTCCAAGCAATGAAGACGTGAAGAACATCTGCACACGCAAAATATGATGTATTAATAACACGCATGTACAGATTTGACACAAATATCTTAGCTGCAAAGAATATCCATCCTAGAAAAATACCATCACACATATCGAAATAAGAACAATAATCATTTTTGCACAGATTTATGTGAAAATCATAAATGTCAAAACTTTAAGAATGCAAGGAAAATATATTATAGGGAAGAGCCCAGCCAAAAGTTTGATCTAATGTTAACATGTCAGATTTAACAAAGAAGGCAAAGAGTCACCTGAAGGGTAATCCTAATTGTCTTCCTCTACAATATCTATAACTGTGTCACCAACATCAACAGCACCTACACACATATATGATGATATGTAAATAAATAAATCTGGCAAGCTGAATCATCACAAATCATTTATATACCTTCACCATGGTCGACTTTATCATTGTACAAAGGTCAGTTAAATCATCAAGAATTGAGGATACAGAACTTTGATCTGAAATAAAGAGACAAAATTCATGATGAAATCACAAGTGACTAATCCAGCATGATGCATTTACTATGAAGCATAGAAAAAAACAACACCTTCCCTCGACGCTCCTACCCAATCCTTAGTGCAAACAAGAGCCTCAACAATTTGAGGGTCCAATCGGCTACGAAATTTGTTAACAATTCTTCCTCCAAGGCTAAAAGCAGATTCAGATGCTACCGTTGTTGCAGGAATAGCCAACACATCCCTTGCCATACGAGCAAGGATAGGATATTTAACACCATAGGTCTTCCACCCACTCAATATGTCAAAGTAATCATTTTCTTTCCAACTCAACAATGGATCATTGCAATACTGATCAAAATCAGACAGCTCATCACCCACTTCAATGTTGTCCCTTAGAAACGAACTCAATCTTTTTCTCTTGGGCTCCTCATTTAAGTCCACATAGCATTGAGAAGTTCTACCAGTTCTAGGTTGAGATCTTTGCACAGGGTTTGCTTCAGAACCAGCATACATAGAGGCATCGGAATCATATATCTTCTGCACAATTTTTTTGAATTCATGCATGTCGTTATATCCATAGTCATCTGACATCTCACTATAGTAAAATTCAACTACCTTCATTTTGTATCTAGGATCTAAGAAACATGCAACTGCTAGAGCAATGTTGCTCAACCCCCAATACTTGTCAAATTTCTCCTTCATGGATTTTACCATATAAACAATGAAATTGTTCTTGCTTTTGTGCCACTCTATAAGCTTGAGATTAATTTCACAAAACTCTAAAAAGAACAAGTTTGCTGTTGGATAATGAGATCCTGAGAGAAGTTTGGTAGTCTCATAAAAGATCTCTAAGCACTTGCAAAGGATGGCAGCATTTTCCCACTCATCCTGTGAAGGAGCATGTGCAGCATATTTATCAGCATTGAGTAAAATAAGCCTTTGGAAAGCCTTTTTGAAGTGAAGAGCATCTGCTAACATTAAGTAGGTTGAATTCCATCTTGTAGCCACATCTAAAGATAGACCTCTTTCTGCTATTCCAAATTCAGCAGCATGCTTCAGAAAGGCTTCTTGTTGTTGTGGTGAACTCTTGACAATAACAACTAATGTATGAATATTTGTAATAACTTTTGAAATTGTGGCAATACCATCCCTAGCAATCAGGTTAATAATATGGGCAGCACAGCGCACATGAAAGAACTTGCCACCACAGTGCAAAGAACCGTAACTCTTAAGACTTGAAATGATTGTGTCCACACAAACATTGTTTGCAGCTGCATTATCTAAGGTCAATTCAAATAATTTATGGTCAAGATTCCATGTGCCCATATTTTGCATGTATGCAGCACTCAAATCAACACCTTTATGACTTCCTTTGAGATGCATGAAGTTTACAATTCTTTTCTGTAATTGCCAATTATCATCAATGAAATGACAAGTCACACACAAATAACCTTTATTCTGATTAGAAGTCCATCCATCCATGGTGCAGCTGAAGCGACACTTCTGAGAGGCCAAATAGTCAAAAAGCTTCGCTTTCTCATCATGAAAAATGTCCATTATCCTAGTCCTAGTAGTCTTGCGGCCTGTTATTGGAAATATTGGACACACAGATTTAATGAAGTCATTTGTGTACTCATGCTCAGCAAAGCTGAATGGATACTCATGCATAATAATTGCAAGATGGTATTTTCTTATACTAGCTGCTTCATCATACGTCCAGTCAGCTCCTTTTACTTTTTTAATGTTAGATGTCTCTTTGTTCTCATCATGAAATGCATGGTAATGGTTCCATAGACGTGTAGTACCTTGCTTACTTACAGCACAAAGAACCTCGTCGCAGTAGTTGCATTCTGCCTTGATGGTAATGACAGCTACACCATCAACAGTTTCTTCTGAATGTATTTCCTTGAAATGGTTCCAAACCTTTGAAGTTCTCTTCTTTGCACCCCCTAACTTTGACAGCAGACTTTTTTCCTTTCGGGGTCTGAGTGCATGTTTCAGCACCAGCTGCACTAGTAGCATCTATATCAGGTTCTGTCTCCCTCTCACTTGCATTGGCATTGGCAGTGTCATCTGGTTCTCTTTCATTTACATTTGGCTCCATAGCCTGCAAGAAACAATTTGGTACTCTCATCAGTTCACTCTTTATCAAAGAAAAATCTCTCATAAATTCACATTTAATATATGTGCGGCTAATTAAAGTTACGGACTGCATGAAAAATTATGCACAAAAATAGTTATGGACCTGCTTATTTCTCGATGACCTGGTTCTTTTTGAAACCATGGTGGCTATTGGCCAGCTCCACTACTCCTTTTGCTCCTGAATCTTTTGTTAGACAATAGAGATGCAGATCGGATCAGTTATTATCAATACCAATTTATCGCAGCTAGGTTCAATCAATCTTGCAAGATATATCAATGAACAATCATCTGACACTTAACTGAAGAAATTCATCTGTTCTAAACAATAATGTAAAAATCAGAGATACCATGCCCTGTTCTAGTCATGCATTTCTCAGCTCCCATTTCATTTTTCCAGGACACACCAATACACAAATGACAAATTAGCACAATACGTACAGCTATAATCATTCAATATATGCAGCACAACATGACAGAAGCTCTGAAAAGAACCAGAAAGAGGACATCGGCAGCCAGCAGTGGTAAGGAATGGAAAATTTACCTTAGCAATGTGCATAAGTGACCATAACAAAATACTGACATCAAAACCATTGTCCTAAAGCAACTATGAGCCTGTTAAGCACGATGAAACTATATTTCTATATCGATACATTACTATTCACTAACTGTAGAAGCAAATCTGTAAGAGATACCCATTTGCACTAATTATCGAATTGGTGCCAAACAAAGCAGGCCAGCACGCCGGACCGACGGAGAGGGCCGCCGTCGCTCCTGCTCCTGGGACCGAAACTTGGAGGCTTGGAGCACACCAGTATGGAGGTCGGCAATTACAGTCGCAGCAGAGGCGCGGTGTTGCGCCGCCGGTGGTGGCGACGACGTGGGCGGCGGCGGCGGCCAAGCCGGTTAGGGTTCGAGCGTTTGTGGGGGGCTGGGGGCCTAGGGGACTGCCGATTACTCGATTGAGTGTATTCCTGGCTCGATTTGGTCGTGGCGCGCGGGATTCCAACGCGCGAAGCCGCGAAATCGAGCAGCGCGCGCGGGAGAGCAGCTGCGCCGCGAAATTTCTACCAGAGGCTTGGGCGCTCCGCGCTCGGCTGCTTGGGCGTCTCGCGGATACGGATACTATCCGCTTTCACATCCGAATCCGCCTAAAATTCGGATATCCGAATCTGAATCCGGATTTGCAAATCGAATTCGGATATATCCATTTTGTCTACCACTTTTAAAACGATTACGAATATCCATATAAGCATTTTAGCTGATACGAACGTCGGAAAAATTCGGATTCCATTTCCACATTTCCATCCCTATAGGCTGCTGCTTAAATAGAGGACGGGGAGAGCGATGGATAAGGCGGCGGTTGACGTGGTTCGCTGCTGGTGGGGGTTAATTTGTTGAACGGATAATAAAGGAGTAAAAGGAGATTAATAACGGTTGTGGATAGAAACCTCATTCAAAATACTTGTGGTTTGACCAATACTCCCTCTGGTCCAAATTATAGTTGATTTGACATGAATTTCCATGTATTTTTATTGAGATAGGGGAGTAGTTTTCATTTTTTTAAAAACACGTGAGAGAGATATTGTAGTAACAATTAAATTGATCAAAATATTTCACCTACTAGTAAAGTGCACGTGCGGCACGCACGTGTTTTGACGAAATTTTAAGAAAAATCTGTATTGGTTATTTTGTCATTTGTATATTGATCCTATTTGATCACGTTGCTCGCACATCTTCCTTCATAATCTTGTCCTTCTCAGCCTTTTATGTATCACCCAAGAAAGCAAATAACAAATAGAAGCTACATACTTCAGTCATGTCTAGTATCAGCAGTTTTGGAGTACCTGTGGTTGTGGTATAACCCAACATTTCATGGGGCTAACCCTTGTGGATCTATTTTATATGCTAGTCAACTCAACAAGACAGTAAATATGACAATTCTGTTTTTCCTCCCTTTAAGATTCAGGCAAAGTGTTTGTGCTGTAGCTGTAAATTTTCAGAAGAGACGCATATTTAAGTGTGTTGTAAAGCAAACCTTTGCAAATTAGAGTGCTTCAATGTAGTATAGGAGTAATAAGATTATGTTTAGAGAATCCCACAGTTATAGTTACTGAAGAAAATACCAGATTTTGTAGCTTGTGGCATATAATCTAGGGTTTTCAAGATTTATAGATCTATAATCATTGCTTTCCATAAAACCCCAAGCAAACCAACACACTTTGGGATGGCATGTAAATGGGCATGCAGCTGACGAGCAGTGTTCCTATCGTTAACGTGCAAAAGGTGGATAGGTCAACATATGGAGTGGCATTAATAGGAAGGGACCGGGGACCTACATGTCAGTTTGGGTTAGAATTGGTTATGATAGTGATCAGAAACAAACCAATAATTGAACAAAGTGTTACATGCCAGAAGCCATCAATCCCACAGTTTTGAACTAATACGAGTATATGACTAAAAAAAGGTGTGATTCTACAATAGTTACTCCGCAAATAAATACTGAAATTTGAATTAGCCTGTGAAACAGATAAAAATGGCATGGTACTTTACTGACATGATCAAGGGGGAAATAAAAAGCAAAATAAGAGCTGGAGGGATATAATCCTGATGGGAATAAACAAACAACATTTCCTAGGAACAATTTCAAACTAATATGATCTAACTTTTCCAAACATATACAGGAATAGAATATGAACTATGCTAATAAATTGTTGAAATGAGGGAAGTAGAAACCTGATCAGACCATCTTCTTGCGAGCAGAAGGCCGAAGTGTCAGACCATCTTCTTGCGAGCAGAAGGCCGAAGTGATGAACCAGATGCAGTGCATTCAGAGCATGAGCAAAGTCCACGGAGGATTGCAATGACAGCAAAAACAACAAAAGGAACATACATCTGAAGCAACTTTGGTGTTGCTTTGCCCGAACCTAACATGTGACCGAGTACTGATGATAATGCAAGAACAGAGGATCACATTGTTATTCCAAAGAAAAAAACATGCTCACATCAATTATAACATGTAGACATTCCTCCAAAGAGTCAATATTTCATTGTGACATACTGTGAAAAAAAAATTAAGTGTTGTACTACTGTATTTTGAACTTTAATCCAAGACACTGCAGTTGAGATTGAACCCCCCTAATATAAATGTAAAATGTTACACATTTTTAGCACATTTGGATCAAGGAAACCACAGTTCAGAGAGCATTAAAATGCTGGCAGTAGCTTAACATTGTCTGAAATCATAAAACAGAAGAAATACAATAGACATGCCAAAGTAATCCGAATTCTGAAAGTAACTCTCAATCACATGGGACTACAAAATAGTTTGCAACAATATCTCGTTTGACGCCAGCCAATCATATGCAATCAGCACACAAGAAATTATGTTGGGATTGCACATCAGTTGACTTTATCAAGTGTAAAGCGTGAGTCAACCATCTATCTTGGATCTGGAGCGAGGCGCAGCGTTGATATACAGAGTTCACGAAATTCTCTTAACAAGTCATGGATCGTCAGACATCAGGAATGTAAATGGAATATGCATGAGAGCTCGCGGAGACGGTGATGTACAGATGTCCGATGAATGGACTGGGGAGATCGTGAAGGGATAGCCTTTTATGCAGGTGGTTGTGTGTCGTGAGCGGTATGACAGGGTGGCGGGAGGAGGTCTTTTCGGCGGGAGGACTTGGTGAGGGCAGCGGTAGGGAGCGCGGGGAAGAGTTCTGTTGGCGTGATGTGGCTGGGGAGGAGGTCTCAAGATGCAAGCACGGTGGGAAGGACTTGACAAGGGCCGGCGTGAGGGAGGCGGGGAAGAAGTCTGGCGGTGTGGCGTGGGGGCGGGAGGAGAGAGCGGCGAGACCGGATCATGACAGCGAGCTCCTGCGACCCTATGTTCTTGAGGAGGAGGAGGCGGTTGCGGCTATCGAGGTAGTATGTTCGCCCCAGCATGTGGTCGATGGCGGTCGGGGGCCTGGAGGGTGTGGGCGTGCGCGGTCGTAGTGAGCTCACCGACGGACGGCGGAGGAACGGAGGCGGCGCCCATGTGGCGGCTGGAGCTGGCGGAAGGGTCAGCGATGGTGGCATCGTGTGCGATGTGAGGGCAAAGAAAGGGGAAGACCGGTGGCTCTCCGGTGGGGGTGGGTGGGTAAGTTGAAGTTGGGTAACAAAAACGTTATATTTTTGGCAGAAACGCTCCTCAAATTACGATTTTTATGGTCGTTCCACCTTTTTGTCATCACGCAACCTGCCGGGTGGGTCCGGCGTGAGGGGTAAGGCGGGCCCAAATTGGGTGAGAAAATTTTTCAATTCTCTTCGCTCCTTATAGTATAGATTTTATAGTCGATTTGACATGAACTTCCATGTACTTTTATTGAGCTATAGGGGAGTAGTTTTCATTTTTCAAAAAAAATACGTGAGAGAGATATTGTAGTAAAAATTAAATTGATTAAAATATTTCACTGTGCGAGATACCATTGTAACTGTAAGAACAAAAAGGTCATCTTAAAAAAGAAAAATACATAGACCTATTCTTATAGGTGGAAAAGGTGGTGATCCTCAATTCCTGATGTTGAACTATGATTCTCAAAACTTCTAGATGGTTGAGATTGAAAACTGATCTTTTTTTAGCCTCTTGAGATTGAAAATTGGTTTTTTTTTTGCAAAATACACAGTACAATAGAGACACCCACAATGCACGCACACTCACCCCTATAAATGCACTCACACATACCCTACCCCTATGAGCATCTTTAAAGACTGAGCCGTCACATTCTCAAGATTGATGAAGTCACCACAAGCGTCTCGCTGTCGACGGGAATGTCACCTACCACTGACAGCATAACGCCAATAAATCCTGATAAATTCATTCTCAGGGGGAGTCGAACCTAAGACCTTAAGTGCTACCGAGACTTTTGTAACCAGGCTACAGGCCCTTTTGCTTGAGATTGAAAATTGATGCCCCACTAAACAGAGGAGGAGAGAGATTTATGCCCATACTAATATATACTGGCCCACTAGTTTCGCCTGCCAGCCCACTAAACTTAGGAGTAAGAGAAAGAATTAGACCCATATATATACTGTATTATATACTGGCCCACTAGAGTAGCTTCGCTTGCCCTGCCGGCGGCCGCCCAATAATGCAACGATCCAATCTACCAGGGTTTTGGATGACCACCTCATCATACCAAAAAGATTGCATGGCTCGATAGTGAAATTGATTCCATTCAGCTTGCTGACCGTGCAAGTTGCATGGCACTTTAGTTCGTGAAATGAAACTTTTGAGTCCTCTTTCAAGGTCTATTAGAAGTATTGAACGTAGACTATTTACAAAAATAATTACACGAATGGACCGGAAATTGTGAGCGAATTCATTAAGTCTAATTAAGCTGTCATTAGAGATTGATTATTGTAGCATGACGTTGCCTAATCATAACATAATTAGGCTCGTTATATTTGTCTCGAAAATTAAGGGGTTGTGGAACGGGTTTTGTCATTAATCTACATTTAATACTTCTAATTAGTGTCCGAAGTTTGATGTGATGGGTAGTTGGCGAAATTTTGGCGAACTAAACAGGGCTGTTAACTTGGTTGAAACATTTGGTTGTCGGTTGAAGTACAATCAGCATGCTTGCAAAGCAGAGCAAAAGATGATGAACTCAGATTATTTCAAAATCTTGGTCATAGAACAACTCAAATGTCTTTATGTGGGTCAAGATGCATAATTAACCTTTGTAGAGTGTCTAAAACGTCAAAAGCGGCATGAACCCTCACATGATAATTGAACTTGAAATAGAACTTAAATCGTGGTTTTATGCTATGGTTATGCTTGTCATATGATTTATGGCATCTCTTTATGTCAATTGTGGGTTGGTACTTATACCTAAGTAAACCAGATGCTAATAAAATTTGATCAACTAAAAGTGCTTAATGCAGTTAACCTATTAGCCTTTTTCTTATTTAAACTTTGCATTCATATTTTCCCCACGCTTGCTAAGTATGGCATGCGCTCACCTTTGCTATAACCAATGTTCCTTAGAAGAAGATGCTATGACATTGTTGCCAAGATGATGCTAAGTTCTAGGCGTACGCAAATCCTAGTTGATTGCATATGAAGATTGGAGCCTTCATTTTTAGTATTAATAAGCATATATGATAATTAACAGTGGCAGACCTAGAGATTTTGTAGAGCCTGGGCAAGCATAACTACCAATAACAAACCATAGTTTCAAAATAGCTGATAAGTTCCAATCATTTGTAATACATTTGTAGGATGAGGAATCAACAGATTAGTTTGTTACAGTTTGCAGATAGCAGACCTGTTGTGGTGTTGTGCCTGTTGTGTGCTTTGCTTAGTTGCCTGTGTTGGTCATAGTATTGCTTGCATGGCTCTAAACGTACATGCTGGTGAACACTCGTCACCTCGTCGGAGCCCGGGCAGGTGCCCAGGGTCGCTTGGCCCTGGGTCCGCCACGGATAATAAATCTCCCTTTTTTATATTATTACTGTTGTTCACTTATGATGTATGTATGAACTAGATACTGACATGCATATAGGTAGAATTTGGTTTTGTTTTAAAATCGGGTGTGACACAAAGCTACGTATCTAAAAACCAAAATGAATAGTAATTTGGGATGGAGCGAGTACTACAATCATTGCAACAAATTAAGATGTAATATATTAGCTACATTAGAGAGTTCATCTCAAAATTTTATGTAAAGTCATCTCAAATTAAAATTATATGTCAATATACATGATACAGGCTATAGGATTTCACATATGTACATGCCCTAATGGCCTAAATGGCTTATTCATGTACTCTTGTATTATTATGTATCTATAGGATGGATAACACTATAGGATGGCACAGTACACCACAACTGTATTATTATGTATCTATTGAAGTAACGACATATATGATGATAAGTGGCCCTTTCTTTTTAATGTCATCATAGATGGTCTGGATTTAAGGGAATTAGAAATGTCCGGAAGAAAGTATACTTGGGCTAATTCTTTGTCGACACCAACTTATGAAAAGCTGGATCGAGTGCTTATTAGTATTGAATGGGAGCAACGCTACCCTTTAGCTACTGTCAACGCTTTGAGCAGGGAGATTTCCGATCATACTCCACTTTTGCTTAATTCGGGTGATGATCCAAAGAGTAAAAATCAGTCCCAACGACCTCCTTTTAAATTTGAATTTGGTTGGGTGCTGCGTGATGATTTTTTTGAGACAGTCTCAGAAGTGTGGCTGAAGGAAAATAAAGGGACTACACCCTTGCAAAAGTGGAAGAATAAGATTAGAAGGTTGAGACAGTTTTTAAGGGGATGGGCCAAAAACATGAAAGGAGCTTATAGAAAAGAGAAACAAGAATTAGTTCGGAAAGCTGATGAGCTCGACAAAAAAGTAGAGGTTGTGCTGCTAAGTCAGCAGGAACTCGACCTCAAACAAAGTATCAAAGAAAGGTTGGCTTGCCTCCTACAAGAAGAAGAACTAAAGTGGTTCCAAAGAGCCAAGACTACAAGGCTGCTGCAAGGGGATGATAATACAAAATTCTTTCACCTTGTGGCCAATGGTAAGCGTTGAAAATGTAGAATTTTCTGGTTGGAACAAGAAGAAGGCATAATTGAGGGAGATGAGAACCTTAAAAAGTACATCACAAAATACTATAAAGGTCTTTTCGGACAGCAACAAGAAAATAGCTTCTCTTTGATGGAGTCTATGACTGACGACATCCCTCAAGATAGAGGAGGAAAACGAGCACCTGATTTCAGATTTTACGGAAAAAGAAGTTTGTGATGCCATTTTTCAAATGAAGCATAACAAAGCTCCGGGACCATATGGGTTTCATGCTGAATTTTATCAGGTGTTTTGGAGTCTCATTAAGAATGACTTAATGGCCATGTTTCAGGATTTTCACTCTGGGAGTCTCCCTCTTTTTAGTCTCAACTTTGGGATAATTACGTTGCTCCCGAAGCAGAAAGAGGTGAAGAAAATTCAGCAGTACCGTCCCATCTGTATGTTAAACGTGAGCTTCAAGATATTTACAAAGGTGATCGCGAATAGATTGTCCCGTGTTGCAAGCAAATTAACTCGGCAATCCCAGACGGCTTTCATGCTAGGGAGATATATCCTTGAGGGGGTTGTCATTTTGCACGAAATAATTCACGAGCTTCATAAGAAAAAGCAAAATGGAATTATTCTTAAAATAGACTTTGAGAAAGTGTATGACAAAGTTGACTGGTCCTTTTTGCAACAAGTATTGAGAATGAAAGGCTTCTCACAGCGATGGTGTGAATGGATAAGCAAAATTGTGACAGGAGGTAGTGTGACTGTGAAGGTGAATGATGAAATGGGTCCTTTTTCTCCAAACGAAACAAGGTTTGAGGCAAGGTGATCCTTTTTCACCAGTTCTTTTTAACTTAGTGGCAGATATGTTGGCTGTCCTTATTGCCAGAGCTACTAATCATGACCAATTCGGAGGCTTAGTACCTCATTTGGTGGATGGTGAGCTGTCTATTCTCCAATATGCAGATGATATGATTCTCTTCGTGGAAGATGATATGGAAATGGCTAAGAACTTAAAGTTAGTACTATGTGCTTTCGAAAAGTTATCAGGTCTAAAGATCAATTTCCACAAAAGTGAATTATATTGTTTTGGAGAGGCAAAGGACAAGGCCAATGACTATGTTTCTTTCTTCAGGTGTAAGGAAGGGGTAGTACCGTTCAGGTACTTGCGTATTCCGATGAGCCCTCATAAGTTAGCAAACAAAGATTGGAGGGAGGTTGAAGAAAGATTTCAGAAAAAGCTTAGCAGTTGGAAGGGTAAAGTTTTATCGATAGGAGGGAGATTAGTGCTAATTAATTTGGTGCTTTCAAGTTTACCTATGTTCATGTTGTCTTTCTTTAGAATTCCTAAAGGGGTTCTAGAGAGATATAATTTCTATAGGTCAAGATTTTTTGGCAATGTGATGAGCATAAAAAAAATATTGACTTGCTAAATGGTCTATATTGTGCAAACCTAAATGTGTTGGGGGCTTGGGGATACACAGAACAAGTGCTTATTGAGCAAGTGGCTGTTTAAATTCTTAAATGAGGAATGAATTTGGCAAGACATTCTTAGAAGAAAGTACCTCAAAAACAAAACCCTGCCCCAGGTGGAAAAAAGGAAGGGAGACACGCAGTTTTGGAGTGGGCTTATGGAAGTCAAAAAAGACTTTCTGGACAGAGGGAAATTTGTTGTGCATGATGGCAATCAGACTAGATTTTGGGAGGACTTGTGGATTGGAAATAAACCCTTGATGAGAGAGTTCCCATCGCAGTATAACATTGTCCAGGAAAAAAATGCCACCGTTGCTAAAGTACTAAGTACAGTTCCTATTAGGGTCCTTTTTAGAAGAGGTTTGACCGGAAATAATTTGGCCTTGTGACAGCAGTTGGTTGGAAGAATAATGTTTGTGTGACTAGATGATTGCAAGGACTCTTTTAAATGGAGTTTGAGCAATAATTTCTCAGTGCACTCTATGTATAAGTATAACGACCTAATAAAGGGGGCTGGGTTGCCAGCGGACTGTTTGGCATGGAAAGTGAAACTTCCTCTCAAAATTAAAATTTTTCTTTGGTATCTAAAGCAAGGAGTTATTCTAACTAAAGATAACTGAAGGACCGAACTAGCGACCAGAGAGGGGGGAGTGAATGGGAGCTGATAAAAATTCTTCTTGAAGGAGATGGCTACTCCAACAAGACGAACACGGCTAGCCAATTCACGTCTCCGACTCAACTATCCAAGTTGGCCAAGACCACGTAGCCACTGGAGTGCTACTGGTCCTAGGAACCAACACAACAACCTTCCGAACCAAACACACGAAGCATGAAATCTGACTTCTGCTGTGCTGCACCGGTCAGACCGATGGCTGCGCCCGGTTCAGACCGGTGACACCGGTCAGACGATGACAGCGCCCGGTCAGCCGGTGGCTCTGATAACTGCACTGAGAAAACGTTCGGGAAGCCTCGGTGATTTCTAGGCCCACGGAACAAAACCACCTCAAAACACAACCCGCAAGGAAGAAAACCCTACACAAAGCCTAGCCAAACTCCTCGAAACCTGCCAAGAACCGACCAGCAGCAACACACGACAACAGGGAACTCACCAAGACGTTCACCTGAGGCAAATCCCACAAAAGGCTTGCACCGGTCAGACCGGTCACGCCTGGGCAGCTTGGGATGAACAGCAACCTGCGGGTCAACTCCTCCAAATCCAGCTCCGATCTCCCGATTCGCTCCACGGATTCGCACAAGACTTTGGAGATAGTAGGAACACCTCATGGACACTCCATAGCCAAGATTTGGTCCACCAAAACTTGCTAGAACAAGAGGAATCGAAGAAATTCCACCAAGAACACCTCTAACCCTAGAGGGGAGAAAACCCCAAAATCGAGCCCCTTTGCTCATGAATTTGGGAGGGGAATCAAAGGGAAAAGAACCACGAGGGGTTCATGCATACATCCCCCACCAAATCCCAAAGAGAAAGGTCTCAAAACCGCCACAAGAAATTCACCAAGAAAGGGCTCCGAAAATCACCAAAAAGGAAAAGCGGGAGAGACACAACCAAGCCTTGAGGAACCACGCCGAATCATCTATACATACCATGAAGGTTCATACAAGGTCTAGCTTGCGCGATCATCCTTCCCTCTCACAAGATCTCACCATGAAGCTCTCAAGCTAGTCCTAGAAATTCCAAAGGAAAATCAAAGAGGAAAATAGTAAAACAAAATGAGCTAGAGTTCCAAGAGATGGCAGCCATCCTCTCACCACTTGGGTTATATGGAGGCAACCGAAAGACTAAACTACCCTTACTAGATAACTAGGGATACATGCCCCTCAATGGTGAATTTAGAAGTCTTCAGATTTTCACCATCGGACGGATGCCCAGCGACCGCAACCTTGCTTAGCCTCGACGCAAGCCTTGCGATCCCGACGCGTGTCCTCGCTTCAAAGTCTCGGGCTGCGTCGTCGCTGCCGTCCGGTCGATGCTCACCACCGATCGGTCTTGACGATGCTGTGGATCAACCAAGGAACCCGGTGGTTTTCACGGTGAACCACTTGAAACCCGCGAACTCGGTGTAGCCTCCGCCAATCACCACTCTTGACTCGGCTCCCACAAAGTCCCGGCTCGACCTTGGTTTTGAGGCTCAACCAAGAAACCGTCCATGACTTCATCTTGCCGTTCTTGCCACCATGCGGCCCACTTGACTCAGCCACCGGGTCCCTCAAATCAAGGCTACTTGTCTTCTCCACACTGGAGGCCTCACCAACGACCTTTCGTGCTTGTTCTTCACTGCACCAACACCCGGTCAAGCCGCAACCTGCACCTGCAATACTTAGCCAAGAATCGGTCCACCACGTTGTCAATCACTCATCACACGAGGCGACCATCCGGTCCTCGAACCACACAGGCTCTCAATCTCCCCCTTGATTAGTGCATTGACAACACACACATTTTGGTAACCAAAGTGAAAAGGAAAAGAAAAAGAAACGACTAAAAGAAACTCCAACAAGCGATCGAAAGCCAAAGAAAGGCAAGAGCAAGATCACTTGAAGAAGACAAGTCTCGGACCCCTTAGGCAGGGCCAGCGGCTCGACACATCCGAGACAAAACCATGCTCAAGCAAAGAGCACAAACCACCAAACCAAAGCTCGAAAACCACATAGAGCTTCCCCTGCACACATGCAAGCTCCCCCTGAACCAATGCAACTCCCACAGACGAATGCATGCAAATCACATCACAAAACAGGCAGGCCTTGCTCGACCGTCAACCGGTCAGAACGGTCAACCTGAGCAGGTCGCCACCGGTCGGGCCTGATGCTCAACACACGAAACCTTCTGCATTCGGTGGGCAAAACATTGGCTCAAACTTCTCCCCTTGTTGACAATGCATGAATCAAGACAAAAATGCAAAAAATGCAACCTAGAGCTTCTCAAATAGACAAAATTCAACATAGGATGCTACACATGTCCAAATGAGCAAGTTAGATACTCTATAGCTTCGTAATGACATCAACTACAAGATCACCAAGTTTCACAACCATTGGGCGAAGCTAAGATAGAATTGAGCAATTTTTGCGAAAATTCACCTCTCATGAGCAAAGTCCTAAACATGAGCAAAACATGTCAAAATGGCAAAGCCACACAAACTTCATGCTAGGACAACCATTCTAATCATAAGACCGTCATAAACACTCACAAGCACATCATGTCATGTCAAAGCCACCGAGCCATGTGCCTACTTCTATATATGACACTTCTCATTGGTAGGCATCATGCAACGGTTTAGCACCCAAAACAAATTAAATTCAGCACATATGACATGGGAGCACATTTTCCAAGCAATTTACATTTCATTTTCAGATTTATATTTGGTACATGAAATGTCTTTGCGACAAAAAGGAACTTATGCCCCTCCACAAGATAAAGCATGGGGGCTAAACATTCATGATGGCAAATGAGCCTTATGATCAAAATAAGCTATCCAACCACAAATTAAGCATAGCCAAGCCACAAAAACATGTCAAGATCATATAAAGGCATTTACTCACAAGAGAGCATATATGTGACATTTTTCAAAAACATAGCCATCAACCATGGATATAAATCAAGATCATCAAGAGCTAAGCCAAACTAACCATAGCTTACCAAACTAGCTCACAAGGACATATATATCATACCATGGTGAACAATGTATATAGGAGAAGCTTTTCCTACACAATGCATATAATACAAAATACATGCAACCTAAGATACAAAGTTGCCTATACATCATGTTACATATGCCATGCGAAATGCAAGAAAATGCACAAAGGAAAGCTATACATATGCTACAAAGGAGCTCCCACACACCAACTCAAGAAATCAAACAAACACCAAGTTCTCCCCATAAGCAGTGAAAGTTGCTTGATCTAGGGGTTTGGTGAAAATATCGGCTAGCTGGTCATGTGTGGGTACATAGATCAAAGAGATTTTCCCTTTCTCAACATTGTCTCTCAGGAAATGATACCTCACTTCTATGTGCTTGGTTTTGGAGTGGAGCACTGGGTTCTTTGCAACACTTCTGGCATTGGTGCTATCACATTGAAGTGGGACGTGGGTATACTCCTCACCAAAGTCACTCATGGTGTATGTGATCCAAAGGAGCTGAGAGCAACAACTAGCTGCGGCCACATACTCTGCCTCGGTAGTGGATTGATCAACACTCGATTGTTTGCGGGAAGACCAAGACACCAAGGAGGAACCCAAAAACTGGCAAGTCCCAGAGGTGGACATCCTATCCAACCAACACCCGGCAAAATCCGCGTCTGAAAATCCATGAAGAGCCAAAGAACAAGACGCGGAGTACCAAAGGCCGAAGTCGGGAGTATGATGCAAATACCTGAAAATGCGCTTGACTGCTTGCCGATGCGAAGTCCTTGGAGACGCAAAAGCGCCACGAGACATACCGAGAATTGGATGTCAGGCCTCGTTGCCGTCAAGTAGAGGAGTGACCGATCATGCTTCTACTCATTACGGTCCACGTGCTCACCTTCCTCGTCCGCATCAAGAGCTGTAGTCGTACTCATAGGCGTTGCCATGGCCTTGGAGTCCTCCATCTTGAACTTCCTCACAATGTCCTTGGTGTACTTTGCTTGGTGCACGAATGTTCCTTCCTTCGATTGCTTGATTTGAGGTCGGGAAGAAGCGCAACTCACCCATCATGCTCATCTCAAATTCCTGCTCATTTCTTACGCAAACCTTGCAACCAAAGAGTTAGACGAGCCACCAAAGACAATATCATCCATGTATATCTGCACAATCAGGATCTCTTTGCCCTGCCTGAGGAGAAACAAGGTCTGATCGACCTTCCCCATCTCAAACCCTCTCTCAAACAGGAAACCCCTCAACCTACCATACCAAGCTCTAGGCGCTGCTTCAACCCATACGCCTTCCTCAACTTGTACACCCGGTGGGGGTACTTCTCACTCTCAAACCCCAGAGGCTGCCTCACATACACTTCTTCCTCTAAAACACCGTTCAGGAAAGCACTCTTCACGTCCATTTGGTGCAATTTGAACCCTTTAGCCACGGAAAAGGCTAGAAGGATCCTAATGACTTCTAAGCGAGCTACGGAGCAAGGTCTCCTCGTAGTCGATCCTCTTTCGACTATACCCTTGCGCCACCAACCTCGACTTGTTTCTCACCACTTCTCCTTTCTCTCCCTCTTTGTTTTTCCACACCCATTTTGTCCCAATCGGCTTACACCCCGGTGGAGGGTCAACCAACTCCCAAACTTGGTTTCTCTCAAAATTCTCTAACTCCTCATGCATCGAATTGACCCAATTATGATCAGATAGCGCGTGTCCAATGTCTTTGGGCTCAAAAGTAGCAACAAAAGTAGCATGAGCGAAAGTGAGAATTGTTTGAACCCTCGGCCAGTGTACGCGTTCATTGATGTCGCCGATGATCCTCGGCCGGGTGATCCACTTGAACTCGCCGGGGAGGTTCTCGCCTTGAAGCTACCTCCCCCTCAACAGCAGCTTCGCCTTGATCTGGGTTTGTTGTCGTAGGTGTGGGAGGGGGCCCGTTCTCGATCGTAGTCGAAGTAGTAGGTACATGTTCAGCCGCGGGCACCACACCGCCATCTTCATCATCTCCATGTTCATGCTCCTCCTCTCCAAAGATCTCCTCGCCAAGTTCATCGTCACCTGCACACTCAAAAACAAGCTGACTACGTGGCTGTGTCTCGTCAAAGGTAACCTCGCAAGTCTCCACCATTTGGTTAGTTTCAAGATTGAGCACTCGAAATGCTCTAGAATGAGATGCGTAACCAAAGAAAATGCCATCGACAGACCTAGCCTCGAACTTGTCCAACTTCTTCCCTTTCTTAAGAATGAAGCATTTACAACCAAAGACATGGAAGTGACTCACCTTGGGTGTGCGGTAGTGCATCAACTCATAGCATGTTTTCTTCTTGTGAACCACGAGGTAGATCTGTTGGACATATAGCCAGCGTGGTATTGCCTCGTGAACCTTCTCGAGTCCTATGCTCGTCGAGCATCGTCAAAACCATCTCGCCTGGGTCATTTTCCTTTCCACCACGCCATTACGGGGGCGTGTCTGGACTCAGCGGTGTTCAAGACCCAAGTCATGGCAAAAGGTTTCGAAGCGAGAGTTTTTGAATTCCGAGCCATTGTCACTGCGGATCGCTCGTGTGGCATCTCCGTGCCTCTCGTTCCTCAACCTCAAGACAAGATCTCGAACAAAACCAAACGTCTCCCTTTCTCTTCCGTAAAGAAAACCCACGCGCATCTCGAGTAGTCGTCCACCACAACTTGGACATACCACTTCCCACCGCGGATCGCACACGACAGGGCCAACAAAGGTCCATATGGAGTAGCTCGCATGGACGCTCCGTCATCACATCGGTGAGGGGCGGGTGAGAAGAGGCTACCATCTTGGCATGTCTACATGGCGCACAAACCAACTCTTTCTCAAACCTCAACCGTGGCAATCCTCGGACCAAATTGAGTTTACTCAAGCGAGACAAAGGTCAAAGCTCAAGTGACCCAACTTCCTACACTTCCACAACTCACTCGAAGAACTAGCCAAAAGCAACGAGCCACACGGAAGAGGCGAGAAATCCGCTCGGAACACTTGACCCTCGGGAATGACCATGCAAACTAGGTCTCCTCAAGAATTCAAAATCCGAGAACCACCAGGCTGAAACAACACCTCAAAACCCTCATCCAACAGCTGGGACACAGAAAGCAAATTGAACCCAAGAGATTGGACAAGAGTAACACGCCTGAGAGTGACCTTGTCACTTACCTTAATCTCACCTTCCGAAAGCACACGCCCTAGCCCATTGTCCCCAAAGGTGATGTATGTCTTGGACACCACCGGGACGAGACTTGAGAACCACCTCTTGTCTCCGGTCATATGCCTCGAGCAACCAGAGTCAATCAACCAAACGTTCCTCAAGTCTCCCACCTGAAATTCAAGCGAGCACATGAGTGAACAAGCGACTCGACCTTTGGGGTTAGTACCAAAAGAGTAAAACCTGTGCTGAGCCATTTGCTCCAAAGTGGGGTTAGCACAAACCAAATCATCACACCTATCAAAGCTACCACCACGAAAACCACCACTAGGGAACCACCCTGTCTAGCTGGAGGAGGACAAAAACCACGAAAAGAAGACCGTGGACCGTTCCTCCTCTCCATCTCAAAGCTACGACTCCTCCCACCCTCGTATTGAGCACGAGGTGGAGAACGTCTAGCAAGCCCGACCACCGCAAACTCTCCATGCCAACCACCAGAACCACGACCACTAGAACCGAACCGAGCATCCGCACGAGCACGGAAACCGAATCACCGCTCGGGCTGTCCGGACCGGCCGGTCGACCGGCACGGCCCGATCGGCCTGACCCGACAACACCACCTGCCACCTTTCGATCTCTCCAAGCTGAAACCGTCCTCACAATCGCCTTGGCCCTGGGCATCTGCATACGAGGCTCAAGTACACCATTGGAAGGGTGGTACTTGTCCTTGTTAGCCCACTCCTTTGCCATTCTCTCCTCACGCTTCTTCTTGAAGCAAAACTCACCCTTGTGACCATCTCTCCCACAATAGTCACAATGAAACCGTATGAGCTTCGGTTTTGGCTTGGGTTGGGGCTGCTCACTTGGTTTCTCCTCACTCGGCATCTCACCCTTCTTCTCTCCAACCACACTCTCCTTGGAACTCACAAACTTCACGGTTTTGGAAGTCATTTGTTGGGTGAGGAAATATGGGAGGATGCGGGGTTGTGTCAAGTTTGTTTTTCGATAGGTTGGGTTGGGCTTAGGAGCATAGGCATTTTTGTGGAAGGTTTTTGGTGGAGGTTGGATATCACCAATCTTCTCTCCTCCCTCACCACTACACTCTCCAATCTTATCCGACCAAGCGCTTGCCCATCATAGCTTATATGCCTCTATCATCATCCTAACTGGTTTATGACCCGACAACCAACCCATCATTTTCCTCAACTCATCATTCTCATCCTGGCGATCCACATAATGTGCAAGTTCAGTTTTTCAAAGCATGCAATTCACAAGTAGAGCAAGAAGTGGGAACAGGTTCTTTCGACTTAGCCTCAAGAGAAACAGTATAAACATGCATCTCATCAATCTTTCCATGCAAAACAGGGCAAGAAGTGCAAGCACCTAGCAAAGCAGGTCTAGACTTAATCTCAGCCACTTCAACCCTAAGCACATCTAGTTCATCACAAGTAGAGGCATGCTTATCCTTAAGACTAGTAAGATCAGCTAGGTACACAAAGCAATCACAACAATCAATCTCGCCGAAACCGCGGAGAAGCCTTAGCGAATCTATCTCAAGCTTAGCATCAAGGTTACGGGTTTCTAGCTCGACCTACTCGGTTCCTAGCATCTTCTAGTGAGGCCCTAAGCTCTTTCCTCATCTTCTTTGCCTCTCTAAGCATGTCATCGCGATTATCAAGCAACTTGCCAAGACGCTCATTCTCCTCACGCAAGAAGGGAAGCTCATCACGTACCTCATCCTCGGAGTCGGAGTCCGAGTCGCTCTGGTGACTCTTCTTGCTGCCGGAGCTACGAGCCATGCCGCAGAAGCCATCTCTCGCGTAGCAGCTCCGCCCACTCAAGTTCTTGGATGACTTCTTGTTCTTGCGCCGATCACCTTCATCTTCAGCTACTCGAGCTCGAGGAAGAGTAGGCGGAGGCTGAGTCGGCGTCGCTCGCTCATCGACCATCGCTCGGGCCTTCTCTGCGCCGTCCTTCTTCCTAGATATCGCTCGTCCTTGTGCTTGTTCTTGTGCTTGTGATCGCGCCTTGATCGGTGCTTGCCGTCCTTGTTCAGGTGCTTGTAGCCAGCGTCCTTGTTCTCCACCTTCTCCGGGACGATCGGCGAAGTGTCACAGCTTGCCGCACTGAAAGCATGTCCATGATTCTTCCTTGTATTCACCCGGTTCTCGTGCAACCTCTCGAACCGCACAGTCGGCAAGCCACTCGTCCTCTCCAAGCACGTCGAACTCCTCATCCGCAAAGTCATCAAAGAAGATGAGTACATCACGGAGGATGCGTTAGCGTTAGACTTAGCAGCTTTGCCACCGACGAGAGCAAGACTATGAGAGTCAGTCGGGCTCATAAGACGGGCAGTCATACCACGATCCAACTCAGCTGACTTGAGCTTAGAGAACAGCTCGTTCACGGTCAGGGTGTCATACTTCTCGGACTCAAGAATAGCCTCGACCTTTTTGTCCCATACGGTGCGATCCAACGAGTGCAAGAGCTTCATGGCTCTATCATGATCATCGTATGGGAGCATGGCCACATTGGCTCTCATGTTGTTCACCACAACCGTAAACCGCTGGGAAAGGGCATCGACGGACTCACCGGGGAGATGAGTGAAGTTCTTGTACTCTCTCCGATAAGTCGTGTACATCCGAGCCTGAACCTGAGCATTCCCAGCATGAGCATCCTTCAATTGCACCCAAATCCTACAAGCTAAGTCCTCTGTGTGAACGCGATCGAATTCAGACAGACACAGAGCACGAAACAAGTAGTCGATCGCCTTGTTGTTGGCATCGAACATATCCCTCGATCCTGGAGCAAGGAAGTTAATCGGATGAACATAGTGTTCACCGTAACGTCCCAAAGGATCGACCCTTTCCAGGAACGCAGCCATCCGTCTACGCCACATCGGTAGTTCTTCCCATCGAAGTGGAGGACCCGACCCGTTCTGGTATGCCATCTTTGGATCTTAGACTAGTTAGAGCCTCGAAGACCGAACCAGCTCGATACCAATTGAAGGACCGAAGGCTGCGAGAGGCGGGGTGAATGGGAGCAGATAAAAATTCTTCTTGAAGGAGATGGCTACTCCAACAAGACGAATCGCTAGCCAAATCACGTCTCCGACTCAACTACCCAAGTTGGCCAAGACCACGTAGCCACTGGAGTGCTACTAGTCCTAGGAACCAAAACAACAACCTTCCGAACCAAACACACGAAATGCAGTGAAATCAGACTTCTGCTGCCGGTCACCGATGGCTACGATGACCCGGACGGTGGCCGACAGCGCCGATCGTCAGGCGGTCAATCTGAGCGAAAACGTTCGAGAAGCCTCAGTGACTTCTCTAGGCCCTGGAACAAAACCACCTCAGAAAACACAACCTGCAAGGGAAGAAAACCCTACACAAAGCCTAGCCAAACTCCTCGAAACCTGCCAAGAACGGACCAGCAGCAACACACGACAACAGGGAACTCACCAAGACGTTCACCCGAGGCAAATCCCACAAAAGGCTTGCACCGGTTAGATCGGTCAAGAGCACCGGTCAGACTAGTCACGCCTGGGCAGCTCGGGATGAACAGTAACCCGTGGGTCAACTCCTCCAAATCCAACTCCCGATCTCCCGATTCGCTCCACGGATTCGCACAAGACTTTGGGGATAGTAGGACCACCTCATGGGCACTCCATAGCCAAGATTTGGTCCACCAAAACTTGCTAGAATAAGAGGAATCGAAGAAATCCCACCAAGAACGCCTCTAACCCTAGAGAGGAGAAAACCACAAAATCGAGCCCCTTTGCTCACGGATTTGGGAGGGGAATCAAAGGGAAAAGAACCACGAGGGGTTCATGGATACATCCCCCACCAAATCCCAAAGAGAAAGGTCTCAAAACCGCCACAAGAAATTCGCCAAGAAAGGGCTCCGAAAATCACCACAAAGGAAAAGCGGGAGAGACACAACCAAGCCTTGAGGAACCACGCCAAATCATCTATACATACCATGAAGGTTCATACAAGGTCTAGCTTGCCGACCGATCATCCTTCTCTCTCACAAGATCTCACCATGAAGCTCTCAAGCTAGTCCTAGAAATTCCAAAGGAAAATGGAAGAGGAAAATAGCAAAACAAAATGAGCTAGGGTTCCAAGAGATGGCTGCCATCCTCTGTGACAACCCGCCCAGGATAATACCGTACTATCGCCTAAACCAATCCACTTTGGCCATTAAGCGACAGTAAAGTATCATCCCCTCATTAGTTGCCGGGTTAACGCCCGGTAAATCACTTGGATAACACACAGAGGATCGAACATATGCATTAAAACTCACGCGAAGGCGAGTCCAGAGTACATTACACAAATTAAATCCAAATTACCCCTAAGGGTTTAATTATTACAAACCATTGTTCATGACAAGATAAGTAAAGGTTCAGAGTTCGAAAACAACGGAATAAAATAAACTACGAAACGATAGACATCACAGGACACCGTCCGTGATGCCATCACTCGTCGCCATCCACCCATTCCAGCCTCCCACGTGGAATCTCACCAGGCCACACAACACCTGCAACAACATTTTTAAAGCAAGGCTGAGTATACTAATACTCAGCAAGACTTAACCATCGGGTGATAACTACATCACCAAACTCTAGACACGAGAGGCTTTTTGGCCGGTGGAGTTCTTTTGCTGAAAAGCAACAAAGAGTATGTCCTTACATTCAATATTTTAGCTCAAATTCTAGTTAATTAGCATTTCTACGTGAGCCATCTATTGCAATCAAAAGTTGTACAGTACAATTAAATCAAGCTGTAGTATTCAACAAGTTCCATCATTAAGGGATATCATGGCCAGTTGATTAAGCAGTCTCCGATAACGGTGAGAGGCCAACAATCGATTGATTTATAACCTTGCAAGGTAAACCTAAACACCGGAGGGTGCCCTCACATGGACAACCACCAAAGTGTTCCCAAAAGTCCTCGGCTTGGGATCTAATCTTCTTGTCCGGGTACACGGCTATCTCGGCGTGCCCACTTAGGCACCCAACTTCACATGTACCCACCTCCCGGTAGCTAGCCGGGCAGGTGATTACTCAAGATTAGTAATAGTAAGTTCCCGCACCATCTCATTAAGGTACTAGACTTACCGGTCCCATTCCCGACAAGTGCTTAGTATGCGTTCAAAAGCTTAGCCCACGAAAGCCAATGGAGACCAATCCCATGCTCTTACCACATGAGCGATCCATTTATAAAGATCTTATGATTCCAACATAAGAACCTATTCTCATGAGTGACGAACATCACTCGACTTCTACCGTCCTATAGCACAGTAGCTATCGACCTAGCATACTAGTAAAAAGAACATAGGTACCTAGGAACATGCATCTAGGGTTTCAATTCAACTCTGAACGTAAATGCACAAACATAGCATGTAATTGCAATATTTTAAAAGAGGGGTTAATGATCCGGGCTTGCCTTGGGCAAGGTTGGCCTTGGGCCCTTCGGACTTTGGTCCGTGTCTCGAGCTATGTCCACGTCATCGCAGCTCACCGTCGGCTCCTCCGCTCCTCCTTCCCAAAGAGCGTATAGCTACCGTCGGGAAGATCTACACGAGGATGCAAATGCAAGATTTAATTGATGGTTTTTAATTTAATTAATTACAAACAACAAATGACAACCATGGGGTGCATGGTTGACCACATTCACCTAGATAAGAATACATTCAGCATACTTTTCCAATAAAGGAACAATATGCGGTTCTTTATTAATTAATCTTTTTGATAGTGACACACATTTATGTAAATAAATTAATTTAAATTCACAAAACTACAAAGGGTTGGTCTTAAGCTTCTTAGCATGTTTTACCTCACATACACCAGGTCATTAGGTGTGTGCTGGTGATTTTCCAATTTAACTTTACTATTAAGCTTAAAAAGGCTACCATTGCTTTTATTCATAAAATAAATTAATAAAATTTAGTGGAAGTGTTTATGAAGCACTACAAACCTATACAAAGCCACTGCACACACATGCACACTTAGGAGAGCTATGAATTAAATATACTGAAAAAGACAAAAGCTAGCTACCAAAACATGATAAATGCATATAAAAAAATAAATAAGCATCAAAAGGATCCCAACTTTCTCACACATGGTCTCTGGTCCAAATCTAAGCTAGGCATGCAACAAAAACACTTAGAGCTACTATAGATCTTGGGTTATGCAATTACATTGAAAATCAAGAATATTTCAAGAATAAATATTTATGACAAATATAAAATTGTGATTAATTCACCAGAGGTGTTTTTATGCATAGAAAGATCACATGCAGAAGTTGAGCCCAAAATTCTAATTATTTATAGCTACAAAAATCATTTAGACAGATTTAGCATAAATACAAAATAATTCATAATAAAAGATCTATGCAGTAACTTTGTGCAATTTTTGGTACAGAAGCTAGGAATGGTATAACACAGATCATATCCAAAATTCAGCTTGAGATCATCGGTAGATTTTGAATTACAACAGATCTAGGTTTATCAGTTTTCTATTTTTCATGCAAAAACTAACAGGCAAAAGTATGGTCAAGCTTTACAAACGTTGTAGGTTTCTTCACAAGGAATCCAACAAAATTGAGTTTTCAATTTTCTGATTTATCTACAATTTTCTACGGATTTTACAAGAATCAGCATAAAGGCTACACTATTGAAGATCCTGATTTTCAAGAAGGTCCCTGGAAAGTTTTTCAGATTCACAAATATACCCTTGCTTTGCAGATCGGCCCTTGGAAAGAAAGTGCCCCTTGCAATTGGGTCCCTAGCCCGCCGGCGGTTCGGTATTCGCGAGGGGCTCACGGACTTGGCCGGGAAAGAGGCCAGAGGGGAGGGGGAGCTCACCCGCGACCGGTTTGTGGCCGGAGATGGGGGCGGGACACGGTGCGGCGAGGGACACTGGCGGAACACGTGAGTGCTAGAGCTCGAGGGTGATGTGGAGGTGCTGGAGTGGTCAGGCGGCAAGGTTTGTGCCAGGGAGGCAGAGCTCGGCTCGCGGGCTCCAATGGCGGGGTGGCGGCGAGCACAGGGAGGTGGCAGGCGCGCAGGGGACCGCCCTGTGGTTTTTATAGGTGGCGCGCGGGGAGTTTTGCTTCGATGCCGGAGGGGAAGGAGGGTTCGCCAGGAGGCGCGCGTGGACCGGCGTCTTGGCGCGGCCGAGACGCGTGAGCACGTGGGTGGTCGACACGCGGCACAGGCACGGGTTCCAATGTGGCTCGGGGCGCGAGGCCTCGGGGACACGGGTCTCGGGATACGGGCCGGTGGGGCCCGAACGCCGAGGCTGCGCGGTCACAGTGGCCGCACGCACTGCGCTGTGTGGCTGGAGTCGACGTCGTCGACGCGGCATGGCCCAATTTTTGTTCCACTTAACTGCTTTTGACCGGATTTTTCTCCAAAAACCTAAACTAAAGTGCACCCAAGTGCAAATAGCAAAGTTGTAGATTAAAGGTCCCTCTACAACTTTTACAAAGGCTGACCTATGTTTTGCTCAATGGTTTGAGCACAAACTGTAGGCAAAGTTGCTGGTTTTCATGGCGCCGGTGAACAGTGAAAGCTGAGTTTGACTGAGATTTTCACCACTTCCCACTCAAAATCTCACATGCCGCCAATTATGAAAAGTGTGTCCCTCGAAAAGACGAACAACTTTTATATTGGCCAATTTTGAAGTGTTAAATGAAATTTGGAGAACGCGGCAAAAGTTCCAGAAGGGGTCCAAAGACATTAGGGTTTTGACCAACCTTTGACTAGGGTTTGACCAAGGTTTGACCACAAGGGTGTGTTGACTCGATTAAGAGGGTCATTAGTGATTGTTGACTGGGTTTTCGAGGTGATGACCCAGGTTGACCAAGGTTTGACCAATGTCAACAGGTTTGACTCAGTTGATGCGGCCATTAGCACTAATGATGCTAATCAAAAACCTGGGGCGTCACAGCCTACCCCTCTTAAAAAGAATCTCGTCCCGAGATTCGAAAATAAAGGACAAAGTAGGGAGGTGTTCTCGGATAGATATGTTATCCAAGAATTTAAGCTGGCCTTGCTTCACTTGAAAGATCGGCTGCTTGCCGTGATTGCCTTTAGTTGCTCCATGATTCGATTACATTCGGCTTGGTGCTTGGGGTTCGCACTCATTTGCATAATGCCCCGCTGTCTGATTTGTAGCAAATGCGGGGCGGGAGTTTCTTAAGCTTTGAAACTTGTTGCTGATCCTTCCGGTACTGGAAAATTCTCGAAGGCTTATCTTGGGACGGGGTCACTCTCCAGTGTCCAGATGAAGAGGGTTGTGAGGACTCATGGGAATTCTTCTTGGCGAAGCGGAACTTCTTTCCCATTCGTTCTTCTAACATCTCAGCTTGAGAGCGAGTTTCATTTTCGAGGAGCCGGTCGATCTTGCCGATGTCGTAACTTCGTTTACCCTCACGTGGACGAATTTCCTTATAGGTAATTCCCCACTCACTTAAATCCATCTCGGAGAATACTCGCTTGTTGCTCCGACTTTTTCTCTCTTCCTTCCTAAGGTCCATTGGTAGTTTCGAGGATGGTGGGAATGACGAGAAGAGCTCAGGGTATCCACCCTCTAGGCTCGAGATTGCAACTAGGAGGATTTAGCAAGAGCTTCTACCGATCCTCTGTTTGCTCCTTTCTTGATTCCTCGGATTTGGAGGGTATGATCATGGATTGATAAGCGATGGAGGACTCTCATACCTTGACTTTTAGAGAACCTTGACTGCTCACGAAAAACTCTACTTCTTCAACTTAGCTGGTTGATTTGATTTGATCCTAAGAGAACGCTGAGAGTGGACGGAAAGAGACCAAGTTGAAAAGTGATTACCAAAACAGATTTCTACGAAGAAAAGGAAGGCTAGTAAAAGATTCCCGTAACATCTTTTGGGAGCAACACGGGGTGATTTATTGGTCAAGAATTTCCCCATACTCGGTCGAGGTGGTTCCTCAGAACAGTCTAGGAAGATGAATTCATAGAGGGCATTCGCAAGGAATGGCTTACGAATAAAAGATAGGAAATATATGGAAGACAAGGTAGTATGGGAACTTCAGAACAATCTTGCTCACATGTTATTTAACTTGTGAATTTGGGTGGGATCGACTCATTACATTACGGTGCAATGATTTTAAAAGTGGGTGTGATGCACATGCTTATGAAGGCATGATGCACATGCTCATGCGGTATGGGGCTCATGATGCATGTTAGCATGACTCGGTTACCCACCAAACGAGTTAGTGATTGAGATGACAATCATAGGTTGAGAAGGAGTATATGTGTGGCGAGTCGCATTCTCACAACCAAGATACCTAGCGCTCTAGTGGCAATCATATGGCAGCCAAGACATGAAGCCCTAGGTTCCGTCGCGGCACCTTTAGTTATGGGACAACAACATCACCAATCATAAGAAGGATAGAGAAGGAACATTGAAATCTTCCATGCGTATGCACGTTAGTTCACCCAAGGTTCCCAAATGCACGTGCTATGCAAATGCATACCCAAAAATTTGACATTTTTTTTAATTCAAAATTTTGTGAGCAAGATCAAGAAGAATCAGTTCAAGATTGAAAGATCGAAGTAATCCAGGCAAGGATATCAATACAAAGAATAGCTCAGTACTCCAACATGTATAAACACCAGGGGGTGGAAGGGATACATGTCGATGGAGATAACATTTTGACAGGCGGAGATGATAACTGAAGATTGAACTCTAAGATCCAGACATTACCCAATTGACATGGTAGAATAGAAAAAGTTCTTTCCTCATGATGGGAAAAAACTGGGGTAGTCGTGTGTACAAAGGTACAACTGCATGTTAGAACTCGAAATGAGCATACATACATAATGACATAAAGTTCTGGCAGTTGTGAACAAAAATTCATAACTTAAAAACCAGTGCTCCAAAAATTCCCCAAATTTATGTAGCAACTCAGCAAGGTTATGAGGCTCATTTTTGGTATGCAAAGGTTGATCTAGAAAGGTTAGGAAGGTGCTTCAACTAAGCAAGGTTTCAGATTTGGCTCCCGGAAAAACAGCAAGACAGGGGTTCACTAATCCGAGTATAACTTGAGATATACAAAAGCTATGACCGTGAACTTTTGCGAGCAGAAACTAGATTAGATATGGAGCAACTTTGGTAGAGATCACCTAGGCAAATTGATTTTGAACAAGGTGCAAAAATCAAGCAACAGCCCTATCAGATTTTGGACAGCAACACATTTACACTTGAGAGGCTATGCAAGAAAATACACACTAGCAAAATTTCCTTAGAGAGCACATAAAACATGTAAAGGGTTCAGTTTTAAGTTTCCACAATTCTTAGCATGATGCAAGACGTCCTATTCGTCCTCACTCGGCGATCAAGCCAAAAAAATCGAAGTTAGCGCCGGTGGCAAGGCATGTATACGTTTCTCCCTATAATAACTAGTCGGGAACTAGTCGATGCTCACTTAGCGACTTCACGAACGTGGTTAGTGTCCTGCAGAAGATCACGAACACATCGAACCTTTCGTGCCAGCACTCACGAAAGCGTCCACATACATTACCGTTTACTATAGAAACGGCATCCATGCATCAAGCCGCTGCATGGACAGCGTCCAACCTTAGATACCCTCCTTTGGAATGGAGTGCATCCTTGCCTCGCATATACACATTGCGGAACGTCCACGTATGGCAACACGTGGCGAGACACAGACGCGACGGTGGGTTCCCATTGGATTAAGTCCCATCCATCCCTCACATGACTCTCATGTGGTACTACCACGTATGGCAAAACATGATGAGATGCAGACGCGACGTGGGTTCCCATTAGAATAGGTCCCATCCATCCCTCACAGGACTTTCCTGTGGCACCACCACGTATGGCAAAACATGACGAACTAGTATGGTTGTACATAAAGTAAGTTCTGACAAGAATAAAATATGCTGGAAGTTAGCAAAATAAACCATAGATTTGTAAGCCACCTGAAAGAACCCAAAAATTCCCTCTAGGGCCTCTCGATCTAAATCCATCCTTAACGGACGAACGTATTTTGCAAATCCAAACAATCTTGGCAAATTTTATTCAAACCAGTGATTAAGGTTGTTAATTAAACTCTGGTGCATATAATCGCTCTGGTACCAGCTGTGACAACCCGCCCAGGAAAATACCGTACTATCGCCTAAACCAATCCACTTTGGCCATTAAGCGACAGTAAAGTATCATCCCGTCGTTAGTTGCCGGGTTAACACCCGGTAAATCACTTGGATAACACACAGAGGATCGAACATATGCATTAAAACTCACGCGAAGGCGAGTCCAGAGTACATTACACAAATTAAATCCAAATTACCCTAAGGGTTTAATTATTACAAACCATTGTTCATGACAAGATAAGTAAAGGTTCGTAGTTCGAAACAATGGAATAAAATAAACTACGAACGATAGACATCACAGAGGCCGTCCGTGATGCCATCACTCGTCGCCATCCACCCATTCCAGCTCCCGTGGAATCTCACCGAGCCACACAACACCGCAACAACATTTTTAAAGCAAGGCTGAGTATACTAATACTCAGAAAGACTTAACCGTCGGGTGATAACTACATCACCAAACTCTAGACATGAGACGCTTTTTGGCTGGTGGAGTTCTTTTGCTAAAAAGCAACAAAGAGTATGTCCTTACTTTCAATATTTTAGCTCAAATTCTAGTTAACTAGCATTTCTACGTGAGCCATCTATTGCAATCAAAAGTTGTACAGTACAATTAAATCAAGCCGTAGTATTCACCAAGTTCCATCATTAAGGGATATCATGGCCAGTTGATTAAGCAGTCTCCGATAACGGTGAGAGGTCGACAATCGATTGATTTATAACCTTGCAAGGTAAACCTAAACACACGGAGGGTGACCTCACATGGCCAACCACCAGGCGGTTCACAAAAGTCCTCGGCTTGGGATCGAATCTTACTGACCCGGGTACACGGCTATCTGGCGTACCCCGCAAGGCACCCAGCTTCACACATGTACCCACCTCCCGGTAGCTAGCCGGGCAGGTGATTACTCAAGATTAGTAATAGTAAGTTCCCGCACCGTCTCATTAAGGTACTAGACTTACCGGTCCCATTCCCGACAAGTGCTTAGTACGTTCAAAAGCTTAGCCCACGAAAGCCATTGGACCGGAGCCCAATCCCATGCTCTTACCACATGAGCGATCCATTTATAAAGATCTTATGATTCCAACATAAGAACCAATTCTCGCGAGTGACGAACATCACTCGACTTCTACCGGGTCCTATAGCACAGCAGCTATTGACCAAGCATACTAGTAAAAGAACATAGGTACCTAGGGATCATGCATCTAGGGTTTCAATTCAACTCCTGAAACGTAAATGCACAAACATAGCACAGGTAATTGCAATATTTTAGAAAGAGGGGTTAATAATCCGGGGCTTGCCTTCGCTGCAAGGTTGACCTTGGGCCCTTCTGGACTTTGGTCCAGGTCTCGAGCTACGTCCACGTACTGCAGCTCACCGTCAGCTCCTCCGTCTCCTCCTTCCGGCACGAGCGTATAGCTACCGTCGGGAAGATCTACACGAGGATGCAAATGCAAGATTTAATTAACGGTTTTTAATTTAATTAATTACAAACATCAAATGACAACCATGGGGTGCATGGTTGACCACATTCACCTTGATAAGAATACATTTCGCATACTTTTCCAATAAAGGAACAATATGTGGTTCTTTATTAATTAATCTTTTTGATAGTGACTGTGCACACATTTATGTAAATAAATTAATTTAAATTCACAAAACAGCAAAGGGTTGGTCTTAAGCTTCTTAGCATGTTTTACCTCACATACACCAGGTCATTAGGTGTGTGCTGGTGATTTTCCAATTTAACTTTACTATTAAGCTTAAAAAGGCTACCATTGCTTTTATTCATAAAATAAATTAATAAAATTCAGTGGAAGTGTTTATGAAGCACTACAAACCTATACAAAGCCACTGCACACACATGCACACTTAGGAGAGCTATGAATTAAATATACTGAAAAAGACAAAAGCTAGCTACCAAAACATGATAAATGCATATAAAAAAATAAATAAGCATCAAAAGGATCCCAACTTTCTCACACATGGCCTCTGGTCCAAATATAAGCTAGGCATGCAACAAAAACACTTAGAGCTACTATAGATCTTGGGTTATGCGATTACATTGAAAATCAAACATATTTCAAGAATAAATATTTATGTCAAATATAAAATTGTGATTAATTCACCAGAAGTGTGTTTATGCATAGAAAGATCACATGCAGAAGTTGAGCACAAAAATATAATTATTTTTAGCTACAAAAATCATTTAGACAGATTCAGCATAAATACAAAACAATTCATAATAAAAGATCTAAAAAGTAACTTTGTGCAATTTTTGGTACAGAAGCTAGGCATGGCATATAACACAACATATCCAAAATTCAGCTTGAGATCGTTGGTAGATTTTGAACTACAACAGATCTAGGTTTATCAGTTTTCTATTTTTTATGCAAAAACTAACAGGAAAAATTATGGTCCAGCTTTATAAAAGTTGTAGGTTTCTTCACAAGGAATCCAATAAAATTGAGTTTGCAATTTTCTGATGTTTCTACAATTTTCTACAGATTTTACAAGAATCAGCATAAAGGCTACACTATTGAAGATCCTAATTTTCAAGAAGGTCCCTGGAAAGTTTTTCAGATTCACAAATATACCCTTGCTTTGCAGATCGGCCATTGGAAAGAAAGTGCCCCTTGCAATTGGGTCCCTAGCCCCTGGCGGCGGTTGGGCATAATTCGGCGAGGCTCATGACTTGGCCGGAAAGAGGCCGAGGGAGGAGATCACCATGACCGGTTTGTGGCTGGAGATGGGGTGGGGACGGCGCCGACGAGGGGACACGGCGACGCCCGGCGGCGGTGGCTGCTGCGGCGGGATTTCCGGCGAGGAGACCGGCGGGGTAGCCAACACGTGAGTGCTAGAGCTCGAGGGTGATGTGGTGGAGGTGCCGGAGTGGTCAGGCGGCAAGGTTTGCGCCCGAGGCAGAGCTCACCGCGGCTCCAATGGCGGGGTGGCGGCGAGCACAGGGAGGTGGCAGGCGCGCGCTGGGACCGGCCCTGGTTTTATAGGCGCCGGGAGTTTTGCTTGACGCCGAGGAGGAGGGTCCGGCCGGCGAGGCGCTTGGGGCGGTGTCTTGGGTCGGCACTGGCCGAGCACGCGGCGGTCGACACGCGCACAGGCGCGGGTTCCAATGTGGCTCGGGTGCGCGAGGCCTCGGGACGCGTGGTCTCGGGATGCGCGGGCCGGGTGGGGCCGGACCTTGAGGTGGCGGCCTTGTGGCCCGTGGCGCCTTGGCTGGGCGTGACGTCAGCCCTATTTTTGTTCCTTAATCGCTTTTGACCGGATTTTTCTCCAAAACCTGAACTAAAGTGCACCCAAGTGCAAATAGCAAAGTTGTAGATTAAAGGTCCTCTACAACTTTTACAAAGGTCGACCTATGTTCTCGCTCAATGGTTTGAGCACAAACCGCAGATGGTTTTTCATGGCGTCGGAATTGAACGGATGAAAAGGCCCAGGTTGGTAGTGATTTTCAACACTTCACTCAAAATCTCACATGGTAATTATGAAAAGTGTGTCTCTCGAAAGATGAACAACTTTTATATTGACCGATTTTGAAGTGTTAAATGAAATTTGAAGAACGCTGCAAAAGTTCCAGAGGGGGTCCAAAGACATTGGGGTTTTGACCAACCTTTGACTAGGGTTTGACCACAAGGGTGTGTTGACTCGATTAAGAGGGTCATTAGTGATTGTTGACTGGGTTTTCGAGGTGATGACCCAGGTTGACCAAGGTTTGACCAACGTCAACAGGTTTGACTCAGTTGATGCGGCCATTAGCACTAATGATGCTAATCAAAAACCTAGGGCGTCACACCCTCTCACCACTTGGGTTATATGTAGGCTACCGAAAGACTAAACTACCCTTACTAGATAACTAGGGATACATGCCCCTCAAGGGCGAATTTGGAAGTCTTCAGATTTTCACCATCGGACGGATGCCCAGCGACCGCATCCTTGATTAGCCTCGACGCAAGCCTTGCGATCCCGACGCGTGTCCTCCGCTTCGAAGTCTCCGGACTGCGTCATCGCACGCCGGTCACACCGGTACCCACCGTCGATCGTCCGATGTCGCCGCACTTGGCTTTGTGGATCAACCAACGAACCCAGTAGTTTTCTGGTGAACCATTGGAAACCCCGCGAACTTGGTGTAGCCTCCGCCAATCATCACTCATGACTCGGCTCCCACGAAGTCCCGGCTCGACCTTGATTTTGAGGCTCAACCAAGAAACCGTCCATGACTTCATCTTGCCGTTCTTGCCACCATGCGGCCCGCACTTGACTCCGCTGGCCACCAGGTCCCTCGAACGAAGCCTACTTGTCTTCTCCACACCTGGAGGCCTCACCAGTAATGACCTTTCGTGCTTGTTCTTCACCTGCACCAACACCAGTCAAACCGCAACCTGCACCTGCAATACTTAGCCAAGAATCAGTCCACACCACGTTGTCAATCACTCATCACACCAGAAACGACCCACCATCGGTCCTTGAACCACACAGGCTCTCAATAACTTTGCTAAGAGAAAGTGGAAAGGGTGTATTCGTTGTTGTTTCTGTAGCACAAATGAAACCATACAACATCTGTTTTTTGAGTGTCATTTGCCACGTTTAATATGGAATGTGGTTTGTATGACTTTTGGTACAAACCCACCAAGTAGTATTGCAGACCTCTTTGGGCCTTGGCTCAAGAGTTTTCCCTTTAAGATGAGAAACCAAGTGTTAATTGGTACATCAGCCCTATGATGGGCGTTATGGCTATGTCGCAACGATGTGGTTTTCCAACGATCAAAGAGTAACTCATGCTTGCAGGTTATCTTCAGGGGAACGCACTGGATGCGGTGTTGGGTGCTTCTATCTAAAGAGGAAGAGAGGCTCAAGCTCACCAAAGGATGTCAGAGCTTAGAGGTCACAGTAATGGACATCATGAGCAAGGCGGGGTGGAACATTTTTAAGAGACTTGAGAACTAGAGTTTATCTAGGCTGTGGTGTTTTTGTTCGGGGATGTGTTTTCTCTCTTGTATCGGTTTGCTCTAAGTTAGTGTACACCTTACATGCTGCTTGGTTCTCTTTTATTTGGTTGTACGTGATCAGACATTGATTGCAGAGACCGGATCTTTATCCTTAATCTAAAAAAAATGAAGTAACTGAACTTTTTACAAACAAAATACAGGATATCTAACAATACCAGACAACTTTGTACCATGCATATATAACAAACCACACACATGGTTTTAAGCAGAGAAACATATCAAATTCCCTCAAATCTGTGCGGTATGATAAACAGAGTAGTCCTGCTCCTGCGATTGACCTATGGGATGATGGTGCATCCTGTTGCCTGCATTTTCCAATGAGATCTGTCTTCTGGTGGCAATCTCAAGCGCGGTTGTCCGACTCCTTTCCAAATTACTGTTTGCAGATCCGATATAACCAGTGCTGATGGGACTGAACCCTTCCGGTGGCCATACAAACCCTCGAGGTTCGTCCCATCATCTCTCCTTTTCCATAGCTGGAAGAACGACGGGAGGATGAAGGACCCGTTGTAATTGGAGTAGTTGAACGCCGAAGAAATTGTATTGTTGAAATTTACAAGGAGCACACTCGAGTTGATTCTCGACGAGTTGTCTTCGACGAAGAGGGAGCCAATTTGAAGCATTGTGTCTAAGGTGATGTTCCTAGTGGCGGTCCCCCTCCGATCATCGCCGTCGGAGGAGCAGGAGGTGGAGAGAAGTAGGGAGCACATGATCATGAGTAGCAAAAGGACAGGAGGCAGCGAAACAAGCTTATGAACCTGAAAGCAGCAGGCCATCCTTAGCTTCTTGTCGTATAGCTGATGGCTGCTTTGCCAATATACTTCCTTGTTCAAAGCGATGCTTTTTATACACACAAAAGAGAAGGAAGATAGATGCTGCGCGCTAGCAGTGGCAACAATGAACGAAGATGCAGTCGTACTTCAAGGTAATGCGTCGCATCTTTCGCGGAAAAAAAAGAGATACTCTTCTAGGTTGAAAAGGGCTGTACGCTACGTACTGCACGTAAGAAACGGAACGATTACTCCACACGTTAATTGGAAATTGTCTCCCCTTACCACGCGTAGAAAGTAAAACGGATGACGGTGAAGGAAGCATCCAGGATCGTCCCACTGTCGCTCTTTTCCCGTAACTGCGGGAAGAGCGACGGGAGAACGAAGGACCCGTTCTCAAACGAGTGGAACGCCGGAGAAATTGATGTTATTGAAAGTGTGAATGGGCTTACTACCTACTAGAGCCATTACTCGCACTACTACGAGAGCGACGGGAGGACGAAGGACCCGTTCTTTTTTTAGAGAGAGAACTATTGGTGGTACAAAAACAGTTTGACACGAAACGACAAAAAGAAAATAAATTACAACGAAGAGCTTTCTCGTCTTCTTCCTTCGATTGTTCGTCGTCCACCAAAGTTTGAAAAGCACACTAGAAAGGCAGCAAGAGAAAGGAGCACATAAAAACTACTTGCTGCTTACAACGAGATCTAGCAACCGTTGAAAGAACATCGACCGGGGAAACAACCCAAGCAACACACGCTTGCAATACTTCACCACCAAAACAGAGGGTTGAAGAAACCGGAACCGAGGAATAGATCAAAGTTACCACAACAAAAGCCATCAACTGCATCTCCTGGTTGACACACCAACTGCACATATCTGAAGAGAAATTGTAGATCTGACTGAATCAACACACAGTAGCCCTTCGTCGGTGTCGGATCGGACGTCGTCTATGTAGGGAGGGTTCGGAGAGACCTTATTACACAGTGTCATCATCGCCACCACAACAATGATGTTGCTGGAATACCAAATCTGAACTAAAAACTAGATCAATCGAAGAAGGGAACGGGTTCCCACTCCTCCACCAGTGAGATCACCGGAGGGAATGGGGAGGGGAACCGACAGAGGCTCGCGAGAAGGCGCTGGCGACTGTGGAAGGAGTTGCAACGCAGGGGCAGTTTGCAGTTTTCCCCACAATGGATGTCATGAAGGACCCTTTCTCAAACGAGTTGAATGCCGGAACAATTTATTGAGGGCGTCTCCTTTTTTCTAAGGATGGATTCGGATTGGATATGCACCGGTACAAATTCAAATGTCACTATTTACCACATTTTAATTAGAATTTGGATACGAATACAAAACGGATATTTCGAATTCGGATTCGCATTCAAATAATCACTCGATTTATAGCATAGAGTCATAACGAGTATCAATTTCATTTGTCGATGGTTTTATAATTGATCAAATCATGTTACAAGTATAGAGCAAATTATAATCATTGTACATAACAGATATCTTATTTCAAATAACATATATATATATAAATTAATATCATAATAAATATAAAAAAGTATTTTTGTAAATATATAAACATCTTTTAATAGTAAAAATAAGTACATAAATACATTTAAATATAATTTATTTATTTGCTAAATAATATAATGTATTTAACATTACTATGATTAGCCACATTAAAACTAATTAGAAAAAAGATCATTATATAATCTAATAATATAAGGTTAACATAGTTAGTTAGTTGCCATATATATAATTTTAATAGTTAAAATGGTGGAAATAATTATTATATTAGCAATATTAAAATTAACATCATTTGTAATTAGTATTTAGTAATATAAATAAAATTTAGATGGCTTCTATGGGTACTATATTCTCTACGAATACGAATAATGTCAGATATGTCGGATAATGTCGAATACGGATAATGTTGAAAATCGGATTCAAACACATCCATCCAACATCCATATTAAAAACGAATACGAATACAGATTCCATATGAACGTTTTTAGTTGATACAAATATGAATAATTCAGATTTCCAGACATCTGAATCCATCCTTACTTTTTTCTAGAGGCGGGCAAAATTGCCATGTGCACGGGGATACTGTAATAATCATTTTTTGATGGAAAAGATTGTGGGGGAGATCCCCATAGTACTGAATTGATAAAATTTAAAAATATCTACAGGGTTTCAAGATACTACCTAAGTGATTGTCTCCAAAAAAAGAATAAAAGGAGCACATTGATCCTCCCGAACTCTCACAAGTTGGAGGTAGCTCTGGTCTCTAAATTTCCGGACCCATAGCCTAATGGAAGGAACACCCCATCAAAGATTTTAAAATTTCTAAGGTTCCATATCTCCCAAAGAGCAATCATGACGATTTCCATGAAGAAGGGTTGTGATGACTACCGTTCAGCTTCTAGAAGTCTGTCATAGATATTGAGCAGGCCGTTCCATTGGATGCCCAGCTTCTGCCAACAATTCATAGCAAAGGGACAGCGAAAGAAGAGGTGATCAAGATCCTCTTCTGCGTCTAGAGAGCACGTCACACAATTGGCGTTGGGTTGAACATTATAATTCCTTCTTAAGAGCATGCTTTTGCTGTTCAGTCGATCCACCACAACAAGCCACATAAAGAACTTGATACGTGGCGTGCATTTGGAATGCCACATCTTCTTGTAAATAGGGGAGGCTAGTAGATTGTTAAAGATAGACCTGTAATATTTCCTGGAAGAATAGATTGATGAGCCCCACAAGAAACTCCAAGAATATGTTGCCTCAGGGTCATATGGGATGGTATTCAACATATCCTGGAGGGCGATGAGTTCATCCATGGCCTCTAGAGAGAGTGGCAAGTAGAAGATGGAGTCAAGGTCCTCGGCCAACATGATCCCTTGGACAGAGATGTTGCCATTGAGAGCAAAGGAAAATAACATTGGAAAAGCTTGAGACAACACTTGTCCAGTCCATAGATCCTCCCAAAAGGATACTGACACACCATTACCAATGGTGCACTTGGCAATTCCCCTGAACAAAATGTGGAGCCTAAGTAAATCCTTCCACCAGAAGGATCCTGTCTCAGGAGATAGGTGCGGTACCTTTGAAGTCTATGCTCCAAATAATATTGACCCAAGTAATATTTTCATGATTGTAGAACTTATGCAATTGCTTCAGGAGTAGAGCCTCATTTTGCAATCTGAGATTCGGCACCCCAAGACCACCCTTGTATTTTGGCTTTTGCACCATTGGCCAGGCTGCTAAGTTACCTCCTTTCTTAGTTGCATCATTCCCTCTCCACAAACATTGTTTCCTGATTCTATCAGTGTTTTCTATGACACCAATAGGCAACTTTAGGGGGGGCACATTGCATATGTGACAGTTGGGATTATAACAGAGTTAATCATCTCTAAACGACCTGAATATGAGAGAAAGTTGGAACAAGCATTGAGGCGCCTTTCAACTCTATCCGTCAGTGGAGTAAGGTCCTCCATTCGAGGCTTGGTTGTACCCATGGGCAAACCAAGATATGTGAAGGTCATGGTTGCAATCTGGCAGCCAAAAGCACCTGCGAGGTCCTGCATGACACCATCAGATACATTAATAGAGACCATTGAGGATTTATGGTAGTTGACATGTAAACCAGTGGAGGCTGCAAAGTCAGCTAGCAAATTTTTCACGTATAGAACCTCTGTTATATCAGCTTTCATGATCCGTATGGTATCATCAGCATATTGGACTAATGGGAAATCATTGGAGCCAAAGGGTATTGGTAAGGTCAAGATCAAATATTGGAGGAGCTCTGCTGCCAAAACAAACAGGAGAGGTGAAAGGGGGTCACCTTGCCTAACCCCCCTCTTGCATTTGAATTGTTTGCCAGGGACTCCATTGAGTAGTATGGAGGAAGTGCCAAAAGAAAAGATTAGGTTTATCCAATGAAGCCATTTGTCAGGAAAACCTAATGCTTTCATCATTTCAATAATGGCACCATGCTCAACTGTGTCAAAAGCTTTTGCAAAATCAAGTTTGAGGATAATAATTTCCTTCCTACTGTGATGACACTGGTGGATGTATTCAAAACACCAAGCAATGCAATCTTTAATGGCTCTGGATTTAATAAAGCCATATTGATTTGCATGAAGAAGTTGTAAAATGATTGCCTGCAATCTCTCAGCCAAGATCTTAGTGAGAATCTTAATACTACAGTTTAGCAAGGAAATGGGTCGAAAATCATTCACGATTTCTGGATTGTTGATTTTTGGCACTAGAGTAATGAAAGAGCCATTTATACTTTCAAGTTCTATGTTGCCATCAAAGAAATCCTGACACAGCTTATAGAAATCAGCCTTGATAGTTTCCCAGCACTTCTTGATAAATAAACCACTAAACCCATCAGTACTAGGTGCCTTATCCACATGGAGTAGTTTAATAATTCTATCAATTTTTTCTTGTAGTATTGGGGCAATCAGATCATTGAGATCAACTGTAACTGTGACCAGCCTAGAAAGATCAAAACCCATTTGAGGTTGAGTAGAGATGCCCATCCTATTTTTATAAGCATGATATAAAAGAGCAGCCTTGCCTTCATGGTCATGAACCATATTGCCATTGTCATCTTTTATCTGGGTGATAGCATTCCTCCTGAAGTTCACTGTTGCCATGGCATGAAAAACTTTGTGCATTCATCACCATATTTGATTCTGTTCAATGTAAATTTTTCTTCCAATAAACACTCTTGTAGCGCAAGAGAGTCTGCAGGCGCCTTTTGATGATGTCTCTTAGATTCCTTTCTAGGATAAACATAACTCTGCATTCCTCTAATGAATCAAGGAAGAATATGACTTTGTTGCAAAGCTTAATGTTCAGAGATAGTTGTGAAAGATTCTTACTCCAACCCTTCAAGTTGTACCTGACATTCTTGAGCTTTCTAGCTAACACAGCAGCATAATTTCTGTCACCTCTGCCAGGCTGTGCCCATCCTTGGTCCACGACCTCAAAAAAAACCAGGGTGTTGGGGCCAAAAATTTTCAAACCTGAAAATGTTAGCCTTTGGTATAGTGGTGCCAATAACAATTCTGCAAGGGATATGGTCAGAGGTTATCTTTGATATTGGCAAAACCATAGTGTTTGGAAAATCCAAAATCCAATTCACTGAAGTAAAGAACCAATCTAGTTGTTCTAGCAGTGGATCTTGTTGCGTGTTTGACCAGGTGTAAGTGCGACCTTTCAGAGGCAATTCAATTAGGCCTAGGTGACTAATGAGATCATTGAAGACCAGAGTGTCATGTAGGTTCCCCCCTGGTTTATTTCTGTCTTGCAAAGATCTATAAAAGTTGAAATCACCTAAGAAGAGCCAATTCACTTCATCTGAAATGTCATAAGAGCGTAGCCACTGGACAAACTCTGTCCTCTATGGTGCACGGCAAGGGCCATAAACCGTAGTTAGTCTCCATGAGGTGCCATTAAGTTGGGAGGTGAACTCAATCATTATGCAAAAAGGCAAGTTATCCAGAGTGACCCCAGAAAACTGAGCATTATTCCACAACACAAGAATTCCTCCTGATGCCCCATTGGAGGGGACAAAGTCAAATTTATCAAAGCGACGAGGAGCAAATTTGCGCACTAGGGCCATATCCACAAGGCCAACTTTTGTTTCCTGCAAACAGACTATAGAACATCCACTCTCCTCAATTTTATTTCGGACAGCATCTTGCTTATTAGCATCATTAAGGCCTCTAATGTTCCAACACAAAATATTCCAATATCTACTCATCATGACTTATACCATATGAAGGATGAAAGTAGGACTATAACCAGTATAGGCCTATCAAGAAAACCCAAAAGCATTGCCTGGAAAGGACCAGGAAAAGAACTCCTGAGAGAAAAGAAGGACCGGGACTGTGAAAGAGCCTGGAGAGGACCAGGTTGAGGAGACCAGAGAGAATAATCAAGCCACAAAAGTAAGGAAACAGTGGAATCACACAAGTTCATCATGTAGCAACCAGAAGAGTAGCAACCACACATAAAGTTTGAACAGCCACAAAATAAGTAGCCAGCAACCAACACTAGCACTGGCAGGGAACTAGGCTTGGGAATCACTATCATTGTTCTTCTGTGTCAAAAGAGCTTCAAGTGTAACCTCACTAGGAGGAACACTGCACTGGATGGCCCAATCCTACAGAAATTGAAGAGGAATAGGAGCAGGGAATTCATCAGAAGGCTTGGGTGGTGCATCAAGAGATGGAGCAGCAGGAGGTAGAAGCTTCCTCTTTTTCCTTGGGGTCTTGTCAAGCTAGACATGATTAAAGCTTGTTGTGTTGTTAAGTCTGGGGCTCCTACGGCTTGCCTCAGTGACCAGAGCTTTCTTGGGGTTCTTCTTGGAGACAGTCTTTGGCAAGGAAACAGTCTTGGAGGTTGCATCAGAGACAGCATCAAGAAATGGCTCCAAGCATTTCTTAGCAGGCACAGGGCCAGGGTTTTCCATGTCAACCATCAAAGCTTCTGAAGAGGTGGCTGCAGGTTTAGTTTGTAGCATGGAGGTATCAGTTTGTGGCACTGAGTGCATATCAGAGATGTAATGGTCCAAAACTCTCAGCAATATAGCATGATAGCTGGGTGGCTGAGCTGGAACAATGGCAAGAGGATTTTCTTCAGCAGCTGCAACAGAAGAACCACTGCTCTGATCATGAAACAAGCTGACATCAAACCTGAAGGGAAACTGGGGATTGTTCTGACATGCATGCATCTCAGCCAGCTGGAAAGGTTGAGGTATATAGAACTCTGAACTTCAAAATCATCATCTGCATGGTGCTCTGTTGAAACTGAAGAGGAGCTAGAGGAACCATACAATCCAGCTTGGATGTCCTCTATGTTCAGTGTAATATCAGGCCCAGTTGCACTGCAGCCGATCCAGATTGATCAAAAGAAATGGATTCCTGAGGTCGATCATCAGCATCCATCTGTTGATCAAAAGCAGCCCAAGGGTCAGCTTGGGGCTGATTCTGATTCTGAACCTCCTCTGCCTGATGCACCTCTGGCCATGCATCTCAGCCAACAAGCCCATGATCTGGAATAGGCTGAGCCTGAAGTTCCTCCTGCACATTATTCACTTGCTTTTCATTGAGCCCAAAATCTTGAAACACATGTGGAGCAGCTCCATGGAGGTCGTGCTGCCAACCTTGTACAACATCAGGGTGAGCTGCATTGACAGGACCATGAGCTGGATGAGGATTACAATCAACATGAACAGGGTCCTCATCTTGTAGAAAGCCATCTGGAAAGTTGTCATTCAAGATAAAGACATGAACAGTCCATGATCTGATCAATCGACTGAAAGGTGCAACAGAAGCCTGGATGAACTCTTTAAGCTGGTAATCAAGGGGAAAGCCAAGAAACATGATCCAAGATTCACGAATATAGTTGCAGGTTCGGAAATTCAAAGCTTCATCATGTTTGTTGACCGTCAGGACCCATTGCTCAAAATTAATTGGGGAAGCATCTAAAAGTTCCTCACGCTGAATGGGGTTTTCGAACTGAAAAAGCCCCAGCCCAAGTGGCGACAGGAAGGCAGATAGAACTCGAACATTGAACTGATGCTCAAGGAACTCAGTGACATGCTGCAGAAGACCAAGAATCTGACCCTATTGTGGTTCCGGGTTGAGGGAGATGACCGCGTACTCCTCGTGGCGACGAAGCGGCTTACCGCCAAGGGCCACTCGAGCTCGAGCAGGGCGATGCCACCCGTGCTCCACATGCATTCCAGCCGGAAGGAATAGCATGGGATTGCATGAGAAGTTTGCCATGGGATCAGGTGGCGGCGGCGGTGGTGGAGGCGATGGGGGAGGCGGCGTCGATTGATCAGTACTGTAGTTTGGGGAGGAGAGAAATCTTCAACGTCGCGGCTTTCTCGGGAATCGTGGCAATCTAGTGGGGATGTTTCCAGGGGTGACCCTTCGGTTTCCTTGGCGTTGGTTGTATGTGCTGCTGACTTGGACTTGGGAGCCCAAAACAGTTTGGGCCAAGCTTTAGTTAAGCACCATCTGGCCTTATGCCCATAACTGTGGCAAGAAAAACACCGCCAAGGAGCTCGGCAGGAAGAAGCCCGATGGCCCAAAGATAGGCATTTAGCACAATGAATAGGATTGACTGTGTGTTGAGAATTCAAAATTTGAACTTTGTCAGAGTCCAGGGATGAAGAACACGCCTGGAATTCAGGATTTAGAGAACGACCGAGATCCTTGATAATGCGACCAAAAACCCGAGTGATGGGCACCGAAGTAGGCACAGTGATGTCACCCACCACAAAAAAAATTAGGGCGAGAAGGCTGATGCTTTGGCACAGGAGAATCTTGCACTAGTTTCGGGGCAAAATGAACGTGACGATCATGGGATCGAGCACGAGAAGGAGGTTTCTTGTTCTTCTGTCTCTTAGATTGGACATAATTCCATTCCTTCAACTGTTCTTGTTCCCAAAGAAATTTCTCACATTCCCAATGCGGAGCAGCAATGCCCCAAAGGAAAAAAAAATAAACATCAAAGCAATCTCCAATGAACCGTTTAAGATGATAGATCATGAAACCCACGTCTTTGCAAGAGACTGAGAAGCAAAAATGCCGATCACTTTGAAACCGAACATGAAAACCAGCAACCGAGCCCCCAAGACATGATTGCAACATCCATGCCACTGAATCCTCCGTCAGGCAAACAGTGAATCGACGAAAACAGCCAAGAGATAGAAAGAACCATCCGGAGAAGAGGAAGGGTGATGCACAGATTTTCGGTGACGTACCAGGACTTTCTCTGGAAAGTTTTTCCATGGTGAAATCCAATTTGGAGATCAGATCCGAGTGCATCTCCATGAGCCAATCGCCAGGAAGAAATCACCAGAGATCACCAGAGATCACCACCAGGAAGACGTCAAGGTGGGAGAGGGGAGTCGCCATCTCACTTTCATACCAAATCTCCTACCCCATTAGACACTTGACCTCCGGGCTACTGTAATAATCATTGCCTAAACCAGTTGCCATTAGACGGCACTTGATCATATAGACTAAAGTGGGGATGATAATCGCACCCGCTTAGTTAGTTAAGGGGTGATTTGCACCAAATAAAGTATGGAAGGATGAATATCACACTTTTGCAATATTTGAAGGATGAAAATACATTTTTTCTATAATATATCATACTAATGATATTTTATAATTTGTATTCAAGCTTTTTCACCAATCAAGTGGTTCGATAAGTAATAGTCAACGTGATTGAACAAACTCCTATGGCAGTACATGAACAAACGAGTCCAATACAATGTAGTGATGTGGTTTCCCTTGCCATTAGTTCTGCAGGCCCTCGGGCTCCGACATGGTGTCCCTTCAGGATCTACCGCAGCGTCTTCTCCACTCACCTCAGCCGCCACCACACCCATTCCCTAACCCTTGGGCACTGGTTCGGAGCCATGCTCCTCCGAGGCGTCCCATTTGCAGACTCTAGTCCAGTTGCGCCCCCACCCATCTTCCATGTCCCCTCGGGGTTCAGCGACGTGTCCCCTACGTCATCGTGGGGTGCCTCCTCTCTCATGGGCTCCAGTGTCGGTGCTGCTGTCACATCCCCTACAAGCTCGCCGCCTCGGCTCCTCCCTCTCCACGTTGCCGCCAGGCCTCACTGATAGTTTTTTCTCTTTATAATTTTAATATATCCTTGATGCACTAATAATGTAAAGTTTTGTTATAATTTCAAAATTATGATGTTTTAAAAGCTTAAATTATTATTGAATTTTGTGAATAATCTAATTTATTACAACTTTATTTGGATAGTTTGGGCTTACCGTGGAAAGTTGTCATTTTTTAGCCGTGGTGGTGGCAGCATAGGCGAAAAACCAGCATAGGTGGCCACCATTGACTCGTCCTCTAGGAATTTACTTCCTAATAGGGTCGACATGTCTACTGGTGATCGAAGCCATTGCAAGGAGGAAAACCCAACTTAGTAATATAATTCCCTTTTTATAATTAATTTTTTTATACTACACATGATTAATCCTTACATTTACTTTCATTCAGTGTAGCTTATATCAACCCCATTAGATGGCCCGAAGATGTTATCGAAGTTCGAGTGGTACCACTTCTTTAGTGCAATCCGAGGTTGTTGGTGCAAGTAATTTTGTAAGACTCGATATCTTTTTTTTTAAATGACCGAATATCTTTTTTGAAGTACCTACTCAAGAAAGATAGGCCAACTCGACGCTACAACGAGGATAGGCCAGCTCAACGGTATCAATTGTTGTATGGGTAGATTAGGTGGCGATTGGTTCCCTGCATCCAAGCTGAGCTAGGCTCGTGAGATGCAGGTACCATCAGTTTGGTTTCCTAGCTGAGTGCTGAGCCAGGCTCTGGCCATGCAAAGGAGCCATCGTGGCCAGGTTGTGAGGGAACGATAAAATCCGTCGTATCTGTCGGGCCAGGCTCGTGGTGCAAGCACGAGCTGCTTCGAGCATGCAGAGGAGAATGAAGCGATACTGGCTGTAAAACAGGAACTACTATTGTTATAGATCACGGGATTACCACTAGACGCGTAGATGCAGCGGAACCGTCTCGATGTAGACGAACGCGTCGAGGGTAGCAGGTCACTAATTGGCATTTCAACCTTTGCGGCCCATTAAGACTCTAGTACCCTAATGAATCAAATACATCAAGCCCATTAGTGGATCCAATCCAATTGGCTCTAGGGCATATATCCAATAGAGAAAATGTTGTTGGATGCTCACGGTGCAGGCAAACAAAACAATATCTTCAAGGAGTCTGGCTCTACGGATACGTGAAGCAAACAAAGAGTTGTTGCACCTGGCTCTAGGGCGTGTATCACTGCTGCCAGCCAGGCTGTGTTGGGCAACGAACCAATCAGCCCCTAAGCACCAATTAGGTTGAGATTTGAGAAGTCCGTCCTGGAGGACTGTCTACGACAGGTTAAGAATCATGAGTACTTTGTTTGAGACTACTCATATTTTCGAATAAAGGAGCTCGAGGAGGGAGAAAGCAATGTGACTATGGCCAGGGAGCTTCCCCAGCTTTTGCTTCTCTTAGAAGCTCCCCCAAACGGGTCGCTTTTCTCACAATACACAATCTTCAAATGTTCTCTTTACACTGCAATCGAAAAAGCACCTCGGACCAGCTTCCTGAGCTTTTGCCCTCCGCTTCCTTCCTCCCATTCCTTTTCCCCTCCGCTCCCCTCCACCATGGCCGCCAATGCCCCTCACCTCCCCTCTGGCTCGGAGGAAGGGGATCTGCGCCTGCCTACTCAGAGGAGGAGGACGAGCTCCTATCGGCGCGAAAGAGGACGAGCCACCCTGGGCGGCGAGAGAGTTGCTCCACCGGGCAGCTGTTGAAGCTGCTCCGATGGGCTGCCCCTCTTCTCCAAGCTTGCCACCGGTCGTTACCTTCGCGGGGTCCGCGTGTGCCCGTCCCACGTGGAGTGCCACCGCCGCCAACCGTCACCTCCGCGGGGTGAAGCTGATGCCAAGAAGCGTGTCACCAAACAAACGAGCTTTTCCAGGTGAAGCTTCTAGGAAAAGTAGCTTTTTCTGACTAGCAGTGGAGCTTCCGCAAAACGGAGCTTTTGGAAAAGCTACCGCTACCCCAAACAGGACTATTGGGAGGCTTTATGTGCTGAATCAACATGACATGTTATGGAACATATCGAATCATTATTTTATCTTTAGTTTTATATATGTTAGATTTTTAGTTATATTACATCTTTTAACTTTCATCGCGTTATTCTCATCTTATGATCTCTTTGGTCAAACCGTTGCCGCAATGAGAGCTTTCATGCGATTCTAGCTCAAACCTTTAATGCGTTGAGTTATAATTATATACTGATGGAAACCCAATACCCACCAGATATTTCAAGCTCAAGGCTCATCTCACTTTCTACATACCATATGAGCTAACCTCTCCATTGTTTGAGATTTAACTTATGTGATTGTCCATGTGAAGGGATAGAGAGTGCACTGATTCATGCTATAGTTTATATCGATGATGTTATAGACTTTAGGATTGAGACTAACTATCTTGCATATCTATGGAAGTGAGGTTCCATATCTAAGGAAGTGAAGTGGAGTATGAAATATGTATCATGCATGGACGTAACATTACTATTATATATGATTTGAACTTGTTCTCTCTAAGAACTTAAGTATTGATGTGGGAACATGTGACTAGTTAGATATATTTCATTGTATATACAATGTTTTCAGTGTTTATCTGATCGAGTTGATACATGAGTGAACTACATTTTGAAAAATTGGCATGGAAATGGTACAAAAATTTTGTAGGAACGACATTTCTAGGAATGGCTGACATCATCACTCGCCTCTAGAAAATAGTTTGAGGGGCGGGCGCCCTTGAAGATACTATTTCCAATGTGGGTGATAGTGCCATTGAACCCTGGAAACGGCTTTACATGTACATGGGTGGACATGTTACCTACTCCTGCAAATAGCTATTTGTAGCTGCAAAAAGCAGAAGCAGGGTAGCACGCTTGCCCCTGCAACTGACGTTTCAACTGCCTTTTTATAGTGTCAATGAGCCCACGATGAGAAACAGGTAGCCAATCCTGACGAGGGTAGTGAGTGGCGCTCTCCCTCCGATCATGGTCGGAGAAAGAGCATCTGTAAGGTCTGGCGTGAGAGTTGGAGAGCAGAGAGTTGATCATCATAAGATCATTCTTAGTGTGAGTTTCGTGGGTATTAAATAGACTGTCATATCAACATTTTCTATGATGTGGAGGAGTATTAATAAAAAGAGAGGTGAAATGAGTTTTATGGAGATGAGATCTTGTGTACACATTTACCTAAACAGGTTGTGTCTTACATGCAACCTGCAAAACAATAATATATGAAACTATGTGTTGAGGAGATATTTTATTTTAGTTTCAAACATTTTTAGATGATATGCCACTCTATATAATCGTGTTCGTGAAGCTTCTAACCTAGTAGGACAGACAGACGCTTGATATGTCCTTGTGTAGCTAGCTAGCTCTTGCCAATTCCTTGTTAAAAACCCTGCCTCACAAGCGAACGATGATGGATGCGGCACTGGGTGACGATGTGATTACTGTTAGAAATCTAGGCAATATTCAGCATATTTTAATTTCATAATTCAGCAAGAAATTCATGATGTAAAGGAGTGAAAACGTGATAACATGGCATAAGCTTGTGTTCATGATTAACACGGTATAAACATGAACAACACAAAGAACAACACAAGTTTGAGGATGTACCCAGAGGCGGGACCGTTGTTGGAGGCACTGGGTGCACCGTTACCAGCTGGATTAACCATATTAATCGTGGGATGGCCTGATTCGATGTAGTCGTACGAGTTGATGTAGCGAAGACATTGGTGCAGTGCAGAAAGGCCGTCGTGAACTCAGGATGTAGTCGTTCACGATCGCCGAGAAGTAGTCAATCGCGGCAACCGGGCGAGGATCGTTGAGCAGTCACGCACGTCTTACGCTACCCAAAAACTTGATTGCGTTGTATCGCTATCCTCGAGCAGGAACTCTAGTGTGGTGGATTTCGGAGGCTATGCTCTTCCAGCAGCATGTGCGCGCGGAGTGGAATGGGAATACTTCTATTTGCAGCGACCTGTATGTTATGGTCACTCTCGGATGTTCAAAGCAATCTCTATTTTATTCTCTCGGTGGCCGAAGAGGAGTGAACAGGCACAAGAAACAGATGCCATAACCTCCACACCCTCTCTTGAATTCCCGTGGCCACCAGAATTAATAGATTAATTGCCTTGAATTCCATTAGCGAACCAATGAAATTAATACCTTGGCAAACACCTCCGTCATGCATGCCAACATGCAGCGTTGGGCAGGCAGCCGGTTCCCCGGCCAGTAATTAACAAACCAACATTGATAATATTTAAGTATCCAAGAATTATTTGATTTAATTAGATATAATAATAGGCATGAGCCACATTAAATCCAACAATTACAAAGTAATGTATACGCATCCTTCGCAGAAAATGGCAGATCGGTGTTGAGCGCTACTGGACCTAAGAAAATTAGCTATTCCACACCACTACATGTAGACAATCGTAGTGATATGGTATTTGAGAAAAAAAAAGTTTCACCTTTTTTTATACTGGTTGTTTTTTAGAGAATATTAGTTGCGAATTTGTTCTCTATTACAGCGTGGATTTGACGTCAATTTGACGTGTCTATGTGTATAGGTGGTGCCGTCGCGACCGCGCCGCACGTGCGTCGACGCGCGTGCCGTGCCGCGTGCCGTCGACCGTGCTATGGGCCAGGCCTGCGGCCCACGACACGGCACATGGGCCGTTTACCCGTGCCGTGCCGCCCATGGGCCACGGGTTCAGCCACGCACCTTGCCGACCCATGGCACGTCAACATAAAAACACATCACCAGAATCAGAATGAAACAAAATTTATGAAAATGATTAACTAATTATCAAAAGGAGTTGTGCAATGTGCGCCTCATTAAAAACCTTTCTAGGTAAACTCGCCCTTGTGAGAAACCCTAGAAAGGAAAAGAGTACAGCAGCCAGCTCAAAAGTTTCACAAGTTAAGTTCATGTTCATCTATCCTATTACAATAGCCAACATCAGTGGCAAGTTGTTCAAGACTTCAAGTCATCAAGTGGAAGGCAAAGTAGAATCTATCCTATTACAGACTTGAGACTTCTCAAGTCATCCACCAGAGTCTAGCGGTGTAGCACCAGTGACCAGTCCACCACTTGAGTCTTGTAGCACCAACACCAAAAGTCCAAATGATGGAGAAATGCCTGCAAAATTAGGAATTAGAATATCTGAATATGAAAGATGAACAATTGAACATGAAGAATTGAATATGAAGATGAACAAGAAAGGACGGCATGTTTTACCTTCTTCAGATGTTCATCTTCATCATGATTCACCTTCACCGCCGCTGCTTGCCGCCGTGCCGCCGCTGCCTTCTCCTTCATCCAGGTACAAGTTGTCGAACAGTTCTTCCAGGTCTATGTCCTCAGGTGCATGCTGTTCCTTTCTTGCTGCTTGGTCCCAGTCTTTCATGCAGGTGAGCATCTCCACATGCTCAGGCAACAAGCGTCGTCGCCGGTCTTTGAGTATCCTGGCAGTACAGCTGAAACAAGACTCGGAAGACACAAAGAGACACAGAATGTATATAATATCGCGAGCCATTATCGATAAGACAGAATAGGCTGGCTTATGGTCCGCCACCACAATAGTAGGTCAAAGGACTCCCCAATCCTTGATAGGATCACTTGTCCAAAGTATCGGACGGTTCATTAACACCACCAGATCCAGATGGAGAAAATGAAGCAGGGGAACAGGTAGAGGATGCACCGGGACCGGCATAGATCTTCCCATGCACCGCTTCCTTTTACCAGACCAGCATGAGGCATAGGAGGCCTTTCGGACCTAGCGCACCAAATTCTGTTCATACTTGGCAAACAATCTGGACATTTCATCTTTCACATCACCATAGTAAAGACTATAAGAGGTTCCAGTATGTGAAGCAAGTAATTCAAGCACATTAGAGAAGCCAATCAGCTCTAGGATCCGTAATGAATGCATAAGAATACAAAGGAATTTTCTCCCAATACTTAAGGAACTTAAGTTTCATTGGAGCAATACTTCTAAAGCCCTAATCCTTTTCAGATTATGCAAATGCTCAGCAAAGTCAAGGATATGATGCAACATGAGTGGAGCAGTAGGATAGTAAACACCAGACAATGTAACAGTTGCCTCATAAAACAGTTCAAGGAACTTCATTATCTGTTCAGCAGCATGCCAATGTTGGGGAGTCAACAATGCCTCACCATAATTTGACTCAAACCACACAGAAAATACTTCTTTATATGGCAGCAAATGTTTAAGCATCAAATAGGTGGAATTCCACCTAACATCCATATCCAAGCCAAATTTTCTAGGTCTAATACCCCGAGCAGAACAGTAATTCTTAAACAATGCAATTCTTTGATTAGAGGAATTCAAATAGTTTATTGCAGTCCTGAAATTTTTAAGATAAGGATTGAACCTCTTTAAGCCAGACTTAACAATCAGATTAATAACATGGCATGCACAGCGCTGATGCACAAGCAAGTACTGGACTTTGAGAGGATCATCATGAGTAGGAGCAGGGTAAGAGCCCAGGTAACCAGAAAAGACAGGTTGCAAGATATCAAAAGCCTTAGAATTAGCTGAAGCATTATCAAGAGACACAGCAAAGACCTTATCAATCAAACCAAACTCCTCAACCACAGATGCTATTTTTTCAGCAATGTTTTCACCAGTATGTGATGCCTCAATCAGCCTAAAACCAATAACCTTTTTATGCAACTCCCAATCAACCCCAACATAATGAGCAACAACAGAAATATAATCCTCCTTAGCATTACCAGACCAGATATCGAGTTAAAAGCAGATGAACAAAGTTAAAGAATGCACAAGCAAAGCACGCTGATCAGCAAACAACTTATGCATGTCTCTAGTAGTGGTCTGCCTAGAAACCTTCTGGAATCTAGGATTATGAGCAATCTTAATGTAATCTTCCCAGGCCTGTGTGTCACCAATGGCTAATGGAAGATCCAGCCTAGCAATCAGCCGACACAGTTCATTATGAGCACGAGAAGCATCATAAACCCAGTTATGCAACCCATCAGCATTCATAGCAAGCTTAGACCGACTTTCACGATCATTAGCGTTTTTCCTACAAGCTAACATGTGCCTATTCAAGGATCTAGTGCCAATCGAAGCTCTAGCAGCAAATTTCTTACCACAATGTTTACAGATGGCATGCGATCTCACCCCATTGTCGTCAAAGATCGGCACAAAATCCTCCCAACAAGCAGAAATGCGAGTGCGCTTACCAGATGAGGCACTATTTGTGTCCTCGGAGCCGTCCACCTCCTCCACCTGACCGGTGTCGACCTCGATCGGCAAGGAGGCGTCCCCAATCTCCATCTCCACGACAGGCTCCTCGTCCTCCGCTCCGGCTCGGCCTCGTGCCCGGCCATCGCCACTGCATCGTCACCGCGGCCACAGGAGGAGGAGGGTGTGGAGGCCGGTTCCGGCCCCTAGCCGCAGCTCTAGCACCGTCCCTCGACGGCCTTGCCATCGTACCTCCAGAGGAGGAGGAGGCGCACACGTCGCAAAGAAGATGACGAACACAAAAAGAAGAGCTAGAGCATTAGAAGTAGAACGTAGAAGACGAAGAAGATGCAGAGAAGATGAAGAAGATGCTAGGGTTAGGGTTTCGAGACTCACCTACGCCACCGAGTCCAAAGGTCTTGGGAGAAGAGGCCGGAGCCAAGATCCGAGCAGAGAACGAGGAGACAAGCACCGTTAGACCGACGACGAGTGGCGGCGGAAGAATAGACAGCTCAACGACTCACATGGTACACCGGAGGAGGAGGAGGAGGAAGGAAGGGCGGAAAGGAGGTAGGAGAGGGACTGAGGGAGAAGGAGTGGCCGGCGATGTGTCGAGGTCACCGGCGAGGCCGCCGCCGAGCTCAAAGGCGAGACGATGGCGGACGAGATCGGATCGGACGAGGCGGGAGAGGCAGCGAGTAGGGTTAGGGTTGGGGGCCGCCGCTTTATATGTGGCCATCGGTGTGGGCTGGGCTGGGCCAGAAGCGGCTAAAGAGCCGTTGGGGTCGCCGTGCCGGCCACCGTGCCGCTCCTAGGCCGTGCCGTGTCATGGGCCAGGTCGGCGCCCATGCACTGCACGGGCCATCGGGCCGTGCCGGCACGGGCACGATGCAGGCCGTGCCGTGCCGCCCATGGGCCGTGCCAAAAGGCCGTGCCGTGGGCCGTGCCGCCGGCCCAAGGGCCGTTTGGAAATCTATATCTATGTGCAACAACTTTTTCTTCACGCAAAAAAAATATGGGGTACCACAAAAAAGTAAATGGTCAGTGACTGAGTACTAGGTAGGCGCGTGACGACTAAATCACCTACAACTCGTTTCCGGGAGAGAAGAGAATTATTCTGGACTGAATATGGACGGACCGCGTCACGGAATGGCAACCGGGCATCACAAGTTAGCGGGCGCCCGCACGGACGCTTCCGTGCAGTCGCTTTCTTTTTTTTAAATTAAAGCAGGAGCACTGCTATGTCATATAAGAAGAAACAGCATTGGTACATAACGGGCCGAAGCATACACCACCACACGAACAAACCCCTGAACAGAAACAAACACACCCGACACAACACACTATCATCCTAACCACATGGTAGAGAAGACCGAAACAGGCCGCCGACACACCGCACCGCGGCCACCAACTGCCACGCCGAGGCGCAACTCGCTGCATGCTCCAACGGCCTCCTGAGCTCCTCCACCATGGAATTGTCACACTCAAGCTGCACAAACACTGGTCGTCGATCCCTCTGATCCAGAGAAGCCTCAGCACATACTCTCATCTCAGTACCATGGCAACCACTGATCCAGGCCACTCTGCGTGGGGGCCTCGCCACATCCACCGCCTCACACTCCTCGCCAGGACTCGAGATATCGAGACCGCAATGAGCACCTCCATGCTACCCCAAATCCGGCCATGGCGCCGCCGGATCTGGAGGGAGCGCCACCCGCCGCCGCGGAGCCCGCGCCGGCGAGCCCCGCCGCCGGGTCCGAGCGGCCGCGCCCGCCTAATCCCACCGGAGAGGAGAGGAGAAGAGGCCCCGCCGCCACCTTCCTCGCGGCCGCACAGAATCCCGGCTCGCTCGGGCGGCGGCGCGGCGAGAGAGGGCGGGTGGAGGTTGGCGGCGGCTAGGGTTTCGGGGTGCCTCCCGTCGCCCGCGCGGGGGACGAGGGGCACGGGCCTGTTGACCTAGTGGCCGCATATTCCTCCCGTCCAGTCGCTTTCTGACAGCTCGTCTGGAGCGTTCACATCGGTTCCCTCGTGCGTCGCCGTCACCTTCCGTGCCTCTTGTTTCTAATTTAGGTTTCACAGCAAAAAATATAAATGATAAAAATATATGCAAACATTTTGAATACAAAACTTATATAGGAAAGATTTCATAAAAAAATATTCGGATAAAAAAGTTTGAGAACAAACTTTCTGAAAAAATTGAGGAAAATGTTTTGAAAAACATTCAAGGTGTAGAAGAAAAACATTCAATTTCAAAAATTTAAGAATAAAGCTTTGTGAGAAGAATTTATTCGGATGGAAAAAGTTTGTGAACAAACTTTCATGAAAAAAAGAGTAAATGTTTTTGGGGAAACTTTTTGAAGAACAATTATGGAAAGAATTCCTAAACAAAAATTTGTGAGAAACATTTATGAACAAAGATGTGTAAGAAAATCTAAAAGAAACGTTAGAAAATGAAAAAGGAAAATATTACCTGCCGACATACACGCCACCAGCGGCCTCCCCGACGTGGGAGCTCTGCGCGGCTGTTCGTGGGTCAGCTGCCCTGCCCCAGCCTCGCGCCGCTACCAAGCGCGGGACCTCGCCGCCGCACCCCCAGCGAGGACTCGCCGGCACCCACTGCCCTCTCGCCTCCGCTAAACGGCGTCAGAGCTCGCCCCTCACGCCGCCGCTCCACGAAGAGCGCGCAGGTTGCCACCACCCTCGCATCGCCGCTCCATGGCGGGGGGGCTCGTCCCCTAGCCTCCGCGCCGCCTCTCCCTTCGGGAGCCTGATCTGGATCTGCGAGAGAAAGAGAAGAACGAGAAAGAGAATGGGAAACTCCACAGGTGAATGGGTGCACGCGCAATTTTGTGGGGCCCGCGCACGTGGGAGGAAGTGGTGTATCGTATAGACTGGAGGTTGGTGACCGTAAGTTTGGCTATTGCCGGTCGCTTTGAAACTCAACATTGCGAACCGTACCCCAGCAAGCTTGACATCGACGGAGTTGGGAATGTATATTTGGTTTTGTTTTTTGAGACCAAGTCACTCTATGCTTTATTGATTAGAGGGACTAACTTGATTACAAACGCCATCCGGCGGCAAAATAAACCAAACATGTCTTCCTAATGAATCATAAACTGAACTTCTAGCTACTTTATGAGCATCTCCATTCAACGCTCTTTTCTCATGAACAAAGTTCACAGCTGCAAAATCGGTCGCCCTTGCCTTGATCTCTCTAACGATTTGGCTGTGAGGACCCATACCAGCTCCACTCAAGCTTCGAATAGCATTGATATTATTGCAAGCCAAAGTAAACTTCTGTAGGAGCAGGTCCTAGCAAGCGCCAACCCCTCATTGCAAGCCATCATCTCCATAATCTCAAGGTCCCAAACCCCCTCTTTCACCACAGAAGAAGCCCCCAGGAAATTACCTGTAGCATCTCTTGTTTTAGCAGCTGTCGTCGACTTCCTTGTATTTTTAGAGATCGTCGCGTCCACATTTATCTTCATCATTCCTGCTGGTAGATGGATCCATCTCGGGCTGGTCAGCGAGCGCTCCCCTGCTGGTTTTTGTTGTGCCGGTGTCTTCACCAGCTCAAGTGATATGAACTTCTCCACAAAACGATGAGTCGAGAGCGGGCTCTGGAAGACACTCTTGTGGATGGCTTTCTGTCGAGCGTACCAAATAGCCCACAAAGTGACTACTATCCTTGTCAGTTCTTCCTTCTTTACAGACTCAAAGATAGCTGCCAGCCACCCTCGTGCATCCGTCTCTTAGATCCCGCACAAATGTTCAGTTATTTCTTCCTGCTCAAGTGCCCAGACGCACCTCGCCATATTACATTCTATGAGTGAGTGCTTCCATGAATCACGAGCTCCACAGAGCACACAAGTGTCCACCGTTGCCATATTTCGATGGTGTAATACATCACTTGAGGGCAAGGAATGTCGGGCCAGGCGCCATAAGAAATGCGGATCTTAGATGGAACTTGCACCGTCCATAGATATGACCACTCCTTCTTTTCCCTTGTATCTGATCTTCCAGCCACATTACCTATGAAGGTTGTGGATTGCTCATTCATCAATATCAACATTTTGTATGCTGACCGAACTTAGAATAGTCCATTTTTTCATAATGTCAAGCCCAGAAATCGCTCTGGTGCCTTGTACAGAGTGGTATGTTGAGAATTGTCTCCGCATCCGCCGGGTAGAAGCACTCGGCAAGCCTGTGCTTGATCCACACTGGGCCAGTTGCATCAATTAATTCACAGACGCAATGCGGTGGATTTACCTGTTCCTTGACCAAAGGCTTCAGGCTCCCACCGTTTGGAAGCCAATTCATCGACCAAATATCAGTGGATTCTCCATCACATATCCTTGAATCAAGCCTCCTTCAAAACCTCTCTCCCATCCATGATGGACCTCCAGATGCGCGAGGGTGAAGAACCTAAACTAGCATCCAGGAAGTCACTTGATGGAAAATAAACAACTTTTAAAATCCGTGCACTTAGGGAGTTGGGTTCCTGTAAGACCCTCCATGCCTGTTTCGCAAGCAAAGCCAAATTAAACATCTCTATCTCTCGAAAGCCCAATCCTCCAAGATGCTTCGGTTTTACCATGTCATCCCATGCAACCCAGCATGTCTTTCTCTTCCCCTCCTTGATACCCCACCAAAAGCTTCTGAGTAGACCATTGATGTGATCACAAAGGCCTTTCGGAAGCCTGAAGCAAGACATGGAGTATGTCGGTATGGCTTGTGCGACAGCCTTAATGAGAACTTCCTTTCCGCTAGCAGATAGACACTGCTCCATCCATCTTTGTACCTTATTCCAAACCCGATCTTTCAAGTATTTGAATGTACCATAAGTTGCAGTTCCAACATCAGAAGGCAGTCCCAAATATTTAGAATTAAATGCCTCGGAATGAACGTTAAGTGTATTTATAATCTCATCTATAGTTACTTGTCTGGCCCCTTTTGCAAAATGAATCGAGGACTTATCTAAATTAACCTGCTGACCGGATGCTTCACAATATGAAGTCAAAACCTCCTTCACCACCCGAACACTTTCCCCGTCAGCTCTGAAAAACAACAGGATATCATCCGCCATAAGAGTAAGTGGTTTCCAGTCGGAGCCGACTCGGCCACTTTATTTCCTTAGAGCACCGATGATTCATGTCTTGATTTCAAAAGGCACGAAAGGCCCTCTGCTTCTATCAAAAACAAAGAGGAAGAGATGGGATCGCCTTGGCGGATCCCCCTCGAGGGTTGAAAGCTGTCTAAACAGTCACCATTCAACAGTACAGAAAAGGAGACCGAAGTCACCAATCTCATTACCTTATCAACCCAGAGTCTATGGAAACCAAGCTTGCACATAATTGCCCTTAAGTAGTTCCACTCAACCCTGTCGTAAGACTTCTTCATATCCAGTTTCAAGGTGCAACATCTTAGCTCATTTCGATGTTTGCATTTCATGACATTCATATGTTGTGATTATATTATCTGTAATAAGACGACCAGGCACAAAGGCTAATTGTTCCTCTGAAATAATCTCTATTAGAATGACCTTGAGCCTATTAGCAAGAACTTTTGATGCTATCTTATAGATGACATTGCAAAGGCTTATTGGGTGAAACTGTCCCAATTCTTCTGGATCAGCGACCTTTGGAATTAACACTATAAATGTTTTGTTAATTATTGCTGGATCGTCTTCTCCATTTAAAACCCTCAACACCACGGTCGAAACCTCTTTACCACACAACTCCCAATGTCACTGGAAAAAATGGGCAGGATAGCCGTTAGGACCCGACGCCTTCGTTGGGAACATTTGAAACAGAGTCGTCTTCACTTCTCCACCCTCAAATGGAGCCATTAGTCTAGAGTTCATCTCAACTGTGACTTTCACTGGCACCGTATTTAGCACCTCATCTGTCGAGCTCATGCCCTCTGAGGTATATAATCCCTTATAGAACTTCGTGGTCATCCTTGCTAGCTCGCCATCATCTGACGTAAATTCACCATTCGATTTCTTGAGAGGTTTAATCCTATTTTTCCTCCTACTACTCACCCTGATGTGAAAAAAGCGAGTATTTTTATCTCCAGCAGTTAACCACTGGATCCTTGAACGTTGCCTCCACATAACCTCCTCTCTATAGTTTAGTTCTTGAATTCTTTCATTTATCTTGGTCTCTGCGTGGGATGGCCCCGTCCTGCTCGGGTCAGCCTGAAGCCGCTCGAGTTCTCTTTGCAACTTGCTTAATTCACTTCGAACATGGCCAAACTATTTTTTGTCCCATCCTCTCAGATGGCCAGTTAACCGATCCAGTTTACACTATAAATTCTCCAACGTGCATGCCTCCGTCGTTTCCTGCCACGCCTCAGCCAGGGTTCTTGGGAACTCCTCATTTGTTTCCCACATGACCTCGTATCTGAAGCACTTACGATGTCCCCTCACTACGTGAAAACCTCAAATAGGTCACGCAACATTTGTAACGGGCCCTTAACGCCCGTTACATGCACCCACATCTGTAACGGTTGTTGTTTGGCACCCGTTACCCATAAGCACGCCAGGACGACCCCGGGGTTGGCCTCTACAACGCCCGTTACCAATGTGGACTTCTGGTAATGGGCTTCTTAAACGCCCGTTACATGAATTCTTTGTAACGGACGTTAAATAGAGTCCGTTACAAAAGTTAAACCTATCGGTAACGGGCTTGTAAAGTCCGTTACCGATCAATGCCCTATCAGTAATGGGCTGTTTAAGTCCGTTATTGATCACTGCCGTATTGGTAACGGGCTATAAAGTCCGTTACCGATAATTTCATCCTGGAGACGCATGCTTGTTAGGATGCGTCTCCTTGTCTTCGACCAATTGGATACGCTCGTGTCTTAGGACTCGTCTCCTTTGATTGCCACCCAGGGTCGCCTTTTTTCTCACATCGGAGACGCACGTTGTTATTGCTCATCTCTGTCTTCTCCTTCCGACACCACTCGCTCTCTCTCCTCAGAAGGTTACTCGCCGATCTCTCTGCCGGATGTCCTCCCGGCCTATCCTGCTCGCCGCAGCCAGCCACGCGCGCCCGAGGATCGCGCTTAATTTCTCTCCTCAGGAAGCCGGCGCTGCAGCAGGCGCCGGCGCGCTTGTGATCGAATGGGGCCGGACGCCGACCATGGCGTCATCCAAAGCGACGCCTCCGTGTCCCTCCCCCCTGGGCCTGCAGACTCCGTCTCTGCTGCTGCGCCGCGACGCCTCAATCCTCCTTCTCCGCTCACCTCGTAGAAAGTCCTCGCAAGGTGGAAATTAATTGCCCCTTTATTGAAATTCTTGGTCCTAATCCTCTTGTGTTATCAGTTTTTTTGTGTGATGAATTATGCTCATTTGATGTATGGAATGCAGATGGCGTCTGCTGCTCGGGCTTGGATGTACAGACAGCACCAAGAAGATTGGGATAATTTCTTAAGCGGGGTCAATGGTTTTCTAAATTAAGCAGAGGCGGATATGAGAAACTGTGGTGTTCAGGCAATGCTTTGCCCCTGTATAGATTGTCTCAACCAAGAAATTCGCCCAACGGAAATCATTTTTCATCATTTGGTCACACGTGGTTTCACAAAAATTACACGTGTTGGAATAAACATGGTGAGGAAGGCCTTAATGAACTCAAGCGGCTGCCTAAATGAAGGTGAAGTGCGACACCATGCTACCGACCATGATGAAGACCTTGATGACGGTGTAGTTTTTGAGGAAAATGAACCATTATTCCCGCCAAATGTGATGAGGCCCGAGGATATCACCGATCAAGAAGTTAGGGCTTCGATGATGGTGAGGTGTTGCAACGCTGCACAATGTTGATCAAATGGTGCGGGATGTTGAGTTTCAACGAGTGTACACACCTTCCGAATTAGCGGTGAGCGGTTCATTGAAGATTCAAAGAACCCCTCTATCCTGATTGCCAGAAGTACTCTCGCCTTTCTGGTGATCTAAAACTTCTACAACTTAAGGCAGATCATGGTTGGAGCAACAAAAGTTTCAAACATCTATTGGATGTGCTTAGAGACATGCTACCTGAAGGAAACCAAATAGCAGAGTCTTTCTATGAGGCGAAGAAGATATTACATCTCTCACGGGAATAGAGGTTGAAAAAATCTATGCATGCAAGAACAGTTGTGTATTGTTCTGTGGAGATTATGCAGACCTTGACAAGTGCCCCAAGTGTGGCTATGATCGGTACAAGAGGAAAAAGGATGGTGGAGATGATAATAATGCTGATGACGAGAACGAGCCCGGCGAGATCGTGAGGGCAAGAAGCGGCTAACAAAGGGGCTCCCGCGAGGGTGGCATGGTATTTTGCATCATTCCTACCGAGAAGATGGTTCGCAACACGAAAGGAGGCCCAACTCTTGCGTTGGCATGACGAAGGCCGAAAGGAGCTTAAGCAAGATGGCAAGTTTAGGCACCCCGCAGATGCAGCACAATGGGGTAACATTAATAACCACTTTCCGTGGTTTGACAAAGACATAAGGAGCATACGGTTTGCTATGAGCACAGATGGCGTGAACCCATTCGGTAACCAGAGCTCAACACATAGCACCTGGCCCGTCGTCTTGTACAACCTTCTACCCCGCTATGCAAGAAAGCAGAAATATATGATGTCGACAATATTGGTCTCGCCAAAGCAACTGGCGACCGTATTGATGTCTACTTGAGGCCACTAGCTGATGACTTGAAGTTACTGTGGAAGCCTGGTGTGAAGGAGGTTTGGGATGAGTACAAGAGTGAGGAGTTCACAATGCGCGCCATGTTGTTCACCACCATCAATGATAACCCGGCTCATCGCAACCTCTCCGAGTAAAAGGAAAGGTGCAGCTTGCCCACACTGCTTGGAAGATACTTGCGCAGTATGGCTAAGACATTCAAAGAAATACGTATTTATGGGGCACCGTCGTTTCCTCGGTAAGAAACATCCATACCGGGCCATGGATTGTCAGTTTAATGGGGAAAAGGAGAATCGAGAGGCGTTGCATGACCGGAGATCCGTCCACTTGAAAGTCAAGGACGTCAAAACTATTGAGGAGTTACCCAAACCGACCGAAAAACCCTTGGCAAAAGAAAGAAACGAGATGGTGAAGAAGAAGAAGAAGAAGGATTGTGGAACAAGAAATCAATTCTATGGGAGCTAGAGTATTGGCCGATGTTGGATGTGCGTCATTCGATTGACAACATGCACATCAAGAAGAATGTGTGTGAAGCTACTTGTGGAACATTGCTACAACAGAAGTCCAAAGGAAAAGATCATAAAAATGCAAGGGAAGATCTTAAAGAACTGGGCATTAGGCCGGAGCTCTATGCAGAGGAAACAGAGATAGGGCAAACCTTCCCGTTGCTGCAACCACCTTGTCAAAGGCAGAGAGAAAAGAATTTTGTCAATTTTTGCATGATTTGAAAGTACCTTCAGGCTACTCATCAAACTTCAAGAGGCTAGTGTCGGTGAAGGACATGAAAATGAATTTCAACTTGATGAAATCTCATGATTGCCATGTGTTGATGACAGCTCTTCTTCCTGTTGCACTTAGAGGTATCAAGGCAGGAATCGGTTCATGACGATCACGAGCTTGTGTTTATTCTTCAATGCAATAGAATGAAGGTGATTGATGAGGAAAAACTATTGGACTTAGAGGAGGCATTTGAGACCCTATGCCTACTTGAAGCTACCTTCCCACCATCATTCTTTGATCTCATGCTGCATCTAACAGCACACCTCGCGAGGGAAATCTGGTTCCTTGGCCCATCTTACCTTCATCAGATGTTTCCATATGAGAGGTTCTATGGATTCCTGAAATCATTGGTACATAACCGGTTATTTCCAGAGGGAGCCATTGTTCGTGGCTACGAGACCATTGAAGCAGTGGAGTGGGCCATGGGTTATATGGACCCCCAAAACTCCATTGGTGTGCCTCACTCATGGCATGAAGGTAGGCTTTCAGGTGTTGGGACCACAGGGAAAAAGTCATCACTCCGAACCGGATGCCTTCCAAAAGGCTCATTTCACAAAGGATACAACAGCTGCACCTAATTACACCGTTTGCCAATGAGCACAAGCAACAACTACGTGAAGACAACCCTGGCCATGGTAGGGCTTGGCTTGCAAAGAAGCACATGCAAGGTTTCAGCAGGTGGCTCCGAGATTATGTCGAGACATGCAGCAATAATGCTGTAATAACCGACGAGATAAGGAATCTAGCAGCAGGGCCATTGTTCACTGTTACAAGATACCAAGCAATGGATATCAGTGGATACACGTTCTACACCATGACCCAGGATAAAAAGAGCGTCTATCAAAATAGTGGTGTGCGTGTACAGGCCGTCGTCGACGACAGTCATGATGATGATGACACGGAGACAAACACATATTATGATCAACTAGAGGAGATATGGGAGCTTGATTATGTAGGATTGAAGGTAGCCTTGTTTCGGTGTAGATGGGTCACCAATGGGAAGAGAGCTGTGAGCAAGGACAAATATGGTTATGTTAGTGTTGATCTTCGGGTCTTTGGTTACAAAAACGAACCGTTTGCCTTCGCCAACGATGTTGAGCAAGTGTTCTATGTACCGACCTTGCAAAGAAGAAGCTGATGCGTGGTTATGCACGGAAAAAAGGATTGTTGGGGTTGAAAATGTTGTTGAGGAGGAGGAATACAACCCGTTTGACGAAATTCCATCCTATGACACTTCATACAAGCCCGACTCTTGGGAACTAACAAAACACCGTGACTTATGGCGACCATAGTGAAAAATCCATATACGTAAATCAAGGAAGAAAAAGCAAACCTGATTTCTGCTGAATCCTTTTTGTAATGCAGGATGTATCTATTGGTGGAAATGGAATCCGTTTTGTAATATAAAGGATGTGATGTATTGGTGGAATTTGAATCCTTTTGTAATATATAGGATGTGGTGGAATTTGAATCCTTTTGTAATATATTCTACCTAAGATACTATATATATTCTTTATATTCTCGCTTCGATTCGATAAGTATGTTGTAGGTTTGCTTCAAGAACGGGCGTTAATATATAAGAGATGAGGATTAGCCAACCCACGTCGCCTTTGTTACGGGCAAGAGACGAGGATTAACCAACCCGCGTCACCTTTGTTATGGGCAAGATATCGAAATCACACACACAGTTACATCAAAGAGACGCGGATTAGCCAGCACCCATCGGCTTGTTCTTCTTCATGCTTGCAAGTGAGTAGGTAAATCATACAAAAAATTGTACTGCACACAGATAATCACACAAGCATGTCTCTTGAGATGCAAAATCACACACACACAGATTACAGTCATCATTGATACATCGGAAGGTTACAAAGCGGCCATCTATGTTCATCATCACAAGGCACTACCAGGATGAGGAACATAGATCTAAACTAAGCAAAAGAGATATACTTCCGTCGCCTTGTTCTTCATGACGAGATATGCAAAATCACACACACAAATTACTGTCATCATTGGTACATTAGATAGGGAGGCCTTGGGATCTTGCTCCTTCCCTGCCCATCGGTCAATCATCGGAGGTGAAGAGAAAGGAGGCCGCCGTCGGCTTGTTCTTCATGACGAGATATGCTCCAGATTCTGGCTTCTTCTTCATGCTTACAAGTGAGCACAAGAGAAAGATACAGAGAGGGTGGAAACATATCCTTCAAAAATCCACCTCCGGAGGAGGAAAGCAAAAGGAAGGCAAGTTTGACGGGAAAGCTGCAGCAGGATGGTTCTGGGCTTCTCTCCCCAGACCTGATCTTTCCGTCGGCTTGTTCTTCCTGATGCCAGGAGGTTCTGGGCTACCTTCCCCCGATAGCTGATATATCACAAGGATTTTTCTAGTAGCTATGCTAGAGGGATGAGCAACCAAATCACCCATATCACAAGAATTCTTCTAGCAACCGAGAGAACGAGGAGGAGGAAGAGAGAGAAAGCAAAAGCTTGCCCTACAAGATCTATTCTCTCAGGCTATAGCTAGATCTAGATCTAGAGAAGAAGGACGCAAGTGAGGAGGACCGATAGGCGTCGGTCTTTTTTATAGCAAAAACAAGAAAGGGATAACATCGGTTGTAAAAAAAGGAAGGGATAAGATCAAGAGCATAGGAAACGGGAAGGTTCCCAAAAATTGATGCGGATCCGGTCAATGGGGAAAGCAGTTGCCCGATCAATGGTGAGCGAGAGGCGTGATTCCAATGTAGAATTAAATGATACGCGGATTAACCAAACGTCGTCTCAATGTAGAATTAAAGCATCGCGGATTAACCAAACATAAATCTGCAATGGAGAATTAAAGGATACGCGGATTAGCCAAATGTCGTCTCCATTGCTTACTTAAACCATGTTTGGAAACAAATCTCCTGTATCTTCTCCTTCCAAAATAATTTAGATCCCCTGCCCCTTCATCTACCCATGAAAAAACAGCAACTGCCTACTCCTCGTCGTCACCATTCCGGGGAGATGAATAGCATGCCGGAAGAAGCGGTGACATCATCGTCGCTGCTGGACCTCCTCAAGACCTCTGCATTAAGATTGCGGGCGTCGGTGCGACCTCGGCGGCCCTTGGCTGACCTCCGCGGCCTACGCGGTACTTGCTCGACCATGTGCCGCTGTGCAGCCACGGCGACGTCGGCCGGCGTTTGTCGATAGAGGGGATACAAGATGAGATTTCTTGGGTGTGGGACCCTACCGCCTACAAAGCCTTCCTTGCTGTGCTGACCAATCTCTAGAATCCAGAGGCTTGCTTCTTCAAGGGATCAAAGCCGTCTTCATGGAAAAACAGGGATGCAATGATCTCCGTGCGTGAGGGTGGGCACGATGCGGCGGCCTATCTATACGCCATCTTGCTCTACAGGGACAATGGTTGTAAAGCCACAGATTTTCAAAAGAAAACCCGAATCCCTGTACCTTCGTGATAGTCCCTGGATCAGTGGCTATCGCGCTAACGCCCTCACGATAGTAAAACACGGTCATACATCGCATCACATAAACATTAGTACATAAATTTATTACATGTCCATTATGGAGTACATCATTACAAGCCTCTTGGCTGAATCGAGTGAAATTCTACGCGGTAGCTAGCATCTCGGAAGGGTCTCCATCTTTTATTCTTCTCGCCACAGGCATCCTTGAGCCGGCGACGCATCCCTCGTCCATCCATCGGCGTTGTTGTCGCACTCTGACTGCACCTGCACACCCAAAGTCTATCCCCAGGGTGGGATAGGTCCACGCCACCAATCAGATGCTTTAAGTGGCCTAACTTCTAAAGGGAAGGAAAAGAGACAAGGAAGCAGCTCGGGTTTCCTGCAGCAAAGAGTGGCAGTGAAACAAGATATCTCCAACAAGATCCCCCAAAGCTCTCAACACAGCTCGGAACCATCCGGTAACCCAGGTGTACCGCCTCCACAACCTACCTCCATCTAGGGTCGATCACGAGAACTTCCTCTCCTCGCACCTCAATGATTGCAATCGGATCCGCGAGGTGAGGGAGCCACTCTCCTCTCCCGGCTACAACCACGGCTCACCACACTCTCAACTATAGGGGGAAGGTAGAAATCCCAAAACATGAGAACAAAGCTATCAGGGGACATGTCCATAACCGAGGACGCGGCTATAGCTATAGATCGAACAACTGCGAGGCGTGTACACGAACCCAACCCGAATGGCACCCCGGCCGGTGTACGGCCGATCGAGCCCATCCTACCGCGTCGAACCCTCGGTAGTTACAGTCCCATCCTGCATCCGGCCCTCCAAACGATCCCCCCTCGGAAGGGATTGCACCGGAACTGTGAAATGCCCCCGTGTGGCCACACGGGAGTCGCTCTGAGAGGGTGGTCTCACCTCCACCTCTCCCCCACTGATACCCCGCTATCCTGCTGGTAGGTATGGTTCCGCACTTGCCGAGCTCAACTCGGCCCTAACCCCATGCTCGGCGGGGTGGTGTGTACATAAAGGTCCCGTGAAAAGGTCTGTCCACTCGGTTTCAGACCGGGGCGAGCTCATATCCTACAAGCGCAAGTAAAACCCAAACACCTAGGCTCCGAAAACTGTAATAGTGGGGACGCACTGAGGAGTGCACCCCCATCCCCGATCCCAGATCGGTTGTTTCGAGCTCACCCCCGCCAAAGTACCCAAAACGCCTTCTCCTGCCGGTTTTATCCCACTCACGCCAAGAACCACGATTCCCATCCCAACACATGCATCGCAAGCACAACAGATATACACGCTTATAAACATATATAGTAGTAGGACAATCAAGGACAGGGTAATTAAAGTAGGCAGTGCAAGGTTCATCAACATGCATATAAAGTAAAGCGCTAGCATACTATTTTGCGATGTCTAATAGGTATTCAAAATCAGTCGGGCGTGAACCTGGGGTCTGGTAGTCCTCCGCGGCGTAGTCGTCGGTGTAGTCGTACTCCGGGATCAGCTCCCGGCTCCAGCTGCTCCTATTAACGCGTAAAAGAAAATAAAAAGCGGCCCTATTGCAATTAACTCCAAAAGAACGGCAATTAAGAGCCAAAAGAGAGCAAACACTAGCCTAGCACGGAGTTTAAGATTTCAGAGAATTTTTGGAAAAGGTTTTGTATTTTTCGGGGCAAAAATGGATTTACTAGGATTTTCCAAAGATAAAATAGTTTTTGAAATAAAATATGCATACACAATAGCACTAACTTTAGGTCGTCATCTCTGGCTTAAAAGGGCTTAACGCTGGCTGTAGGGTGGCTGCAGGCCGGCCCTTGGCGCAGAGGTGGCTGCCACGCAAGCGGCTATAAGCCGACTGCAGCCCATGTGGCAGCCTGGCGTGGCGGTGACAGGCGGCGCGCGCAGGATCCGGGTGCGGCCGTCTGCGTTAGGTGCGATCTTGACGGCGCTGCGGTGGGCCACCGGTGGCCGCCGCACGGGACCCACCCGGATCTTCTGTGGCCACGACCACGTGTGGCCCAACAGTGCAACCTAAAACCCCACCGGGTTTAGGAGCGCCCACAGGGTGCTCGGACGCTTTGCCCAAAGGAAAGCGGCGGCCGCATCTCGCCGGGCGGTGAGGTTTCTGCGGTGACCCGCCCGCTTCTTATCACGATCGGAACGAAACCGTAACGTCTAGGCAAGGAAGATTGCGGTCTTCGCCGGGCGACGATGCACGACGGCGAGGCGGCGGTGCGGCGACCCCGGCTGGTCGGTGGGCTGCGGCGGCGCGTTGGGCGAGAGCGTGGGGACGCCCAGCGCGGCGTCGAGGGAAACGAAGCGGGCAAAACGCTCCAAGGTTGGGGCTTTCACCCCTGCCCGACGCGCGGACGGCGGCCTTGGCGGAGCTCGTCGACGTTCACGGCGGAAAGGAAGAAGATGCTCGCGGCCGACAAGCGGCGACAAGTCTGTGACGGCGGAGAGAGCACGTGAGGGGTCCCAAAGGCCCTTTACCCTCGCCTGCAGCGCTAAGGCAACCCACACGGCAAACCACGCAGCGTCACCGGGCGGGTCGGCGGGCTCGGTGCAAAGGGGCAAGCGGAGCCAAAGGCCCGATCTTGCCTCCCAACGCGCGGCGCGCGCTGGTGCACGCACGCGGGTGTGCGCGAGAGCGTGCACGTGCGCATGCCGAGGTCACGGCCACGGCGGCGACCGGGACGGCGACAGCGACACGGCGGCCCGGACGGCAAACACGTGAAAGGAAACAAGGAAGGAAAACGGGGCTGCAGCGGCGCGCGGCGCACGGTGGCACCGCAAGAAAAGCTTTCGGCTGGCTCGGCGGCATCACCGCGCGGCGACGCGCGGCGCTGCGACGAGAACGCAGAGCTCAAACCGCGACCTTTGCTCGAAGGCTAGGCGCCACAAGGGAGCTGGGGTATGTGGTGCTCACCAATGGTCCAAAGGGGACCCGACGGTGAAGGCGTTGGCGAAGAGAAGCGCGGCGCGGTGAAGACCGGCTCGGAGCAGAGGAAGACGAGGACGCAGAGGTCGCAGGGGTGCTCGGCTGCTACGGGTCCGGCTCCTCCCCACGGTGGTTCCGGTCTTGGGCGGGCGGCGCTTCCTCGGACGGCCTCCGTTCTTCCTCTCCTTCTCCCCTTCTCCTTCTTCTCCGGCGGGCAGGCGGTGTGGACAGGGGACGGCTCCCCTGGGGCGGCTAGGGTTGGGAGCCCCCTGGGAGTTGCGGCGGCGGCTACTTATAGCGGCGGGCGCGGGCTGGGCACGGCGCGGATGCAGGTGGGAGCGCGCATCGCGACGGCGGCCATGACCGCGGCAGCGCCTTTGGCGCCGCACCAAAGTGATAAAGAGGAGGGTGACGATGGCGGCGTCACGATGACGTCGGCGGACGCATCGCGGTCCCAGCAGTCGGCGCGGCCGCGGTAGGTGGCGGCGTCCGGCGTGCGCGCGGGCGTGCGAGCGCGGGCCGAAGAAGGAAGTGGGCCGGTTGGTTGGTTGCCGGCCCACGCAAGGGTAAAAGGTTTTCCTATTTTCTTAACTCTATTTACTATTTGATTCAAATTTGAATTCTAATTCAAATTTGAATCCACTCAAACAAATCCAAATAAATCCCAAATGAAAATCCAACTTCTCACACTAGCATTTTATAAGTCCTAAAATTATTGGTTGAATTAAATAAAATCTAGGATTTAGGGAAGGGAAAAAGGAAGACACCCTTATATGACTTCGTGAGCACTCAAATACAAAGCAAGTTTTTGAAATTCCACATTTTTACGAACAGGCAAAATCAAGGATGTTACAGAACTCCCCCCCTCACAAGAATCTCGTCCCCGAGATTAAGACGTTACCTCCGGTTCAAAGAGATGAGGGTATTTCTCCCTCATGACGGACTCCTCCCACATCGCTTCGCGCTCAGTGTGGTTACTCCAGAGCACCTTGCAGAAGCGCGTGGTGGTCCTCCTGGTTGACTTCTCCGCCCAATCCAGGATCCGGACCGGGTACTCCAAGTACTCCAGAGTGTCTTGGACGTCGAGTGCTTGTGCGGGCACTCTCTTCTCGACAACCACACACTTCCGGAGCTGAGACACGTGGAACACCGGGTGAACTCCGGCAAGTTCCGGCGGCAGCTCTAGCTTGTAAGCTACCTTTCCGATCCTCTTCACGATCGGATACGGGCCAACAAATCTTGGAGACAACTTTCCCTTGACATGGAACCTCTTTGTACCACGGAGGGGTGAAACCCTCAAGTAGACGTGCTCTCCCACCTCAAATGAGACGTCTTTCCTCTTTGGGTCGGCGTAGCTCTTCTGCCGGCTCTGAGCTATCTTCAGATTCTCCCTGACCTTAGCAACATTCTCCTCGGCTTCGACGATGGTGGCGGGACCGAAGAAGGTTCGCTCCCCCACCTCGGACCACATCAACGGTGTCCGACACTCTCTGCCATATAGTGCCTCGAAGCCATCTTGAACTTGCACGAAAGGCATTTGTTGTCTGAGAACTTCGGCATCGGACTCTTCTCCCGATCGAGTTGTGGAGTCGACACACCTCAACAAGTCTTCAAGTACTTGATTCACTCTCTGCATGCGCCCATCAGTGCAGGGTGAAAGGAGGCTGGTGAGTCGAGGCGTGCCTAGGGAACCATGCAAACTCTTCAGGCCCGAGGCTGTGAGCGGGGTCCTCGGTCGGACACAATGCTACGGGGAACTCCGTGTAACCTCAGGATGTGTTCTATGTAGAGGTCCACAAGCTTTGGCACCAGTGGTCCTCCGTCTTGGTATGAAGTGAGCTACCTTGGTAAGTCGTCAACAATCACCCATATGGCATCATGCCCTCTCGTGTGCGTGGAAAACCCACAACGAAGTCCATGCGATATCATCCCACTTCCACGTGGGTATCTCAAGCTGAAGCAAACCGTGGTCTCGATGTTCTGCCTTCACTCTTCTCGACACGTGCATCGGCATCGCCTCATCTTCTCCCACGAGAACCATATCTTGGATCTTGGTACATCTTCGATTACAACCGGGGTGAATCGAGTATCGAGTCGTGAGCTTCCTTCAGGATCGAGTCTCGGATCTCCTTGCTTGAGTCAGATGCAGATCCTTCAACCACAGTGTGCCTTGCTCGTCGAGGCGGTAGTCGGTTGCTTTGCCTCTAGCCATCAAGTCTTTCACTTCCTCAATTTGGGCACCCTTTCTGAGCTTGTCGAATCTGGTCTTCTAGCGTGTACTTCACCCTCAACTCGTTCATTGTCCTTCTCAACTATCTCCAACTTCTTCTCCATTTCCTCATATAGTGCTGGTTGCTCTTTCGCACCATCGTTGCTGCGTAATGTTTGCGGCTCAGTGCATCAGCTACGACATTGGCTTTACCGGGGTGGTAGTGGATGTTCAGGTCGTAGTCCTTGATCAGTTCGAGCCATCTTCGCTGCCTCAGGTTCAACTCGGACTGTGTGAAGATGTACTTCAGACTCTTGTGGTCGGTGTAAATGTCGCACTTGTTGCCCATCAGGTAGTGCCTCCATATCTTCAAAGCGTGAACGACAGCAGCTAGTTCGAGGTCATGTGTGGGGTAGTTCTCCTCATGCTTACAGGCATCGCGAGGCATATGCAACAACTTTGCCTCCTTGCATCAGTACACAACCGAGTCCTTGTCTCGATGCGTCACAATACACCACGAAGTCCTTGCTCGCATCGGGAAGAGTCAGGACAGGTGTAGTGGTGAGGTGAGTCTTGAGCTCCTGAAAGCTGGCTTCACACTTGTCCGTCCATACAAAGGGTGTGTTGCTCTTCAACAGTTCTATCATGGGCTTCGCAATCTTGGAGAAGTTCTCGATGAACCGGCGGTAGTAACCGGCTAAACCGAGAAAACTGCGGATCTCTGTCACAGACTTGGGTGATTGCCACTTGGACACTGCTTCTATCTTGCTCGGATCTACGGCCACTCCTTTAGCTGACAACACGTGACCGAGAAAGGCGACTTCTTCCATCCAGAACTCACACTTGCTGAACTTGGCATACAGCTGCTGTTGCCTGAGCTTTCCCAACACTATCCTCAGGTGCTCTTCATGCTCTTCTGCGGTCTTGGAGAAGACCAATATGTCGTCAATGAAGACAACGACACACTTGTCTAACTCATCCATGAACACCTTGTTCATCATGTTCATGAAGTACGCCGGGGCGTTCGTAAGACCGAACGATACGACAGTGTATTCGTACTGTCCGTACCGGGTCACAAACGCGGTCTTGAAGATGTCTTCCGGACGAATCTTCATCTGGTGGTAGCCTGATCGTAGATCAATCTTGCTGAAGAACTTGGCTTGCCTTAGCTGATCCATCAGGTCATCGATCCGTGGTAGTGGGTACTTGTTCTTGATGGTTACCGCGTTGAGTGCACGGTAATCAACCCACGCATCGAGTCCCATCTTTCTTCACGCGAGCGGTAGGTGAACCCCATGGTGAAGCACTCGGTCGAATGAACCCCTTTTCAGCGGTGAGTCTAACTCGCCTTCAAGCGACTTCAGCTCGACCTCCGCCATTCATGCGGACTCGAGCTATCGGTGTGGTTCCCGGTATCAAGTTGATCACGAACTCCACGTCACGGTCCGGAGGCAAACCCGGTAGCTCTTCTGGGAACACATCCTCGTACTCACAAACCACTGGCACATCTGAGATAGCTTTCGTGTGAAGACTGTACATGGCTGGTATGTCTCGAGACTTCATTGGCTCGAAGGTGACCCTCGTTCCATCGGGGTGTACCAAGGTCACCGGATCGCGGTGAAGTGGAGATGACACCTTTGTGAGCGGTGATCCAATCCATCCCGTAATCACATCGATGCCATTGGAGGGTAACACCGCTGATCTCCCAAGAACTTGTGGTCTCACGAATGACGGTCTACACCTTTACACATGAAGGTGCATCTGATATCTCCGAGAGGTGAACTCGTGATGATAGGAATCGATCGGGTGGTTGTAGGGAGGGAGAGTTTGTTCACGAATCTAGAGGTGATATATGACCCGGTTGCACCGGTATCGAAGAGAACCAAAGCAGTAGTACCACAAACCAAAAACTCACCGATCACGATGTCAGGAGCGTCAGCAGCCTCCTCCTCTGTGAGGTGGTTCAGCCTCCCACGGCCGGCAATGGCGGTGGTGCGGCTGAGGAGGTCGTCCTCTCCGAGTGCTCTCGCTGGAGTAGCAGCGGTCTTCTTGTCTGGGCAGTCATAGGATTTGTGGCCAGGCTTGCCACAGGCGAAGCAGGTCACGGTGAAGCCTCCAGCGGTAGGTCTCGTGCCACTCGGCGGTGGACGGTTGTAGCCTCCGATGCCTGTGGGTAGCCGGTGTTCCTCCCTCAGAGGCAGCCACGGCCTCCTCCGTGGTTGTGCCGGGTGGTAGATCCCCTCGGCATGTTGCTCTGTCCGCTCCTCGGCTTCTAGAAGGATCGGTCATGGTGATCCCGATCTCCCATCCTCTTCTTCCCCTTCATGCGCTCCTCGTGGCCCCTCCTCTCCTCTTCGACCGCGATGGCGCGCGGTTGGCGAGGTGGATTTGTGCTCACTCGCCTTGGGTCCTGGCGAAGGCCGTGGTGAAGGCCTCGCGAAAACCGAATCGCTTCTTCCGGTGTCGGTGTGCCGTCGGGGCGTCGCATCATCTTCATGAAATGACGCTCGTACTCCTCGACCCTCATCGCACCCTGCGTCATGGTGCGGAACTCCTGCGCCTTCTGGATCAGCAGCTCACTGGGTAGGTCGCTCATGAACACCTCACAGAACTCCCGGCGGTGATGAAGGCTGGGTTACCCCACCAAGACTTGGCAAGACCCTCCACCGGTGCGCGGCGATGGCGACACTCCTCGTCTGAAAGCACGGTGAGGTCGAGCTTGGTCTCAATCACCCTCAGCCAGTCGTCGGCGTCGAGTGGGTCATCCGAGTAGCTGAAGGTGGGGGCTTTCAGGCGGATGAACCTCTCGATCTTCCTCGTGAGGTCCTCGTCCTGCGGAGCGACGCGGTTTCCACCATTGCCACAGTGCTCCATGGCTTCCGCCATCCTCGCATCATCGGTGATGACAGCCATCACATCCACCAAGTTAGGTGGTGGTGGCGGAGGCTGGTCCGCTCAGCCGGTCTTGCTGACCTTGCTCGGCTTCCCCATCCTCGGCTTGCCACGGGCCCTCGGGCGGCGGTGGCGGTGCTCGGCACCGGCCTCGAGCTCCCAAAGCTCCTCCACGTGGGGTGGGCGTCCCACGGCCACGCACGGGCAGTGCACGACCGCATCCACGGCGGCACGACCACAACCACGGCCACGGCCTCTGGGCTTCCTCCTCCTCGGCAGCAGCCTCCTCAAGGCGCCCGGTGACGGTTGGACCGTCGGATCGACATCCTTCTGAAAAGACTTTTACACAACGTCACTCACCAACAATTTGAGTCTGATATACAATCATGAAAATATTTCTACTAATATAAATCCTACACTCAATGAGAAGAGGCAAAAGAACAAACAACTCCATTAAGACCAAACAATCATCCATTATGAGTACATAAGTTTCCTCGAGGTCGACTCAGCCTTGGAGGTCACACACAACAACGATCTAATATAGCGTTACATGATCTCAAAAGGGTGTGCACATCTAGGTGTGAAAAGACTCATAACCCATCATGCACCGGAACAGGCTCTCGGCTGCATGGAACACATCATGAAGACTACCTATCTTACAACTCTACTCTTATTAGCATGCTTAAGCTCCGGCACGCTACTCGAAGTGGGACTTCTTGTACCTCACTGGGTAACGGTCCTCATCGGGGAAGTCCTTGGGGAACATCCGCGACAGCCTGGAGTGAGCGGCCCTCACCTCATCCGTCTCAACCGGAGTGGCCATGTCGGCCAGGGGACACAGGTGAAGCTTGAGGGCGGACGGGTGGAGCCTGAAGGTCTCCTTGCGGATCGCCCGCTGACGCTCGGGGGGTAGCAGACTGTTGAGCTCCTGAAGCTCGTCCACACGAAGTGAGTCAGCGTCCTCCCAAGTCTTCAGCATCCTCTTGCACTTGTCCAGCAGGAACACGGAAGTCCTGGTGAGTGCGGCGATGTTGGCAGTGTTGTTGTAGTGGTCCTCCACCAGTTCGGTCACTCTGGCCTTCTCCCGAACCAGGTTGCATCCCTAGGCAGCGAACTGAGCATCCTTCTGGTCCAGCTTGGCGAAGAGACGGGTGAACCTAGCCTCCTGCTTGCGTAGATCCTCCTGAGCGTAGATCTTCTCCTCTCGAGCGGTCACCCTCTCAGCCTCAGCCTGAACTGCCAAAGAGTTGGCGTGGCGAAGTCCTCGCTCGAGCTGCTCAACTCGCTGGCGAAGGGTGAGGTTCTCCACGAGTAGGCTCTGGGTGCGGGGCTGTAGCTCCTCCTTGACTCCGTGGTGTACTCAGTCTGGAAGAGCCCACTGCGCCTTTCGCTCGATCGGCGGCGTGAGTGTCGAGGTCGACGAGGTAGCTCCCAGTGGTGACGAGCGTGTCGTCGGCCTCACGTAGGGGTCCCTGAACAACCTCCTCCTCGTAGAGTGCTGAAGGGTCTGGCAGTCCGTTCACGATCGGAGCCACTCTGTAGTAGTCCTGGGGATCAGCCTCAGGTCTCCAGTCCTGTAGACGTCGCGGTACCTAGCGCCAGTGGCGGCATGCGTGGCAGCAGCGGTGTCCACACATTCACGGCGTTGAGTCCTGTCGTGCTCGAGCATCCCGGGAAGCCACAGCGCCGGGTGGGGTAGGACGGCCACCGTGCAAAGCACTAGTGGTCCCGACAGTGTGCGGACGTCCTCGGCCATGAGGTGACGTGCGTAGGGGGAATCCCCAGCCTGAGGACGACCCTGTCAACCCAACGGGCGAGTCCCTCCATGTGCTCCGGGAGCAACTCCACCTCCTGACGAGCCATCTCCTGTGACACGGAAGAAATTTCTAGTTAGCGCAGGTGAGATAGAACTTTTCAAGAAAAGGATAAGTTTTGTAATATAAGTCAAGGATGGTATATAGCAAAGAGTTTCGCTCGAGTCCCAATTTCTAATGACCATTTCTAAGGGCACGTGCTACGGTCAAGTATGGCTCTGAAACCTCGGATTTTCAAAAGAAAACCCGAATCCTGCACTTCGTGATAGTCCACGGATCGGTGGCTATCGCGCATGCAACGCCTCACGATAGTAAAACACGGTCATACATCGCATCACATAAACATTAGTACATAAATTTATTACATGTCCATTATGGAGTACATCGTACAAGCCTCTTGGCTGAATCGAGTGAAATTCTACGCGGTAGCTAGCATCTCGAAGGCTCTCCATCTTTATTCTTCTCGCCACAGGCATCTGAGCGAAGCGACGCATCCCTCAGTCGTACCATCCATCAGCATTGTTGTCATACTCGGACTCGTACCACCACACCCAAAGTCTATCCCCAAGGAGTGGGATAGGTCCACGTCCACCTTTAAGTGGCCTAACTTCTAAAGGGAAGGAAAAGAGACAAGGAAGCAGCTCGGGTTTCCTATGCAGCAGCAGCAGAGTGAAACAAGATATCTCCAACAAGATCCCCCCCAAAGCTCTCAACACAGCTGGAACCATCCTAACCCAGGGTACCGTCTCCACAACCTACCTCCATCTAGGGTCGATGCGAGAACTTCCTCTCCTCGCACCTCAATGATTGCAATCGGATCCGCGAGGTAGAGGGAGCCACTCTCCTCTCCCCGGCTGCAACCACGGCTCACCACACTCTCAACTATAGGGGGAAGGTAGAAATCCCAAAACATGAGAACAAAGCTATCAGGGGACATGTCCATAACCGAGGGGACGGCTATAGCTATAGATCGAACAACTCTGCAGAGCGTGTACACCTGAACCCAACCCGGAATGGCACCCGACCGGTGTACGGCCGACCGAGCCCATCCTACCGTGCGAACTCTCGGTGAGTTACGGTCCCATCCTCGCATCCGGCCCTCCAAACGATCGCCCCCTCGGAAGGATTGCACCGAATCGTGAAATGCCCCGTGTGGCCACACACGGAGTCGCTGAGAGGGTGGTCTCACCTCCACCTCTCCCCATGATACCTCGCTATCCTGCTGGCAGGTATGGTTCCGCACTTGCCGAGCTCAACTCGACCCTAACCCCACGCTCGGCGGGGTGGTGTGTACGTAAAGGTCCCTTGAAAAGGTTTGTCATCACTCGGTTTCGGGGCCATATCCTCCAAGCGCAAGTAAAACCCAAACACCTAGGCTCAAAACCGTAATAGTGGGGACGACCGAGGGTGCACCCCATCCCCGATCCGGATCGGTTGTTTTGAGCTCACCCCGCCAAAGTACCCAAAACGCCTTCTCTGCCGGTTTATCCCACTCACACCAAGAACCACTATTCCCATCCCAACACATGCATATCATGAAGCACAGCGTATATACACGCTTATAAACATATATAGTAGTAGGACAATCAAGGACGTGGTAATTAAAGTAGGCAAAGGCAAGGTTCATCAACATGCATATAAAGTAAAGCGCTAGCATACTATTTTCGATGTCTAATAGGTATTCAAAATCGATCGGGCGTGAACACTGGGTCCGTAGTCCTCCGTGGCGTAGTCGTCGTAGTAGTCGCACTCGGGATCAGCTCCCGGCTCCAGCTGCTCCTATTAACGCGTAAAGAAAATAAAAAGTGGCCCTATTGCAATTAACTCCAAAAGAACGGCAATTAAGAGCCAAAGAGAGCAAACACTAGCCTAACGGAGTTTAAGATTTTAGAGAATTTCTAGAAAAGGTTTTGTATTTTTGAACAAAAATGGATTTACTAGGATTTTCCAAAGATAAAATAGTTTTCTGGAAATAAAATACGCATACACAATAGCACTAACATTAGGCTGTCTACTGGCTAGCTTAAAAGGGCCTAACGCTAGCTGTAGGATGGCTGCAGGCCGGCGCTTGGCGCAGAGGTGGCTGCCACGCGCAGCGGCTATAAGCATTGCGCCCATGTGGCAGCTGGCGTGGTGGGTGGCAGGCGGTGGATCCGTGCGGCCGTCTGCGGCTGGGTAGGTGCGTGTGGCGCGCGCGTGTGGCTCGGCCACCGGTGGATCGGCGCCGCAGGATCCACCCGGATCTTCTGTGGCCACAACCACGTGTGGCCCAGCGTGCAAGCCTAAAACCCCATTGGGTTTAGGAGCGCCCCTGGGGTGCTCGACGCTTTGCCCCAAAGGAAAGGCGGCTCGGCCACATCTCGCCGGCGGCGAGGTTTCTTAGCGGTGACCCGCCCCACTTCTTATCACGATAGGAATGAAACCAGAACGCGTCTAGGCAAGGAAGGTAGCGGTCTTTGGCCGGGCGACGATGCACGACGGCGAGGTGGTGCGGCGCGATGCCTCGGCGGGTCGGAGTGGTCGCGTGGCGGCGTTCGGCGGCGAGCGGCGTGGGGATGCCGAGCGCGGCGTGTACGCGAGGGAAACAAGCGGGGCAAAACGTTCCAAGGTCGGGGTTTTCACCCCTGCCCGGTCGCGCATGGCGGGACGGCCATGGTGGAGCTCGGGTCGACGTTCACGGCGACGGAAGGGATCAAGACGCCGCTCACGGCGAGGCGACAAGCGTCTGCAGCGGGCGGCGGCGGAAACACGAGGGTCCCAAAGGCCCTGCCTTTACCCCATGCTCGCACGTGCGCTAAGGCAACCCGCGCGGCAAAGGCCACGGCGGCGCAGCGAGCGGGTCGGCGGGGTTCGGTGCAAGGGGGGCGGAGCCAAAGGCTCGACCTTGCCTCCCAAGCAGCGTCCGTCGCGCGTGGTGCACGGCACGCCGGGTGTGTGCGAGCACGCGCGTCCATGCCGAGGTCACGGCCACGGCGGCGGCCGGACGGAAAGGAAACAAGGAAGGAAAGCGAGCGGGGCTGCGGCGGCGACGGCGGCGGCACCTGCAAGAAAAGCTTTCCCAGCCTGGCTCAAAGGCCGGCATCACCAGCGGCGCGGCGGCGCGGTGCGACGGCGAGAACGCAGAGCTCAAACCGCGACCTTGGCTCGAAGGCCGAGCGCCACAAGGGAGCTGGGTATGTGGTGCTCACCAATGGTCCAAAGGGACCCGGCGGTGGCGTTGGCGAAGAAGCGGCGCGTGAAGACCGGCTCGGGCGAGAAGAGGAGGACGCAGAGGTCGCAGGGTGCTCGGCTACGGTCCGGCTCCTCCCCACAGGCGGTTCGCCTCGTTCTTCCTCTCCTTCTCCCCTTCTCCTTCTTCTCGGCGGGCGGTGTGGGACGAGGGCGGCTCCCCTGGGCGGCTAGGGTTGGGAGCCCCACAGGGGTTGCGGCGGCTACTTATAGCGGCGGGCCCGCGGGGCACGTGGGCGGTGCGGATGCACAGCGGCGGTACGCAGCCGCGACGGCAGCGGCCATGACCGCGGAGCGCTTTGGCGCGGCGTCGGCCAAAGCGATAAAGAGGAGGGTGACGATGGCGACATCACGATGGCGTCGGCGTGGCGCGCATCGCAGGTCCCCAGTCGGTCAGCGGTAGCGGGCGCGGTAGGTGGCGGTGTCCGGCGTGCGCGCGGGCGTGCGATGGGCTGCGCCTGGGCCGAAAGAAGGAAGTGGGCTGGTTGGTTGGTTGCGAAGGGTTCCTATTTTCTTAACTCTATTTACTATTTGATTCGAATTTGAATTCTAATTCAAATTTGAATCCACTCAAACAAATCCAAATAAATCCCAAATGAAAATCCAACTTCTCACACTAGCATTTTATAAGTCCTAAAATTATTGGTTGAATTAAATAAAATCTAGGACTTATGGAAGGGAAAAAGGAAGACACCCTTATATGACTTCGTGAGCACTCAAATACAAAGCAAGTTTTTGAAATTCCACATTTTTACGAACAGGCAAAATCAAGGATGTTACAATGGTGGTGCCGCCGCAGACGACACCACGAAGCGGTACATGAGGCGGGTCGCGGGCGGCGGTAGTCTGACGCCGAGATGGTCGAGCAATGAGGGTGTCTCTTTGCGCGAGAAGGCGCGCGTGCGATCCACTCGACTTGGCGCATTTGGGATGAACTCGCCGCCGCCCAAGACAGTCTTGGCGATCACCGCGGCGCTGGCGTATCGGCCGTCTTAAGGATGGCTTGAATTTCTCTATTTTGCGGCGAAGATCGTAGGCTACCGCGAAATGGTGAAGTTCGAAAGAGTATTGGAATAGGAAATCAGTGGATTAGCTTTTGTATGTTGCTCGTATTATCGTGTAAAATTTTGGAAGAGCGACAAAGCCGTATGGGTTATCGATCCGTGTCGCTAATGATATGGGGCCCAGTTCTATTCGAATGAAGAATAGTTCACATTTCTCCTTTTAATCTGCAATCAAATGTTGTAACAAGTATTTCTTCGTCGTAATTAGTCCAAATTTGATATTTTTTTCTAAATTTTTCTAAAATCACCATCTTTTCATTAATTTTATTGTTTAGTGTATATTCCGTTTCTTGAATAATGTTTATATGCCTTATTTTGTTCTTTGTAAGTACAACATATAAATAATATTTGTTTTACACAACCATTAGTGATGAAACTTTGCATTTCGTAAGCTTAAGGTGAACACAAGGTTTTGTTAAGTTTTTAAATGCATATGGGTTCGAACAAGTTGCAATATGTGGAAAACTTCAATGTTCAAGCAACATTTTAGGAAACTATGTGAGAGATGTAGACATTTGTACACAAGTATATTATTCCTTCATCGATACCATTTGAAATTTTGAAGACAAGTTTAGGTACCCAAATTATGTTGCCAAGTCAATTTGTAGATTTTTTAGAGCAAATTTGATGTTATTAGAATTAGTATATAATTACCATGGGGTGTAAAAATGAAATATAAGAATTTTGGGCACACAAGTGTATTTTGATATTTTATTCAAATACTAAATGTCCAAATATGAATTGTTCATATTTTTATGATTTTTTAGGTGCTGTTTTATGGGCTCTAATATTTTAGGGAAGCAAGTTTCATTCCAAAAAAAAATAGTGACGGGACCACGCCACAACACATAATATAAAAAGATAACGCTGTTGCCCGTCCGGACCCAACTGCCAACAAAGGCTACGCGGGTTCACTAACCATCGTCGCCAATGACACCGCCCATTGTCGAGTTAACCCATTGTCTCTAAGATCTAATTCATCTCAACAGATCTCCTGTTCATCACAATAGATCTCCAGTTCATCACAACAGAACACATATTATAGGAGACGTGGATGGATCTACTCGCGTCTATTAGATCGAGTTGATAACATACAAAATCCAACAACCAAACTAATTAACTAAGCAGTTCATGATCGACAAACAAACTAAGCAGTTCATGTCCAACAACCTGACGAAGACACAACACACACACACACATTTAGTCGGACGCCACCGTCGGAGTCCCGCCGTCGTCGCCAGTGGCTGCCGTCGTCGCCGTCGGAGCCGCCGTCGTCGAAGACGAAGTGGTGGGCAGCCCGCTTGACCACGGGGAGGTTCTCGAGCTTCTCAGCCAACCCGTGGATCCTGAAGGCGAGACCCTTCACGCTCGGGTCCTTGTCCACGTCATGATGCGCCTTGATGTCGAAGGCTGCGCCAACATCTTCAAGCTTTCTGAAGGCGCTCCTGAGCAGGTCGACGGCGAACTTAGTGTCATCGAAGAACGGTTCCTCGTCGGCGTCCTTGGTCGCCGGCTCCTTCCCCTTCTCCAACTTCCTCCGACAGCGGCTCTCGTCGCCCTCCCTTCGTCCCCGCTTCGACGGCGGCGCCATCTCCTCCTTGGTGATCTCTCGGTGACCGAAGATTTGTATTGGTGGGTCGTGAGGAGGAAGAAGAAGCGAAAGAGATGATAAGCTTATGGAAGAAGCAGGGGAAGGCAGGGGAGTTATATTGACAAGACGCGAACTGTCAGCGCCTCGCCCACCCACTACTCCACTACTGCCAGTACATGCCACTCAATTGCACATCGGGCTCCGTTTCGGGCGCAAAACCATCCAAAACCACGCGTCACCTTTCAATTACGCTGAAGGAGAAGGGCAGGGCAATGATGTTAGGCCCACTCATCAGCCACGGCAAATCGGCGCCTTTTCAATTTCCATTTATTGTTTTAAATGGCCGAGGCGCCTTCTTCAACTTCAACCCTCGTCACCAACTTCAACCCTCGTCGCGTTCAACTTCACGCCGCTTTCAATTTCCAAACCCGTCGCTTATTTCCTCCCTTCTCCTTGATGGCGGTGTGCTTGATGCACGCCGATGATCTTGTCACCCAGATCATCATCCACTCCATCAAGGATGAGCCCGTCATCCATTTTCTGAACCTCCGCAATAAAATCTGTGGCACCTTCCGGTGCATCTGCGACTCCGATGAGGTACTACGCCACGTGTCGCTGAGTGATCTTCGTCGGGTGTGCAAGAATCGCTACGACATGTCGTGCTTTGAGCGGCGCTTCCGCAAGGCCAATCATCCGAAGGCATTATGCTTCGAGGGGATGGAGAGGTTGATGAGGCGGTAGAACCCCGATAAGGGTCTGAAGCTCATCGGAGATGCCGCTGTCAAGACTTCGTGCCAAGTACTTTAGCGATGCTGAAGTACCTTTGCAACCCGGCGACCTCAAGCCATGGCATCGCAGAAATCAGCGGCGGTCGCCGCTCGACGGGCGGTGAAAGAACCAGAACCTGCGGCAGCTGCGCTACCTCGTCAACCGGGATCTCGAGAACTTTGCATGGTGGTACTGGCTTGATGACGGCGACAACGACATTCCGTTGCTGCCCGTCCAGAATCCCCACGTCTGCATTTGGGCAGCAGGATGTAGGCGCTACGCCGAGACCTCGAGATCATCCACAATCGCAGCGCCGAGTGTCGCATCCGTCATGAGTTCGACCTCGACGCCAGAATCTCCGCCCCCGCCGGAGTACGCCGTCGCAGGATGAACATCGGGATGTAGCGCAAGCATCAATGAACATTATCTATCTTGAATGTAAATTATTAGATATTACTAAATGCGGATTTGATTTTATCGGGATGTCGGTTTTTAATCGGTTTTTGATAGACAATATTTGATTTGTCACGTTTGTGAGTCAAATTGAAGGTTGTGGTGGTCTTATTTGCCACACCGACGAGGCCTAGGATGCCCTCTTGGGGTGGCGGCAGGGGCGGCGGCGGGCGGTGGTGCCCTCTGCTTCCTTCTTTGTTCTATTGGAGAATGAAGAACAATTTATCCGTCCGTCGCCGACGGCATTTCTCTTTTAATCCGCATAATCAAATTTTGTAACATGTATTTCTCCTCGTAATTAGTCCAAATTTGATTTTTTTTTCTATAATTTTCTAAAATAATCGTGTTTTCATTATTTTCATTGTTTAGTGTATATTCCATTTCTTGAATAATGTTTATATGCCTTATCTTGTTCTATGTAAGTACAACATATAAATAATATTTGTTTTCCACACCTCCTGTAATGAAACTTTGCATTTTCGTAATCTTAAGGTGAACCACAAGGTTTTGTTAAGTTTTCAAATGCATATGAGTTCGAACATGTTGCAAAGTGTGGAAAACTTCAATGTTCAAGGAACATTCTAGGAAACTATGTGAGAGATGTAGATATTTGTACACAAGTATATTATTCCTTCATTGAAACCATTTGAAATTTTGAAGACAAGTCTAGGTACCCAAATTATGTTGCCAAGTCAATTTGTAGATTTTTTAGAGCACACTAGATGTTATTAGAATTATTACATCATTTGCATGGGATGTAAAAGCGAATTCTAAGAATATTGGGCACACAAGTGTATTTGTTGATATTTTATTCAAATACTAAATGTCCAAATACTGAATTGTTCGATTTTTATGATTTTAGGTGTTGTTTTATGGGCTCTAATATTTTAGGAAGCATGTTTCATTCGAAAATAGTACGTCGGCGACCAAAATAAAAGATAACCGCTACTGCCCGGACCCAAGCGCCAACAAAGGTGATGCGGGTTCACTGCGCCGCGTCGGCCAGAGCAAACCGTCGCGCGGCTGCTCAATATTTCCTACCTATATTGACTATAATGCCCATGGAATTCTAATTCCACCAGAGCCATCAAAGGGCACGCCGGTAATTTCCTTAAACACGATTCTTAGCGCAATTCCTCGGGCACATATTCGGCCTCGCTAGACAGATCCACAATGCCCGCACTCTCCCCACCGCCGCCGCCACTCTCCTCGCTCGCCTTCACCAATCTCTCCCCGCTCGCCTTCGCTCTCTCCCGCCACAGCCATGCTCTTCTCCCACCGCTCCCTACGTGACGGTGACGAGGACGCTTGATTCTTGGCGTCGGACGGCTTCTGGCCAACCTAAAGATGGTTGACGCGGATCCGTCATCCCGGCCATGACGACAGCCGCCACCTCGCCACGGGCCACGAGCCACGAGCGTGGATCCGCCCCTCAGGCCATCACGAGAACAACTACTTCATTCATGAGGTAAGTCTTGCTTGAACCCCCAATGCCCTCTCTCGCTCCCACCAAATCTGCTATATATTCATGTCAATGTGGATTAGGGAGACATGCCTTGATAGTCCATCTTTAATTGATTGACGTGGATTTGATGGATGGATTTTGTTGCTCCAAGTCTGCTTTGAATAAATTGTTGCTAACGGATGAATTATATGAACTGTTGAAATTCATTTTCATGTTCACGGTGCTACAATTTTTGCACTATAATTCATGAAAAGCATTGAGGATGTTAGCATACTTTAATTACGCTATGCTTTGAATGTACCGGATCGACGATTATGCTTTGGACTGTTAGCATACTTTAATTACGCTATGCTTTGAATGTACGGATCGATGATTATGCTTTGGACACATTAGCATATTTTAATTCTGATGGCCACATAATGTCAGTGGGAATTGCATCGCAGTGGTTTATAATGTAGTCCACCCAATCTGCTATATATTCATGTCAAGGTGGATTAGCGAGACATGCCTTAATAGTTCATTTTTAATTGATTGACTGTGGATTTGATGGATGGATTTTGTTGCTCCAAGTCTGTTTGAATAAATTGTTGCAAATAGATGAAGTTATATGAACTATTGAAATTCATTTTCATGTTCCTGGTGCTACAATTTTTGGACTGTAAATTCATGAAAAGCATTGAGGATGTTAGCATACTTTAATTCTGCTATGCTGTGAATGTACCAGATCGACAGTTATGCTTTGGACCTGTTAGCATAATTTAATTCTGATGGCCACACAATGTCAGTGGGAATTACATCGCAGTGGTTTATAATGTAGTGATAACTAGACTGTCCTATGCTTTGTTGTGAGTGTTAATTGTTTTAGTACTGTCATATATATTGTTATTGTTGGTGTCATGATGTGTTGTGAGTGTTGTTTCACTACTGTCATATATAATGTCATGATCATTGCTTTATCCTCTTGTTGCATGTACACATGGAACACACAATCCATCGTTCTTTGAAGTTGGACAAGGAAGTAGTTGAAGGAATTTATTCTCTGCTTTGATATATAAGCATATTGTTGTGTCCCTGTCAAAATGGTTGGCACCTATCCCTGTATGCTAATTAAGTAATATATGAACTGTGTATGTCTATGTTGATTTTATTTACAACTTGTAATGATTTCTAGTGTAATATCGCTATTTTGCCGTCGAGAGAAACGAATTTATCTAATAAGAATTTTGTTTAGATTTTCGGTCTTGCTTATGTTGCTCACCGACAACCCGACATATCATCTATGGTCTCCCACAACAACAAACTCCTCTACCTCCGATTGCACCATCACACCCATCGTCGGTGAACCTTCTTCAGGGGTCACTCGATGCTATCTGCAGTAGTACTCGATCCCGCGAGTCAAGGACACAAACCAAATGGCCAGAAGACAAGTTGACTGCAACTGGACTTGATGCCATTTTGTGGCCAACCCCAGATCTTTGCGAGGATAGATTTGTATTGGTCTGCGTGGCCTCATTGCTCGGGAGAGGTGTCAATCAACAAGGCGGTTGATGATCTCTCACCAATTGAGAAGGAACATCTCTCACCAAACCAATCTGGAAGAATCTGTTCGCAAGAAGGTAGTAAGGCAGCTATATCGAGATTGGAACCTTGCAACAGCGGTTCAAGGCCCATTTAAGAAAAAATATGTGCAAGAGGAGACTCCCTTTGTGAAGCATGCCTTTTTGCAGCAACAAGACTGGGACATGTTTATGTAGGAAACCAATTCTCCTTCATTTCAAGAAATGAGCAGGTGAGATGAAACAAAGAGAGCATTGCACAATAAGCCACACAAGGCAGGCGAGAAAAGGTTATCGTGGTAAAAGGAAAGAGTGGGAGGAGGAGGATGCAAAGCAGAAGGAAAAGCAGAACCCTTGGGACCAATTTCACGGACGTTCGAGACCTTATCTGCGGGCAAGGGTAGGGAAGAAGAGGAAGAATACTAGTGAAGGAAGCGGGGGCATAACATTCGATAACCCTTGAGAGCCGGTGTGGTTCGAGGACCGGTGGATGGTCGCTCGGTGTGATGAGTGATTGACAACGTGGTGTGGACGATTCTTGGCTAAGTATTGCGGTGCGGTTGCGGCTTGACTGCAGGTGTAGGTGAAGAACAAGCGCGAAAGGTCGTTGCGGTGAGGCCTCGGTGTGGAGAAGACAAGTAGGCTTGGTTCGAGGGACCCGTGGCAGGGGTCAAGTGCGGGCCGCATGGTGGCAAGAACAAGATGAAGTCATGGACGGTTTCTTGGTTGAGACTCAAAACCAAGGTCGAGAGGGACTACGTGGGAGCCGAGTCATGAGTGGTGATTGGCGGAGGCTACACCGAGTTGAGGGGTTTCCTGGTTCACGAAAAATCACGGGTTCCTTGGTTGATCCACAAATCCAAGACCAAGAACCAAGAAGGTGCGGAGCCTGCAGGCTCGACTGGTCGGCCTGGGTGCAGGTACGGCCCGATCGTGAGGTGAGGGAGCACCCCGATCGGCAGCGACGCAGGAATCTTAAGCGGAGGACACGCGTCGGGATCGCAAGGCTTGCGTCGAGGCTAAGCAAGTTTGCGGTCCATTGGGCATCCGTCCGATGGTGCAAAGACAAAGACTTCCAATTTCACTCGAGGGCATGTATCTCTAGTTAGCTAGTAAGGGTATTTTCATCTTTGGTTGCCTCCATATAACCCAAGTGGTGAGAGGATGGCAGCCATCTCTTGGAACCCTAGCTCATTTGGTTTTCCTATTTTCCTTCCTATTTTCCTTAGGATTTTCGTAGGACTAACTTGAGAGCTTCATGGTGAGATCTTGTGAGAGGAAGGATGATCGGGCGGCAAGCTAGACCTTGTATGAACCTCTTTGCTATGTATAGATGATTCGGCGTGGTTCCTCAAGGCTTGGATGTGTCTTTCCCGTTTCTCCTTTTTGGTGATTTTCGGAGGCTTTTCTTGGCGAATTTCTTGTGGCGGTTTTGAGACCTTTCTCTTTCGGGATTTGGTGGGGATGTATGCATGAACCCCTCGTGGTTCTTTTCTCTTTGATCTCCTCCCAAATAGTAAAGGGGCTCAATTTTGGGGTTTTCGTGGTTCTAGGGTTCGTGGTGTTCTTGGCGGAAATCCTTGATTCCTCTTGATTCAACGAGTTTTGGTGGACCAAATCTTGGCTATGGAGTACCCATGAGGTGTTCCTACTATCCCCAAAGTCTTGTGCGAATCCGTGGAGTGAATCGGGAGATCGGGAGTTGGATTTGGGGGAGTTGACTCTTCATCCCGAGCTGCCTGTGCACGACGGCCCCGACCGGGTGCTCTTAACCGGTTTGACCGGTGCTAATAGCCCTGGTGGGTTTTTTGTCTCGGGAACAGCCTTGTCCGTGTGGTTTTGTCCGTGGTTCATGCAGTCGGTTCTTGGCGTGCTTGGAGTTGTTTTGCTAGGTTTTGTGAGGGGTTCTTCTTCCTCACAGGTTGTGTTTCGTGGTGGTTTTTGTTCCAGGGCCTAGAGGAGTCACTGAGGCTTCCCGAACGTTTGTTGTGTGGTCTATAGCCACCGACCGCTCTGTCCACCGGTCAATCGTGTCACCGGTCGACCAGCAGCAGCCATCGTTCGAGGTAGGCGACAAGCCGTGCAAGTTTCATGTGGTTTGGTGAGTTTTGGCTCGGAAGGTTGAGTGTTGGTTCCTAGGACCAGTAGCACTCCAGTGGCTATGTGGTCTTGACCAACTTGGGTAGTTAGTCGAGGCGTGTGTTGGAAGTCGTGTTCATCTTGTTGGAGTTCCCATCTCCTTCGAGAAGAATTTTTATCGGCTCCCATTCACTCCCCCTCCCCCTCTCTGGTTCGCCTAATCGGTCCTTCAACCCTGCGGTGGTGGGGGTAGAGATAGGGTGAAAACACTTGCAGCTCAGGGTAGCGATGGTTCTTTCTCTAGGGTTAGGGAGGATGATATCCTCACCGCAGCACTTGAGACTCCAGAGCATCGAGGTCGGGTCCGAGGCGTGTCTAGTTCACTTGGCTGGGGTAAAGGGTTTGGTGAAGAGTTTGTTGGAATGTATAGGAAGAAGAGGAGGAACAAGTGGTCTGATGCTCATGATATGATGGACATAACATTTAAATCAGTTGTCCATGCTCTAAGACTATCAGGCATCGAAATACCGAAAAATGTACTTCTTCCTTCCCAATTACCAGCGCCTGTCAATAGCAGCGAGGAAGAAGATGTGCATGGCAGCGAGGAAGAAGATGCGCATGACCACGAGGAAGAACATGCGCATGACAGCGAGGAAGATGCGTGTGGCAGCGAGCAAGACCATTGGAATGCCAACGAGGACGAAGCGAATCAAGTGCATAGTGATAGTCGATCACCTATGCTGGACACAATAGATAAGCTGACAGAGCCAACCGCGTGCGGCCTTTTGGATCGCACCGGGATTAATGTGGAGCTCGCACTATGTTGGTGGTCGATTTCCGTCAACCAAGAACACTTGTTATGTTATGGTTTGAACTTCATTTTGGAACTAACCCGCCACTAGGCATATTAATGATATAACAAGTTCACCGTTGGATGTGCATTTTGGAGTATAGTGTTTTTGCAGGAATTCACGTATTCAATGAGGGAAGATGCAACTAGTTGGAGAACGTTTTGCAAGTCAATCAAGGAGCTCCGATCCGTGCGAACTTGCCTCCAAAGGTGGCAAGGACCAATGTGCTTGAATGGAGAACTCCCGAGGACCGAGATGAAAAGACCGGAAGTTCATGCATAAAGACCCCTCAACTTGGTCACGGAGATAACGACGTCCAAAGCCCACAATTGAAGGGGCCCATGATCCAAAATGCAAAAGATGAAGCGTGTCGCAAGATGGGCCGAAACTGGGCCAGGAAAGGCCCAGGCCGGTCAGCTCAGCCCCTTCTGGTGGCGGTTCGGGCCCCCCTTTCTTCGGTGTTAAGTATGTGGAACCCTAATCGCGGGGGGAAGCCGCCATTCGTCAGAGACACCATCTAGTTCCTCAGAGCCGCCAAGGAAGAGGAGATCGACTACGAGAGAGACCCTTGGGGGAAGATACTCGGAAGAGATCATTGCCAAGCCCAAGGGAGGTCGCCACGAGGAAGGAGGACGCCGAGAGCTTGCCACGGCGCCACCGGAGTTGAAGGACAACGAGGATCCATCTTCATCGGAGGCATCCACCATCTCAACGGTGCCATGCCTAGCACCATGATGGGGTAAAGTCTTTCGTTTGTCCATGGAGTTGTAACGGAACTTGAAGTGTAGTCACCTATATATCTTGTTTGGATCATATGTCTATCATACCTTTTGTTGATGATGCTTAATGTTTAACTAGCTGGTGCTTTCGGGGTTGCTCCCGTAGATCGCGTCAACATACCATGTTCATTAGGGTTAGTACCAATTACCTTCGCGTAGTGACATGTACAAGGGAAGGGAAAAGTCTAATCCTTGATCACACACCTAGATAGATTGGATCGGGAGTTTATAATGTTTTGGATGATTGCATCTTCAAGTGCCTAGACTCCATGGGCATACGTTCTTCATACTTGTGCACCTTTAATCTCTCTTTAACGTAATCTAGGGTTAGTTTGTCTTTATTTATAGATTAATCTTTCTATCATAAGTCTTCAATCAACTAGATTAGTGTTAGGTTAAACGCTAGTAATCCCCTTACTCCTTGGGTTGACAAGAACCTTGGGATCTCCCGTAGGTGAAGAAGGGCATAGGAGATCCGTACGCTTGCGGATCGAAACTTCATACGAGTTTCACCTATCAACACACTAGCGAAAGTCTTTCCATTTCAAAAGGCTTGCCATTCAATACCGGTGCAGGATGAGTATGTTGTGGTGCAACCTACTTATGTGTGGGCCAATGCGGTCACTACCCTGCTGTACCAATTGATGGGGTGACATAGCAACCCTAGGCGAGGCTCTCGTTCAAAGGATCCAATGGCCAAAGGAAAGGATCCTTATACCACCCATGATGAGACATCCCAACCAGCATCGATGGAGGTGGTCGCAAGAGAAGGCTCAATAGCAGCAGATCAGAAAACTACGCGAAGAGCGTCGACAACGGGAGGAGCCGGGCAAACTCCGCCTAAGCAAGAATCGCAACATGAGGATAAGCAATGACGAATCGCCCTCTCCGGCGGGAGGCGTCGACAGGAGGAGCCCGGGCAAACTCCGCCTAAGCAGCTGCAACATGAGGATAAGCAGATGAAATAGCAGCCTCTCCGGCGGAGGAGGAGCGCAGTAATCTCCCCTAAGCGCGGATGCAACATGTACAGCCCTCTGCAGGGAGGAGGAGCCGGGCAATCTCCATCGCAGAAGGGGAACCGCTAGGAAACCTCTGTCTAAAGATGAGATTCTTAATCGTTATTGGGACGAGCAGAACGACCAAAATACAAGCTGGTGCACCTATGTTGTCAAAAGCAAACTTAGAGGCTACTGGACCAAATTGTGCCAGGTTGCATGCTTACTTCATGGAACATAGTAAGGATAAACTTGCCTTTCCAGTAAAGGTGGATCAAGACTACTTTAAAGGTGGTGGTGGTGCTTTAATGTTAAACATTGCATTCGATGAGCGTGTATAACCTTATAACCACGCTCTCCGGATGCTACCTTCTTGAGGTTGTGGACATTGTAAGTCCCTTAAAACCTAAAAAGATATTTCTTTAATTTTGCCCACAAAGTTCATGCATGCTAACAATTTGATTTTTGTAGGAAAATGATGGACAAAGCGTGAGATGCACGAGATCATTGTTGGGTTTTAGATCCATATTTTATTACTTCCACAAATATTTCTCAAAGATTCGCCTTGTTACCAAAGCAATCTAAAATGCAATGAACAACGACTACGTGGTGGGTGCCTACTACACTAGCCATTGGGTAACAGTGATCATCTGTATGAAGTTCAAAGAGGTTTGGTATCTAGATTCTGCTAAACAACATCCCCGCTAAAGTTCTCGGACCTCAAATCATGCGGACTGGTCAAGATCTTGTAGGTTTTGTTCACAAAAATTCAATCTCTTAGTGTTTCTAATCGGTATTGCTGACCATGCAGGGCCTTTGGTACAGTATCTTGTAGGTTTTGTTCACAAAAATTCAATCTCTTAGTGTTTCTAATCGGTATTGCTGATCATGCAGGGCCTTTGGTGATCATGCAGGGACGGAGTGACGAAAGAAAAAAAAGCCAAAAGCCATACTCAAGCACAAAACAAATCTCGATGTAAGACCGAGGTTTTTTTATGGTCCCTTCTTACCTATTTGGTACTGCATTAACTTGTCATTTTGGTACCTCGATGCGGTGCTCAAGAACCATGGGGTCCTCTTTGTGTGGATTCCATGTAGCATTCCATATGTTAAGACTACTCGATGACATACACGACATCAAGAAGGCTCGTAAGTAGATAATAATGCTCAACCTTGTCTCGCTCATATTCTCCATCGATTTTAGAAACCGATTTCTACTTGTATTCTCATAAATGATTGTATTTTGCAGGATTTCAAATCTGCAGTAGATGTTTCCACAGAAGATCTAAAGCGTGTTCGGGAGATGTTGTGCGAGTACATTCTTAAAGAGACCATCGACCGAAAGGGCAACTTCTATAATGGTGTACCGTGAGTTCATTGTAACTAGAAACTTGAAACTCATTCAGTCTTCTTTAGTCGTGTTGTTGCACGAGAAACACGCTTGGCTTGCTTGGTTGGAGTCGATCTTTGCTTGGTTCGGTTTTCTCATGACTCCATCCAAACAAGCCCTCATGAGAGTAACTTGAAACTTGATGTGATCCTAGCTTGTCTATAAATGTGATCTTGCTTGCCTATATCTGTGATGTGAGAATGTGTTTGTGATGTCTCTCCTTTGTGGTGGCTGCCATATCACGGCTAGTTCCGGGATGGATGCAGCCCCGATGGGCCAAATCTGGCCGGTTCTAGGATCGAGCGCAAGGATTCTTTGTAGGGGTGGCCTACGTGTCAGGGTGTTAATTAAAGCTCGTTACAAACAACGCGATCGGTGAAGCGGGCTTCATTCGGAAAGCTTGGGTTACAAACATGCCAACAATGAGCGGCGATGTAAAGCCCGTTACCGATCTTGGCCGTGGGCCCCGGGACTGGCCCGTTCGAGATATCTGAGGCAGCGGGTTAACCGCGTCTCCTTTAGTCGAGAGACAGCGACGCGTGGAAGCAGAGATGTCTCATTTCGTCGAGAGAGGAGAGCGAGTTCACGACGCAGCGTCTCGATGTTGATTTCCGCGATGAGGGCTCTGTTTTAATGCGTTACCAAAGTTCTGTGGGCCCGGAGAAGCGACCATTTCACGTGACCGGTGACTAGTTGTGGTAGCGGTCATTGTTTATGCCGTTGAATCCTAGATGTCCGAGACGTGTGAAATAGGCGTCTCATTTCATCTAGATAGAGGAGACGCAGCAGTACAGGCGTCTCGATGTTGAGCTCCGTAACTCTGTTTGGTGCGTTACAAAGTTCCCTGGGCCCAGAGAACAGTCATTTCACGTGACGGTGGCTAGTTGTGGTAGCGGTTGTTGTTTGATGCCCGTTACGAATATGTTATCGATGTGAGGGCATCTGCTACCTTTCTTGGCTCATTTGTAACACTTGATCGGTAACGGGCGCTTTGCCCGTTACTAAAGGCCATCTATGCTCGTAAATAAAGTGAGTTTTTCACGTAGTGCTTGCTCCTCCTTCCAAGTCAATAGGATTGGACCGTGATCCAAGGTCGAGGCCGAGAGGTTCCGTACCTTTGCCAATGGAAAATTCACGCACCAATCGGGGAGATCTGGGAGCTCGGTCGGTAAACTCGACAAAACGCCCCCTGACCACCTTTTTCTCAAAGGTCCTACTGCGTCCTTCGTAGCCCAAATCGCTCAGGCCACAAACATCAATCATCTCTCGGAAACCTGCTATTTAAGTTGCGCTCCTTTCTTGTGCCCTAATATGTTCTCATTAATGTAAGACTTCATTGAAATCACCAATGCACAACCACGACAGCGGAGATGACGACTTAATGAACTTTAACAAGTCCTACGTCTTATGTCTCTCACTGATTTGTGCTTCACCATTGATGGCGCAGATTTGCGGCCAACAATACGTAGCACCGGTCAGACCGGTGTGAGTCACCGGTCAGACCTTTGCGCACCGGTCAGACCGGTGAGGGTCACCGGTCAGACCTTTGCCGGGGTAAACCGGCAAAAGACCTCCGAACGTCGCCCGGGCAGGATCCCGTCGGGGAGACGCACGTAGGGTTGCTCTAGGGTCGGCAAGGCCACCTAGAACGCCTTCAGACGTCGCGGAGATGAAGGAAGAACAGCAAGTAGTAGATTGGAAAAGTTGGGAAGAGGTAAAAGTAAATACGAGACAATAAAAGGTAAATGTATTTGATCGATTGGATGATGAACCTCAATCGGCCGTGGCCCTTTATATTTATAGGGTGGGAGGTCTTGCCCGCAAGAAATCCTTTTTTACAAGACTAATCTATCAGGACTCCTCAATTAGGCTCGGAATCGGGGAGGCACTGGCCTCGAGGTGAAGGCACCGGCCAGTGCACCCGGCGTGTAGATCTAGGAGAAGTCATATCTCCCTCATCCGGACTCCGATTTGGACATTCCACATATGGATTTTGATCTACTCGACGAGACCTATCCAATGGTGAAGTCCAAATAGGATTTCGTTTTGACCACACCGGTCTGACCGGTGGGGCCCCTAAGGTCGACTCGTCACCTCCGCCAATTTTGGGTGCGAACATATGCCCCCCTGTTTTTTGGCAAAGGATATGTGCCAAAAAATATCTTTCTAAACTAAAAACACTTAGGACGATGTTTAACACAACAACGGTCGTACATAATTACTCAAGTCGAGGATGTCGCTGTTTTGGTCTCCACTCCTTAGGGTCCGTGTCGACTTGGCCGGCTTCTCTTCAATCTGCCCCATTGCTCCTCACTTGTGTAGTCTTTGCAACCTCCTTTTCGAGTATGAGACAAGCACGAGGGACACCACCTCGGTTGCATCTCCTTAGCATTTGCTTGTTGCTATTCTCACCTTGCTTAATAGTAGTACACACATTATTTTTGACCAGATTGCTATTGCAAACAATCGGTCCTTGTAATGCATTATAATTTGAGTATGCACAGGATATTGAATCATATACTAATTCATGTACATACTACTAATCAACGGTGAATAATAGCAAGGATAATACCAAGACGATGGCATAACGGATCCAACAAAAGGATATTGTGAAAAGTTACCTCGTTGGTGATGAATACCTTTATGTCTTGGTAGTGCTTTCACGCCCTTAGCACCGCTTTGGTGATTACTTGATCCTTAGTAGCTCCTTCCCTCTTATATTTGGCACGGAGCTCATTAAAACTCGGCCTTGCTTTTTCTTGGGCTTGGAGCATCTTGAACCTTTACGGAAGCACCGGTCGGCCAGTGCGATGCAGACCGCTGACGGTCGGGAGCCCGGTCGAACCGGTCCGGGGCCAGTCGAGCCGATCGTCGATCGGGTTGTCTTGATCTTGTCTTGCCCCAAGCGTTAAAGTCATTGAAACCTTGGGGATCACCTCCGAGGCTGCCTTTCGTCGTGTCTTTGCTCTCCAATGATCACATTCTTTCCTTTAGCGTTTTCGTGATCGGCCGAATAAGCACCTTAGGATTAGATAACTCAAGAGTATTAACAAAGGCACTATTAGGGAAAGGATTTTCGATCGACTTGCATCTCATGAAATTTCAACGACCCTCATTAATGGCCGATTGTATTTGACGAAAATATTGCAATCATTGGTAGCATGAGAAAAGAATTATGAAATTTACAATAAGCACATCTTTTAGTTGATCAATAGGTGGTATAGTGTGAGATATTTTAATTTTACACGATTTAAACAACTCATCAAATATCTTATCACACTTAGCCACATCAAAGTAGTTTCATCTCATCCCGACTCTTATGAGCGGCAAAAAGAAGCACAAGTGTTTATCTTATCATTAGGTAACCAAGTAAATTAAAAGACACACTTCTTTACTCTCATCGTCCGATGATTCATAATCTAGCATATGTATATTAGGACGATCGATTTGAGCAGTATCTTTGCTTGGCTTTCATGAGCTAAAGCTCTTACTAAGACTTGGGCAACATCAATAAATTCATGACCCTCTAATTTCTCTCTAATATGGGATCGTAAACCATTAAAAGCTAATTCAAGATCCCTTTCGGAGATAACAAGATTATAACAACGGTTTTGGTTTCTCTAAACCTTCTAATGTAACTAATGTAGTTCATCATGCTTTTGCTTAACCGATGTTAAATGACTTAACCTTAACTCATTAAATCCACTATAAAAGTGGTCATGAAATTTTTGTTCTAGTTGTTCCCAAATGCGAATAGAGTTAACGGTAATGAAGCAAACCATGAAAAAGCATTGCCAGTTAAAGATAAAGAAAATAAACGCACTCTTATTTCTTCTATGACACTAGCTTCTCCTAGTTGAGCAAGATATTGACTAACATGCTCCCATGTAGTTTTGCTATCATCCCCATTAAACTTTACAAATTCGAGGACAACGCCAACCAATAGGATAGAACCGAATCAAAACTAGAAGGATACGGTTTTCTATATGAAAGATTTTTATTTTTCACTTCTATCCCATAGTCATCTTTCATTTGTTTAGCAAGATTAGCATTAAACCTATCGATGACTTCCTGGATGGTGGTTGGCATTGGCGTAGTGGAAGCATTCGATTGCCCCACATTGTATGCATGAGCGAAGTGTGGTGTTGCAACGGCTATTAACTTGGGGATTAGGTGTGTAACCATACCCAACACATGTCCCGGCAATGGAACCATAATTGGAATACCTTGAGCTACTAAAGTATTTCCACCAGATCGGCCGAAGCGGCTGAGCAGGGAGGAATAGTAACTATAGGTTCCGGAGACGAGGGAAAAAGCACCACAGCACCGGCACCGGTCGGACCGGTCGGACCATCGATCGGCCGATGCAGTTTCGACCAAACGGCGGTGGTGGACTGTCGCAAAATAATTCAACGGCATGCCATGCGAGGATTAATTGTTTGTGCAACCGATGAATTAATAGGTGGGTGTCGAGGTGCCACAGTTTTAGAACCAGATGCAATATTATCATCACCCTCTACCCGTTTACCGAGACTCTTATCTACCATGTTTTGCATATTTTCAATCATAGATAAGCAGCTATCCATCACTAGTAAGATCATTGGCGGTAACAAAAGAGGATGGAGATAACGATGTGCTCACATTGGGTGGTACCTCGGCGGTGGAGTGTCGGGTGATGTCCTTGATCTTCTTCACCTTGCCTTGCGATTCTTCTTGAAGTGCGACAAGTAGTGAAGCCGATCCTCTTGACCTTCTTCTTCATGAGCTCTTCTAATTCTTGGCGATCTCGTTCAGGCCTTTTTGCTTCATGAAGTCCTCCATAGCTTGACGATCTTACGGTGAGAGCTCTTCATCCGTGAAGTCGACAATGTTGTTTTATCTAGCTCACACCGAGACATGTCGCGAGTTGGATAGATCGGTTAGGATAGCGGATCTTCGCTCCCCGGTAGTCGCCAATTTGTTGGCGCAGATTTCGACCAACAATACGTAGTCGGGGCCGGTTGTGAGTCACCGATCGATTTTGCCCGGTCGGACCGGTGAGGGTCACCGGTGGGACCTTTCTTGAATGGTAAACCGGCAAAAGACCTCGAACGTCGCCCGGGCAGGATCCGTCGGGAGGCGCATGTAGGGTTGCTCTAGGGTCGGCAAGGCCACCTAGAACGCCAGACGTCGCGGAGACGAAGGAAGAACAACAAGTAGTAGATTGGAAAAGTTGGGAAGAGGTAAAAGTAAATACGAGACAATAAAAGGTAAATGTATTTGATCGATTGGATGATGAACCTCAATCGGTAGTGGCCCTTTATATTTATAGGGTGGGGAGGTCTTGCCCATGAAAATCCTTTACAAGCCTAATCTATGTAACACCGCCCACCAAAGCCGCCGCCTTAGTAGTGAGGGCGAACACACGCACACATAGCACCACTACACTTTCGTCCTCGCTTAGTGTAAAAGGGTTAACCCGAGGGTGTGGTATGGTGGACAAGGCTTATAAGTTGGGTCACCCTTGCTCAACTAGCAATGTGGCACTAAACACGCGCGCTCATGGGCCACTCATGGGCCATCCAAATTGGGGTGTGACACTCACCCCTCAAAGAACGTCCGACTCGTCGGTCCAACTCACTCCCGTCGATGCAGGCCCATACGCCATGCCGTGTGCCCCATCCAGGCCCACACGCATGCATATGTCCGCCTGCGACCCAAATTGGGCGGGTGTGACATTCACCCCTCAAAGAACCCGTCCTCGTCGGTCCAACTCACTCGCCCGGTGCCAACCCATACGCCATGCCGTGTGCCCCATCCCAGCCCACGCGCGCATGCATATGTCCGCACACCGAAGAGCAAATGTCCGGGAACCTTCTCTCTTGGCGACGAGCACGTCGGTCTTGACCCATATGCCATGGTGTGTGTCCCATCTCGGCCCACACGCGCGCGCTATATGCCCGCGACCCGTCTGCAACCGCGAGGGTGGCCTGATACCATTTGTAACACCCGCCCACCAAAGCCACCCGCCTTGACCCTTGGTAGGGCGAACACACGTACACATAGCACCACGCACACTTTCGTCCCTCGCTTAGTGTAAAGGGTTAACCCGAGGGTGGTATGACTGGTGGACAAAGTCTTATAAGTTGGGTCCACCCTTGCTCAACTAGCAATGTGGCACTAAACACGCGCACCTGCGCTCATGGGCCACTCATGGGCCATCCAAATTGGGCTGGGTGTGACATTCACCCCCCCTCAAAGAACCCGATGTCCTCGTCGGGTCCAACTCACTAAGTCGATTGCCACGCCATCGTGGTGTGCCCAGCCCACACGCTCATGCATATGTCCGCACACTGATCCAAATTGGGCTGGGTGTGACAATCTATCAGGACTCCTCAATTAGGCTCGGAATCGGGGAGGCACCGTCGGCCGGTGAAGGGCACCACGAGTCGGGCAGGTGCGTAGAGATCTAGGAGAAGTCATATCTCCCTCATCCGGACTCCGATTTGGACGTTCCACATATGGATTTTGATCTACTCGACGAGACCTATCCAATGGTGAAGTCCAAATAGGATTTCGTGGACTTTGACCACACCGGTCTGACCGGTGGGGCCCATGTCGGCCGTGCGACTCGATCACCGCCAATTTTGGGTGCGAACAACCATAAACACACGTTAGTCTCCATGGCTCCAAATCACCCTCCTTAACAATCACATCAATGTGATACTATGAAAAGGGTAGAATCTGCATACATATATTATTGTTCGAGTAAATGCCCAAACCTCCACTACGACCTGAACTACTTGCAGCGAAGGAGTTATCAAAGCCGAGTGTTCCTTTCAGATTTTCCACCCGTGTCTTATGAACTTGAGTTTCTTGAACGCACAACATCGATGGGGCAAACTTCTTCACGAGATCGCGAAGCTCTTTAACTGTCGCGGCGTTGCCAAGTCCGCGGCAGTTCCAGCTTAGGAAACTCATTGGGACCGGCGGCACTCCCCGGAGGAGCTCGCCCCTATTTCAGTCTTTCGCTCGTTGACATCGAAAACCTTCTTCTCCCTCAGCTCCGCCATCATCTCCTCCAGCCCTCCTCTCGGCGTTCGTCGCCATACCCTAGATGAGAGCCACCGCCAAGGTCGCCATACCCTTGATCTGCCCAAGTGGCAGACTGGCTCCAGGAATCTGGTCGGAGCACGCCGGGAGCAGTCGGAATCCCTCACTGGCAGATCGCAAGCGAGGTCGCCAAACCCTCAGCGAGATCTCCTCGGCACGTCCTTCCGCTTCCTTTCTTTGCTGACCTCCTGGGGAATGTCATTTGGTGGCACGCAGTGGCAAAGCTAGGAATGGCCGGTAGGAGGGGCTCTTTCCTCTTCTTCCTCCCCTAGCCTCTCCTTCTCTCTTCTTCCTTCTCAATTTTATTGGAGGGGCTTCGGTGGGGCTCTCATGGTGTTCTCCGCGATAGGAGGGGCTCTAGCCCCGGCTGACCCGGTGCCGGATCCGCCGCTGGTGGCACGATATCATTGAAAGTTTAGGAGAGGTTTAGCTGCTGCTTTTAGCTGTATGCCTGTATCCCGAATTTTATTTTTTTTAATTTATTCTTTTTTCATTTTACAAAAATATACGATCGATTTCACAATTTAGCAAAACTAACCTACCACCGCTGTGGCTCATGGCGGTACGGGCGCCATGTGCCACGGCGGTGGTAGGTTTGTTTTGCTAAATTTTGAAATGATTGTATATTTTTCATGAAAATAAAATAAAAAAAATTCTTGTATCCCTCTTAGAGCACGAACGATGTGTTAGTAGCTCAGCCCTCTCTTCAGTCTACTGGGCTGTGTTGGTTACCAGCCGAGCAGGCCCGCCTCCCTTGCAGTGAAATTTACTCCCAAAAAAAATGCATGATCCGACCGGCACTGATATTTTTTACTCCATTGAGTTTTTTTTAGCCCTTTTACTCCATTGAGTTTTGCTGAGCAGATAGGCCGTGCAATTTCACATGAACCATAGCCAAAACACATTCTTAAAAGTACACATTTTGTTTGCTCAAGTGCAACCAGCAAGGTTCCAAGAAGGGCAAAAGACAATGAACTCGAGATGATTTCACCAAATACCCAATACAGGCAACCCTGGGGGATGGGGCGAATGCTTGGATAAACGTTGACAAGGCAACTTGCTCTGTACGGCAATCCTTGTCTTTCTTCCATGAAGTAGCTTCACAAATGAGCCAGCAGAAGCTTCACAGCTCTGCTTCAGAGAACAACTTAACTGCTGTCATTCTTCAAATACTGAACCTCAGAATTATCGGTATAGCCCCAGAGAACCAAATGGAATAGTTAAAAAACTGAGGAATTAGACTAAATCGGAAGCATCTATGAATCATCAGTTCATCACCCGATATTATTACGACATTTACTTCACCAATAAAAGATGTTGTGTACAGGCACTTATTTTGTGCTACTGAGCTTGGGACAAGAAAAAAGGGATTCAAACTGTCAGTCCAAGAACAGCACAAGCACCCTACCGAGAAGGATCACGCAAAGAAAACAACTGAACAAAGATATACTCAGCAGTCAACACATTCCACTACTTTTTCTAGAGAAGAACTCCAGTCTCCTGATCACATATTCTTCATTCTGCATCTTCATTCAGCTTCCTCGAAATGATTCCTTGCTTTCTCTCTGGAAACATACACAAGGCAACAGCTTAGAAACACAACACAACCAATACAGAATTGGGGGCGGGATGCAGCTACCTGAAATGTGCTCTAAAGGGACTCATTCAGGCTTCCGAGCCAGAAAGAAGTACATTGGTGTGAAGAGTTCCTTCCTGCAGTTATTTATGCAACAGTAAACAAGAGAGAAAAATCCAACGCAAATGTAGAGGATAGTAACTGGAGTTACTAAAATTGTCACGATGTGGTTCTTCTTTCTGGCTGAGAAAGACTTACTTGCCACCCTCTACAAGACCTTCTGCAGCTTTCTCTAGGAAATTGGAGACCCTCTGGCTGCCTTGTGGAGCAAGACCAACGTATTCCAATGCCTTGACCTGAACAGTTTCATCAAGAGACTCTCAATGCTTGTCATAAAGCTTTTACCATCCCCTAATTCTCAGTTTTCTTCCTTGGTTGATTATGTGGAATAAATCGGATGGTACGAGTAATAAATGAATTATCTGAAAATAAACAAACTATTTACTGGTCTCACCATTGTGCGAGTGACCATACGTCCAACAGTTGTCAAACGGAAGCTACTCAAGGAAAATCGGCTTGGATCCAAGGGCAAGTACCACGGCAAGGGGGAATCTTCAGCAAGATCCTTATCCCAAACAACCTGCATGAAAGAAAAAGAGTTACACATCTAAAGCCCAGCGGGTAACCTGTGAAACTCCATCATATCAAGCAGAAAGAAACAACAATAGTCTATTACTTTGTTGATAGTGTATCTACCCCCTTTTCACTGTAGCAGAACATGATCAGAAAACAGGGGAAAGCATACAATTTCTTACCTCAAACCCAGCATCTTTTACTGCCTGAAGACATTGCTGGGTGCTTCTAATATCTGGCAGGCCATTGCCAAGCTCAATTTCATCCTTGATCCTTTTGTGGGTTGCATTGTTAGGATCATAATGATCAGTAATGCACCACTCATATACGGCAAAGCATTGACCAGGCTTCAACACACGATATATCTCCTTATAGCAGCCAACCTTTGCAACAAAAATACCAATTTAACTCTCCAATCACAAAAGATAAAAACTGATGATAAATATTGGTACAGCGGCATTTTGAAAGAAGGGCATTGAAATCGTACAGGATCAGGTGCATGACAGGTCGCCTCAATGGCATAGACAGCATCGAAGGTGTTGTCACCAAATGGCATCTTCATGAAGTCAGCCTGCATTACAAACAAATACAAGTATTATCATTTTGCTTAACTGTAGTTCAAATAACTCTATCCACAGGCATCTTTACGAAGTCCACATGTATTATAGATCAATACAGAAAAATCTGAACAATTAATCTCGTAAGTTCCATCTATGAGCATCAACCTTGCAACTTTTTTATACAACCATGCAAATGCATAGAGCTGCTAGCATAACAAAGTTTTCACAAAAAACAAGGCTAATCAATTTAACTTTCAACAAAGCAATTTATGTTTCAACAAAGCAACTGCAAAGGTTCAACAAGGCGTAACAAAAAAGCAGCAAGCAAATAAGAGCTAAACCAAGAAAGAACTAGTACCAAGTGGTAGGCTAACTATACCTTGACAAAATCACAGGTTCCACTAACTCCTGCCAGCCGATTGAGCTCCTGGATGTCAAAATATAATGTTAGCAGAAGAGCAACATTATAAATAGTGCAGCAACAAAAGGTGTTTATTAAAAAAAAAGTGGTTCCAAACCTTTCCCCTGGTAATCTGGTATTCATTGTTATTCAATCCAGTAACTGAAGTTGAGCTGCACAAAAACCATTGCATTTGCATGATTCAGTTGGCTGTGGGGTTTTAGCTGAAAATGGATCAACATTGAAAAGAAGGCAATGCACAAAATAAACAATGAGCTTGCTTTGTTTTCTTCAGCCTCAAAGAGAAAGCACAAACTCTTCAAAGTAAATTCGCCACAAGTGCCCATTTTTAAGTGATAAACATTAAAGTTAGAGTTGAGGACATCACAATTCACAAGCATTAGAAATTAGGCCCAGAATCAAACCTAAATCTTGCGATTTCTCTAAGTGGCCCACCTATTCCGCAGCCCACATCCAAAACCTACATTCAAAATATGAAAGGCACATCCTCTAGTCAGTATAAGAGCAGCAAAAACAACTCTGGCATAGATTTCAATAGGACAACTAACCTTCATTCCTGGTTTCAAACCAAGCTGCAGGGCGAGAAAATGCTCATGTCGCTTGATGCTTTCACGTAAAGATTCTCCTTTCCATCTAACATAATAAGCATAGTTCAATTAGCACAGACATTTGACAAGCATGACCTATATTACTTTTCCGGTTTCTTTAGAATAGGCACTCACAGATTTCTTTGCTCTGCCAAATGAAAGGCAAAAATTATTTTCCTGGGAGGGAATTCTTACCTGTGAGCAAAGTGGAAGGATTCACCCCAACCATACTCATAGAAGCTAGTGGCCAGATCATAATATTTATTAACCTGATAGATCACAAAAACATAAGCTGTTGATATTTATCTTGTAGCCATTCTCTAGTATATATATCCCCCTCACTCCACTGCTGTAATCATGCATCATGAGGTCATGCAGAATAACACACATTCCAGTACAATTGATCTGTTACGCTAAAGACGTGTTTCTGCACACACTTTTATTTATTTTCAATGAAAGCTGCTAAATTAGAACTGCAAGCTGAGAAACATTTACATTGCAGGAACTGCAGCCTGCAGCTACCAACTGAATTATAGCATAGGTCAAATAAGAGCATGTATATTTACAGAAAGTAAATGCCATGTTTGAAAGGTTACAGTACCATATCAGCGTAGTTGGACTTTCTTGCTTCCTCCTTCCCTCCATAATATCCATGGTATTTCTCGTACCTTGTAAAAATATTTTATTTCCAAAATTAGCATAAAGAAAACATGACCAACGGATGAGTCTTTCTTCGGAAGGAGATGAACCTAAGCATCATTATGAACCAGTATGCTAGCTCAATTTAACAGCTGCTACAGTATGTTTCATGCCAAGAAGAAAATTGAATAGCTTGATGGTACCATAAAGGTATGGACGTTGTATGAAAGGACTGGTTAACAACTTCACATGACATGTGATTGTCTAATGATGTTTCATGCTACAGTTTCTGCAGTACAACACTATCCGACATAGATGGAACTGTTCACAATTCACATTGCTTCCTACTAGCTTCAGGGTCCAGCAAGTAGCATACAGGCGTACAACATATGTGCATGTTAGTCCACCTAAATACTAACCATGCGAACAGCTAACAAGTCAACAAAAGCATTTCAGGGGGCAAAATACAAGTAGCGCACAACTAGAAAGGAGTATGTCATAGAGAAGCAAAATACAGAACACAATTATCAGGAACTCAAGATCCTAACCAAAGAAAAAAAACTCTAAATGATACCCTACAAAACAGAGGAAAAGTATTCCTGTTTTTTATTTAAGACCAAAATAGTACAGATACGCATGCAGATTACACAAGGATACATGGAAATCTACCTGCAAGGCACAAATAGGAATTGCAGATTTGCAGTTATTTATGGGGTAAGCCACAGTCAACTCCCCTGTTTTATTTATTCCCAAACATCATCGGGACCTTCACAGTATCCAACATAACAGAGATCACGCCAGACGCAAAGAAAGGTTCCCAGATTCAGGTACACATACTCATCGACGGCCGACTTGACTTCCTCCTTGTCGATCTTCCCTCCAAGGCCAGACGCAAGATCCAGTGTTCCGGACTTAGACATCGTGTCCTCAGCTGCGCCGCCGCCGCCGCGATGGATCAAATGCACCTGCAATATTGCTGTCAGAGATCAGACCGCTCCCATCTCCTCAAGATTCTGGACCATTCGCGTCCCACACCAAGCGTAACCTGGAAAGGCGAGACGGCTGTCCCTTTCTCCTTCCACCACAGAAAGCTAGGAAATTTTCGGCAAAGCTAGTAATAATAATCGAAAGAGTGACGGCGACTGGACGAGTTGGTGTGCTGGTGGCAGCAATGCACAGTAGGAAACAAACGGAATCCCCCAGATTAGGCAATAAAAACAAGGCGCGATGCGACAGGACCGAAAAAATGCGAAATTTAACTGACATTCGCAACTGGGGAATCGATTTCATCAGCGAGAAAACGGGATTGCTTACCGACGGAGGAGGAGATTATCCCAGGGCCGCGCGGGTAGATCCACCCTGCGGCAGTGAGTGCAGGAGGGATTTCGAGGAGGTGCGATTGGTGTGAGCAAGCGGCGAGGGAGCAGAGTAGCGCCGCGGGCGACGGGGGTGACGGGCGAATGGCTCGATCTCGATCGGTTTGGCGAGGGAGCCGTGTGCACGCCGACGCCGATGGGTTTTAGATGTATTTTTAGGCCAAATGCCTCAAGGTCAGTTTGGGGATAAGCGAGCGCGAGGGAGAAAGAAGAGAGCGAGCGCGACCGGGGGAAGCGAGCGATGCGGTGCGCGTGCAGGGATAAGACCATCCACACTCGTGCTACTTCAAAACCTCCTTTAAAATAGAATATTTCGTCCACATCATTGAGAATCTCTCATTCATATCCACTTCTCCCGCATCCATCTCCCTTCATATTTCTCCTTCATCCCAACCACCAACCTGTGGGGCCCACTTTTTATTTTTCTTTTCTTTTTTTCCAACCTTATCTCCACCCACCCGCCAGTCTTCCTCTGAGTCACTCTCCTCGGCTTCTCCGGCCACCGCAGATGAGCAAGGACCTAGGCTCCTCTCCGGCCGAGCTCCTCCGGCGGGAGGCAGGGAGGGCGACTGCGCCCATCGGGAGGTGCTCGGCGGGCCTCCTTGCGGATACGGCGGCGGGCCGGCGACGAAAGGTAGAGGTCGGGGCTCCCGCGAAGTGGATCCGCCACGGAGTGGAGCGAGGTGCCTCGCTGCATCGCCGTCGCTACCCGCGACTGCATCGACCTCCTCGCCGCCCCGAGCCTCCTCCGCGCCTCGCCGCCGCCGCCGTTGCCGCCGCAGCGCCGGAGTCTCCGCCGCCATCGCCCATGGAGGCTATCGCGGGCGGCGCTGCCTCGACGGAGGAGGCGACGGCGCCCGAGGCGACTTCCGTGCATGCTGGCCACGGCCAGTGTCCCCTGGCGTCGCGGCGGCTTGGCGCGCAGACGGGCGAGCTCAAGCTCGAGCTCGACCTCTAAGACCCTCCTCCACGGGCGGAGCTCTCCGTCGGCGCCTCCTCGAACTCCCCGCCCGGACCTCCTAGATCCGGCCGCCTCGCCCTCCTCCTCCGCTACGGGCGGTGCTCCTCGCTGACGGCCGACGCGAGATGGCGCGGCGGGTTGGGTCGCTGACCTCGGGATGAAGGAGCCCCGTGCCTCCGCGGGATATGAAGGGATCGGGTGGACGGAAAATCCCGTGAGGATGAAGGAGCGCCGCAGCGTAAAACGCCAAAAGTCTCTCGCAGATACCGGGCGATTTTTGCGGGCTGTATGGATGGTCTCGCCGCTGGGCCTCACCGTCAGAATCGTGAAGGCTGTTCTCTTGTTGGAAATGAATAACGAAGTTGCAAATGAATAGTGTTGGAATAATATTTTTGTGAAAGAAGATGTGATGGGTAAATATTTCTCTTTTCACCCTCTCTCCAACGAAGAGAACAGGGCCAACTGACAAGTATAAACAGATGTCTCCGAAGTCTATACCCTACATAACTACTCCCTCCGTATCGAAATACTTATCGTCATTGACTTTTTTCGACAACTTTGACGATTCATCTTATTCAAAAAATTGTGCAAGTACAATTTATTTTGTTTGCCATATGCTTTATTATTGTGTGTATTTTAAGCTTGATTTGTCGTTTTACATAAGATGAATGGTCAAAGTTGCAAAAAAAAGTCAACAGCGACAAATATTTCGATACGGAGCGACTGCATTTATTCAGAAGAGATGTCATTCATGTTCCTAATAAGCTACTGAAAAATGAAAACGCATATTCCAATCTCCACTAACCAGCATGTGTCGAAGCGCGAAGAGGGGACACGTAAATGACAAAAAGATGGCCCCATCGTCAATGCGTACTTCACTCTTACACAAGACATGGATAATTTTTTGATTTTTTTTAAAATAGTACTACCCCATCCTTGATTATTTGACGTCACAGATAACAAAATTGACTTGTAGGTAGTTATATTAAGTTGTCTGAAACGTCAAGTAATACCGAACATATGGAGTATTAGGCAAGAAGTTCTTTTTTTTTGTTACTGTTAAATTATTGTGTTTTGGACATCACTATCAAAACAGTTGAACCATAAATTCGAAACATGATTTTGCTCAAAACGTAGCTGACAAATCTGTGAGGGGACCGATCAATGCTACAGTAACAACAGCCTAGAGCCACTGAGATTATGGTATCGTCGATGATACCAATGCTGAGGGGATTCCCACACCGAAGTTCCAGCATTGCCCCTGTCGTGGCCTTTTAATCGCTTTCTAGCATGGGACACCAGATAGTGCCGGAACCGATGGAGATCGCGCCAAAATTGACAGCACAGCAACATCTCCCATCTCCCATTTATCTAATGGATTTGCTCGTCTACGTCAGTGACGACAAAAACTAGGCGTCAAGCCAGCAGTGTCGTGCGTGCAGCTCCGCGCGTGATGCTAACCCCCCAAAGCGTGCTTATTTAACACGTAGCCAAATGGCAAACAGGCGGTGATGTTTAGGGGGTGTTTGGTTACTTGCATAACTCTAGCCTGGCTCGCATCTGTGAGACGGCCTCGTGAGCCATGAGCAGTGAGTCGCAGTCTCATGTTTGGTTGTCTGTACGTGTCTAGCCTGGTTGAGAAGAGAATGTGTTTGGTTACATGTATGAGTCATGTCGCATGAGATAAGATTAGAAAAAATAAGTGAAATTGTAATGCTTAGCGTATAGAGTTGTGCTTTAATGATCTTATTTTATCATAATACATCTTAATCTAATTTAAAATATAATAATATCACTTAATATAAGCTAATCATATACTAATAATGTCATAAACTACGGCCGATTCGTGCTTCACGCGAGCAGCCGGTCGGGCAAAGATTAAACATGCAGTGAGCGGCCACGTGTGACAACCCGTCCAGAAAATACCGTACTATCTCGCCTAAACCAATCCACTTTGGCCATTGCGGCGAAAGTACCATCCGTCATTAGTTGCCGGGGTTAACGCTAAATCACTTGGAAATCACATAGAGGATCGAACATATGTATTAAAACTCACACGAAGGTGAGTCTAGAGTACAAACACAAATTTAATCCAATTTACCCCTAAGGGTTTAATTATTACAAACCATTGTTCATGACATGATCGTAAAAGGTTCGTAGTTAAACAATGAATAATAAAATAAATTAGCGCAGCGATACACATCACAGAGGTCGTCCGTGATGCCATCACTCGTCGTCATCCACCCATTCCGGCTCCAGTGGTGGAATCTCACCGGGTTAAACAACACCGCAACAACATTTTTAAAGCAAGGTGAGTATACTAATACTCAAGAAGACTTAACCAATGGGTGATAACTACATCACCAACTCTAGACATGAGAGGCTTTTTGGAGGTGGAGTTCTTTCTTTGAAAAGCAACAAAGAGTGTGTCCTTACTTTCAATATTTTAGCACCAATTCTAGTTGATTACCATTTCTAAGTGTGCCAACTAATTCAATCAAGAATTGTACAATACAATTAATTCAAGCAAGAATATTCACAAAGTTCCATCATTAAGGGATGTCGTGGCGATTGATTAAGCCTCTCGAGATAACGGTGAGAGGCCGACAATCAATTGATTTATAACCTTGCAAGGTAAACCTAAACACACGTAGGGTGCCCTCACATGGACAACCACCAGGCGGTTCCCAAAAGTCCTCGGCTTGGGATCGAATCTTACAGTCCCGGGTACACGGCTATCTTGCGTACCCATGAAGGCACTTCACACATGTACCCACCTCCCGGTAGCTAGCCGGGTGGTGATTACTCAAGATTAGTAATAGTAAGTTCCCGCACTGCCTCGTTAAGGTACTAGGCTTACCGTCCCATTCCACAAGTGCTTAGTACGCTTCAAAAGCTTAGCCCACGAAAAGCCACTGGACCGGAACCCAAATCCCATGCTCTTACCACATGAGCAATCCATTTATAAAGATCTTATGATTCCAACATAAGAACCTATTCTCAGTGACGAACATCACTTTCGATTTGTCTGATCCTATAGCATAGCAGCTATCGACCTAGCATACTAGTAAAAGAACATAGGTACCTAGGGATCATGCATCTAGGGTTTCAATTCAACTCCTCAAACGTAAATGCACAATCATAGCAAAGATAATTGCATAATTTTAAAACAAGGGGTTAATGATCCGGGGCTTGCCTTCACTGGCAAGGTTGGCCTTGGGCCCTTCTGGACTTTGGTCCAGGTCCTGAGCTACGTCCATGTAGTGCAGCTCACCGTCAGCTCATCCGTCTCCTCCTTTCGGCACGAGCGTATAGCTACCGTCGGGAAGATCTACACGAGGATGCAAATGCAAGATTTAATTGACGGTTTTGATTTAATTAATTATAAAACAACACACGACAACCATGGGGTGCATGGTTGACCACATTCACCTAGATAAACATACATTCAGCATACTCTTCCGATAAAGGAACAACATGCGGTTCTTTATTAATCATTCTTTTGATAGTGACTGTGCACACATTTATGTAAATAAATTAATTTAATTTCACAAAACAGCAAGGGTGGTGACACTTAGCTTCTTAGCAAGATTAACATCACATACCTAGAGTCATTTAGTGTGGATGTGGTGATTTTCCAATTTAACTTAGTAATAAGCTTTAATTGGCCTCCATAGCTTTTATTCATAAATAAATTAATAAAATTCAGTGAGTGACATATTTTAAGTCCTTTATCCCAATACAAAGCCATTGAACACACATGCACACTTAGGAGAGCTATAAATTAATTAAACCGAAAATAACAAAGTCTAGCTATCCAAACAAGATAAATGCATATAAAAATAAATACACAACAAAAGGATTCCAACTTTCTCACACTGATTCTATGACTCAAATCAAGGCTAGGACAACAACAAACACAACAAGAGCTACTCTAGATCTTGAGCTATGCATTTACATTGAAAATTAAGCATATTTCAAGAATAAATATTTCTGACAGATATAAAATTGTTATTAATTCACTGGAGGTGCAGTTAGGCATAAAAATATCACATGCAGAAGTTGAGCACAAAAATCTATTTATTTTTAGCTACAAAATCATTTAGGCAGATTCATCATAAATACAAAATAAATCATATTAAAATATTTACTCAGTAACTTTGTGCACATTTTGGCGTGTATCCTAGAAATGACATTACTCACAACATATCCAAAATTCAGCTACAGATCACAAGTGGATTTTGAACTACAATAGATCTAGGTTTAACAGTTTTGTATTTTTCGTGCAAAAACTAGCACTCAAAAGTATGGTCATGCTTTGTCAAAGTTGTAGGGTTATTCACAAGGAATCCAAAAAAATTGAGTTTGCATTTTTCTGATGTATCTACGATTTTCTACAGATTTTTCAAGATTCAGCCAAAATACACTAGAGATTAAAGAATCTAATTGCTATCAGGCCCCTGGAGGTTTTCAGTGTCTTACAGATATGCCCCTGATTTGCAGAAAACACCCTAGAACTAAACTGGGCCTCGCAATGTGGCCCTTGGCCATGGCCGGCGGCGGTTCGGCCGCAATTCAGCGAGGGCTCGCGACTGGCGGGAAGAGGCCGAGGAGGAGAGCTCACTGACCGGTTTGTGGCCGGAGATGGGGTTGGAAGGCGCCGGACGGTGGCATGGGCTACTCGGCGAGCTCGCGGCTCGGCCTGGACAACACGCAAGCGCGGGAGCTCTATATGGTCCTAAGGGATGGGCTAAAGTGGTTGGGCGGCTCGGGAGTGGCCAGGCGGCTGCCGGGCCAATGGCGGCGCGATAAGCGTCGGGCGGCGAGGCGGCTGCGTGCGCAGCGAGGAGGCGAGGGCGGCTTTTATAAGCGCTTCCTTCATGTCGAAGCAAGAGGGAGGGAGAAAGGGGCCGGACATCGCACGCTGCGCGCTGCACCGGGCGGGGCGCAGCGGGGAGCTCGGCGGCTGCGTGGCGGGTCGACACGCGGCGGGCTCGGCCTCAAGGCTCGCTCGGTCGCGTCGACCTCGGGCGTCGCGGCTCGTGGCATGGGCGGCGGGAGGGCGGACGTCAATGCACGGTCGGCGCCACGCGCGCTTGAGGCCTTGATGATGGCGCGACGCGCGCGTCGTCCGTTTTTTTTATTTCACTTGACTGTGTTTGACGGGGATTATCTCCAAAAACTTGAACTGAAGTGCACTAAGGTGCAAATAGCAAAGTTGTGGATCAAAGGTCCCTCTACAACTTCTACAAAGGCTGGCCTATGTTTTGCTCAATGGTTTGAGCATAAACTGCAGACAAAGTTGCTGTTTTTCATGGCGCCGGTGAATAGTATTAGCTGCAGTTGACTGAGTTTTTCACCAATTTCCACTCCAAATCTCAAATGCCGCCAATTATGAAAAGTGTGTCCCTCGAAGAGATGAACAACTTTTATACTGGCCGATTTTGAAGTGTTTAACTGAAAACTTGAGAACACGGCAAAAGTTCCAGCGGGGGTTCAAAGACATAGGGGTTTGACTAGGGTTTTGACCAAGGTTTGACCACAAGTGTGTGTTGACTTGATTAAGAGGGTCATTAGAGATTGTTGACCAGGTTTTCGAGGTGATGACCCAGGTTGACCAAGGTTTGACTAGAGTCAACGTGCTTGACTCGGTCATTAGCACTAATGATGCTAATTAAAAGAATCTCGTCGAAATTAAATTCCAAGGACAAGGTAGGGGAGGATGGTCTTCTAAGATTACCGGAATTACCTTGGGGAGCAACCGCGATGTGATTATAGGTCAAAGGGTATAACCCTCATCGGTTCAAGCACTACGTGAAAACCTCAAATAGGTCACGCAGCATTTGTAACGGGCCCTTAACGCCCGTTAGATCCACCCACATCTGTAACGGTTGTTGTTTGGCGCGTTACCCATAAGCGCCAGACGACCGGGGGTTGGCCTCCACAACGCCCGTTACCAATGTGGACTTCTGGTAACGGGCTTCTTAAACGCCCGTTACATGAACTCGTTGTAACGGACGTTAAATAGAGCCCGTTACAAATGTTAAACCTATCGGTAACGGGCTTGTAAAGTCCGTTACCGATCAATGCCCTATCGAAGAACGGGTTGTTTAAGTCCGTTCGATCACGTGTATTGGTAACGGGCTATAAAGTCCATCGATAATTCATCGAGAGAGCGATGCTTGTTAGGATGCGTCTCCTTTGTCGGGCGACCCAATTGGATACGCCGTGTCTTAGGACTCATCTCCTTTGATTGCCACCCAGGGTCGTCTTTTTTCTCACATCGGAGACGCACATTGTAATTGCTCATCTCTGTCTTCTCCTTCCGACACCACTCGCTCTCTCTCCGTAGAAGGTCACTCCTGTTCCGACAACAACACTTGCTCTCTCTCTCTCAGAAGGTCACTCGCTCGATCTGTGTGCTCAGATGTCCCCGCCGCTGTCCGATTCCGCCGCCATGCCGCCTCGAGGATCGCGTTTAATTTCTCTCCTCGAAAGTCGGCCAGCTGGCCGGCCGTGGGCAGCGTCTTGTGACGGCGAAAGCGGTGACGTCGATCCGCGCCGTCCTCAAATCGTCGCCGCTGCCGGCGCCGCCTCCGATCCTCCTCCTCGGCCGCGCTCGCCTCATAGAAAGTCCTCGTCAAGGTGGAAATCAATTGCCCCCTTTTATTGAAAATCTTCACCGTCCTAATCCTCTTGTGTTATCGGTTTTGTGTGATGAATTATGCTCATTTGGTGTATGGAAGCTCGGGCTTGGATGTCTGAGACAGCCCCAAGAAGATTGGGAGAATTTCTTAAGCGGGGTCAATGGTTTTCTAAATCAAGCAGAGGCAGATATGAGAAACCGTGGTGTTCAGGCAATGCTTTGCCCCTGTATAGATTGTCTCAACCAAAAGAAATTCGCACAACGGGAAATCATTTTTCATCATTTGGTCACACGTGGTTTCACAAAAAATTACACGTGTTGGAATAAACATGGTGAGGAAGGCCTTAATGAACTCAAGCAGTCGCCTAAATGAAGGTGAAGTGCGACACCATGCTACCGACCATGATGAAGACCTTGATGATAATGAAGTTTTTGAGGAAAATGAACCATTGTTCCCACCAAATGTGTTGAGGCCTGAGGATATCACTGATCAAGAAGTTAGGGGCTTCGATGATGGTGAGATGTTGCAACGTGTGCACAATGTTGATCAAATGTTGCGGATGTTGAGTTTCAACGAGTGTACACACCTTCGAATTAGCGAGGTCAAGTTCATTGAAGATTCAAAGAAACCCCTCTATCCCGATTGCGGAAGTACTCTCACCTTTCGGTGATCTAAAACTTCGACTTAAGGCAGATCATGGTTGGAGCAACAAAAGTTTCAAACATCTATTGGATGTGCTTAGAGACATGCTACCTGAAGGAAACCAAATAGCAGAGTCTGTCTATGAGGCGAAGAAGAAGATAATCATCCTCTGGGAATAGAGGTTGAAAAAATCCATGCATGCAAGAACAATTGTGTATTGTTCCGTGGAGATTATGCAGACCTTGACAAGTGCCCCAAGTGTGGCTATGATCGGTACAAGAGGAAAAAGGATGGTGGAGATGATAATAATGCTGATGACGAGAACGAGCCCCATGAGATCGAGGCAAGAAGAAGAAGGCTAACAGAGGGGCTCGTGAGGGTGGCATGGTATTTTGCATCATTCCTACCGAGAAGATGGTTCGCAACACGAAAGGAGGCCCAACTCTTGCGTTGGCATGACGAAGGTCGAAAGGAGCTTAAGAAAGATGGCAAGTTTAGGCACCCGCAGATGCAAGACAATGGGTAACATTAATAACCACTTTCCGGTTTGACAAAGACGTAAGGAGCATACGGTTTGCTATGAGCACGGATGGCGTGAACCCATTCGGTAACGAGCTCAACACATAGCACACGGCCCGCGCTTGTCGTTGTACAACCTTCCACCTAGCTATGCAAGAAACAAAATATATGATGTCGACAATATTGGTCTCCCAAAGCAACCGGACCGTATTGATGTCTACTTGAGGCCACTAGTTGATGACTTGAAGATACTGTGGAAGCTGGTGTGCGGAGGTTTGGGATGAGTACAAGCGTGAGGAGTTCACAATGCATGCCATGTTGTTCACCACCATCAATGACAACCCGGCTCATCGCAACCTCTCCGCCGAAGTAAAAGGAAAGGTGCACTTGCCCACACCGCTTGGAAGATACTTGCGTGTATGGCTAAGACATTCAAAGAAATACGATTTATGGGGCACCGTCATTTCTCAAGAAGAAACATCCATACCGCCATGGATTGTCGGTTTAATGGGGAAAAGAAGAATCGAGAGGCGTTGCATGTGACCGGAGATCGGTCCACTTGAAAGTCAAGGACGTCAAAACTATCGAGGAGTTACCCAAATCTGACCGAAAAAGCCCTTGGCAAAAGAAAGAAACGAGATGGTGAAGAAGAAGAAGAAGGAATGTGGAACAAGAAATCAATTCTATGGGAGCTAGAGTATTGGCCGATGTTGGATGTGCGTCATTCGATTGACAACATGCACGCCAAGAAGAATGTGTGAAGCTACTTATGGAACATTACTACAGAAGTCCAAAGGAAAAGATCATAAAATGCAAGGGAGGATCTTAAAGATCCGGGCATTAGGCGAGCTCTATGCAGAGGAAACAGAGACGGGACGAACCTTCCTGCCGCAACCACCTTGTCAAAGGCGTAGAGAAAAGAATTGCCGCTTTTGCATGATTTGAAAGTACCTTGTGCTACTCATCAAACTTCAAGAGGCTAGTGTCGGTGAAGGACATGAAATGAATTTCAACTTGATGAAATCTCATGATTGCCATGTGTTGATGACAACTCTTCTTCCTTGCACTTAGAGGTATCAAGACAGAACTTCATGACGCTGTCACGAGCTTGTGTTTATTCTTCAATGCAATAGAACGAAGGTGATTGATGAGGAAAACTATTGACTTAGAGAGAGGCATTTGAGACCCTATGCTTGAAGCTACCTTCCCACCATCATTCTTTGATCTCATGTTGCATCTAACAAAGACACCTCGCGAGGGAAATCGGTTCCTTGGCCCATCTTACCTTCATCGATGTTTCCATATGAGAGGTTCTATGGATTCTGAAATCATTGGTACATAACCGGTTATTTCCTGAGGGAGCCATTGTTCGTGGCTATGAGACCATCGAACCAAGCGAAGTGGGCCATGGGTTATATGGACCCACAAACCCCATTGGTGTGCCTCGCTCACGGCATGAAGGTAGGCTTTCGTGTGTTGGGACCTGGGGAAAAGTCAGTCACTCCGGAACCAGATGCCTTCAAAAGGCTCATTTCATCGCGTGATACAACAGTGCACCTAATTACACCGCTTTGCCAATGAGCACAAACGACAACTACGTGAAGACAACCCCGACGGTGGTAGGCTTGGCTTGCAAAGATGCACATGCAAGGTTTCAGTGGCTCGAGATTATGTCGAGACATGCAGCAATAATTGTAATAACCGACGAGATAAGGAATCTAGCAGTGCCATTGTTCATCGTTACAAGATACCAAGCAATGGATATCAATGGATACACGTTCTACACCATGGCCCAGGATAAAAGAGCGTCTATCAAAATAGTGGTGTGCGTATGCGGGGTCGTCGGCGATGACGGTCATGATGATGATGACATGGAGCGGAGACACATATTATGGTCAAATAGAGGAGATATGGGAGCTTGATTATGTAGGATTGAAGGTAGCCTTGTTTCGTGTAGATGGGTCACCAATGGGAAGAGAGTGAGCAAGGACAAATATGGTTATGTTAGTATTGATCTCCGGGTCTTTGGTTACAAAACGAACCGTTTGTCTTCGCCAACGATGTTGAGCAAGGGTTCTATGTACCGACCTTGCAAAGAAGAACTGGTCCGTGGTTATGCACGAAAAAGGATTGTTGGGGTTGAAAATGTTGTTGAGGAGGAGGAATACAACCGCTTTGACGAAATTCCATCCTTTGACACTTCATACAAGCCCCGACTCTTGGGAACTAACAAAACACCGTACTTATGGACCATAGTGAAAATCCATATACGTAAATCAAGAAAGAAAAAGCAAGCCTGATTTCTGAATCCTTTTGTAATGCCGAGGATGTGTGTATTGGTGAATTTGAATCCTTTTGTAATATATAGGATGTGGTGGAATTTGAATCCTTTTTGTAATATATTGCCTTGATTCGATAAGTATGTTGCAGTTGCTTGATTCGATGCGGCGTTAATATCAAAGAGACGAGGATTAGCCAACCGCGTCGCCTTTGTTAAGGGCAAGAGACGAGGATTAACGAACCCTTATCGCCTTTGTTACGGGCAAGAGCGAGGATTAACGAACCGCGTCGCCTTTGTTATGGGTAAGATATGCGAAATCACACACAGATTACATCAAAAGAGACGCGATTAGCCACCCCGTCGGCTTGTTCTTCTTCATGCTTGCAAGTGAGTAGGTAAATCATACAAAAATTGTCTGCACGAGATAATCACACAAGCATGTCTCTTGAGATGCAAAATCACACACACACACGATTATGGTCATCATTGATACATCGGAAGGTTACAGCGCCATCTATGTTCATCATCACTAGGCACTACCGGGATGAGGAACATAAATCTTGCTAGTCGATCTTGCTCGTAGGTCGATCGATCTTGCTCGCCTTGCTTGTTCTTCATGACGAGATATGCTCCAGTTCGGCTTCTTCTTCATGCTTACAAGTGAGCACAAGAGAAAGATACAGAGAGGGTGGAAACATATCCTTCAAAATCCTCCTCGTGGAGGAGGGAAAGCAAAAGGAAGCTGGCGTGACCGGAAAAGCGCATGACATAATGTTTCTCGGCTTTCCGCTTGTTCTTCTTCCGATGCCGGAGGTTCTCGCTACCTTCCCCGACAACACGGTGATATATCACAAGGATTTTTCTAGCGTGCTAGAGGATGAGCAACCCAATCACCCATATCACAAGAATTCTTCTAGCAACTGAGAGATCGAGGAGGAGGAAGAAGAGAGAAAAGCAAAAGCTTGCGCCGTACAAGATCTATTCTTTGTGCCATAGCTAGATCTAGATCTAGAGAAGAAGGAAGCAAGTGAGGAGGACAGATAGGCGTCGGTGCCTTTTTATAGCAAAAACAAGGAAGGGATAACATCGGTTGTAAAAAAAAGAGGAAGGGATAAGATCTAGAGCACAGGAAACGGGAAGGTTCCCAAAATCCGGTCAATGGAGAAACTGTTACCCAGTCAATGGTCGAGAAGAGGTAGTGATTCCAATGTAGAATTAAATGATACGGATTAACCAAACGTCGTCCAATGTACTCACATCAGGAGTCAAACTATATGAAAAAACTACTAACAATTACAAAATAAAACATGCAATTCTCACATCTGGAGGAGTATATTTTTTATAAAAAAGTTATTTCAATACATAAATGCTAATATTTTTTTGCTATAAACTTGGTCAAAGTTGTAATAGTTTGACTGCACGTTCCATAGCGCATGTTTTTGGGACGGAGGAGTAGAATTAAAGCATACGCGGATTAACCAAACGTCGTCTGCAATGGAGAATTAAGGATACGCGGATTAGCCAAACGTCGTCTCCATTGCTTACTTAAACCGTGTTTGTCAAATCAACTATCTTCTCCTTCCAAAATAATTTAGATCCCCGCCTTCATCTACCCATGAAACAGCAATCGCCTACTCCTCATCGTCACCATTCAGATGAATAGCATGCCGGGAAGAAGCAGCGGCACCCTGTCGCTGGACCTCCCTCAAGACCTCTGCATTGAGATTGCGGCGTGCGTCGGTGCGACCTCGAGCGCCCTTGGCGACCTCCCACGCGCCGACCATGCGCGCGTGCTGACGGCGCCGGGCGTTTGTCGAGAGAGGGATACGAGAGATGAGATTTCTTGGGTGTGGGACCCCACCGCCTACAAAGCCTTCCTTGCTATGTCGACCGATCTGAACCGGAGGCTTGCTTCTTCTCCGGATCAAAGCCGCTTCATGGAAACAGGGGATGCAATGATCTCCGCCGAGGGTGGGTGGGCACGGCGGCGGCCTATCATCACGCCATCTTGCTCTACAGGGACAATGGCGGTGCCGTGGCCGACACCGCGAAGCGGTACACATGAGGCGGGTCGCGGCGGCAGTCGACGTCCGAGATGGCTGGAGCAACGAGGGTGTCCGCTGCGCGAGAAGGCCGTGCGATCCACTACTCGACTTGGCGATTTGGGTGAGCCGGCGCCGCCTCCCAAGACTGGTGCGGCGATCACCGTCTTGTGCAGTAACCACACGGGGCGTGGATAAAGGATGGCTTGGAATTTCTTTGTTTTGCGGCAGTAAGGCTCAGCCGCGAAATGGTGAAGTTCAAAACGGAGTATTGGAATAGGAAATCGAGTGGATTAGCTTTTGTAGGTTGCTCGTATTATCTCGTGTAAAATATTGAATAGCACAAAAGCCGACGGGTTATCATCCGTGTCGCTAATGACTGTGGGGCCATTCTATTCGAATGAAGAACAATTAACATTTCTCCTTTTAATCTGCAATCAAATGTTGTACCAAGCATTTCTTCGTCGTAATTAGTCCAAATTTGAAAAAAAAATTCTAAATTTTTCTAAAATCACCATCTTTTCATTAATTTTATTGTTTAGTGTATATTCGGTTTCTTGAATAATGTTTATATGCCTTATTTTGTTCTTTGTAAGTACAACATATAAATAATATTTGTTTTACACAACCATTAGTGATGAAACTTTGCATTTCGTAAGCTTAAGGTGAACACAAGGTTTTGTTAAGTTTTCAAATGCATATGAGTTCGAACATGTTACAAAGTGTGGAAAACTTCAATGTTCAAGCAACATTCTAGGAAACTATGTGAGAGATGTAGACATTTGTACACAAGTATATTATTCCTTCATCGATACCATTTGAAATTTTGAAGACAAGTTTAGGTACCCAAATTATGTTGCCAAGTCAATTTGTAGATTTTTTAGAGCAAATTTGATGTTATTAGAATTATTATATAATTACCATGGGGTGTAAAAATGAAATATAAGAATTTTGGGCACACAAGTGTGACTGTTGATATTTTATTCAAATACTAAATATCCAAGAATTGTTCGTATTTTTATGATTTTTTAGGTGTTGTTTTATGGGATCTAATGTTTTAGGGAAGCAAGTTTCAGCAGCCAATATAAAAAGATAATCTGTTGCGACCCAATCGCCAACAAATGCGATGCGGGTTCACTAACCATCGCCGCCAATGACACGCCCCCACAAGGCTAACCCGCGGCAATGACTATCCATTGTCTCTAAGATCTAATTCATCACAACAGAATCTCAACAGATCTCATCACAGAACACGCCATCATCAACGCGGATGGATCTACTCGCTATTAGATCGAGTTCATGACATACAAAATCTAACAATCAATCTAATTAACTAAGCAGTTCATGATCGACAAAACCAAGCGGTTCATGTCCAACAACGACGAAGACACAAAAGCACACACACATTATTACTAATTGGTAGAGGAGTCTATCAAATAGTCGAGTCCCGCCCGCCGCTGCTCGCCGCCGGAGCTGCCGCCGCTGAGCCGTCGCCGCCGCCGTGCCGCCGTCGCCGCCGGAGCCGCCGTCGAAGACGGCGTGGCGGCCACCCGCTTGACCACGGGAGGTTCTCGAGCTCGCCCAACCCGTGGATCCCGGCGAGACCCTTCACGCCGGGTCCTTGTCCACTTCATGATGCGCCTTGATGTCGAAGGCCGCACCAACATCTTCAAGCTCAAGGTGCTCCTCGAGCGCCGACGGCGAACTTAGTGTCGCCGAAGAACGGCTCGTCGCCCTTGGTCGCCGGCTCCCTTCTCCAACTTCCTCCGACGCGCTGCTTTCATCGCCGCCGCCCTCCTTCGCCCCCGCTTCAGGTGGCGGGCTCCTCGACGCCATCTCCTCCTTCTCGGTGACCAAGATTTGTAGTGGTGGATCGCGAGGAGGAAGAAGAAGCGAAAGAGATGATAAGCTTATGGAAGCGGGAAAGCAGGGAAGGCAAGGGAGTTATATTGACAAGATGCGAACCGTGCGCCTGCCCCCACCCACTACTCCATTATCGCAAGTACGTGCCACTCAATTGCGCGCGGGCTTTCGCGCAAAACCGTCAAAACCACGGCCGCCTTTCAATTACGCGGAAGGAGAAGGGGCGGGCAATGATGTCGCCCACTCGTCGCGCAGCCCAAACTGGTGCCTTTTTTCAATTTCCATTTATTGTTTTACATGGCCGAGGCGCCTTCTTCAACTTCAACCTCGCCTTCTTCAACTTCAATCCTCGTCGCCAACTTCATCCTCATTAACTTCAACCTCGCACCTTCAACTTCAACCCTCGCCCTTTCAATTTCCAAACCCCGCCGCTTATTTCCTCCCTTCTCCTTGATGGCGCGGTTTGATGCATGCTACGCCGATGATCTTGTCACCGGATCATCATCCACTCCATCAAGGATAAGCCCGTCATCCATTTTCTAAACCTTCGCAATAAAATCTGCGGCACCTTCCGGCAAGACCGCGACTCGATGAGGTACTACTACGCACGTGTCGCCGCGTGATCTTCGTGGGGTGTGCAAGAATCGCTACGTCGTCGTGCTTTGAGCGGCGCTCATGAGGCCAATCATCCGAGGCATTATGCTCGAGGATGGAGAGGTTGATGGCGGCGGAACCCGATAAGGGTCTCAAGCTCATCGGAGATGCCGCGGAAGACTCCGGCTGCCAAGTACTTTAGCGATGGCATACCGTTGCAACCCGCCGGACCAAGCCATGGCTAATCGCTTCCAGAAATCAGCGGCTCGTCCGCTCGACGGGCGGTGGAAGAACCACAACCCGCGGTGGCTACGCTACCTTGTCAACAGGATCTCCACAACATTGCGTGGTGGTACGGCTTGATGACGGCAACGACATTTCCGTTGCTGCCCGTAATCCCACATCTGCATTTGGGCGTGGATGTAGGCGCCACGGTCGGATACCAAAGAGATCATCCACTCCGCGGCGTCGCATCCGCTATCAGAGTTCGACCTCGACGCCAGAGCTTCCGCCACCGCGGAGTACGCCGCCAGGATGAACATCGGGATGTAGGCGCAAGCATCAATGAACATTATCTATCTTGAATGTAAATTATTAGATATTACTAAACGGATTTGATTTTATCGGATGTCGGTTTTAATCGGTTTTGATAGATAATATTTCGGCGGTGATTTGATGGTCCTTCCTCCTTTGTTCTATTGGAGAATGAAGTTACTTATCCCCGCGTCACGACGATTTCTCTTTTAATCCGCAATCAATCAATTTTGTAACATGTATTTCTCGCCGTAATTAGTCCAAATTTGATTTTTTTCTACAATTTTCTAAAATCACCGTGTTTTCATTATTTTCATTGTTTAGTGTATATTCCATTTCTTGAACAATGTTTATATGCCTTATCTTGTTCTATGTAAGTACAACATATAAATAATATTTGTTTTCCACACCTCCCGTAATGAAACTTTGCATTTTTGTAATCTTAAGGTGAACCACAAGGTTTTGTTAAGTGTTCAAATGCATATGAGTTCGAACATGTTGCAAAGTGTGGAAAACTTCAATGATCAAGGAACATTCTAGGAAACTATGTGAGAGATGTAGATATTTGTACACAAGTATATTATTCCTTCATCGAAACCATTTGAAATTTTGAAGACAAGTCTAGGTACCAAAATTATGTTGCCAAGTCAATTTGTAGATTTTTTAGAGCACACTAGATGTTAGTAGAATTATTACATCATTAACATGGGATGTAAAACGAATTCTAAGAATCTTGGGCACACAAGTGACTTGATATTTTATTCAAATACTAAATGTCCAAATACGAATTGTTCATATTTTTATGACTTTTTAGGTGTTGTTTTCTGGGCTCTAATATTTTAGGGAAACACGTTTCATTCAAAAATAGTCGCCCACGCGTCAGCCAGCCAAAATAAAAGATAACCGCCCGCCGCGACCCAAATACAACAAAGGCGGCGGGTTCACTAACCATCATCGCTAATGACATTGGCCCACGTGTCATCGCTGCCAAGGCAAACCGCGCTGGCCGCTCAAAATTTCCCACCTATATTGACTATAATGCCCATGGAATTCCAATTCCAGCAGAGAGCCGTCAAGGGCACGCCAGTAATTTCCTTAAACACGCTTACGCTGAGCTCATATTCGCCTCACTAGACAGATCCACAACGCCTGCACTTCTCCCCACCGCCGCCACTCTCGCCGCTTCGCCGCCTCTCCCCGCCCGCAGGATATGGATGCTCCCCGTGACGATCGCGTGATAAGGACGCCTTATCGGCATGCGGACGGCTTCGCCAACCTAAAGACGGTTGACGCGGATCCGTCATCCTCGGCCACGACGACAGCCGCCACCTCGTGCCACGAGCCGACGTGATCCGCCCCTCCGACCATCACGAGAACAACTACTTCATTCATGGCTGAGGTTAGTCCCGCTTGAACCCCTAACGCCTCTCTCTCTCGCCACCAAATCTGCTATATATTCATGTCAATGTGGATTAGGAGACATGCCTTGATAGTTCATCTTTAATTGATTGACTGTGGATTTGATGGATGAATTTTGTTGCTCCAAGTCTGCTTTGAATAAATTGTTGCTAATGATGAAGTTATATGAACTGTTGAAATTTATTTTCATGTTCCCGGTGCTACAATTTTGTAATCAGAATTCATGAAAAGCATTGAGGATGTTAGCATACTTTAATTTCGCTATGCTTTGAATGTACCAGCATCGAGCTTATGCTTTGGACTTGTTAGCATATTTTAATTGATGGCCACATAATGTCGTGGGAATTGCATCGCAGTTGGTTTATAATGTAGTCCACCCAAACTGCTATATATTCATGTCAAGGTGGATTAGGAGACATGCCTTAATAGTTCATCTTCAATTGATTGACCGTGGATTTGATGGATGGATTTTGTTGCTCCAAGTCTGTTTTGATTAAATTGTTGCTACCAGATGAAGTTATATGAACTGTTGAAATTCATTTTCATGTTCCCGGTGCTACAATTTTTGCACTGAAATTCATGAAAAGCATAAAGGATGTTAGCATACTTTAATTGCTATGCTTTGAATGTACCAATCGATAGCTATGCTTTGGACCTGTTAGCATACTTTAATCGATGGCCACATAATGTCGATGGGAATTGCATCGCAAAGGTTTATAATGTAGTGATAACTAGACTGTCTATGCTTTGTTGTGAGTGTTAATTATTTCACCATCATATATATTGTTATTGTTGGTGTCATGATGTGTTGTGAGTGTTGTTTCACCACTCATATATAATGTCATGACCATTGCTTTATCCTCTTGTTGCATGTACACATGGAACACACAATCCATCGTCATGGTTGGACAAGGAAGCGCTTGAAGGAATTTATTCTGCTTTGATATATAAGCATATTGTTGTGTCTCTCAAAATGGTTAGCACTATCCTCAGATACTAATTAAGTAAAAATATGAACTGTATGTCTATGCTGATTTTATTTACGACTTGTAATGATTTCTAGTGTAGATTTCTAGTGTAATATCGCTATTTTGTCGAGAAAACGAATTTATCTAATAAGAATTTTGTTTAGATTTTCGCCTTGCTTATGTTGCTCTACGACAACCCCGACATATCATCTATGCGCCTCCCACAACAACAAACTCCTCAACCTCCAAAGGCATCATCACAGCCCATCGCTCGGTGAACCTTCTTCATGTTCACTCAAAGCATGCATCGCGAGTAGTACTCGATCCCGCTGGGTCAAGGACACAAACCAAATGGTCAAGACAAGTTGATCAAGAATCGACTTGATGCCAATTTTGGCCTACCCCAGATGTCATGAGGGATAGATTTGTATTGGTCTCAGGTCACATTGCGGGAGAGGGTGTCAATCAACAAGGCGGTTGATGATCTCTCACCAATTGAGAAGGACCATCTGCTCACGCTTTTAGAGGAAAAGCTAGATTACCCACCAACTGGAAGAATCTGCTTCACAAGAAGGCAGTTAAGGCAGCTATATCGAGAGATTGGAACCTTGCAACGGCGTTCAAGGCCCATTTAAGAAAAAATATGTGAGCGAAGAGGAGACTCTTTGTGAAGCATGCCTTTTGCAAAGAACAAGATCGACATGTTTGTGCAGGAAACCAATTCTCCTTCATTTCAGCAATTGAGCAGGAGATGAAACAAAAGAGAGCATTGCATAATAAGCCACACAAGACGCGTAAAAGGTTATCGTGGTAAAAGGAAAGAGTGGGGAGGAGGAGGATGCAAAGCTAGCCGCAGAAGAAAATGTAACCCTTGGGACCAAATTTCCGACGCTCGAGACCTTATCTCGGCAAGGGTAGGGAAGAAGAGGAAGAATACTAGTGAAGGAAGCGGGGCATAACATTCAAAGAATCGTGGTGGGGGTAGCGAGATAGGGTGAAAACACTTGTAGCTGTGGTAGCGATGGTTCTTCTCCGGGTTAGGAGGATGATATCCTCACCGCAGACTTGAGACTCCAGAGCATCGAGGTCGGGTCCGAGGCGTGTCTAGTTCACTTGGTCAGTAAAGGGTTTGGTGAAGAGTTCAGGAATGTACAGAAGAAGAGGAACAAGAGGTTCCGATGCTCGTGATATGATGGACATAACATTTAAATCAATTGTCCATGCTCTAAGACTATCAGCATCGAATATCGAAAATGTACTTCTTCCTTCCCAATTACCAGGCCGTCGGCAGGAAGAAGCGAGGAAGAAGATGCGCATGACCGCGAGGAAGAACATGCGCATGACAGCGAGGAAGATGCGTGTGGCGAGAGCAAGATCATTGGAATGCCAGCGGTGATGAAGCGAATCAAGTGCATGTGATAGTCGATCACCTATGGACACAATAGATAAGTCGACAGAGCCAACCGTGCAGCCTTTTGGATGGCACCGGATTAATGTGGAGCTCGCACTAGCGAAAGTCTTTCCATTTCAAAAGGCTTGCCATTCAAGACGGCAAGGTGCAGGATGGGTATGTTGTGGTGCAACCTACTTATGTGGGCCAATGCGGTCACTACCCTCCGCCTGTACCAATTGATGGGGTGACATAGCAACCCTAGCCGAGGCTCTCGTTCAAAGGATCCAATGGCCAAAGGCGGGATCCTTATACCACCCATGACGAGACATCCCAACCATCAGCAAAACTACGTGGCGGGAGGCGTCGACCGGAGGAGCCGGGCAAACTCGCCTAAGCGGCAAGCTGCAACATGAGGATAAGCAGCAAACAGCAGCCTCTCCGGCGGCGGAGGCCGACAACAATAGGAGGCCCAGGCAAACTACGCCTGGCGGCGCAACATGAGGATAAGCAACTAATGAAATAGCAGCCTCTCCGGCAGCAGGAGCGTCGACAACGGCCGGAGCCAGGCAAACTCCGCTAAGCAGCGGTGCAACATGAGGATAAGCAACAGACGAAAAGCAACCTCTCCGGCGGGGAGGAGGAGCGCCAATCTCCCCTAAGCGGCAGGATGCAACATGTACCAGCCTACGCAGGGAGGAGGAGCCAGGGCAATCTCCATGCAGAAGGGAACCGGGCCAGAAACCTCTGTCTAAAGATGAGAATCTTATGTATTATTGGGACGAGCAGAGAACGACCAAAATACAAGCTGGTGCACCTATGTTGTCGAAAGCAAACTTAGAGGTCATTGGACCAAATTGTGCCAGAGTTGCATGCTTACGTCATGGAACACTGATGAAGGATAAACTTGCCTTTCCGCAAAGGTGGATCAACACTACTTTAAAGGTGGTTGGTGCTTTAATGTTAAACATTGCATTCACTAGCGTGTATAACCTTATAACCCTGGCTTCTCTGGATGTTACCTTCTTGAGGTTGTGGACATTGTAAGTCCTTTAAAACCTAAAAAGATATTTCTTTAATTTTGACCACAAAGTTCATGCATGCTAACAATTTGATTTTTTGTAGGAAAATGATGGACAAGGCAACGGAGATGCAGATCGTTGTTGGGTTTTAGATCCGATTTGTTTACTTCCACAAATATTTCTCATTCTCGCCTTGTTACCAAAGCAATCTCAAATGCAATGAACAACGACTACATGGTGGGTGCCTACTGCACTAGCCACTGGGTAACAGTGATCATCTGTATGAAGTTCAAAGAGGTTTGGTATCTAGATTCTCGCTAAACAACATCCTCGCTAAAGTTCTCGACCTCAAACCTCTTGTGGATCGAAGATCTTGTAGGTTTTGTTCACAAAAATCCAATCTCTTAGTGTTTCTAATTGGTATTGACCATGCAGGGCCTTTGGTACAAGATTTGTAGGTTTTGTTCACAAAAATTCAATCTCTTAGTGTTTCTAATCGGTATTGCCGATCATGCAGGCCTTTGGTGAACATGCAGGACGGAGTGACGAAAGGAAAAAAAAAAGCCAAAAGCCACACTCAAGCACAAAACAAATCTCAGTAAGACCGAGGTTTTTTTATGGTCCCTTCTTACCTATTTGGTACTGCATTAACTTGTCATTTTGGTACCTCGATGCAATGTGCTCAGCAGCCATGGGGGTCCTCTTTGTGTGGATTCCATGTGGCACTCCATATGTTAAGACTACTCGATGACATACCGACATCAAGAAGGTTTGTAAGTAGATAATAATGCTCAACCTTGTCTCTGCTCATATTATCCATCTGATTTTAGAAACTGATTTCTACTTGTATTCTCATAAATGATTGTATTTTGCAGGATTTCAAATCTGCTGTAGATGTTTCCACAGAAGATCTAAAGCGTGTCCGGGAGATGCTGTGCAAGTACATTCTTAAGGAGACCATCGAAAGGGCAACTTCTACAATGGTGCACCGTGAGTTCATTGTAGCCAGAAACTTGAAACTCATTCAGTCTTCTTTAGTCAGGTGTTGTTGCCTAAGAAACCTGCTTGGCTTGCTTGGTTGGGGTCGATCGCTGCAGTTCGGTGGTTTTCTCATGACTCCATCCAAACAAGCCCTGATGAGAGTAACTTGAAACTTGATGTGATCCTAGCTTGTCTATAAATGTGATCTTGCTTGCCTATATCTGTGATGTGAGAATGTGTTTGTGATGTCTCCTTGTTGCGGTGGCTGCCATATCTGGCAGGTTCTAGGATGGCGTGATGCAGCCTCGATGGTCGCCAAATTTGGCCGGTTCCAGGATGCACGGCAAGCGGGCAGTGTTACTTGTAGGGTGGTACGTATCCGTAACGGCGTTAATTAAAGCTCGTTACAAACACTGATCAGTGAGTAACGGGCTTCATTCGGAAAGCCCGTTACAAACATGCCAACAATGTAATGGGCTGTAAAGCGTTACCGATCGACCGGTGGCCCGGGACTGGCCCGTTCATCGAGATATAGGAGACGCAGGTTGAAAGCACACGTCTCCTTTAATCGAGAGGAAGCAGACGCGCGTGGAAACAGATGCGTCTCATTTCGTCGAGACAGAGGAGACGCAGGTTCACGGCACGCGTCTCTGATGTTGATTTCACAAGCCTGCTTTTCATGCGTTACCAAAAGTTCCTGTGGGCCCAGAGAAACAGCCATTTCACGTGACCGGTGACTAGTTGTGGTAACGGTCGTTGTTTGATGCCCGTTACGAATCCTAGATGTGCTAAGACACACGTGAAATAGACGCGTCTCATTTCATCAAGATAGAGGAGACGCAGGTACATAGAAGGCGTCTCCGATATTGAGCTACTGTAACAGGATGTGTTTTGGTGCCCGTTACCAAAGTTCCCTGTGGGCCCAGAGAAACAGCCATTTCACGTGACCGGTGGCTAGTTGTGGTAACGGTCGTTGTTTTATGCCCATTACGAATATGTCTTATCGATCGGGCATCCGCTGCTACCTTTCTTGGCTCATTTGTAACACTTGATCGGTAACGGGTGCTTTGCCCGTTACGAAAGGCAATCTATGCCCGTTACCAAAGTCAGTTTTTCACGTAGTGAAGGTTAGCCCATAAGAGTAGTCAAAGGTGCCAAGTCATGGAGAGCTTTTGCAGGGAGTTTACTTGCGGATGCAAGCGGGGAAAGTATGAAGAGATGAGTTGGTATAGGAATTTCAGAACAATATTGCTCACATGCTATTTAACTTGTGAAATTGGGTGATATCGATTCGTTACATTAATTGCAGTAACGATTTTAAAAGTTGGGGTGTGATGCACATGTTTGTGAATGCATGATGCACACGTTCATGCGGTATGGTGCTCATGATGCATGTTAGCATGACTCGGTTACCCACGGAATGAGTCAGTGACGGAGATGACAATCACAGAGTTGAGAAGGAGTATGTGTGGCGAGTCGCATTCTCACAACCAAGATACCTAGCGCGCTCCTAGTGGTAATCATATGGCTGCAGCGCACATGATGCCCTAGGTTCCGTCGCGGCACCTTTGGTTATGGGACAACAACATCACCAACCATAAGAAGGATAGAGGAGGAATATTGGAATCTTCCATGCGCATGCACGTTAGTTCACCCAAGGTTCCCAAATGCACGTGCCATGCCAATGCATACCCAAAAAGTGATTTTTTTTATTCAAAATGTTGTGAGCAAGACCAAGAAGAATAATTTCATGATTGAAAGATCGAAGTAATCATGACAAGGATATCAATACAAAGAATAGCTTAGTGCTCCAACATGTATAAACTCAAGGGGGTTTGGACGGGATACATGTCGATGGAGATAACATGTTGACAGGAGAAGATTACAACTGAAGATTGAACTCTAAGATCAAGACATTACCCAACTAACATGGTAGAACAGAAAAAGTTATTTGCTCATGCTGGGCAAAAACTGGGGTAGTCACGTGTACAAAGGTCCAAGTGTATGTTAGAACTCGAAACGAGCATACATACATAATGACGTAAAGTTCTGGCAGTTGCGAACAAAAATTCATAACTTAAAGACCAGAGCTCCAAAAATTCCCAAATTTTTGTAGTATCTCAGCGAGATTATGAGGCACATTTTTGGTATTCAACGGTTGATCTAGAACGGTTAGGAAGGTGCTTCAACTATGCAAGGTTTCAGATTGGTTCCTGGAAAACAGCAAGATGGGGGTTCACTAATCTGAGCATAACTTGAGGTATACAAAAGCTAAGACCGTGAATTTTTGCGAGCAAAAACTAGATTAGATATGGAGCAACTTTAGTATAGATCACCTAGGCAAATTGATTCTTAAACAAGGTGCAAAAATCAAGCAAACAGCCACATCAGATTTTTGGACAGCAACACATCTACACATGAGAGGCTATGCAAAGAAATGCACACTAGCAAAATTTCACCTTAGAGAGCACATAAAACATACAGGGGTTCAGTTTTAAGTTTCCACAATTTCTAGAATGATGCAAGACGTCCTATTCGTCCTCACAAGGCAGTCGAGCCAGAATCGAATTTAGTGCCGGTGGCAAGGCATATACACGTTCCTCCCTATAATAACTAGTCGAGAACTAGTCGATGCTCACTTAGCGACTTACGAAACGTTGTTAGTGTACCTGCAGAAGATCACAGAACACATCGAACCTTCGTGCGAAGACTCACAAAAGCGTCCACACACATTACCGTTCACTATAGAAAGCGGTATCCATGCATCAAGCCGCTGCATGGACAGCGTCCAACCTCAGACACTCTCCTTTTGAATGGAGTGCATCCTTGCCTCGCATATTCACAATGCGGAACGTCCACGTATGGCAAAATGTGGCGAGACATGTGGGTTCCTTTGATTAGGTCCCATCCATCCCTCATAGGACTTTCTGGCACCACCACGTATGGCAAAACGTGATGAACTAGTATGGTTGTACAAAGTAAGTTCGACAAAGAATAAAATGTGCTGGAAGTTAGCAAAATAAACCATAGATTTGTAAGCCACCTAAAAGAACCCAAAAATTCCCTCTAGGGCCTCTCGGTCTAGATCCATCCTTAATAGACCAACGTATTTTGCAAATCCAAACAATCTTGGCAAATTTTATTCAAAAACCAGTGATTAAGGTTGTTAATTAAACTCTGGTGCATATAATCGCTCTGGTACCAGCTGTGACAACCCGCCCAGGAAAATACCGTACTATCGCCTAAACCAATCCACTTTGGCCATTAAGCGACAGTAAAGTACCATCCTGTCATTAGTTGCCGGGTTAACGCCCGGTAAATCACTTGGAAATCACACAGAGGATCGAACATATGCATTAAAACTCACACGAAGGTGAGTCCAGAGTACAAACACAAATTTAATCCAATTTACCCCTAAGGGTTTAATTATTACAAACCATTGTTCATGACATGATAAGAAAGGTTCAGAGTTCGAAAACAGCGGAATAAAAATAAATTAGCGCAACGATACACATCACAGGAGGCCGTCCGTGATGCCATCACTCGTCGTCATCCACCCATTCCAGCTCCCAGCCGGGTGGAATCTCACCAGGTTAAACAACACCTGCAACAACATTTTTAAAGCAAGGCTGAGTATACTAATACTCAGCAAGACTTAACCAGCGGGTGATAACTACATCACCAACTCTAGACATGAGAGGCTTTTTGGCCGAGTGGAGTTCTTTTGCTGAAAAGCAACAAAGAGTGTGTCCTTACTTTCAATATTTTAGCACCAATTCTAGTTGATTACCATTTCTAAGTGTGCCAACTAATTCAATCAAGAATTGTACAATACAATTAATTCAAGCAGTAATATTCACAAAGTTCCATCATTAAGGGATGTCGTGGCCAGTTGATTAAGCAGTCTCAGATAACGGTGAGAGGCCGACAATCGATTGATTTATAACCTTGCAAGGTAAACCTAAACACACGGTAGGGTGCCCTCACATGGACAACCACCAGGTGGTTCCCAAAAGTCCTCGGCTTGGGATCGAATCTTACAGTCCCGGGTACACGGCTATCTTGCGTACCCCGCAAGGCACCCAGCTTCACACATGTACCCACCTCCCCCGGTAGCTAGCCGGGTAGGTGATTACTCAAGATTAGTAATAGTAAGTTTCCGCACCGTCTCGTTAAGGTACTAGGCTTACCGGTCCCATTCCCGACAAGTGCTTAGTACGTTCAAAAGCTTAGCCCACGAAAGCCACTGGACCGGAGCCCAAATCCCATGCTCTTACCACATGAGCAATCCATTTATAAAGATCTTATGATTCCAACATAAGAACCTATTCTCGCGAGTGACGAACATCACTCGACTTGTACCGGTCCTATAGCATAGCAGCTATCGACCTAGCATACTAGTAAAAGAACATAGGTACCTAGGGATCATGCATCTAGGGTTTCAATTCAACTCCTCAAACGTAAATGCACAATCATAGCAAAGATAATTGCATAATTTTAAAACAAGGGGTTAATGATCTGGAGCTTGCCTTCGCTGGCAAGGTTGGCCTTGGGCCCTTCTGGACTTTGGTCCAGGTCCTGAGCTACGTCCCACGCATGCAGTCACCGTCGACTCTCTGTCTCCTCCTTTGACGAGCGTATAGCTACCGTCGGGAAGATCTACACGAGGATGCAAATGCAAGATTTAATTGACGGTTTTGATTTAATTAATTATAAAACAACACACGACAACCATGGGGTGCATGGTTGACCAAATTCACCTAGATAAACATACATTCAGCATACTCTTCCGATAAAGGAACAATATGCGGTTCTTTATTAATCATTCTTTTTGATAGTGACTGTGCACACATTTATGTAAATAAATTAATTTAATTTCACAAAACAGAAAGGGTGGTGACACTTAGCTTCTTAGCAATATTAACATCACATACCTAGAGTCATTTAGTGTGGATGTGGTGATTTTCCAATTTAACTTAGTAATAAGCTTTAATTGGCCTCCATAGCTTTTATTCATAAATAAATTAATAAAATTCAGTGAGTGACATATTTTAAGCCCTTTATCCCAATACAAAGCCACTGAACACACATGCACACTTAGGAGAGCTATAAATTAATTAAACCGAAAATAACAAAGTCTAGCTATCCAAACAAGATAAATGCATATAAAAATAAATACACAACAAAATGATTCCAACTTTCTCACACTGATTCTATGACTCAAATCAAGGCTAGGACAATAACAAACACAACAAGAGCTACTCTAGATCTTGAGCTATGCATTTACATTGAAAATTAAGCATATTTCAAGCATAAATATTTCGAAAGATATAAAATTGTTATTAATTCACCAGAGATGCATTTAGGCATAAAAGATCACATGCAGAAGTTGAGCACAAAACTCTATTTATTTTTAGCTACAAAAATCATTTAGTCAGATTCATCATAAATACAAAATAAATCATATTACAAGATTTACTCACTAACTTTGTGCAAATTTTGGCTTGTATCCTAAAAATGATATTACTCACAACATATCTAAAATTCAGCTACATATCACTAGTGCATTTTAAACTACAACAGATCTAGGTTTAACAGTTTTGTATTTTTCGTGCAAAAACTAGCACTCAAAAGTATGGTCATGCTTTGTGAAAGTTGTAGGGTTATTCACAAGGAATACAACAAAATTGAGTTTTAATTTTTCTGATTTTTCTACGATTTTCTACGGATTTTAAAAGATTCAGCCAAAATACACTAGAGATTAAAGAATCTAATTGCTATCAGGCCCCTGGAGGTTTTCAGTGTCTTACAGATATGCCCCGATTTGCAGAAAAAGACCCTAGAACTAAGGGCCTCGCGAATGTGGCCCTTGGCCATGGTTGGCGTGATTCGGTGCAATTCCGGCGAGGGGCTCGCCGGACATGGCCGGGGAAGAGGCCAGAGGGGAGGGGGAGCTCACCAGCGACCGGTTTGTCGCCGGAGATGGGGTAGGAAGGGCACCGGCGGATGCGTGGCGCCCATGACGGTGGCGGGCGAGCGCTACCCGAGCTCGCTCGGCACGGACAACACGCAGCGGAGCTCTATATGGTCCTAGGGGATGGGCTAAAGTGGTTGGGCGGCTCGGGGAGTAGGCGCAGCTTGCCGGGCGGGCGGTGTCAATGGCGCGGCGCGGCACTCGGGAGGCGGCGGCCATGCGTGCACGCGAGAGGGCGCAGGCGGCTTTATAAGCCTTCCCTTCATGTCGAAGCAAGAGGGAGGGAGAAAGGGGCCCCGGACATCGCAACGCAGCGCGGCACCGGGCGAGCAAGACGACGGGCGGCGGCGACGCTGGCGACAGCGGCTCGGCGGGCTCGGCCTCAAGGCTCGCCGGTCCGCGGCAGCCTCGTCGCGGCTCGTGGGCGCGGGCTGTGGAGGGCCCGGACGCCGATGTGTGGTCGGGCGCCATGCGACGCGCTCTGCGAGAGCGCGGTGTGCGGCACGGCAGCGCCGTCTGCTTTTTTTATTTTACTTGACGTGTTTGACGAGGATTATCTCCAAAACTTGAACTGAAGTGCACTAAGGTGCAAATAGCAAAGTTGTAGATCAAAGGTCCCTCTACAACTTCTACAAAGGCTGGCCTATGTTTTGCTCAATGGTTTGAGCATAAACTGCAGGCAAAGTTGCTATTTTTCAAGGCGCTGGTGAATAGTATTAGCTGCAGTTGACTGAGTTTTTCACCAATTTCCACTCCAAATCTCAAATGTCGCCAATTATGAAAAGTGTGTCCCTCGAGATAACAACTTTTATATTGGCCGATTTTGAAGTGTTTAAGTGAAAACTTGAGAACGCGGCAAAAGTTCCAGCGGGGGTTCAAAGACAGGGGTTTGACTAGGGTCTTGACCAAGGTTTGACCACAAGTGTGTGTTGACTTGATTAAGAGGGTCATTAGAGATTGTTGACCAGATTTTCGAGGTGATGACCCAGGTTGACCAAGGTTTGACTAGAGTCAACGTGCTTGACTCGGTCATTAGCACTAATGATGCTAATTAAAACACAGGCGTCACCACCCTTAAAAAGAATCTCGTCCCGAGATTCGAAATTCCAAGGACAAGGTAGGGGAGGATGGTCTTCTAAGATTACCGGAATTACCTTGGGGAGCAACCGCGATGTGATTATAGGTCAAAGGGTATAACCATCATCGGTTCAAGCACTACGTGAAAACCTCAAATAGGTCACGCAACATTTGTAACGAGCCCTTAACGCCTGTTACATCCACCCACATCTGTAACGGTTGTTGTTTGGCGCCCGTTACCCATAAGCGCACCAGACCCCGGTTGGCCTCCACAACGCCTGCTACCATTGTGGACTTCGCTTAAACGCTATTACATGAACTCGTTGTAACGGACGTTAAATAGAGCCCGTTACAAATGTTAAACCAATCGGTAACGGGCTTGTAAAGTCCATTACCGATCAATGCCCTATCAGTAATGGGTTGTTTAAGTCCGTTACTGATCGCTGCCGTATTGGTAACGGGCTATAATGTCCGTTACCGATAATTTCGCATCGAGATGCATGGTTGTTAGGATCGTCTCCTTTGTCAAGCGACCCAATTGGATACGCCGTGTGTTAGGACTCGTCTCCTTTGATTGCCACCCAGGGTCGCCTTTTTTCTCACATCGGAGATGCACGTTGTTATTGCTCGTCTCTGTCTTCTCCTTCCGACACCACTCTCTCTCTCTCGCAGAAGGCCACTCCTGCTCCGAAACAACAACACTCGCCTCTCTCTCTCTCGAAGGTCACTCGCCGATCGTGTGCTCGATGTCCCCGCCAGCCTGTCATCACCGCCGCCACCGCGCGCCCGAGGATCGCGCTTAATTTCTCTCCTCGAAAGCCGGCGCAGAAGAAGCCGCCGGTCAGCGCGCGACGGCGAAAGGGGCCAGCGGACGTTGATCGCGCGTCCTCCGTCTTTGTTGCCACGGCCACACGCCGCCTCCGATCCTCCTCCTCTACCGGCCGCCTACGTAGAAAGGCCTCGTCAAGGTGGAAATTAATTGCCCCCTTTTATTGAAAATCTTCAGCTGTCCTAATTCTCTTGTGTTATCGGTTTTTTTGTGTGATGAATTATGCTCATTTGGTGTATGGAATGCGATGGCGTCTGCTGCTCGGGCTTGATGTACAGACAGCCCCAAGAAGATTGGGAGAATTTCTTGCGGGTCAATGGTTTTCTAAATCAAGCGACGGATATGAGAAACCGTGGTGTTCAGAAATGCTTTGCCCCTCAGATAGATTGTCTCAACCAAAAGAAATTCGCAGACAACGGAAATCATTTTTCATCATTTGGTCACACGTGGTTTCAAGAAAAATTACATGTGTTGGAATAAACATGGTGAGGAAGGCCTTAATGAACTCGAAGCAGGCTGCCTAAATGAAGGTGAAGTGCGACACCATGCTACCGACCATGATGAAGACCTTGATGACAGTGGAGTTTTTGAGGAAAATGAACCATTATTCCCACCAAATGTGTTGAGGCTCTGAGGATATCAGCGATCAAGAAGTTAGGGGCTTCGATGATGGTGAGGTGTTGCAACGTGTGCACAATGTTGATCAAATGTTGCGGGATGTTGAGTTTCAACGAGTGTACACACCTTCTGAATTAGCGAGGCTGAAGCAGTTCATTGAAGATTCAAAGAAACCCCTCTATCCTGATTGCTAGAAGTACTCTCGCCTTTCTGGTGATCTAAAACTTCTGCAGCTTAAGGCAGATCATGGTTGGAGCAACAAAAGTTTCAAACATCTATTGGATGTGCTTAGAGACATGCTACCGAAGGAAACCAAATAGCGTAGTCTATCTATGAGGCGAAGAAGATAATCTGTCCTCTGGGAATAGAGGTTGAAAAATTCCATGCATGCAAGAACAATTGTGTATTGTTCCGTGGAGATTATGCAGACCTTGACAAGTGCCCCAAGTGTGGCTATGATCGGTACAAGAGGAAAAAGGATGGTGGAGATGATAATAATGCTGATGACGAGAACGAGCCCGGCGAGATCAGAGGCAAGAAGAAGAAGGCTAACGAGGGGCTCCTGAGGGTGGCATGGTATTTTGCATCATTCCTACCGAGAAGATGGTTCGCAACACGAAAGGAGGCCCAACTCTTGCGTTGGCATGACGAAGGCCGAAAGGAGCTTAAGAAAGATGGCAAGTTTAGGCACCGCAGATGCGACAATGGGGTAACATTAATAACCACTTTCCGTGGTTTGACAAAGACGTAAGGAGCATACGGTTTGCTATGAGCAGATGGCGTGAACCCATTCGGTAACTAGAGCTCAACACATAGCACCGCCCTGTCGTCTTGTCGTTGTACAACCTTCCACCGGCTATGCAAGAAGTAAATATATGATGCTGACAATATTGGTCTCCGGGCCAAAGCAACCTGGCGACCGTATTGATGTCTACTTGAGGCCACTAGTTGATGACTTGAAGATACAAAGATTGGAAGCCTGGTGCCGGGAGGTTTGGGATGAGTAAAAGCATGAGGAGTTCACAATCCATGCCATGTTGTTCACCACCATCAACGACAACCCTCGCCATCGCAACCTCTCCGCCGAGTAAAAGGAAAGGTGCAACTTGCCCACACGCTTGGAAGATACTTGCATAAAGATGGCTAAGACATTCAAAGAAATATGTATTTATGGGGCACCGTCGTTTCCTCAGCAAGAAACATTCATACCGGGCCATGGATTGTCAGTTTAATGGGGAAAAGGAGAATCGAGAGGGTTGCATGTATGTGACCGAGATCCGGGTCCACTTGAAAGTCAAGGACGTTGTCAAAACTATCGAGGAGTTACCCAATCTGACCGAAAAGCCCTTGGCAAAAGAAAGAAACGAGATGGTGAAGAAGAAGAAGAAGAATGTGGAACAAGAAATCAATTCTATGGGAGCTAGAGTATTGGCCGATGTTGGATGTGCGTCATTCGATTGACAACATGCATGTCAAGAAGAATGTGTGTGAAGCTACTTATGGAACATTGCTACAACAGAAGTCAAAGGAAAAGATCAAAAATGCAAGGGAGGATCTTAAAGAACTGGGCATTAGGCCGGAGCTCTATGCAGAGGAAACAGAGACGGGGACGAACCTTCCCGTTGCTGCAACCACCTTGTCAAAGGCAGAGAGAAAAGAATTCTGTCAGTTTTTGCATGATTTGAAAGTACCTTCAGGCTACTCATCAAACTTCAAGAGGCTAGTGTCGGTGAAGGACATGAAAATGAATTTCAACTTGATGAAATCTCATGATTGCCATGTGTTGATGATGCTCTTCTTGTTGCACTTAGAGGTATCAAGACAGAACTGGTTCGCGACGCGATCACGAGCTTGTGTTTATTCTTCAATGCAATAGAACAGAAGGTGATTGATGAGGAAAACTATTGGACTTAGAGAGGAGGCATTTGAGACCCTATGCCCGCTTGAAGCTACCTTCCCACCATCATTCTTTGATCTCATGCATCTAACAAGACACCTCATGAGGAAATCTGGTTCCTTGGCCCATCTTACCTTCATCGATGTTTCCATATGAGAGGTTCTATGGATTCTGAAATCATTGGTACATAACCGGTTATTTCCGGAGGGAGCCATTGTTCGTGGCTATGAGACCATCGAACCAGTGTAGTGGGCCATGGGTTATATGGACCCACAAAACCCCATTGGTGTGTGTCGCTCACGGCTTGAAGGTAGGCTTTAGGTGTTGGGACCACGGGGAAAAGTCGGTCACTTGAACCAGATGCCTTCAAAAGGCTCATTTCATCGGTGATACAATACTGCACCTAATTACACCATTTGCCAATGAGCACAAACGACAACTACGTGAAGACAACCCCGACTGGTAGGGCTTGGCTTGCAAAGATGCACATGCAAGGTTTCAGAGGTGGCTCGAGATTATGTCGAGACATGCAGCAATAATGTTGTAATAACCGCGAGATAAGGAATCTAGCGAGGCCATTGTTCACTGTTACAAGATACCAAGCTATGGATATCAATGGATACACGTTCTACACCATGGCCCAGGATAAAAAGAGCGTCTATCAAAATAGTGGTGTGCGTGTACGCGTCCGTCGAATAGTCATGATGATGATGACACGGAGACGAGACACATATTATGGTCAAATAGAGGAGATATGGGAGCTTGATTATGTAGGATTGAAGGTAGCCTTGTTTCGGTGTAGATGGGTCACCAATGGGAAGAGAGGCGTGAGCAAGGACAAATATGGTTATGTTAGTATTGATCTCGGGTCTTTGGTTACAAAACGAACCGTTTGTCTTCAGCCAACGATGTTGAGCAAGGGTTCTATGTACGACCTTGCAAAGAAGAACGGTCTATGGTGGTTATGCCGGAAAAAAGGATTGTTGGGGTTGAAAATGTTGTTGAGGGGAGGAATACAACCGGTTTGACGAAATTCCATCCTTTGACACTTCATACAAGCCCCGACTCTTGGGAACTAACAAAACACCGTATGGCGACCATAGTGAAAAAATCCATATCTGAAATCAAGGAAGAAAAAGCAAGCGATTCTGAATCCTTTTGTAATGCCGGAGGATGTGTGTATTGGTGGAATTTGAAAACTTTTGTAATATATAGGATGTGGTGGAATTTGAATCCTTTTTGTAATATATTACCTTGATTCGAAGTATATGTTGCAGTTGTTGATTCGATGGGGCATTAATATCAAAGAGACGAGGATTAGCCAACGCGTCGCCTTTGTTAAGGGCAAGAGACGAGGATTAACGAACCCGCATCGCCTTTGTTATGGGCAAGAGACGAGGATTAACGAACCCGCGTCGCCTTTGTTATGGGCAAGATATGCGAAATCACACAAATTACATCAAAGAGAGCGGATTAGCCAGCCCCGTCGGCTTGTTCTTCTTCATGCTTGCAAGTGAGTAGGTAAATCATACAAAAATTGTACGCACGAGATAATCACACAAGCATGTCTCTTGAGATGCAAAATCACACACACACAGATTACAGTCATCATTGATACATCAGAAGGTTACAAAGCGGCCATCTATGTTCATCATCACTAGGCACTACCAGGATGAGGAACATAGATCTAAACTAAGCAAAAGAGATATACTTCCGTCGGCTTGTTCTTCATGATGAGATATGCAAAATCACACACACAGATCGATCTTGCTCGCAAGTCGATCTTGCTCGCAGGTCGATCTTGCTGCTCTTCGCTTGTTCTTCATGACGAGATATGCTCCAGTTCGGCTTCTTCTTCATGCTTACAAGTGAGCACAAGAGAAAGATACAGAGAGGGTGGAAACATATCCCTTCAAAAATCCTCCTCCTGGAGGAGGGAAAGCAAAAGGAACCGCAAGCGTGACGGAAAAGCTGCAGCATAATGTTTCTGGCTTTCCGTCGGCTTGTTCTTCCTGATGCCAGGAGGTTCTGGGCTACCTTCCCCCAACACAGCTGATATATCACAAGGATTTTTCTAGCAGTTGTGCTAGAGGGATGAGCAACCCAATCACCCATATCACAAGAATTCTTCTAGCAACTGAGAGATCGAGGAGGAGGAAGAAGAGAGAAAAGCAAAAGCTTGCGCCGTACAAGATCTATTCTTTGTGCCAAAGCTAGATCTAGATCTAGAGAAGAAGGAAGCAAGTGAGGAGGACCGATAGGCATCGGTGCCTTTTTATAGCAAAAACAAGGAAGGGATAACATCGGTTGTAAAAAAAAGAGGAAGGGATAAGATCAAGAGCACGAAGCGGAAGGTTCCCAAGATCCGATCAATGGGGAAAGCGTTGCTCACCAATGGTCGAGAGCGAGGTAGTGATTCCAATGTAGAATTAAATGATACGCGGATTAACCAAACGTCGTCTCCAATGTACTCACATCCCGAGGAGTCAAACTATATGAAAAACTACTAACAATTACAAAATAAAACATGCAATTCTCACATCTGGAGGAGTATATTTTTTATAAAAAAGTTATTTCAATACATAAATGCTAATATTTTTTTGCTATAAACTTGGTCAAAGTTGTAATAGTTTGACTAGCACGTTTCCCATAACTGCATGTTTTTTGGGACGGAGGGAGTAGAATTAAAGCATACGCGGATTAACCAAACGTCGTCTGCAATGGAGAATTAAGGATACGCGGATTAGCCAAACGTCATCTCCATTGCTTACTTAAACCGTGTTTGGAAACAAATCTGTCAGATCTTCTCCTTCCAAAATAATTTAGATCCCCCGCCTTCATCTACCCGAAAAAGAACAGCGCCTACTCCTCATAGTCACCATTCCCTACCGGAGATGAATAGCATGCGGGAAGAAGCGGTGGCACCGCCGCGTCCTGGACCTCCTCAAGACCTCCGCATTGAGATTGCGTGCGTCGCACGACCTCGAGCGGCCCTTGGCTGACCTCCGCAGCCTACGTGGTACTTGCTCGACCATGCGCCGCGTGTGCGGCCACGGCGACGTCGGCCGGCGTTTGTCGATAGAGGGGATACGAGATGAGATTTCTTGGGTGTGGGACCCCACCGCCTACAAAGCCTTCCTTGCTATGTCGACCGATCTGAATCCGGAGGCTTGCTTCTTCTCCGGATCAAAGCCGCTCTTCATGGAAAACAGGGGATGCAATGATCTCCGTACCGAGGGTGGGCATGATGCGGCTCATCTATACGCCATCTTGCTCTGGGGACAATGGTGGTGCCGCCCGACGACATGGCGGTACATGAGGCGGTCGCAGGCGCGGCAGACGACGTCGAGATGGCGAGCAACGAGGGTGTCCGCTTTGCGCGAGAAGGCGCGCGGCGATCCACTACTCGACTTGGCACATTTGGGGTGAACTGCCGCCTCCGGCATAGGTGGCAATCGGCGCGAACAACGTGGGCTGCGGCGTGGATAAAGGATGGCTTGAATTTCTCTGTTTTGTAAGATAGGCTCCGCGAAATGGTGAAGTTCGAACGAGTATTGCAATAGGAAATCAGTAGTAGGATTAGCTTTTGTAGGTTGCTCGTATTATCTCGTGTAAAATATTGAATAGCAGCCGAGCCGGGTTATCGTCCGTGTCGCTAATGACTATGGGGCCCGATTCTATTCGAATGAAGAATAGTTCACATTTCTCCTTTTAATCTGCAATCAAATGTTGTAACAAGTATTTCTTCATCGTAATTAGTCCAAATTTGAATTATTTTTCTAAATTTTCTAAAATCACCATCTTTTCATTAATTTTATTGTTTAGTGTATATTCGGTTTCTTGAATAATGTTTATATGCCTTATTTTGTTCTTTGTAAGTACAACATATAAATAATATTTGTTTTACACAACCATTAGTGATGAAACTTTGCATTTCGTAAGCTTAAGGTGAACACAAGGTTTTGTTAAGTTTTCAAATGCATATGAGTTCGAACATGTTACAAAATGTGGAAAACTTCAATGTTCAAGCAACATTCTAGGAAACTATGTGAGAGATGTAGACATTTGTACACAAGTATATTATTCCTTCATCGATACCATTTGAAATTTTGAAGACAAGTTTAGGTACCCAAATTATGTTGCCAAGTCAATTTGTAGATTTTTTAGAGCAAATTTGATGTTATTAGAATTATTATATAATTACCATGGGGTGTAAAAACGAAATATAAGAATTTTGGGCACACAAGTGTGACTGTTGATATTTTATTCAAATACTAAATATCCAAATATGAATTGTTCATATTTTATGATTTTAGGTGCTGTTTTATGGGCTCTAATATTTTAGGGAAGTTTCAGCCGACCAATATAAAAAGATAACTATTGCCGCCCGCGACCCAATCGCCAACAAATGCGGCGGGTTCACTAACCATCGCCGCCAATGACATGACCGCGCCCGCTGCGTCGCCGGCCGCAGCTAACCAGCCATGGCAAAGACTATCCATTGTCTCTAAGATCTAATTCATCACAACAGATCTCCGCATCATCACAACAATCACGCTCATCACAACGCGGATGGATCTACTCGCGTCTATTAGATCGAGTTCATGACATACAAAATCTAACAACCAATCTAATTAACTAAGTAGTTCATGATCGATGACAAACTAAGCGTTCATGTCCAACAACGACGAAGACACAAAAGCACACACATTATTACTAATTGGTAGAGGAGTCTATCAATTAGTGAATCCCACCGCCATCGCCGCCGTGGCTGCCGCCGGAGCCGTCGTCCGCCGTGGGCTGCCGTCCGAGCCGCCGTCCGAGCAAGTGGCGGCGGCGCAGCCCGCTTGACCACGGGAGGTTCTCGAGCTTCTCACCAACCCGTGGATCCCGGCGAGACCCTTCACGCTCGGGTCCTTGTCCACTTCATGATGCGCCTTGATGTTGAAGGCCGCACCAACATCTTCAAGCTCAAGGTGCTCCGGTCGTCGACGGCGAACTTAGTGTCGTCGAAGAACGGTTCCTCGTCGGCGTCCTTGGTCGGCTCCTTCCCCTTCTCCAACTTCCTCCGACGGCGGCTTTCATCGTCGTCGTCCTCCCTTCGTCCCCGCTTCGACGGTGGCGGGCTCCTCGATGCCATCTCCTCCTTCTCTCGGTGACCAAGATTTGTAGTGGTGGATCGCGAGGAGGAAGAAGAAGCGAAGAGATGATAAGCTTATGGAAAGAGGGAAGGCAAGGAGTTATATTGACAAGACGCGAACCGTCAGCGCCCGCCCCCACCCACTACTCCATTATCGCCAATACGTGCCACTCAATTGCGATCGGGCTCGCTTCGGGCGCAAAACCGTCCAAAACCACGCGTCGCCTTTCAATTACGCGGGAAGGAGAAGGGCAGGGCAATGATGTCGGGCCCACTTCGTCGTAGCAGCAAATACCGGTGCCTTTTCAATTTCCATTTATTGTTTTACATGGCCGAGGCGCCTTCTTCAACTTCAACCCTCGTCGCCTTCTTCAACTTCAACTCGTCGCCAACTTCATCCTCATCGCCAACTTCAACCCTCGCCGCCTTCAACTTAAACCTCGTCACCTTTCAATTTCCAAACCCCATCGCTTATTTCCTCCCTTCTCCTTGATGGCGGTGTGCTTGATGCATTGCCGCCGATGATCTTGTCACCAAGATCATCATCCACTCCATCAAGGATGAGCACGTCATCCATTTTCTAAACCTTCGCAATAAAATCTGCGGCACCTTCCGGCGTCTGCGACTCGATGAGGTACTACGCACGTGTCGCGCGTGATCTTCGTGAGGTGTGCAAGAATCGCTCGTCGGTCGTGCTTTGAGCGGAACTTCGCCGCGAGGCCAATCATCAGGAGGCATTATGCTTCGAGGGATGGAGAGGTTGATGAGGCGGAACGATAAGGGTAAGCTCATCGGAGATGCCGCTGAACTCTCCGGTGCAAAGTACTTCTTAGCGATCTTTGAAGTACCGCTGCAACCCGGCGGACCGAAGCCATGGCACTACTCAGAAATCAGCGGCCCGCCGCTTCGACGGGCGGTGGAAGAACCACAACTGCGGCGCTGCGCTACCTTGTCAACGGATCTCCACAACATTGCGTGGTGGTACTAGCTTGATGACGGCGATGACGCGACATTACGTTGTTGCCCGAATCCCCACATATGCATTTGGGCGCGGGATGTAGGCGCCACGGGCGATACCAAAGAGATCATCCATACTGCGGCCCGAGTGTCGCATCCATCATGAGTTCGACCTCGACGCGTAGCTTCCGCCCGCCGTGGAGTACGTCGGCGGGATGATGAACATCGGGATGTAGGCGCAAGCATCAATGAACATTATCTATCTTGAATGTAAATTATTAGATATTACTAAGCGGATTTGATTTTATCGGGATGTCGGTTTTAATCGGTTTTGATAGATAATATTTGATTTGTCACGTTTGTGAGTCAAATCGAAGGTTGCGGTGGTCTCATTTGCCGCGACGAGGCTGGGATGCCCTCTTGGGTGTCAAAACCGCCAAAGCGGGCACGGGCGGCGGGCGGCGGTGCCCTCTGCTTCCTCCTTTGTTCTATTGGAGAATGAAGAACAGTTTATCCGTCCCGCGTCGCCGATGGCATTTCTCTTTAATCCGCAAATCAAATTTTGTAACATGTATTTCTCCGTAATTAGTCCAAATTTGATTTTTTCTACAATTTTCTAAAATCACCGTGTTTTCATTATTTTCATTGTTTAGTGTATATTCCATTTCTTGAACAATGTTTATATGCCTTATCTTGTTCTATGTAAGTACAACATATAAATAATATTTGTTTTCCACAACTCCTGTAATGAAACTTTGCATTTTCGTAATCTTAAGGTGAACCACAAGGTTTTGTTAAGTGTTCAAATGCATATGAGTTCGAACATGTTGCAAAGTGTGGAAAACTTCAATGTTCAAGGAACATTCTAGGAAACTATGTGAGAGATGTAGATATTTGTACACAAGTATATTATTCCTTCATCGAAACCATTTGAAATTTTGAAGACAAGTCTAGGTACCCAAATTATGTTGCCAAGTCAATTTGTAGATTTTTTAGAGCACACTAGATGTTAGTAGAATTATTACATCATTAACATGGGATGTAAAAACGAATTCTAAGAATCTTGGGCACACAAGTGTATGTTGATATTTTATTCAAATACTAAATGTCCAAATACGAATTGTTCGTATTTTTATGATTTTTAGGTGCTGTTTTATGGGCTCTAATATTTTAGGGAAGCACGTTTCATTCGAAAAAATAGTGGTTGGCCCACGTGTCAGCGTCAGCAGCCAAAATAAAAAGATAACCACTGCCCGCCCGCCGGACCCAACTGCCCACAAAGGTGATGCGGGTTCACTAACCATCATCGCCAATGACACGCCACCGTCACGTCGGCCACAAGCAAACCGTGCGTGAGCTGCTCAAAATTTCCCACCTATATTGACTATAATGCCCATGGAATTCCAATTGCAGCACAGAGCCGTCAAGGGCACGCCAGTAATTTCCTTAAACACGGACGCTGCTCATATTCGGCTCCTCGCTAGACAGATCCACAACGCCCGCACTCTCCCCACCGCCGCCACTCTCCCCGCCTGCCGCTTCTCCGCCGCCACGCCGCCTCTCTCGCCGCAGCCCTGCTCTTCTCCAGCCCCACCGCCTGCGTGACGACGGTGATGAGGACGCGTTACTGGCATGCGACGGCTTCCCGGCCAACCTAAAGACGGTTGACGGATCCGTCATCCCGCCACGACGACGGCCGGCCACCTCAGCCACGAGCCGACGTGGATCCGGCCTCCGACCATCACGAGAACAACTACTTCATTCGCGAGAGGTTAGTCCCGCTTGAACCGCCAACGCCTCTCTCTCCTCAGCCACCAAATCTGCTATATATTCATGTCAATGTGGATTAGGGAGACATGCCTTGATAGTTCATCTTTAATTGATTGACTGTGGATTTGATGGATGGATTTTGTTGCCCCAAGTCTGTTTGAATAAATTGTTGCTAATGATGAAGTTATATGAACTGTTGAAATTCATTTTCATGTTCATGGTGCTACAATTTTGCACTGTAAATTCATGAAAAGCATTGAGGATGTTAGCATACTTTAATTCTGCTATGCTTTGAATGTACCAGATCGACAGTTATGCTTTGGACCTGTTAGCATACTTTAATTCTGCTATGCTTTGAATGTACCAGGATCGATTATGCTTTGGACTGTTAGCATATTTTAATTCTGATGGCCACATAATGTCAGTGGGAATTGCATCGCAGTGGTTTATAATGTAGTCCACCCAATCTGCTATATATTCATGTCAAGGTGGATTAGGGAGACATGCCTTAATAGTTCATCTTCAATTGATTGACTGTGGATTTGATGGATGGATTTTGTTGCTCCAAGTCTGTTTGAATAAATTGTTGCTAACGAGATGAAGTTATATGAACTGTTGAAATTCATTTTCATGTTCCTAGTGCTACAATTTTTGTAAATTCATGAAAAGCATAAAGGATGTTAGCAAACTTTAATTCGCAATGCTTTGAATGTACCGGATCGATTATGCTTTGGACCTGTTAGCATACTTTAATTCGATGGCGGCCACATAATGTCGTGGGAATTGCATCGCATGGTTTATAATGTAGTGATAACTAGACTGTCTTATGCTTTGTTGTGAGTGTTAATTGTTTCACTCTTGTCATCATATATATTGTTATTGTTGGTGTCATGATGTGTTGTGAGTGTTGTTTCACCATATATAATGTCATGACCATTGCTTTATCCTCTTGTTGCATGTACACATGGAACACACAATCCATCGCTGAAGTTGGACAAGGAAGCGTTGAAGGAATTTATTCTCGCTTTGATATATAAGCATATTGTTGTGTCCTCACAAAATGGTTAGCACCTATCCTGTATGCTAATTAAGTAAAATATGAACTATGTATGTCTATGCTGATTTTATTTACGACTTGTAATGATTTCTAGTGTAATATCAACTATTTTGCACTCGGAGAAAACGAATTTATCTAATAAGAATTTTGTTTAGATTTTCAGTCTTACTTATGTTGCTCACCGACAACCCCGACATATCATCTATGTAGTCTCCCACAACAACAAACTCCTCTACCTCGATTGCATCATCACCCCATCGCCGGTGAACCTTCTTCACTGGTCACTCGATGCATCGCTGCGAGTAGTACTCGATCCCGCGGGTCAAGGACACAAACCAAATGGCCAGAAGACAAGTTGACTGGCTGGACTTGATGCCAATTTTGGCCTACCCGAGATGCGAGGGATAGATTTGTATTGGTCTGTGGTCTCATTGCTTGGGAGAGGGTGTCAATCAACAAGGCGGTTGATGAGCTCTCACCAATTGAGAAGGACCATCTGTTCACAATTTTAGAGGAAAAGCTAGATTACCCAGCCAATCTGGAAGAATTTGTTCACAAGAAGGCAGTTAAGGTAGCTATATCAGAGATTGGAACCTTGCAACAGCGGTTCAAGGCCCATTTAAGAAAAAAATATGTGAGCGAAGAGGAGACTCCCTTTGTGAAGCATGCCTGGGACATGTTTGTTCAGGAAACCAATTCTCCTTCATTTTAGCAATTGAGCCAGGAGATGAAAAAAAAGAGAGCATTACATAATAAGCCACACAAGACGGGCAGAAAAGGTTATCGTGGTAAAAGGAAAGAGTGGGAGGAGGAGGATGCAAAGCTAGCTGCAGAAGGAAAACAGAACCCTTGGGACCAATTTCCTGGATGTTCGAGACCTTATCTGCGGGCAAGGGTAGGGAAGAAGAGGAAGAATACTAATGAAAAAGTGGGGCATAACATTCGAACCTGCGGTGGTGGGGGTAGCGAGATAGGGTGAAAACACTTGCAGCTCAGGGTAGCGATGGTTCTTTCTCGGGGTTAGGGAGGATGATATCCTCACCGCAGCACTTGAGACTCCAGCATCGAGGTCGGTCCGAGGCGTGTCTAGTTCACTTGGGGTAAAGGGTTTGGTGAAGAGTTCGCTGGAATGTACAGGAAGAAGAGGAACAAGAGGTCTGATGCTCATGATATGATGGACATAACATTTAAATCAATTGTCCATGCTCTAAGACTATCGACATCGAAATACGAAAATGTACTTCTTCCTTCCCAATTACCAGCGCCTATCAGTAGCAGCAAGGAAGAAGCGAGGAAGAAGATGCGCATGACCACGAGGAAGAACATGCGCATGACAGCGAGGAAGATGCGTGTGGCAGAGAGCAAGATCATTGGAATGCCAACGGTGACGAATCAAGTGCACAGTGATAGTCGATCACCTATGCTGGACACAATAGATAAGTTGACAGAGCCAACCGCGTGCAGCCTTTTGGATGGCACCGGGATTAATGTGGAGCTCGACTAGCGAAAGTCTTTCCATTTCAAAAGGCTTGCCATTCAGTACCGGTGCAGGATGGGTATGTTGTGGTGCAACCTACTTATGTGTGGGCCAATGCGGGTCACTACCCTCTGCCTGTACCAATTGATGGGGGTGACATAGCAACCCTAGCTGAGGCTCTCGTTCAAAGGATCCAATGGCCAAAGGACAGGATCCTTATACCACCCATGACGAGACATCCCAACCCCAAGCCGCAACCAGCAGGTGGGTACAACATCAGATGGAGGTACTGCAGCTCAGTGTCAGCAAGAGAAGGCTCAAGCAGCAGCAGCAGATCAGCAAAACTACGCAGCAGGAGGCCGACAACCGAGGAGCCGGGCAAACTCCGCCTAAGCAGCAGCTGCAACATGAGGATAAGCAACAGACGAAACAGCAGCCTCTCCAGCAGCAGGAGCGTCGACAACAGCCGGAGGAGCCCAGGCAAACTACGCCTAAGCAGCTGCAACATGAGGATAAGCAAAGGCAAACAGCCGCCTCTCCGGCCAGGAGGCGCCGACAAGGCCGGAGGAGCCCAGGCAAACTCCGCCTAAGCAGCAGGTGCAACATGAGGATAAGCAGACGAAACAGCAGCCTCTCCGAAGAGGAGGAGGAGCGCAGCAATCTCCCCTAAGCGCAGATGCAACATGTCGGCAGCCTGCAACAGGAGGAGGAGCCCAGGCAATCTCCACTGCAGAAGGGGAACCAGGCCAGGAAACCTCTGTCTAAAGATGAGATTCTTAACTGTATTATTGGGACAGAACAGGAACGACCAAAATACAAGCCTGGTGCACCTATGTTGTCAGAAGCAAACTTAGAGGTCATTGGACCAAATTGTGCCAGTTGCATGCTTACGTCATGGAACACGATGAAGGATAAACTTGCCTTTCCAGCAAAGGTGGATCAACACTACTTTAAAGGTGGTTGTGGTGCTTTAATGTTAAACATTGCATTCAGTAGCGTGTATAACCTTATAACCCTGGCTTCTCTGGATGTTACCTTCTTGAGGTTGTGGACATTGTAAGTCCTTTAAAACCTAAAAAGATATTTCTTTAATTTTGACCACAAAGTTCATGCATGCTAACAATTTGATTTTTTGTAGGAAAATGATGGACAAGGCAGCGGAGATGCAGATCAGTGTTGGGTTTTTAGATCCAGATTTGTTTACTTCCACAAATATTTCTCAGCATTCTTGCCTTGTTACCAAAGCAATCTCAAATGCAATGAACAACGACTACATGGTGGGTGCCTACTGCACTAGCCACTTGGTAAAAGTGATCATCTGTATGAAGTTCAAAGAGGTTTGGTATCTAGATTCTGCTAAACAACATCCCTCGCTAAAGTTCTCAGACCTCAAACCTGTTGTGGACTGGTCAGTATCTTGTAGGTTTTGTTCACAAAAATCCAATCTCTTAGTGTTTCTAATTGGTATTGCTGACCATGCAGGGCCTTTGGTACAGTATTTGTAGGTTTTGTTCACAAAATTCAATCTCTTAGTGTTTCTAATCGGTATTGCTGATCATGCAGGCCTATGGTGAACATGCACAGACGAGTGACGAAAGGAAAGAAAAAAGCCAAAAGCCACACTCAAGCACAAAACAAATCTGTAAGACCGAGGGTTTTTTATGGTCCCTTCTTACCTATTTGGTACTGCATTAACTTGTCATTTTGGTACCTCGATGCAGTGTGCTCAAGAGCCATGGGGTCCTCTTTGTGTGGATTCCATGTGGCATTCCATATGTTAAGACTACTCGATGACATACCGACATCAAGAAGGTTGCTTGTAAGTAGATAATAATGCTCAACCTTGTCTCTGCTCATATTATCCATCGATTTTAGAAACCGATTTCTACTTGTATTCTCATAAATGATTGTATTTTGCGTGATTTCAATCTCGTAGATGTTTCCACGTAAGATCTAAAGCGTGTCCGGGAGATGCTGTGCAAGTACATTCTTAAGGAGACCATCGACCGAAAGGGCAACTTCTACAATGGTGCACCGTGAGTTCATTGTAGCTTAAACTTGAAACTCATTCGGTCTTCTTTAGTCGTGTTGTTGCTCGAGAAACTGCTTGGCTTGCTTGGTTGGGTCCGATGCTGCCCGTTCGTGCAGTTTTCTCATGACTCCATCCAAACAAGCCCTGATGAGAGTAACTTGAAACTTGATGTGATCCTAGCTTGTCTATAAATGTGATCTTGCTTGCCTATATCTGTGATGTGAGAATGTGTTTGTGATGTCTCCTTGTGTGGTGGCTGCCATATCTGGCAGGTTCCATGATGAAGATGCAGCCCCTGATGGCTGCCAAATCTGGCCGGTTCCAGATGCACGGCCGAAGCGGGCAGGTTACAATAGGGGTGGCCTACGATACAGCAGGCGTTAATTAAAGCTCATTACAAACACTGATCAGTGAGTAACGGGCTTCATTCGGAAAGCCCGTTACAAACATGCCAACAATGTAACGGGCAGTGTAAAAGCCCGTTACCAGTCCTGACCGGTGGGCCCCAGGACCTGGCCCGTTCATCGAGATATAGGAGGCGAGGTTGAAAGCACGCGTCTCCTTTAATCGAGAAGCGAGAGCTGAAGCGTCGTCTCATTTCGTCGAGAGAGGAGACGAGGTTCATCGCTCGATGTTGATTTCACAAGAACGGGCTCTGTTTTCATGCCCGTTACCAAAGTTCCCTGTGGGCCTGAGAAACAGCCATTTCACGTGACCGGTGACTAGTTGTGGTAACGGTCGTTGTTTGATGCCCGTTACGAATCCTAGATGTGCTAAGACACACGTGAAATAGACGCGTCTCATTTCATCAAGATAGAGGAGACGCAGTACACGTAAGGCGTCTCCGATATTGAGCTACTGTAACGGGATGTGTTTTGGTGCCCGTTACCAAAGTCCCTGTGGGCCCAGAGAAACAGCCATTTCACGTGACCGGTGGCTAGTTGTGGTAACGGTCATTGTTTTATGCCCGTTATGAATATGTCTTATCAGTAACGGGCATCTGCTCGTTACCTTTCTTGGCTCATTTGTAACACTTGATCGGTAACGGGTGCTTTGCCCGTTACGAAAGGCAATCTATGCCCGTTACCAAAGTTAGTTTTTCACGTAGTGAAGGTTAGCCCATAAGAGTAGTCAAAGGTGCCAAGTCATGGAGAGCTTTTGCAGGGAGTTTACTTGCGGATGCAAGCGGGGAAAGTATGAAGAGATGAGTTGGTATAGGAATTTCAGAACAATATTGCTCACATGCTATTTAACTTGTGAAATTGGGTGATATCGATTCGTTACATTAACGGTGCACTGATTTTAAAAGTTGGGGTGTGATGCACATGTTTGTGAATGCATGATGCACACGTTCATGTGGTATGGTGCTCATGATGCATGTTAGCATGACTCGGTTACCCACGGAATGAGTCGTGACTGAGATGACAATCACGAGTTGAGAAGGAGTATGTGTGTCGCATTCTCACAACCAAGATACCTAGCGCGCTCCTAGTGGTAATCATATGGCTGCAGCGCACATGATGCCCTAGGTTCCGTCGCGGCACCTTTGGTCATGGGACAACAACATCACCAACCATAAGAAGGATAGAGGAGGAATATTGGAATCTTCCATGCGCATGCACGTTAGTTCACCCAAGGTTCCCAAATGCACGTGCCATGCCAATGCATACCCAAAAAGTGATTTTTTTTATTCAAAATGTTGTGAGCAAGACCAAGAAGAATAATTTCATGATTGAAAGATCGAAGTAATCATGACAAGGATATCAATACAAAGAATAGCTTAGTGCTCCAACATGTATAAACTCAAGGGGGTTTGGACGGGATACATGTCGATGGAGATAACATGTTGACAGGAGAAGATTACAACTGAAGATTGAACTCTAAGATCAAGACATTACCCAACTAACATGGTAGAACATAAAAAGTTCTTTGCTCATGCTGGGCAAAAACTAGGGTAGTCACGTGTACAAAGGTACAAGTGTATGTTAGAACTCGAAACGAGCATACATACATAATGACGTAAAGTTCTGGCAGTTGCGAACAAAAATTCATAACTTAAAGACCAGAGCTCCAAAAATTCCCAAATTTTTGTAGCATCTCAGCGAGATTATGAGGCACATTTTTGGTATTCAACAGTTGAGCTAGAAAGGTTAGGAAGGGGCTTCAACTAAGCAAGGTTTCAGATTGGTTCCTGGAAAACAGCAAGATGGGGGTTCACTAATCTGAGCATAACTTGAGTTATACAAAAGCTAAGACCGTGAATTTTTGTGAGCAAAAACTAGATTAGATATGGAGCAACTTTGGTATAGATCACCTAGGCAAATTGATTCTTGAACAAGGTGCAAAAATCAAGCAAACAGCCACATCAGATTTTTGGACAGCAACACATCTACACATGAGAGGCTATGCAAAGAAATGCACACTAGCAAAATTTCACCTTAGAGAGCACATAAAACATACAGGGGTTCAGTTTTAAGTTTCCACAATTTGTAGCATGATGCAAGACATCCTATTCATCCTCACAAGGCAGTCGAGCCAGAATCAAAGTTAGTGCCGGTGGCAAGGCATATACACGTTCCTCCCTATAATAACTAGTCGAGAACTAGTCGATGCTCACTTAGCGACTTACGAAACGTTGTTAGTGTACCTGCAGAAGATCACATAACACATCGAACCTTTCGTGCCAGCACTCACGAAAGCGTCCACATACATTACCGTTCACTATAGAAACGGTATCCATGCATCAAGCCGCTGCATGGACAGCGTCCAACCTCAGACACTCTCCTTTTGAATGGAGTGCATCCTTGCCTCGCATATTCACAATGCGGAACGTCCACGTATGGCAAAACGTGGCGAGACACAGACGCGACGGTGGGTTCCCTTTGGATTAGGTCCCATCCATCCCTCACAGGACTTTCCTGTGGCACCACCACGTATGGCAAAACGTGATGAACTAGTATGGTTGTACAGAAAGTAAGTTCTGACAAGAATAAAATGTGCTGGAAGTTAGCAAAATAAAGCATAGATTTGTAAGCCACCTGAAAGAACCCAAAAATTCCCTCTAGGGCCTCTCGGTCTAGATCCATCCTTAACGGACCAACGTATTTTGCAAATCCAAACAATCTTGGCAAATTTTATTCAAAAACTAGTGATTAAGGTTGTTAATTAAACTCTGGTGCATATAATCGCTCTGGTACCAGCTTTGACAACCCGCCCAGGAAAATACCGTACTATCGCCTAAACCAATCCACTTTGGCCATTAAGCGACAGTAAAGTACCATCCCGCCGTTAGTTGTCGGGTTAACGCCCGGTAAATCACTTGGAAATCACACAGAGGATCGAACATATGCATTAAAACTCACACGAAGGCGAGTCCAGAGTACAAACACAAATTTAATCCAATTTACCCCTAAGGGTTTAATTATTACAAACCATTGTTCATGACATGATAAGAAAGGCTTGGGATCGAATCTTACAGTCCCGGGTACACGGCTATCTGGCGTACCCCGCAAGGCACCCAACTTCACACATGTACCCACCTCCCCCGGTAGCTAGCCGGGTAGGTGATTACTCAAGATTAGTAATAGTAAGTTTCCGCACTGTCTCGTTAAGGTACTAGGCTTAACGGTCCCATTCCCGACAAGTGCTTAGTACGTTCAAAAGCTTAGCGCACGAAAGCCACTGGACCAGCCCAAATCCCATGCTCTTACCACATGAGCAATCCATTTATAAAGATCTTATGATTCCAACATAAGAACCTATTCTCGCGAGTGATGAACATCACTTGACTTGTACCGGTCCTATAGCATAGCAGCTATCGACCTAGCATACTAGTAAAAGAACATAGGTACCTAGGGATCATGCATCTAGGGTTTCAATTCAACTCCTCAAACGTAAATGCACAATCATAGCAAAGATAATTGCATAATTTTAAAACAAGGGGTTAATGATCTGGGGCTTGCCTTCGCTGGCAAGGTTGGCCTTGGGCCCTTCTAGACTTTGGTCCAGGTCCTGAGCTACGTCCACGTACTGCAGCTCACCGTCAGCTCCTCCGTCTCCTCCTTTTGGCACGAGTGTATAGCTACCGTCGGGAAGATCTACACGAGGATGCAAATGCAAGATTTAATTGACGGTTTTGATTTAATTAATTATAAAACAACACACGACAACCGTGGGGTGCATGGTTGACCAAATTCACCTAGATAAACATACATTCAGCATACTCTTCCGATAAAGGAACAATATGCGGTTCTTTATTAATCATTCTTTTTGATAGTGACTGTGCACACATTTATGTAAATAAATTAATTTAATTTCACAAAACAGCAAGGGTGGTGACACTTAGCTTCTTAGCAAGATTAACATCACATACCTAGAGTCATTTAGTGTGGATGTGGTGATTTTCCAATTTAACTTAGTAATAAGCTTTAATTGGCCTCCATAGCTTTTATTCATAAATAAATTAATAAAATTCAGTGAGTGACATATTTTAAGCCCTTTATCCCAATACAAAGCCACTGAACACACATGCACACTTAGGAGAGCTATAAATTAATTAAACCAAAAATAACAAAGTCTAGCTATCCAAACAAGATAAATGCATATAAAAATAAATACACAACAACAGGATTCCAACTTTCTTGTACTGATTCTATGACTCAAATCAAGGCTAGGACAACAACAAACACAACAAGAGCTACTCTAGATCTTGAGCTATGCATTTACATTGAAAATTAAGCATATTTCAAGAATAAATATTTCTGACAGATATAAAATTGTTATTAATTCACCAGAGGTGCATATAAGCATAGGAAGATCACATGCAGAAGTAGAGCACAAAAATCTATTTATTTTTATCTACAAAAATCATTTAGTCAGATTCATCATAAATACAAAATAAATCATATTAAAAGATTTACTTAGTAACTTTGTGCAAATTTTTGCGTGTATCTTAGAAATGACATTACTCACAACATATCCAAAATTCAGCTACAGACCACAAGTGGATTTTCAACTACAACAGATCTAGGTTTAACAGTTTTGTATTTTCCGTGCAAAACTATCACTCAAAAGTATGGTCATGCTTTGTGAACATTGTAGGGCTATTCACAAGGAATCCAACAAAATTTAGTTTGCATTTTTCTGATTTCTCTACGATTTTCTAAAGATTTTACAAGATTCAGCCAAAATACACTAGAGATTAAAGAATCTAATTGCTATCAGGCCCCTGGAGGTTTTCAGTGTCTTACAGATATGCCCCTGATTTGCAGAAAAGACCCTAGAACTAAACTGGGCCTCGCAATGTGGCCCTTGGCCATGGTCGGCGCGGTTTCAGCAATTCCGCGAGGGGCTCGCCGGACTTGGCCGGGGAAGAGGCCAGAGGGGAGGGGGAGCTCACCAGCGACCGGTTTGTGGCCGGAGATGGGGTTGGAAGGGCGCCGGTGACGGTGCGTGGCGCCGGGAGCCGGCGCCACAGGCGAGCTCGCGCTCGGCTACCGGACAACACGCAAGCGCGGGAGCTCTATATGGTCCTAGGGGATGGGCTAAAGTGGTTGGGCGGCTCGGGGAGGAGCGAGGCGAGCTTGCTGGCGCGGTCAATGGCGTGCGGCGGCACTCGGGAGGCGGCGGCATGCGTGCACGCCGAGGAGGGCGCAGGATGGCTTTTTATAAGCGAGCTTCCTTCATGTCGAAGCAAGAGGGAGGGAAAGGGGCCCCTGGACATCGCAACGCAGCGCTACCGGCACCGGGCGAGCGGCACGACGGGGTTTCGGCGGCGACGCTGCGCGGCAGGTCGACACGCCGGGCTCGGCCTTCAAGGCTCGCCGTCCGCTGCAGCAAGGCCAGCACTGCGTGGCGCGGCCGCTGGGAGGCCCGACGCCACGATGCAGTCGGGCGCCACGCGACGCGCCCGGGCGCTGGAGCGCGGTGTGGCGCGCGCACGCCGGGCCGTCTGCTTTTTTATTTCACTTGACTGTGTTTGACGAGGATTATCTCCAAAACTTTGAATCAAGTGCACTAAGGTGCAAATAGCAAAGTTGTAGATCAAAGGTCCTCTACAACTTCTACAAAGGTTGGCCTATGTTTTGCTCAATGGTTTGAGCATAAACCGCAGCAAAGTTGCTGTTTTTCATGGCGCTTAGTGAATAGTATTAGCTGCGCTGACTGAGTTTTTCACCAATTTCCACTCCAAATCTCAAATGTCTAATTATGAAAAGTGTGTCCTCAAGAGACGAACAACTTTTATATTGGCCGATTTTGAAGTGTTTAAGTGAAAACTTGAGAACGCGGCAAAAGTTCCAGAGGGGGTTCAAAGACATGGGGTTTGACTAGGGTTTTGACCAAGGTTTGACCACAAGTGTGTGTTGACTTGATTAAGAGGGTCATTAGAGATTGTTGACCAGTTTTCGAGGTGATGACCCAGTTGACCAAGGTTTGACTAGAGTCAACATGCTTGACTCGGTCCATTAGCACTAATGATGCTAATTAAAAACCCGAGGCCACATTACCCTTAAAAGAATCTCATCCCGAGATTCAAATTCCAAGGACAAGGTAGGGAGGATGGTCTTCTAAGATTACCGAATTACCTTGGGGAGCAACCGCGATGTGATTATAGGTCAAAGGGTATAACCATCATCGGTTCAAGTACCACGTGAAAACCTCAAATAGGTCACGCAAGATTTGTAACGCCCTTAACGCCTGCTACATCCACCCACATCCGTAACGGTTGTTGTTTGGCGCCTGCTACCCATAAGCGCACAGACGACGACCCGGTTGGCCTCCACAACGCCTGCTACCAATGTGGACTTCGCTAGCTTTAAACGCCGTTACATGAACTCGCTGTAACGGACGTTAAATAGAGCCCGTTACAAATGTTAAACCATCGGGCTTGTAAAGTCCATTACCGATCAATGCCCTATCGAATGGGTTGTTTAAGTCCGCATCGATCACCGCCAGACATATTCGGGCCATAAAGTCCGCTACCGATAATTTCGCATCGAGATGCATGCTTGTTAGGATGCCTCCTTGTCGGGCACCCAATTGGATACGCCGTGTCTTAGGACTCGCTCCTTTGATTGCCACCTGTGGTCGCCTTTTTCTCACGCGAGACGCACGCTGTTATTGCTCTCTCGCCTTCTCCTTCCGACACCACTCGCTCTCTCTCCGCAGAAGGCCACTGCTCGACAACAACACTCTCTCCTCGAAGGTCACCGCCGATCCGTGGTGCTCGATGTCCCGCGCCTGTCCGTCGCCACCGCCGCCGCGCGCGCCTGAGGATCGCGCTTTTCTCTCTCGAAAGCCGGCCAGAAGAAGAAGCCGGCGCGGCGGACGACGAAGGGCCACGCTGACGCCTGGCTCCCTCCGTGTCGCCGCTGCCACGACGCCGCCCGATCCTCCTCCTCTACCGCCACCAGAAAGTCCTCGCCAAGGTGGAAATTAATTGCCCTTTTATTGAAAATCTTCACCTGTCCTAATCCTCTTGTGTTATCGGTTTTGTGTGATGAATTATGCTCATTTGGTGTATGGAATGCAGATGGCGCTCACGCTCGGCTTGGATGTACAGACAGCCCCAAGAAGATTGGGAGAATTTCTTAAGCGGGTCAATGGTTTTCTAAATCAAGCAGAGGCGGATATGAGAAACCGTGGTGTTCAGGCAATGCTTTGCCCCTGTATAGATTGTCTCAACCAAAAGAAATTACAACGGAAATCATTTTTCATCATTTGGTCACACGTGGTTTCACAAAAATTACACGTGTTGGAATAAACATGGTGAGGAAGGCCTTAATGAACTCAAGCAGTCGCCTAAATGAAGGTGAAGTGCGACACCATGCTACCGACCATGATGAAGACCTTGATGACAATGGAGTTTTTGAGGAAAATGAACCATTATTCCCACCAAATGTGTTGAGGCCGAGGATATCGATCAAGAAGTTAGGGCTTCGATGGTGAGGTGTTGCAACGTGCACAATGTTGATCAAATGTTGCGGATGTTGAGTTTCAACGAGTGTACACACCTTCTCGAATTAGCGAGGTCAAGCAGCTCATTGAAGATTCAAAGAAACCCTCTATCCCGATTGCCAGAAGTACTCTACTTTTCCGGTGATCTAAAACTTCGCAGCTTAAGGCGATCATGGTTGGAGCAACAAAAGTTTCAAACATCTATTGATGTGCTTAGAGACATGCTACCTCAAGGAAACCAAATAGCGTAGTCTATCTATGAGGCAAGAAGATAACTCCTCCGGGAATAGAGGTTGAAAAATCCATGCATGCAAGAACAATTGTGTATTGTTCCATGGAGATTATGCAGACCTTGACAAGTGCCCCAAGTGTGGCTATGATCGTATAAGAGGAAAAAGGATGGTGGAGATGATAATAATGCCGATGACGAGAACGAGCCCGGCGAGATCGTGAGGCAAGAAGAAGAAGGCTAACAGAGGGCTCCTGTGAGGGTGGTATGGTATTTTGCATCATTCCTCTCTGAGAAGATGGTTCGCAACACGAAAGGAGGCCCAACTCTGCGTTGGCATGACGAAGGCCGAAAGGAGCTTAAGAAAGATGGCAAGTTTAGGCACCCCAGATGCAAAGACAATGGGTAACATTAATAACCACTTTCCGTGGTTTGACAAAGACGTAAGGAGCATACGGTTTGCTATGAGCATGATGGCGTGAACCCATTCGGAACAGAGCTCAACACATAGCACCGGCCTGTCAGGCCGTGATGCTGTACAACCTTCCACCGCTATGCAAGAAAAAATATATGATGTCGACAATATTGGTCTCCGCCAAAGCAACTGGCGACCGATTGATGTCTACTTGAGGCCACTAGTTGATGACTTGAAGATACAAGGAAGCCCTGGTGTGCCGGAGGTTTGGGATGAGTACAAGCGTGAGGAGTTCACAATGCATGCCATGTTGTTCACCACCATCAACGACAACCCGCTCATCGCAACCTCTCCGCCGAGTAAAAGGAAAGGTCCAACTTGCCCACAATGCTTGGAAGATACTTGCAGATGGCTAAGACATTCAAAGAAATATGTATTTATGGGGCACCCGCTTTCCTCGAAGAAACATTCCATACCGGGCCATGGATTGTCGCTTTAATGGGGAAAAGGAGAATCGAGAGGCGCTGTATGCATGTGATCGGAGATCCGGTCCACTTGAAAGTCAAGGTTCTCAAAACTATCAAGGAGTTACCTAACTGATCGAAAAACCCTTGGCAAAAGAAAGAAACGAGATGGTGAAGAAGAAGAAGAAGGAATGTGGAACAAGAAATCAATTCTATGGGAGCTAGAGTATTGGCCGATGTTGGATGTGCGCCATTCGATTGACAACATGCACATCCAAGAAGAATGTGTGAAGCTACTTATGGAACATTGCTACAATGTAAGTCCAAAGGAAAAGATCATAAAATGCAAGGGAGGATCTTAAAGGGCATTAGGCCGAGCTCTATGCAGAGGAAACAAAGATGGGGGACGAACCTTCCCGCTGTCGCAACCACCTTGTCAAAGGCAGAGAAAAGAATTCACGCTTTTTGCATGATTTGAAAGTACCTTCGTGCTACTCATCAAACTTCAAGAGGCTAGTGTCGGTGAAGGACATGAAAATGAATTTCAACTTGATGAAATCTCATGATTGCCATGTGTTGATGATGCCTCTTCTTCCTGTTGCACTTAGAGGTATCAAGACAGAACTAGTTCGACGCGGTCACGAGCTTGTGTTTATTCTTCAATGCAATAGAATGAAGGTGATTGATGAGGAAAACTATTGGACTTAGAGAGGAGGCATTTCGAGACCCTATGCCCGCTTGAAGCTACCTTCCCACCATCATTCTTTGATCTCATGTCGCATCTAACAAAGACACCTCGTGAGGGAAATCTGGTTCCTTGGCCCATCTTACCTTCATCGATGTTTCCATATGAGAGGTTCTATGGATTCCTCAAATCATTGGTACATAACCGTTATTTCCTGGAGGAGCCATTGTTCGTGGCTATGAGACCATCAAGCAGGTAGTGAGCCATGGGTTATATGGACCCACAAAACCCCATTGGTGTGCCTCGCCACGGCATGAAGGTAGGCTTTGTGTTGGGACCCCGGGGAAAAGTCACACTCCGAACCAGATGCCTTCAAAAGGCTCATTTCATCGTGATACAACTGCACCTAATTACACCATTTGCCAATGAGCACAAATGACAACTACGTGAAGACAACCCCGACTGCGGTAGGGCTTGGCTTGCAAAGATGCACATGCAAGGTTTCAGGTGGCTCGAGATTATGTCGAGACATGCAGCAATAATGTTGTAATAGCAAGCGAGATAAGGAATCTAGCGGTGGGGCCATTGTTCCTTTGTTACAAGATACCAAGCAATGGATATCAATGGATACACGTTCTACACCATGGCCCGGGATAAAAAAGGCGTCTATCAAAATAGTGGTGTGCGTATGCGGTAGTCGTCGGCGGCAGTCATGATGATGATGACATGGAGCAGACACATATTATGGTCAAATAGAGGAGATATGGGAGCTTGATTATGTAGGATTGAAGGTAGCCTTGTTTGGTGTAGATGGGTCACCAATGGGAAGAGAGGTGAGCAAGGACAAATATGGTTATGTTAGTATTGATCTCCGGGTCTTTGGTTACAAAAACGAACCGTTTGTCTTCGCCAACGATGTTGAGCAAGGGTTCTATGTACCTGACCTTGCAAAGAAGAACTGATGCAATGGTTATGCCTGGAAAAAAAGGATTGTTGGGGTTGAAAATGTTGTTGAGGGGGAGGAATACAACCAGTTTGACGAAATTCCATCCTTTGACACTTCATACAAGCCCCGACTCTTGGGAACTAACAAAACACCGTATTTCATGCGACCATAGTGAAAATCCATATACAGAAATCAAGGAAGAAAAAGCAAGCCTGATTTCTGTTGAATCCTTTTTGTAATGCCGGAGGATGTGTGTATTGGTGGAATTTGAATCCTTTTTGTAATATATAGGATGTGGTGGAATTTGAATCCTTTTTGTAATATATTCGCCTTGATTCGCAAGTATGTTGCGGTATGCTTGATTCGAAAGGCGTTAATATCAAAGAGACGAGGATTAGCCAACCCGTGTCGCCTTTGTTAAGGGCAAGAGACGAGGATTAACGAACCCGCATCGCCTTTGTTACGGGCAAGAGACGAGGATTAACGAACCGTCGCTTTGTTATGGGCAAGATATGCGAAATCACACACAGATTACATCAAAGAGACGCGGATTAGCCAAACGTCGCTTGTTCTTCTTCATGCTTGCAAGTGAGTAGGTAAATCATACAAAAATTGTATGCATACGGATAATCACACAAGCATGTCTCTTGAGATGCAAAATCACACACACACAGATTACAGTCATCATTGATACATCAGAAGGTTACAAAGCGGCCATCTATGTTCATCATCACTAGGCACTACCAGGATGAGGAACATAGATCTAAACTAAGCAAAGAGATATACTTCCGCCGACTTGTTCTTCATGACGAGATATGCAAAATCACACACACAGATCGATCTTGCTCGCAGGTCGATCTTGCTCGCCTTCGGCTTGTTCTTCATGACGAGATATGCTCCAGATTCTGGCTTCTTCTTCATGCTTACAAGTGAGCACAAGAGAAAGATACAGAGAGGGTGAAACATATCCTTCAAAAATCCTCCTCCGGAGGAGGGAAAGCAAAGGAACGCAAGCGTGTGAAAAGCCTGCAGATAATGTTTACGGCTTTCCGTCGGCTTGTTCTTCCCGATGCCGGAGGTTCGGGCTACCTTCCCCCAACACGATATATCACAAGGATTTTCTAGCAATGTGCTAGAGGGATGAGCAACCCAATCACCCATATCACAAGAATTCTTCTAGCAACCGAGAGATCGAGGAGGAGGAAGAAGAGAGAAAAGCAAAAGCTTTGCGCCGTACAAGATCTATTCTTTGTGCCATAGCTAGATCTAGATCTAGAAGAAGGAAGCAAGTGAGGAGGACCGATAGGCATCGGTGCCTTTTATAGCAAAAACAAGGAAGGGATAACATCGGTTGTAAAAAAGAGGAAGGGATAAGATCAAGAGCACAGAAAGGATGGTTCCCAAGATCCATCAATGAGGAAACTGTTGCCCAATGGTCGAGCGAGATGTAGTGATTCCAATGTAGAATTAAATGATACGTGGATTAACCAAACGCCGCCTCCAATGTACTCACATCCCAGGAGTCAAACTATATGAAAAACTACTAACAATTACAAAATAAAACATGCAATTCTCACATAAGGAGTATATTTTTATAAAAAGTTATTTCAATACATAAATGCTAATATTTTTTGCTATAAACTTGGTCAAAGTTGTAATAGTTTGAGCACGTTTCCCATAATCGCATGTTTTTGGGACGGAGGAGTAGAATTAAAGCATACGCTGGATTAACCAAACGTCGCTCCAATGGAGAATTAAGGATAGGCGGATTAGCCAAATGTCGCTCCATTGCTTACTTAAACCGTGTTTGGAAACAAATCTCGATCTTCTCCTTCCAAAATAATTTAGATCCCCTGCCCCTTCATCTACCCGAAAAACAGCAACTGCCTACTCCTCATCGTCACCATTCCCGGCCGGAGATGAATAGCATGCCGGAAGAAGCGGTGCGGCACCACCGTCGCCGCTGGACCTCCCTCAAGACCTCCTTGAGATTGCGGGCGTCGGTGCGACCTCGGAGCGGCCCTTGGTCGACCTCACGCGGCCTCTGTGCTACTTGCTGCGCCGCGTGCGCCACGTGAGGGATACGAGATGAGATTTCTTGGGTGTGGGATCCCATCGCCTACAAAGCCTTCCTTGCTATGCTGACCGATCTCGGGAATCCGGAGGCTTGCTTCTTCTCCGGGATCAAAGCCGTCTTCATGGAAAACAGGGGATGCAATGATCTCCGGTGCGCCGCCGAGGGTGGGCATGATGCGGCGCCTATCTATCGCCATCTTGCTCTACAGGACAATGGCGGTGCCCGCCGACACACCACGAATCGGTACATGAGGCGGGTCGCGGACGGCGGCACGACGTCGAGATGGCTGAGCAACGAGGGGTGTCTGCCTTTGTGCGAGAAGGCCGCGCGTGCGATCCACTACTCGACTTGGCGCATTTGGGGTGAACCGCTGCCGCCTCCGGCTGGCGATCGCCGTCTTGTCAGCAATGGCGGTGGTCATGGCGTGGATGAAGGATGGCTTGGAATTTCTACTTTGCGATCGTAGGCTCCGCGAAATGGTGAAGTTCGAACGGAGTATTGGAATAGGAAATCAGTAGTGGATTAGCTTTTGTAGGTTGCTCGTATTATCTGTGTAAATTATTGGAATAGCAGCAAAGCCGACGCGGGTTATCAGTCCCGTGTCGCTAATGACTGTGGGGTCCAGTTCTATTCGAATGAAGAACAGTTCACATTTCTCCTTTTAATCTGCAATCAAATGTTGTAACAAGTATTTTTTCATCGTAATTAGTCCAAATTTGAAAAAAAAATTCTAAATTTTTCTAAAATCACCATCTTTTCATTAATTTTATTGTTTAGTGTATATTCGGTTTCTTGAATAATGTTTATATGCCTTATTTTGTTCTTTGTAAGTACAACATATAAATAATATTTGTTTTACACAACCATTAGTGATGAAACTTTGCATTTCGTAAGCTTAAGGTGAACACAAGGTTTTGTTAAGTTTTCAAATGCATATGAGTTCGAACATGTTACAAAATGTGGAAAACTTCAATGTTCAAGCAACATTCTAGGAAACTATGTGAGAGATGTAGACATTTGTACACAAGTATATTATTCCTTCATCGATACCATTTGAAATTTTGAAGACAAGTTTAGGTACCCAAATTATGTTGCCAAGTCAATTTGTAGATTTTTTAGAGCAAATTTGATGTTATTAGAATTATTATATAATTACCATGGGGTGTAAAAACAAAATATAAGAATTTTGGGCACACAAGTGTGACTGTTGATATTTTATTCAAATACTAAATATCCAAATATGAATTGTTCGTATTTTTATGATTTTTAGGTGCTGTTTTATGGGCTCTAATATTTTAGGGAAGCAAGTTTCATTCCAAAAAAAATAGTGACGCAGCCCATGCGTCGCCGTCGCCCAATATAAAAGATAATCAAGCGTTGCCCTTGCCGGACCCAACTGCCAACAAATGCGATGCGGGTTCACTAACCATCGCCGCGCCAATGACACCGCCCACGCGGCCGTCACACAAGAAGCAACCAATCCATTGTCTCTAAGATCTAATTCATCACAACAGATCTCCGCTCATCACAACATCTCCGGTTCATCGAACCACGGTTCATCACAACGCGGATGGATCTACTCGCATCTATTAGATCGAGTTCATGACATACAAAATCTAACAACCAATCTAATTAACTAAGTAGTTCATGATCGACTGACAAACTAAGTAGTTCATGTCCAATAACTTGACGAAGACACAAAAGCACACACACATTATTACTAATTGGTAGAGGAGTCTATCAATTAGTCGGAGTCCGCTGCCGCCGCCGCCGTGGCTGCCGTCCGCCGCCGTGCCGCTGCCGTGCCGTCGCCGCCGCCGAGACGCCGCGTCGTCGAAGGCGAAGTGGCGGCGGCCAGCCCGCTTGACCACGGGAGGTTCTCGAGCTTCTCGCGAGACCCTTCACGCTCGGGTCCTTGTCCACTTCATGATGCGCCTTGATGTCGAAGGCCGCACCAACATCTTCAAGCTTTCTGAAGGTGCTCTGAAGCGGTCGACAATGAACTTAGTGTCGTCGAGCGGTTCCTCGTCGGCGTCCTTGGTCGCCGGCTCCTTCCCCTTCTCCAACTTCCTCCGACGGCGGCTTTCATCGTCGTCGTCCTCCCTTCGTCCCCGCTTCGACGGTGGTGGGCTCCTCGATGCCATCTCCTCCTTCTCGGTGACCAAGATTTGTAGTGGTGGATCGCGAGGAGGAAGAAGAAGCGAAAGAGATGATAAGCTTATGGAAGAAGCAGGGGAAAGTAGGGGAAGGCAAGGAGTTATATTGACAAGACGCGAACTGCCAAGCGCCGCCCACCCACTACTCCACTACTGCCAGTACGTGCCACTCAATTGCGCATCAGGCTCCGTTTCGGGCGCAAAACCGTCCAAAACCACCGCCACCTTTCAATTACGCGGAAGGAGAAGGGCAGGGCAATGATGTCGGGCCCACTCTGCCAGCAGCAGCCAAATCATGGCGCCTTTTCAATTTCCATTTATTGTTTTACATGGCCGAGGCGCCTTCTTCTACTTCAACCCTCGTCGCCTTCTTCAACTTCAATCCTCGTCGCCAACTTCATCCCTCGTCGCCAACTTCAACCCTCGCCGCCTTCAACTTCTACCCTCGCCGCCTTTCAATTTCCAAACCCGTCGCTTTTCTATTTCCTCCTTCTCCTTGATGGCCGCGGTGTGCTTGATGCAGCAGCTGGTAGATGATCTTGTCACCCAGATCATCATCCACTCCATCAAGGATGAGCCCGTCATCCATTTTCTGAACCTTCGCAATAAAATCTGCGGCACCTTCCGGCGCATCTGCGACTCCGATGAGGTACTACTGCACGTGTCGCATGATCTTGGTGAGGTGTGCAAGAATCGCTACGCCAGTCGTGCTTTGAGCGGCTTCCGCGAGGCCAATCATCCGGAGGCATTATGCTTCGAGTGGATGGAGAGGTTGATGAGGCGGCGGAACCCCGATAAGGGTTTGAAGCTCATCGGAGATGCCGCTGCTGAAGACTCCGGTGCCAAGTACTTCTTAGCGATGCTGAAGTACCGTTGCAACCCGTGGACCCGAAGCCATGGCACCGCTCCAGAAATCAGCGGCTGCCCGTCGCTCGACGGCGGTGGAAGAACCACAACCCTGCGGGCTGCGCTTACCTTGTCAACCGGGATCTCCACAACATTGCGTGGTGGTCGGCTTGATGACGGGCGACGACATTACGCTGCTGCCCATCCGTAATCCCCACATCCGCATTTGGGCAGGATGTAGGCGCCACGGCGATACCAAAGAGATCATCCACTCATCGCAGCTGGCCGAGTGTCGCATCCGTCATGAGTTCGACCTGACGCCAGAGCTTCCGCCCCGCCGTGGAGTACGCCACCAGGATGAACATCGGGATGTAGGCGCAAGCATCAATGAACATTATCTATCTTGAATGTAAATTATTAGATATTACTAAAGCGGATTTGATTTTATCGGGATGTCGGTTTTAATCGGTTTTGATAGATAATATTTGATTTGTCACGCTTGTGAGTCAAATCGAAGGTTGCGGTGGTCTCATTTGTCGCCGACGAGGCCTGGGATGCCCTCTTGGGTGTCAAAACCGCCGGCGGGCACGGTGAGGCGGTGCGTGCCCTCTGCTTCCTCCTTTGTTCTATTGGAGAATGAAGAGCAGTTTATCCGTCTCGTCATCGCCGACGGCATTTCTCTTTTAATCCGCAATCAAATTTTGTAACATGTATTTCTCCGTAATTAGTCCAAATTTGATTTTTTTCTACAATTTTCTAAAATCACCGTGTTTTCATTATTTTCATTGTTTAGTGTATATTCCATTTCTTGAACAATGTTTATATGCCTTATCTTGTTCTATGTAAGTACAACATATAAATAATATTTGTTTTCCACAACTCCTGTAATGAAACTTTGCATTTTCGTAATCTTAAGGTGAACCACAAGGTTTTGTTAAGTGTTCAAATGCATATGAGTTCGAACATGTTGCAAAGTGTGGAAAACTTCAATGTTCAAGGAACATTCTAGGAAACTATGTGAGAGATGTAGATATTTGTACACAAGTATATTATTCCTTCATCGAAACCATTTGAAATTTTGAAGACAAGTCTAGGTACCCAAATTATGTTGCCAAGTCAATTTGTAGATTTTTTAGAGAGCACTAGATGTTAGTAGAATTATTACATCATTAACATGGGATGTAAAAACGAATTCTAAGAATCTTGGGCACACAAGTGTATTGATATTTTATTCAAATACTAAATGTCCAAATACTGAATTGTTCGTATTTTTATGATTTTTTAGGTGCTGTTTTATGGGCTCTAATATTTTAGGGAAGCACGTTTCATTCGAAAAAAATAGTGGTTGGCCCACGCACGCTGTCACACCAAAATAAAAAGATAACAGGTGATGCGGGTTCACTAACCATCATCGCCAATGACACTGGCCCACACGTCAGCGTCAGCAGGCAAACCGTGCGCGGGCTGCTCAAAATTTCGCACCTATATTGACTATAATGCCCATGGAATTCCAATTGCAACAGGCCGTCAAGGCACGCCAAGCACTTCCTTAAACACGCTACGCTACTGCCGCTCATATTCGGCTCCTCGCTAGACAGATCCACAACGCCGCACTCTCCCCACCGCCGCCACTCTCCCCGCCGCCGCCGCCTTCTCCCCGCCGCCACGCCGCCTCTCTCGCCGCAGCCGCTTCTTCTCCAGCCCACCGCTCCTCGCGTGACGACGGTGACGAGGACGCCGGTTATCGGGCATGCGAACGGCTTCCGCCAACCTAAAGACGGTTGACGCGGATCCGCCATCCCCGGCCACGACGACGAGCCGGCCACCTCAGGCCACGAGCCGACGTGGATCCGGCCCCTCCGACCATCACGAGAACAACTACTTCATTCGCGACAGAGGTTAGTCCTGCTTGAACCCCCAACGCCCTCTCTCTCCTCGGCCACCAAATCTGCTATATATTCATGTCAATGTGGATTAGGGAGACATGCCTTGATAGTTCATCTTTAATTGATTGGATTTGATGGATGGATTTTGTTGCCCCAAGTCTGTTTGAATAAATTGTTGCTAACGATGAAGTTATATGAACAAGTTGAAATTCATTTTCATGTTCCTGGTGCTACAATTTTTGCACTGTAAATTCATGAAAAGCATTGAGGATGTTAGCATACTTTAATTTCAGCTATGCTTTGAATGTACCGGATCGACGATTATGCTTTGGACCTGTTAGCATACTTTAATTCTGCTATGCTTTGAATGTACCAGATCGACAGTTATGCTTTAAACCTATTAGCATATTTTAATTCTGATGGCCACATAATGTCAGTGGGAATTGCATCGCAGTGGTTTATAATGTAGTCCACCCAATCTGCTATATATTCATGTCAAGGTGGATTAGGGAGACATGCCTTAATAGTTCATCTTCAATTGATTGATTGTGGATTTGATGGATGGATTTTGTTGCTCCAAGTCTGTTTGAATAAATTGTTGCTAACAGATAAAGTTATATGAACTGTTGAAATTCATTTTCATGTTCCTGGTGCTACAATTTTTGCATTGTAAATTCATGAAAAGCATAAAGGATGTTAGCAAACTTTAATTCTGCTATGCTTTGAATGTACCAGATCGATAGTTATGCTTTGGACCTGTTAGCATACTTTAATTCTGATGGCCACATAATGTCAGTGGGAATTGCATCGCAGTGGTTTATAATGTAGTGATAACTAGACTGTCTTATGCTTTGTTGTGAGTGTTAATTGTTTCACTACTGTCATATATATTGTTATTGTTGGTGTCATGATGTGTTGTGAGTGTTGTTTCACTACTGGCATATATAATGTCATGACCATTGCTTTATCCTCTTGTTGCATGTACACATGGAACACACAATCCATCGCTACTGAAGTTGGATAAGGAAGCAGTTGAAGGAATTTATTCTCTGCTTTGATATATAACCATATTGTTGTGTCCCTGTCAAAATGGTTAGCACCTATCCTTGTATGCTAATTAAGTAAAATATGAACTGTGTATGTCTATGCTGATTTTATTTACGACTTGTAATGATTTCTAGTGTAATATCAACTATTTTGCCTGTCAGAGAAAACGAATTTATCTAATAAGAATTTTGTTTAGATTTTCGCCTTGCTTATGTTGCTCTCGACAACCGACATATCATCTATGAAGTCTCCCACAACAACAAACTCCTCTACCTCCAAAGGCATCATCACGGCCCATCGTCGGTGAACCTTCTTCACGTGGTCACTCAAAGCCTGCAGGCTGCGAGTAGTACTCGATCTCGCGGGTCAAGGACACAAACCAAATGGCGAAGACAAGTTGATGCAGAATCGACTTGATGCCAATTTTTGCCTACCCGATGTCTTTGCGAGGGATAGATTTGTATTGGTCTGTGGTCTCATTGCTCGGGAGAGGGTGTCAATCAACAAGGCGGTTGATGATCTCTCACCAATTGAGAAGGACCATCTGTTCACAATTTTAGAGGAAAAGCTAGATTACCCAGCCAATCTGGAAGAATTTGTTCACAAGAAGGCGATTAAAGGCCTATATCGAGATTGGAACCTTACCTGTTCAAGGCCCATTTAAGAAAAAAATATGTGAGCGAAGAGGAGACTCCCTTTGTGAAGTATGCCTTTTTGCATCAACAAGACTGGGACATGTTTGTCCAGGAAACCAATTCTCCTTCATTTCAGCAATTGAGCCAGGAGATGAAATAAAAGAGAGCATTGCATAATAAGCCACACAAGACGGGCAGAAAAGATTATCGTGGCAAAAGGAAAGAGTGGGAGGAGGAGGTTGCAAAGCTAGCTGTAAGGAAAAGCAGAACTCTTGGGACTAATTTCCTGGACGTTCGAGACCTTATCTGCGGGCAAGGGTAGGGAAGAAGAGGAAGAATACTAGTGAAGGAAGCGGGGGCATAACATTCAGTAACCCTGCGGTGGTGGGGGTAGCAGAGATAGGGTGAAAACACTTGCAGCTGTGGTAGCGATGGTTCTTTCTCCGGGTTAGGAGGATGATATCCTCACCGCGACTTGAGACTCGAGCATCGATGTCAGGTCCAAGGCGTGTCTAGTTCACTTGGTCAGGGGTAAAGGGTTTGGTGAAGAGTTCATTGAATGTACAGGAAGAAGAGGAACAAGAGGTCTGATGCTCATGATATGATGGACATAACATTTAAATCAATTGTCCATGCTCTAAGACTATCAGGCATCGAAATATCAAAAAATGTACTTCTTCCTTCCCAATTACCAAATACGGTGAGGAAGAAGCGAGGAAGAAGATGTGCATGACCGCGAGGAAGAACATGCGCATGACAGCGAGGAAGATGCGTGTGGCAGAGAGCAAGATCATTGGAATGCCAATGGTGACGGCGTTTAATCAAGTACCGGCAGATGGGTATGTTGTGGTGCAACCTACTTATGTGTGGGCCAATGTGAGTCACACCCTCCCTGCATTCAATTGATGGGGTGACATAGCAACCCTAGTGAGGCTCTCGCTCAAAGGATCCAATGGCCAAAGGACGGGATCCTTATACCACCCATGACGAGACATCCCAACCCAAGCCGCAGCAGTGGCAGGGGTACAACATCGATGGAGGTTCAGAGCTCGTGTCGAAGAGAAGGCTCAACAACAGCAGCAGCAGAGATCAGCAAAACTACGCAGCAGAGCGCCGACAACAGCGGAGGAGCCCAAGCAAACTCCGCCTACAAAGCAGCAACATGAGGATAAGCAATGACAGACGAAAAGAGCCTCTCCAAAGAGGAGTGTCGACAACAGGAGGAGCCCAGTAAACTACGCCTAAGAATGCAACATGAGGATAAGCAACATGACGAAATAGCAGCCTCTCCGGTAGGAGCGCCGACAACAATGGAGGAGCCCAGCAAACCCGCCTAAGCGAATGCAACATGAGGATAAGCAATGACAGACAACAAGACTCTCCGGCCAGGAGGAGGAGCGCAGCAATCTCCCCTAGCGAGCAGATGCAACATGTACAAAGAACCTCTGCAGGATGAGGAGCCCAGCAATCTCCGCAGAAGGGGAACCGTGCCAGAAACCTCTGTCTAAATATGAGATTCTTAATCGTATTATTGGAAACGTAAGAACGACCAAAATACAAGCCCGGTGCACCTATGTTGTCGAAGCAAACTTAGAGGTCGTTGGACCAAATTGTGCCAAGGTTGCATGCTTACGTCATGGAACACAGTAAGGATAAACTTGCCTTTCCAGCAAAGGTGGATCAACACTACTTTAAAGGTGGTTGTGGTGCTTTAATGTTAAACATTGCATTCAGTAGCGTGTATAACCTTATAACACAGCTTCTCCGGATGTTACCTTCTTGAGGTTGTGGACATTGTAAGTCCTTTAAAACCTAAAAAGATATTTCTTTAATTTTGACCACAAAGTTCATGCATGCTAACAATTTGATTTTTTGTAGGAAAATGATGGACAAGGCAGTGGAGATGCAGATCAGTGTTGGGTTTTTAGATCCAGATTTGTTTACTTCCACAAATATTTCTCAGCATTCTCGCCTTGTTACCAAAGCAATCTCAAATGCAATGAACAACGACTACATGGTGGGTGCCTACTGCACTAGCCACTGGGTAACAGTGATCATCTGTATGAAGTTCAAAGAGGTTTGGTATCTAGATTCTGCTAAACAACATCCCCCGCTAAAGTTCTCAGACCTCAAACCTGTTGTGGACTGGTCAGTATCTTGTAGGTTTTGTTCACAAAAATCCAATCTCTTAGTGTTTCTAATTGGTATTGCTGACCATGCAGGGCCTTTGGTACAGTATTTGTAGGTTTTGTTCACAAAAATTCAATCTCTTAGTGTTTCTAATCGGTATTGCTGATCATGCAGGGCCTTTGGTGAACATGCACAGACGAGTGACGAAAGGAAAGAAAAAAGCCAAAAGCCACACTCAAGCACAAAACAAATCTCATTTGTAAGACCGAGGTTTTTATGGTCCTTCTTACCTATTTTGTACTGCATTAACTTGTCATTTTGGTACCTCGATGCGGTGTCCTCTTGTGTGGATTCCATGTGGCACTCCATATGTTAAGACTACTCGATGACATAATTGACATCAAGAAGGCTGTTGTAAGTAGATAATAATGCTCAACCTTGTCTCTGCTCATATTATCCATCTGATTTTAGAAACTGATTTTTACTTGTATTCTCATAAATGATTGTATTTTGCGTGATTTCAAATCTGTAGATGTTTCCACAGAAGATCTAAAGCGTGTCCGGGAGATGCTCTGTGAGTACATTCTTAAGGAGACCATCGACCGAAAGGGCAACTTCTACAATGGTGCACCGTGAGTTCATTGTAGCCGTAAACTTGAAACTCATTCGCCTCTTAGTCGTGTTGTTGCCTGAGAAACCTGCTTGGCTTGCATCGTGGGTTCATTGTAGCCAGAAACTTGAAACTCATTCAGCCTTCTTTAGTGTGTTGTTGCTCGAGAAAGCTTGGCTTGCTTGGTTGGGGTCGATGCTGCTGGTTCGTGCTTTTCTCTTGACTCCATCCAAACAAGCCCTGATGAGAGTAACTTGAAACTTATGTGATCCTAGCTTGTCTATAAATGTGATCTTGCTTGCCTATATCTGTGATGTGAGAATGTGTTTGTGATGTCTCCTTGTGTGGTGGCTGCCATATCTGGCAGTTCCGGGATGGCGGATGCACCACGATGGTCGCCAAATCCGGCCGGTTCCAGGATGCAGCCGGCAAGCGGGCAGGTTACTGTAGGGGTGGCCTACGTATCTGTAACGGGTGTTAATTAAAGTTCGTTACAAACACTGATCAGTGAGTAACGGGCTTCATTCGAAAGCCCGTTACAAACATGCCAACAATGTAACGCAAAGTAAAGTTCTACTGCCCCGACCGGCGCCCTAGGACATGGCTCGTTCATCGAGATATAGGAGACGCAGGTTGAAAGCACGCGTCTCCTTTAATCGAGAGGAAGCAGACGCGCGTGGAAACAGATGTGTCTCATTTCGTCGAGACAGAGGAGACGCAGTTCACGAGACGCTGCGTCTCGATGTTGATTTCACAAGAACGGCTCGCTTTTCATGCCCATTACCAAAGTTCCTGTGGGCCCAGAGAAACAGCCATTTCACGTGACCGGTGACTAGTTGTGGTAACGGTCATTGTTTGATGCCCGTTACGAATCCTAGATGTGCTGAGACACGCGTGAAATAGACGCATCTCATTTCGTCAAGATAGAGGAGACGCAGGTACACAGAAGGCATCTCCGATATTGAGCTACTGTAACGGGATGTGTTTTGGTGCCCATTACCAAAGTTCCCTGTGGGCCCAGAGAAACAGCCATTTCATATGACCGGTGGCTAGTTGTGGTAACGGTCGTTGTTTTATGCCCGTTACGAATATGTCTTATCAGGAACGGGCATCCGCCTGCTACCTTCTTGGCTCATTTGTAACACTTGATCGGTAACGGGTGCTTTGCCCGTTACGAAAGGCAATCTATGCCCGTTACCAAAGTCAGTTTTTCACGTAGTGAAGGTTAGCCCATAAGAGTAGTCAAAGGTACCAAGTCATGGAGAGCTTTTGCAGGGAGTTTACTTGCGGATGCAAGCGGGGAAAGTATGAAGAGATGAGTTGGTATAGGAATTTCAGAACAATATTGCTCACATGCTATTTAACTTGTAAAATTGGGTGATATCGATTCGTTACATTAACGGTGCACTGATTTTAAAAGTTGGGGTGTGATGCACATGTTTGTGAATGCATGATGCACACGTTCATGCGGTATGGTGCTCATGATGCATGTTAGCATGACTCGGTTACCCAGAATGAGTCAGTGACGGAGATAACAATCACAGAGTAGAGAAGGAGTATGTGTGGCGAGTCGCATTCTCACAACCAAGATACCTAGCGCACTCCTAGTGGTAATCATATGGCTGCAGCACACATGATGCCTTAGGTTCCGTCGTGGCACCTTTGGTTATGGGACAACAACATCACCAACCATAAGAAGGATAGAGGAGGAATGTTGGAATCTTCCATGCGCATGCACGTTAGTTCACCCAAGGTTCCCAAATGCACGTGCCATGCCAATGCATACCCAAAAAGTGATTTTTTCTTTCAAAATGTTGTGAGCAAGACCAAGAAGAATAATTTCATGATAGAAAGATCGAAGTAATCATGACAAGGATATCAATACAAAGAATAGCTTAGTGCTCCAACATGTATAAACTCAAGGGGTTTGGAATGGGATACATGTCGATGGAGATAACATGTTGTGAGAAGATTACAATCAAGATTGAACTCTAAGATCAAGACATTACCCAACTGACATGGTAGAACAGAAAAAGTTCTTTGCTCATGCTGGACAAAAACTGGGGTAGTCACGTGTACAAAGGTACAAGTGTATGTTAGAACTCGAAACGAGCATACATACATAATGACGTAAAGTTCTGGCAGTTGCGAACAAAAATTCATAACTTAAAGACCAGAGCTCCAAAAATTCCCAAATTTTTGTAGCACCTCAGCGAGATTATGAGGCACATTTTTGGTATTTAACGGTTGAGCTAGAAAGGTTAGGAAGGTGCTTCAACTAAGCAAGGTTTCAGATTGGTTCCTGGAAAACAGCAAGATGGGGGTTCACTAATCTGAGCATAACTTGAGGTATACAAAAGCTAAGACCGTGAATTTTTGCCAGCAAAAACTAGATTAGATATGGAGCAACTTTGCTATAGATCACCTAGGCAAATTGATTCTTGAACAAGGTGCAAAAATCAAGCAAACAGCCACATCAGATTTTTGGACAGCAACAAGTGCTTAGTACGTTCAAAAGCTTAGCCCACGAAAGCCACTGGACCGGAGCCCAAATCCCATGCTCTTACCACATGAGCAATCCATTTATAAAGATCTTATGATTCCAACATAAGAACCTATTCTCGCGAGTGACGAACATCACTCGACTTGTACCGGTCCTATAGCATAGTAGCTATCGACCTAGCATACTAGTAAAAGAACATAGGTACCTAGGGATCATGCATCTAGGGTTTCAATTCAACTCCTCAAACGTAAATGCACAATCATAGCAAAGATAATTGCATAATTTTAAAACAAGGGGTTAATGATCCGGGGCTTGCCTTCGCTGGCAAGGTTGGCCTTGGGCCCTTCTGGACTTTGGTCCAGGTCCTGAGCTACGCCCACGTGCGGCTCCACCGTCAGCTCCTCCGTCTCCTCCTTTCGGCACGAGCGTATAGCTACCGTCGGGAAGATCTACACGAGGATGCAAATGCGAGATTTAATTGACGGTTTTGATTTAATTAATTATAAAACAACACACAACAACCATGGGGTGCATGGTTGACCACATTCACCTAAATAAACATACATTCAGCATACTCTTCCGATAAAGGAACAATATGCGGTTCTTTATTAATCATTCTTTTTGATAGTGACTATGCACACATTTATGTAAATAAATTAATTTAATTTCACAAAATAGCAAGGGTGGTGACACTTAGCTTCTTAGCAAGATTAACATCACATACCTAGAGTCATTTAGTGTGGATGTGGTGATTTTCCAATTTAACTTAGTAATAAGCTTTAATTGGCCTCCATAGCTTTTATTCATAAATAAATTAATAAAATTCAGTGAGTGACATATTTAAGCCCTTTATCCCAATACAAAGCCACTGAACACACATGCACACTTAGGAGAGCTATAAATTAATTAAACCGAAAATAACAAAGTCTAGCTATCCAAACAAGATAAATGCATATAAAAATAAATACACAACAAAAGGATTCCAACTTTCTCGCACTGATTCTATGACTCAAACCAAGGCTAGTACAACAACAAACACAACAAGAGCTACTCTAGATCTTGAGCTATGCATTTACATTGAAAATTAAGCATATTTCAAGAATAAATATTTCTGACAGATATAAAATTGTGATTCAATTCACCAGAGTTGAATTTAGGCATAAAAAGATCACATGCAAAAGTTGAGTAGAAAAATATTTATTTTTAGCTACAAAAATCATTTAGGTAGATTCATCATAAATACAAAATAAATCATATTAAAAGATTTACTTTGTAACTTTGTTCAAATTTTGTCGTGTATCCTAGAAATGACATTACTCACAACATACCCAAAATTCAGCTACATATCACAAGTGGATTTTGAACTACAACAGATCTAGGTTTAACAGTTTTGTATTTTTCGTGCAAAAACTAGCACTCAAAAGTATGGTCATTCTTTGTGAAAGTTGTAAGGTTATTCACAAGTAATCCAAAAAATTGAGTTTGCATTTTTCTGATTTTTCTATGATTTTCTACGGATTTTACAAGATTCAGCCAAAATACACTAGAGATTAAAGAATCTAATTGCTATCAGGCCCCTGGAGGTTTTAAGTGTCTTACAGATATGCCCCTGATTTGTAGAAAAGACCCTAGAACTAAACTGGGCCTCGCAATGTGGCCCTTGGCCATGGCCGGCGGCGGTTCGGCCGCAATTCCGGCGAGGGGCTCGCCGGACTTGGCCGGGGAAGAGGCCAGAGGGGAGGAGGAGCTCACCAGCGACCGGTTTGTGGCCGGAGATGGGGTTGGAAGGGCGCCGGCGACGGTGCGCAGCGGCGCCGGCCAGGGGCGTAGCCATAGGCGGGGCGCAGGGGCCTGGCCCCCCCTAATGCTACGGTAACCCCTGAGGAGCCACTTGCATATTGTTCTAATCACCAAAAAATTAACTTAGCTATATGTCAGAAATCCTATTACTCACTAGCAGGCCACCAACTAATCAGAATAACATAGGAAGTCCGGCCTATTGAACCAGGTGCACGAATGCCCCGTTGATCATCTAATAAATAAATTAAAGGTTTTTGGCCTTCATGGATCCTCGTGAACTGAACAGCAGAAAAGCCAATTTTATTAATATGGCTCGTCTTGTATATATGTACATATAGGAGGCTTGCTATAATTTGCTATTTATGCTGAAGGAATGTGAGACTATCAATATACTTGTGATTATTAGAAAGCTATACTAGGAAGATAAAAATAGTAATATTAAAAGTAAAACTATGCATTATGCCATTGTCAATTCTTACATGGTAAATCATACTCGAATAATCGAATGAAGTTGGATGTACTTATTGACAAAATGAGAATGTAACATGTTATCACCGAGTCGGGTTAAGCGCCATATTATAGTTGTCCCCCCCCTATCCAAATCCTCCGCCTCGGCGCGCCATGGACGTATGCGGGCGCTACTCAGTGAGCTGGCTCGGCTGGACAACACGCAAGCGCGGGAGCTCTATATGGTCCTAGGGGATGGGCTAAAGTGGTTGGGCGGCTCGGGGAGTGAGCGCAGGGGCGAGCTTGCCGGCGGCGGCGTCAATGGCATGCGGCGGCGCTCGGGGAGGCGGCGACCGTGCGTGCACGCGCGAGGAGGGGCGCAGGACGGCTTTTATAAGCAGCTTCCCTTCATGTCGAAGCAAGAGGGAGGGACAAAGGGGGCCCCGGACATCGCAACACGGGCGCGCCTGGCACCGGCGGGCGGCACGGCGGGGCTCGGCGCGGCGCGGCGGGCGGGTCGACACGCTGCGGGGCTCGGCCTCCAAGGCTCGCTCGGTCCGCGTGCAGCCTCGGGCGTCGCAGCTCGTGGTGCGGGCCGGCGTGGGAGGGCCCGGACGTCGATGCAGGTCGGGCGCCACGCAGCCGCCCGGGCGCGCGGTGTGGCGGTACGCATGCGTCGTCCATTTTTATTTCACTTGACTGTGTTTGACGGGGATTATCTCCAAAAACTTGAACTGAAGTGCACTAAGGTGCAAATAGCAAAGTTGTAGATCAAAGGTCCCTCTACAACTTCTACAAAGGCTGGCCTATGTTTTGCTCAATGGTTTGAGCATAAACTGCAGGCAAAGTTGCTGTTTTTCATGGCGGTGAATAGTATTAGCTGCAGTTGACTGAGTTTTTCACCAATTTCCACTCCAAATCTCAAATGCCGCCAATTATGAAAAGTGTGTCCCTCGAAGAGACGAACAACTTTTATATTGGCCGATTTTGAAGTGTTTAAGTGAAAACTTGAGAACGCGGCAAAAGTTCCAGCGGGGGTTCAAAGACATAGGGGTTTGACTAGGGTTTTGACCAAGGTTTGACCACAAGTGTGTGTTGACTTGATCAAGAGGGTCATTAGAGATTGTTGACCAGGTTTTCGAGGTGATGACCCAGGTTGACCAAGGTTTGACTAGAGTCAACGTGCTTGACTCGGTCATTAGCACTAATGATGCTAATTAAAAACCTGGGGCGTCACACCCTGACCCCTGCGCAGGCATCCAATCACCGAACGCCTGCATGTGAGGAGCCTGGCCGGGGCTGGTGCGACCCACCAATCGCCCCCTTACTTCTCAAAATTTTCTCCAACTATCGGTCACATCAATCTTCGAATATTAATTACGATATTAAATATGAATTAATGATAAAACTCATTTCATAACGTTTCTTAATTTTCAAATTTAACGATTAGACAATGCCGTGCTACAATAAACAATCTCTACTCCTAAAAAGTATGAAGTGGAGAAAAAAAACCTGGTTGGTAAAACCATCCGCTCCCGTGGCTTCACCCGCCCGTGGCTCCGCCCGCCCGCCCTCCCACACGCGCGTCCCTCACCTCCCTCCGCATCTGTCCCCACCGTCCAACCTCTGCCTCCCCAACTCTCCATCCAAACCCTAACCCTGTGTCCGCCTCCCACCGCCACGCGACGCAGCCGCATCCGCCGCTGACACTCGCCGTGCCCCGCCTCCCTCCTTCGTGTGTCACCACACCGAGCCACCTCGCTCGCCTGAGCCGCCGACGACGCCGGAGCCCCAACAACCGCGCCCAGAGGCGGATCTGCCATTGCACGAAGTCTCCGACTGTCGAACCCCCACATCAGCGCCCAGAGGATCCTGCATCCTCGCTTCTCCTGTCACCGCATCCTTCCTCGGCCCCATCGCACCGAAGGCTCTTCGTCGACCATGTGATCGAGAGTGTCGCGGCACGAGAGAAGGGCCCGCCTGCGCTTGAGTTGGCGCCGGCAGCGGAGTGGCGGCCGTGGTGAAGGCGATGAAGATCTCGCAGAGCACCCTCCCCGAGATCTTGTCGTGATTGAGGAGGAGGTGGAGGTCCATGGCGATATTGCGGCGATGGCATCCACCGCCAATTCTTGCACTCCTCTATCTCGCTCCGTCACCGACTCTGGTCTCACGCCCGGCGAGATCCACCCCGGCCTCGCGCTCGGCCCGACGCGGCCGGCCATGGCTTGCACCCGATGCCTCGTCCGCCCGCCGCCACCACAGCCCATTCTTGTGGAAGCTCCACCACTCTCATCCCGCCCGCCCCATCGACGCGCTGCCGTGCATCCGTTCCTGCCACTACCGCGTCGTCGAGGATGTACGGCGAGGGGAATCCATTTTCTCTGTATTGGTGGTTTTGCCGCCGTTCCTTGCCGTCGTTGGGTCGTCATCCTCTTCGACGTGGGTGCTCCCGGCTCTCTGGCAGCAGGCGATGACTGCCTCGACCTCTGTAGATTCTGAGTTCATGGAGAGCTCCTTGAGTCCGCCGCCACATCAGGTCAAACATCATCTCCGCCTGCGACCTCGCGGAGAATCCGTCACAATTTTTGGTATCAGGTGAATAGAAATCCTCGAACTCTTTATGCTAATTTAGTATAGGGTTTCCTGGCCATCATGAACGAAATTGCAAAAGTTGCATAGCTAGCTGTTAGGATTCTTACTGCACGTGCTACCTGTGTTCCTAAAAGGTTTCTTCCTGATGGTTCTTTACAATTGTTTCTTCATCAACTTGCAGCTAATACATGTCTTCAGAGATCCATTTGCCTGCCCTTGCAATAGCAGCATCTTTAAATTTTCTTAGTACATAATATGACCAGTTATTATGATATATATGGCTCTCTATTTATTTGACAAAAAATGAACAGAAGCTATTTTGGCAAAAATCGGTGCTACGAACTGAATGGCAAAAATCAATACTACTTGTGCTTTGTGTGCAGTCACCTGCTCAGGGGGGAAGGAGGGCGACAAGCTCAGCAGGAACTCTGACGTCTTGAGTTCCTCAAGAACCGGCCATGGCGATCAGGCCACAGGATTCCCGAGTAAGTATGCTCATTGTTTGTATACCTGGTTGCAGACATGCTGTGTCGATTACTGGTTTATAGGGTAATCATTTATCCTGCTTATGTTGATCCTCTTCTGCCAATCTATATCATCACCGTTTGTCGCCTTAACAGAACATTAGTTTTGTGACCAAGATATGTATGTTGATTCCTTCCTACTGCAGGTTTTTATTTTCATTGCTTTAATTCTTGGGGATGGTTAGTACAACTTCATCTACCTCGGTTTTCCATGTGCTGTTTGCACTGCCTAGCATGGGAGTGAAAGCAGGTGGTGGCATATGCATTTACATGATCGTTGTGCAAGTATGTATTTTCCTACACTGTAAGTTTCTTTCTTGTGAAAGATAAATCAATTTATTTCTTTTAAATATTCATTTACTCAATTAATATTAATTTTAGCTGTCTTATGATATTGGTTCACTGATGATCAATGCAGTGTTCATGTGATCTATAAAAATTGTCATTGAAGAGCCTGTATAACTTCTTACACGAAGCCAGTATATGTTATTAGAAACACTGCAGTTGGAAGTAAAACCATTGCGGCAACATGTCACAGTCTAGGATTGTTTTCAGGGTTTTCCTTGTGGCAACTTTGTCATTGATTTTTGTGCTACTCACTTCACAGTTTACAAAGGAAGCAGGGAATAAGATGGGAGAGGTCAAATTGCAAGACACCTGAGTTGCTCCTCCACAGCCACTAATTCCTGTTCCAGAGGAATCTGAGTTCTTGCTGCGGTTAGTGTTATTTCTATTCTTTTCTTCTTTTGGTCGGGAGCCCTTTTTAGTTTATAGCTAGAGCATTGTTTGTCAGTTTGTGTCTGTCACACGCTTAATGTTTTTCTCAATCATTTATGGCACTTGAGATAGTCTGAATCCGAACAGTTATTCTTTTAGGGATTTCAGTTACTAGGAACCCCTTAATCTTCGTTTTTTTAATTGTCTTCCTAACACTGAAAATGAACCATAAAAGGTCTGGATATATCTAATACAGACATATCATTTTTTTTCCAGGGAGAGCTAGAGATTGAACTTTCAAGTGTAAGTAAACCTTGGAGACATATTAGTAATTTGGTATATTACATTCTCTTAATGGTAATCCTGAAAGTGGACATACTACATTCCAACATCCAATTGAGTACCCAAGCTGAATATTATATGCCTCATTGTAGTTCCTAACTGGTTTTAGCCTTCCAGGTGTGAACTCCTAAAATATTATCTGCAATATGATTTTCCTTGTTTTTTTTGCATTTTTCTAAAATTAAATATTTGATTGGTTACAGGTGATAAAACTCCATAGATTACTTATCAGACCGTTGGAGATGCCATTCAGAGATGTGAGTACAATAAACCATGAGAAACTAGGACGATGTCACATGTCACGCTCTTTCTGAAGGACTATACTTTTAGGTAGTATTTGGATGTGATTTTTTATCTGCAATATGATTTTCCTTTTTTCATGTTGCTTATTGTTGCCATAAAAAGATAAGTTCTTTCTCGGTCTTGTGGATGATTAGCCGTGATGTACTCAAACTAATGAAAAAGATATATAGTTTGGAATCTTCTTGTACTGAGCCAAGTATTTGCCACCTGTTGTTTGATTCAGCATACTACACCAATAGACTGAAACTTATGTGTATACTTGCAAGTGTGAAAACAATATTTAATTGTTAGAGCCACCTATGTTTCTTGCTATAGCCCAAATCATTATCCCAGACTGAATATTTGCTCTTGCACAATATTTAATGGTGAAGTACTAATTCGCCATTTTCCTTTATTTGTTGGTGGTAAAATTTTATCTTAGACTCACAGGAACTGCCTATAGGAAAGAAGGAATGACAATCGAGAAATTTTCTGGTTGCTTATTGCACACCTGAAGTTAGTATTTTCTTTTTTGAGGAATCATTTTATAGCATTTTGGGATAACTACTTGTGTTTGCTGAGCAAGTAGAAGTAGAAGCTATTTTACTTGAATCAAATAACAACTTGTGTTGTTGAATGCATGAATACGGTACCTGAATCGTTATGGATGGAAACATGTTTGCAGACATATTCGAACGACATTTACTTTCCGATTATCATGAAGGAATTGTGTATTGCCCGTAGCAACGCACGGGCACATTCCTAGTATATATAATGATAGATTAATACGATTTAATATATTCATCTCGCGATTTCCCATCCATTTATATAATTAGTTTGTAATTAGTCTGTATTTATACTCCTAGTAAGTCTTGAAAGTAGCTCTTAAAATTTCGCCTAAATTTCAACGAACTAAACGCCCTTGACGTGTGTGTGGTCGGCGTCACCCGAGAGGAAATTACAGAGAACACGAGGAGGTTGCAGCTTTCCGCCAGCATCGATCCTGCTGGAAAGAAAGCTGTGTGGACGAACATGCAGGACCAACCACTCGTTTTTCCAGCATTTTGCAACTCGCTGGACAGAGGCTACACAGTGCTGCAAGTACTAGTACAATCACTTGCAGCCAACGACATCCACGGCTGCCGTCTGGGTGCACGAGATGTGCTAAATGCTCCCTCCGTACATCTTTTAGATGACGTTTAGGATATGACTGTGCATACCAAGACGTCATTAAGTAGAGGTTAGTTTTCCATATTTTCTCTAACTTGTGTTTTGGTTGCACCTGAGTTGGATGAGTATTCATATTCCATTATTCCTTTTCATAGGATGATTTGATTTAAACGTGGATGCACTCAAGGATGCCAACGACCTCGACGACGAAGACAACTTGCCGGTCGAGGATGCCAACGAGCTCGGCAAAGACGGCTTGCCGGTCGAGGATGGCAATGGTAACGTCATCTGTTTCCTGTTTGTTTGTTGTGCCATTACCAATGTTCGGTCGTATTGATACTCCATTCTGCTATTGCTAAGAGAGAGTCGTGTGAGGCAGCCAAGCAGGGAGATTAAAACTGTTGAAATATTAGGCAATTTTCAGATTAAAACCAGAATATAAATCATGACGAACTGAGCAACTAGATTAAACATATGTAGAAAACTCATATCACAGATCATAGCAACTAGTGTAAGCACGATTCGTACACTAGGATGCATAAGGCAGATTGATCATGATGAACAAATAAAACCAGCAAGATGAGAGTGTACCCAGTATGGGCGGGCGTTGCGGGCAACCGATGCGCCGTTATCCTCTGGATTAGCCATACTAATCGTGGGAGGACCTCAGTCGATGTAGTCGTACAATGTCGATGCAGGAAGATGTACGCAGTGTAGTCCCTCGAACGACCGCCGTGAAGTAGTCGTCATGAGCCACCAGAAGTAGATGAAGTAGTCGTTTGGGGCGACAAGAGCGCTTCCCAAAAACCTTATTCGCCTTCTCCCGGTGCAGGATCGCAAAGACGACGGTTCCGGAGACTGCCGCCTTCGCGCAGTGCACGCGAACGATCGGGCCGAGTCTTGGCGGCGGCGCACAAAACTCTAGTTGTTGATTTGGTACGTTTTAGCGTGGCCGGTGGTCTCCTTATATAGTCCGGGAAACCGAACTCGTGAAACACAATCACGAGTAGGACTCTAAGTTGAGTCCGTTTAGGACTCAGCAAACCAAAAGACCAAAAACTAAAACTGCAAAAGGAGACCGTGCTCCCGCAAGGCGAGAAGCCGGATTTCGGCGGACCATTCACGCAGGTGCCGTGGGCCCGCGACCTTCGCCCGGCCCGGCGAGGCGAGCGAGCGCGCGCTTGTGGACTTCCTTTCTCCTTCTCATACTAGTCTTTAGAAGATGAGAACAACTTCCATATATAAGTTGGTTCCCTCCACCTTCCACTAGCAAGGTGGCACTAAAGGATTCCACTACTCCCCTATGCACTCATGTGTATGGGCCTTTGAGATTTATTTAGGAATTTCAGAATTAATTGTTGGGCCAAGCTCACATAAATTCCAACAAAAACAGAGTGCGGCGTCCCGAGGAAACGACAAGGCGAACGCGAGGAGTTCCAAGCAACGACGCGATTAACGCATGCCGCGCGCGGAGTCAAAAAAAAACTTCCCTCAGCGCCCAAACGTCACTTAAATCGCAATTCCCTCTCCTCCACAGAACGTCATTTAAAATGTATACGGAGGGAGTAACTTTTTCCTATTCGAGTACTTATTCACACGCACAAATGTCGAACTAAGCGAGCCCTATATGCTATCACTAATCGACATTGTTAGCGTAATTGATGGAGTACAATATGTACCAACTATGATACTTGAATAAAGATGGTACTATCCCTAAAAAAACTAGCTTACACTAATTGATCAGTCGATGATTTGACTCTTACTTTGACAGGTGGAAAGTGGGGATGAAATTACGAGCTTTTCATTACAACAGGAAATATCATACTTAAGGCTAATTTATTTTATTTTGTGAATCATGTATTTATACGGTCACAAGATCAATGTCGTCTGCTTGTCGAGATAAAGTTATGCATGTTGTTAAGGGAAGGGATTTGAAGAATTACTTCAAAAACAATATTAGGAAGCAGCCCTTGGGAATCTCAATTTTTTCGTGTAAAGTTTCCTAGAATTAACAAATTCACGGGGCTGGTAGAGTCGGCTGTCGGTTTTTGCGACGGGACTACTTTGGGTCGGGACTAAGCGACGGGCCCTTCCTTTAGTCGTCTCCCATAAACAAGAGACAGTCCAAACGTCAAAGGCAAATTCGATAACAATTATTAGCAAGACCTTTAGTCCCAGGTGGTGTTTCCACTCGAGACAAAATCCTTTGTCTCGGTGAAACACCACCCACAATTTTAGTCCCGTGGTGTTTCCACCCGTGACACCACCTTTCCCACCCACCACAGACCCTCTCTATTTTAATTCTCTCCCTCTCTCCTTTCTATCTTCTTTCCATCTTCTTCCCTTCTCCTTTTTTGGGCGGGTGGCGTGGCGGATGTGGATGCCCTCCGAGGCGGCCGGCCCCGCTCCGGCGCAGGGCGAGGGCGCGCAGGCCCGGGCGGCCCGGGCCGAGACCAATGGCGCCGGCGCCAGTATAATAACGGCGAGCCAAGGTGGCTGGCGGGCCGCCGACCACAACAGCAGCACGGCCGACTGGGCAGCCAGGCAAGCGGCGGCCGGCAGCCCGCGCCCAGCCAGCGGCGGCCGAGCGCGGCGGCGGCCGTAGCCAGCCGAGACTAGGCACGCAGCCCAGCGCGTCCGCGCACAGCCCAACAGTCGAGTAGGCTGTATTTTCGTGAGTTTGAGAATGTTTTTGATTTTATCTGAATCGAAATCGGATGAAACTTGTGTATTTTCTAGCGGATGTGTTGTGAATCGATTCGTTTATGATGTTTATGCTAGTGGTGAAATTGAATGACTTATCGTTGTGATGGTTATTGTGTGATGAACTGTGAGATGGTATTGATATGGAATTGAACTTCTTGTTCGTGTTCTTCCTGTGTTCGAGTGTTCTTGGCAATCGTTATTAGCAGTGGTAGAGGTGGAGCAGGCTGGGTGCATGGGTGTGGCTGCCGGTGCAGCTGTAGTGCTTTTTGCTTTAAATCTTTATGGTCCAAGGACTAAACCCCTCGGTTCGTTCACGGGACTAAAAGAGCCTTATCTCATCATTAGTCCCGGTTGAACTTGAGAGACTTATTCCCTCTACCAACCGGGACTAAAGTCCTCTCTCTACTAGTGTATTTATTCAATCTCCTAAATCAAAAAAAATCATGTTTTTAGGTGGATAGGCTAACAACTTGACAGCAAAGGTATCTACCGCTACAATGGATTTTTTGATTTTCACCCAGGAAATCTGGTGACGGGACCCAATATTATGGGTACCCAAAGACAGCGTGACGACTATCACACTACAATAGCCTCGGGGTATTTTGGTGGCTTGGTGAATTATTATTGAAAGAAACGGCCACAAGTCAAGCTATGGCATCACGTGGCCTCCAACATGCAGCCTCCGACTAGCTGGAATCCCTCCCGAGTAGTTTTGAGTCCTCATAACCCATGCATGTGCTAGGTGTCAGATGTATTCATTGCTCCTACCACTTGCGTGAGAAGTCACGGCAGGACGCGCAACAACACAAGAAGAATCAAGGGATGCGGGACCCTGCAGCATGGGAAAAGGTTTTCCTCCCACACATGCGAACATGCGCACTCTCTCTCTCTTCTCTCCACTCATGTAACCCTCCCCTTGGCATATAAAAGGGAGAGCAGGGGTCCTCTCCAAGAGAGAGCTCTGGCTTTTACTTTTTACCTCTTCCTTCTCCTCTCGAGAGGAGCTTTCTCTTCTTCTACCTCCATCCATCCATGGCTTTGACACCCCAGGGACTTGGGCTCGTTACCCTCTCCCGACCAGTTTGTAACTTCTACTACAAATTAGCGCAAATAACACAACAGACGATCGGGTGTCTAGGCCCGAACCAAGATAAATCCTTGTGTACCCCCATTTGCGCAACCGTCCGAGGCCCGGCACGCAATCCGATACAAGTATCAAGCGGTAGAGAACTCAGTACGCGGGGCTGGGGCGTGTCACGACGTTCAGGTCTCGGATGGCCATCCTCGACACGGGGCGCGGCGGCGACGACGATGCGGCGGCAGCACTCCACGCAAGCACGACGGGCCGCGACTCCGCCGGCAGCGAAAGCAGCGGCCGTGGCGCCGACGACCGCGACTCCACCTTTGAAGCTGCTGCTGGCAGTCACCTTTTTCCCTTGGTCGTTTCTTCAGGGCAAAAATCCATTGCCGGCTCAAAAATCCAAGCTCTGTCTCTCTATCGCGTACTGATTCACGCAAGAAAAAAAATCAAAAATCAGCATCCTCGATTCTTCCAATCGCAAAAGCAAGCAGCAAGATCCTCGGGCAGTACGCCACCGCCCACCCGGAGGAGAAGCAGTGCTCGGCGGCACGGGATCTTGGCTGGCTCTTCTCCCCGTCAAGCTCTACTTTGTTCAAATTTTATGCAATTTCCAGATTTAAAACCAGAATATAAATCATGACGAACTGAGCAACTAGAATAAGCATGTGTAGAAAACTCATATCACAGATCATAGCAACTAGTGTAAGCGATTCGCATACGAGACAAGACAAATTGATCATGATGAACAAATAAAACCACAGCAAGATGAGAGTGTACCCAAAGGCGGGGCGGTTGCCGGGGGCAACCGATGCGCCGTTATCCTCTGGATTAGCCATTCTAATCGTGGGAGGACCGACCTCGATGTAGTCGATCGATGTCGATGCAGAAGATGTAGCGAGCAGTCCGGTCACCGGGGACGTAGATAAAGTAGTCGCTGGGAGCGAGCGCCTTATTCGCCTTCTCCCGGTGCAGGGATCGCAAAGGCGTTCCGGAGACACCCTCGCAGTGCACGCGAATGATCGGGTTGGAGTCTTAGCGACGACGGCAGCAGGCAACGAGAGGCAAAATCTAAAATCTAGATCACCTTAGAGATACCCTTACTTGGGGCCTTCCCGTGTGGTAGTCTATGATGCGTCCTTTTTCATGAGGGGTTCGTCCATATTTATTAAGAGAAAAACTCCCAACACCCTTGTCTATTAGCAATGTGGAACTAATAGATGGTGTACCCCTTTAACGTTAATGACCCTTTGAGATTTATTCAGAATTATTTATATGGGCCAGGTATATCATAACATACTTCTCTGGCGTCCGGCATCCACGAGGCCAGCCCGAGCGAGCCATGGTACACCTCACGGCGAGACGCGGTTTCCACCCTCCAGGCGTCTTCGTCCTCCACCTCCGGCGCGCGGCTGTATCCCATGCGCGGCAACAAGCAGAAGGCGGCGCGGCTCTCCCGCGCGGGCGGGGCAGCAACCATCCTCGCGCCGGCGCCACGGCGGGTCCAATCAGCAGCGGCGGCGGCGCGGCCTCCTCACTCGGCGCCCGGGCCCGCCTCGCTCTGCCAGCGGCCTCACGCGCCGTTCATGTTCCGCCCGCGGTATGACGGCGCGCGCCACCTCGACTCCTCCACCGGGGTGGCCCCAGGCGATTCGTCAGCGCGGCTCCTCACGCCTCATTCCTCTCAGCGGCGACACGGGGCGGTGCCTCCTCTTGACGCGCGGCCAGCGGCGGCGCTCCTTCCTGCGCCCTCCTCCGACGCCGGAAGGCTCATAGCGCCCGGCCGCGCCCGCTTCTCGCGGCCGCCGCGCGGCTCCCTCGGCCCGCGGAAGGCGGCGCGCTCTCCATCTTCCACAGCTGCGCGCGTTCTACCTCGTTTTCTCCGCCGGGCCAGCGGCCGCCTCCACGCTTCATCTCAGCGCCTCGACACCAGCGGTCCCGGCTCCGACCTCCCTCGGGCGCGGCGCGCGACCACCTCGACCGGCGCGCGGACGACCTCCATCTCTTCTCTCACCACGTCCATGGTCCTGCGCCGGCGACAGCGCGGCGACCCTCCCGCGGCCGCGGGCTGCCCTCGTCCACTCGGCCGCCGCACGGTGCCGGCCTCCCTCCGCAGGCTCGGCGGGCGCAATGCCGCGCCCTCTTCCACCTCGGGCACGGTGCCCGCCGACGGCGCTTGAGTCGCTCGTCGGCCGGCCGTGGCGGCTTCCCCGTCGACCGCATGTGGCGGCTCCGGCTCGACGGGCACGCCGCCTGACTCCTCGCGCGGTAACCCAGCGCGACGCGACGTCTCGCGCCGCCGAGGTGGCCAGCACGGCGACTCCATTGCGCCTCGGCGTCGGTGCGTCTTGAGCTTGAAGGCGTCGCCTCTGCAGGCGGAGTGACTTCTCAATTGCAGCACGGCCTCCATGCCACCCGGAGGCGAAGTCCTCCTTCTTGCCTCTTGCGCGTATGCACGCTTTGTGGCGTGAACTCCCGACATCGCTGCCCGGAACTTGAGCGGAATCAGCTTGGCTTCTCACCGAAAACAGCGATGTGGCGAGTTCCCACTCCGAAGAGTTTGCGGTGCCCCTAAGTGGGTTTTGGTGATTTAATGACACGCATAATTGGCTAATGATTTATCTAGTGTATGAGCTGGAATTAAAAGTGTATGTGGCATCAAGTGTTGATTCATTGAGTAAGCAAAAAGGAAGTGATGCTACAAAGGTTTCCTATGAAGGCTTATTTATTTTATATTTTGAATTTGAGTCCTAGGAACGCCGTACTATAAAGAGGGACGGAAAATGTATCTTCCAAGAGTCGAACAGGTGCTCTAGTTGTCAAAACAAAACCTATGAGAGACACCTTTGCACCAACACGTTCACGGGGTTAACTCTTTGGGTGCTGACCTTGGGAGGCCGGAGTGTCCGGGTTTTTCCCGGAGTCTCCGGACTTCCCGGAGTTTCCAGGCTTTTCCCGGATACTCCGGGTCTTAGAGCTGTAACGGCTCTTTTCTGTGTGAGGGGGTATAAAAGCCTCCTCCACCCTTTCCTTTCTCTCTCTTTCCCATTTCGACCTGCAACACTCAGAACTCATTCACTCCCCTCTTTACTCCCCTTGGCCTTGGTTTGGTGAGATTTGTTGGGTATTTAAGGAGGGTTTGAGAGCAAGAGCATGGAGAGTGCTAGTGAGCTAATTTCCCATCTCTAGAGCACCTCGTTCTTCGCTTGGTTGGCACATTTCGTGTTTGTTACTCTTGGAGCTTTGAGCTCCTAGCCGGCTAGGCGTTGCCTTGGAGCATCCAAAGGTTTGTGGCTGCCCAAGGAGGTTTGTATCACCCCGAAGTTGAGTAAGTAACTCTAGCTTGATCTTTGTGATCGCTAGAGGGAGGAAAGTAACCTAGGTGTAGAGGTCCACCCTTTGTGGGTTCCTCAATCGGACGAGACCTCAAGGTGTGAGGTTGAACTCCGGTAACAAATCATTGTGTCTCTTGTGCTTGTTTCTCTTGTTGTATGATTGTATCTCTCTTGAGCACATTTCTAGGGTTTGGTACCGATCTACTCCGTGTTGAGGTTTCTGCAGGTTCTAGGTGGAGAAACAGGCTTGTCTCATCCCAGTGCATAACCTATTTTCATAGATCTATGTTTGAGCAAGTTTAATTTACATCGATTTGAATCCCTCGTAGGGGACAATCCGGACATTTTCCTGATTCTCCGGATTTTGAGTATCCGAGAAAATATCCTGAAACTCCGGACTGATGACAAAGGGTTTAAAAGTTTGTAAATTTCAGGTTCGACTATTCACCCCCTCTAGTCGACATCTTGATCCTTTCAATTGGTATCAGAGCCAAGTGCTCCGAGTTTGAAGCTTAACCGCTTGGAGTCAAGAAGATGTCGGATCCAAATACTCAAGCTCCACCTCTTCCCGAAGGTGGAGATGCCGCCAACAATGTTGTTGGCACACCTCCCGTTCTACCTCAAGGAGGTGGTACCCTTGGAACTCAAGGGAAGGCTTTACTTGGTGGATTTCAAATCGGATAAAGCCCAACTTGATACATGCTTATTGGCAAAGTCTAGCTTGAGTTGGCTTTGGCATCGCCGACTAGCTCACGTTGGGATGAACAATCTCAATAAGCTTCTAAAGGGGGAACACATCCTAGGACTAACAAACGTTCACTTTGAGAAAAAGAGAATTTGTAGTGCTTGTCAAGCCGGAAAGCAAGTTGGTGCTCCTCATCCCGCCAAGAATGTACTTACCACTACAAGGCCATTGAAACTACTTCACATGGATATCTTTGGTCCCATGGCTTATGTTAGCATTGGAGGGAACAAGTATGGTTTTGTCATTGTTGATGATTACTCTCGGTACACTTGGGTATTCTTTATGAAGGACAAGAGCAAGGTTCATGAAATATTCAAGAAGTTTGCCACAAGAGCCCAAAATGAGTTTGATGTCAAGATCAAGAGAGTAAGAAGTGACAATGGCACCGAGTTCAAGAACACCAACATTGAAGAGTATCTTGATGGAGAAGGCATTGGTAATGAGCTCTCCGTCCCATACACTCCACAACAAAATGGGATAGTGAAGAGGAAGAATAGAACTCTCATTGAAGCCGCAAGAACCATGCTTGATGAGTACAAGACTTCGGATAGTTTTTGGGCGGAAGCAATCAACACGGCTTGTCATGCTATCAACCATTTGTATCTTCACAAGCTTCGACACAAGACCACCTATGAACTTCTAACCGGTAGAAAGCCTAATGTGTCTTACTTTAGAGTTTTTGGTTGTAAGTGCTTCATCCTCAACAAGAAGCCCAAAAGCTCTAAGTTTGCACCTAAAGTTGATGAAGGTATCTTTCTTGGTTATGCCTCAAACGCTCATGGCTATCGTGTCCTCAACAAAACCACCAGTTGTGTTGATGTCACGTGTGACGTGACGTTTGATGAATCTAATGGCTCTCAAGTGGAGCAAGTTGATGAATTGTGTGTAGGCAAGGAAATACCAGCTGAAAAGGCTATAAAGAAGATGGCCATTGGAGAAGTCAAGCCTCAAGAAGAAGATGATGAGGACTGCGAGATCATAGAAGAATCACCAAGTACACCTCCCGCTGCGAACCCCGGAGAGTCCGAAGAAAAACTCGGAGAGTCCGGGATTCCCGGAAACTCCGGAGAAAAGTCCGGAAACTCCGGATTTCCTACTGGTGACTCCCAAAGCAGTCAAGAAGATGAAGGCTTGATCCAACAAGAAGTATCCGACCCACATCCAAGAGTTCGTCAAAGTGTTCAACGAGATCATCCCGTTGACAACATTCTTGGAAGCATCCGTAGAGGGGTAACAACTCATTCAAGATTAGCAAATTTTTGTGAACATTACTCGTTTGTTTCTATGTTGGAACCTCTTAGGGTCGAAGAAGCACTTGAGGATGCTGATTGGGTGATGGCCATGCAAGAAGAACTCAACAACTTCACTTGGAATGAAGTCTGGTCCTTGGTGGAACGTCCCAAGCAAAATGTGATAGGCACTAAATGGGTCTTCCGCAACAAACAAGATGAGAATAGCGTGGTGACCAAGAACAAAGCAAGATTGGTGGCAAAAGGCTACACTCAAGTAGAAGGCTTGGACTTTGGAGAAACTTATGCACCGGTGGCAAGGCTTGAAGCAATCCGCATACTCTTAGCCTTTGCCACACATCACAACTTCAAGCTACATCAAATGGATGTCAAGAGTGCTCTCTTGAATGGCCCAATCTCCGAAGAAGTCTATGTTGAACAACCACCGAGCTTTGAAGATCCACAATTCCCCAACCACGTCTACAAGCTCCATAAGGCGCTCTATGGGCTCAAGCAAGCCCCACGAGCATGGTATGAATGCCTTAAGGAATTTCTCTTAAAGAAAGGCTTTGAAATAGGCAAAGCCGATCCTACTCTCTTCACTCGTAAACAAGGCAATGATTTATTTGTATGCCAAATATATGTCGATGACATTATATTTGGTTCTACTAACCAAGTTTGGGTTGATGAGTTTAGTAGGATTATGACCAAAAGATTTGAGATGTCTATGATGGGTGAGTTGAAGTTCTTTCTCGGATTTCAAATCAAGTAACTCAAAGAAGGCACATTCATAAGTCAAACCAAGTACACCAATGATATGCTCAAGAAGTTTGACATGAATAACGCCAAGCCCATCAAAACACCTATGCCATCAAATGGACATCTTGATCTAAATGAAGAAGGCAAAAGCATCGATCAAAAGGTATATCGCTCCATGATTGGATCTCTACTTTACCTTTGTGCATCTAGGCCCGATATCATGCTTAGTGTGTGCATGTGTGCAAGGTTTCAAGCTAATCCTAAGGAGTGTCATCTAATGGCCGTTAAGAGAATCTTTAGATACTTGGTTCATACTCCTAACCTTGGTTTGTGGTATCCCAAGGGCTCCACTTTCGATCTACTTGGCTACTCCGATTCGGACTATGCTGGTTGCAAAGTAGATAGGAAGAGTACATCCGGGACTTGCCAATTACTTGGAAGGTCCTTGGTGTCTTGGAGTTCCAAGAAACAAAACTCCGCTGTTGCCTTTCCATCGCCGAGGCCGAGTATGTTGCAGCCGGTGCTTGTTGTGCTCAACTACTTTGGATGAGGCTCACTTTGAGAGACTTTGGTTGTAAGTTTAGCAAGGTGCCACTCTTGTGTGACAATGAGAGTGCCATCAAGCTAGCTAACAACCCCGTAAACCACTCAAGAACAAAGCACATAGACATAAGACACCATTTCTTGAGAGACCACGAAGCCAAAGGAGATATCGCTTTAAGTCATGTGAGCACCGATAAGCAACTAGCTGATATCTTCACAAAGCCTCTTGATGAACTAAGGTTTTGTGCTTTGAGGAGTGAGCTAAATATCTTGGATTCTCGTAACTTGGCTTGAGATCATGCACATGTTTGAGTGACCTAGAATAGGTCTTTTGAAAAGAAAATGATTTGCAAAACTTGTGTTCATTTGTTTTTGAAATATTTGGATCTTATTGGTACAACACTTGGACTATTGTTCTCATTGCTTGATTGTGGCTAGTCTCAAGTGTTGATACTACTCAGGCTCACATACTTTACATGTATAGTCATCCAAATCTATCCAACATCAAATTCCTTGCAAATCTACTCGCTGGTCTCAGGGGGAGCGGATACTCCGGATTATTTCCCGAAGATTCCGGACTTGGTCCGGACATTCCGGGTCTTTAAGGTATATATACCTTTTCACCGCGGTTATTTCTTCCATTCTATCTTTTACCGCGTTGACTCGCTCCCCACTCACTCCCGTCGCCGTCCCTCTCTCCCGCCCCCCCTTAGGCGATTTCCACCTCCATCCGGCCAAATCGAGTGAGAGTGAGAGATTGAGGGCTCCAAGGGGTGGAGAACACGGATCTACAACGGATTTGAAGACTTGAAGCTTCTTCCCCTCTCTCCCCTAAGGTATCTAATGAAGACCTAACCCGATCTATCTACCTACACATTTCCTTTCGGCATCCCTTAGGGAATAGATGGAATAGACTCTATAGGCTCTAGATCTGCAATATCTCTCAGTTTCCATGGTTGATTTGTGCGGCATTGCGATTTAGGGTTTCGGCTATGAAACCCGGAAACTCCAGAAGTCTCAGTCCGGACTCTCCGGACATCCCGGAGTATCCGGACTTTTTCCCGGAGTCTCCGGGGTTCACACTGAAAACCATAAGTGGTAGTGCTTCACATCTCTTCTTTTGCTTATCTCTCATATCCATATCATTCCATATCTTCAAATCATGAGGGTGAAGATAAGGCGCGACTCGGATGAGCCCTCCACTCAAAGGAGGACCAAGGCTAGGCATGACCCCGCCTCCCTGAGGGTCGTGCAAGAGACCTTGGGCCAAGAGTCCTCTCAGCGCAGTGCACGGCTGAGAAGGGGCGATCCCCCTCCATCTTATGCTGAGGGAAGTGAAGAAGAAGAAGAAGAGATTGAGGAGGAAGAGGGGACCGAAAGTGATGATGATGAAGTCGAAGATGACACATATGAGCAGACCCCTGAGCCTCCTCGCCGCCATGGAAAGGGGCCGGCTAAGGAGAAACCCCGCTACAAACTTCACCCCAAAAAGAGCCACAAAGCCTCCTACATCAATCAAAGCCGACCGGTTGAGCGTCCACCTCCCAAACATAAACAAGGAGTTGCAGCCCATATCTGCCCCAAAACTCCTCCTAGGCTCATCCTCACTCTCCCACAAAACGTCCGGGTGGTGTCCACTCCCATCAATCTTAAAGAGCCCGGATCCGTTCTTGGATTTGCTGAGCACATGTCTAGGGATTATTCCAAGAATGCTCTAGCTGTGAGGGAGCAAAGGGAAGACAATGTCTATCGCTATCTCAAGGGAGAGGGGCTAGAGGCATGGTTTTGGTGTGACTTCCATAGGTATTTCTACCAAACCGTCATAAGGAATCCCAAGTTGGTTGCTAAGAACATGGTGCCCATTGTGAAGATGAGGTTGATTGGAAGTACTATGAGGACCGCAACAATACCGTGTTCAACTCCGTGATTGAGAAGTGCAAGGAGGTGGGGCTCTATGACATCATGGGTTTTCGCAACAATTGGAACAAGGAGATCCTAGCCCAATTCCATTGCTCTTACTACTACAATCCATATGACAACACCATCACTTGGACAACTCAAGGCAACAAGTGCACAATCGACTACATGACCTTCTCTAGGCTTTTGGGACTTGGCTCTAAAGATGAAGACCGCACTCCTATCCACAATGAGAACAAGTACAAGCCTAGGGACCTCCCCTACATGTTTCCTAGTCGTGCCTTAGCCATTGAGGGCAAAGCGGACCAACTCAACCCTTACTACTACTATCTCAATCAATTCTTCTGAGCCACCATTGATCCTAAGCAAGGAGACACTACGGCTTTAAGGTACTATGCTCCAAATCTCCTCAATAGGATGGCACCGGATGAAGAAGGGTTTTGCATTTTTGACTTCATTTGGAATGAGTTGAGGAGGGCCATGAATGACCCAATGAAGTACCTCCCCTATGCTCCCTATCTTATGTACATGATTGAGAGAGTCACTAATGTCCGCTATCCAAAGGATGTTGTCCATGAGCCATTCCGTCACCTCCGTGATCGAGCCAAGAAAGCTCCCAAAGCTCCTAAGTATGTGGGCTCCTCTAGTGCAGCTCCTCGCCATGATGACGTGCCCGCTGCACCCTCTCCACCTAGGCCTCCCCGTCAGCACCGTGGCTCCATGATCAAGAGGGTCCTAAAGAGCTTTTTCAGCATGTGCAAGACCATGGCCACGGAGACAAATGAGAACCGCCGGGACATCATTGAGATCAAGTCTCATCTTGGCCTCCCCATCGATCCCTACCGTGAGCTCCCCACTTTCGATGACCCTTTTGCGGAGTGGGACGCCCAAGATGAAGAAGAAAGGCAAGAAGAGGAAGAGGAGGAGGAGGACAACAACGATGAAGAGGAGGACGACGACGAGGACTCCGAGTGATCCAGCTGCTGCCCCACTCCCTTTTTAGTGCTTGATGCCAAAGGGGGAGTGTTTTATCTATCTCTCAATGTGTGGAACTTTATGGATTTGGAACAATGGCTTGTAATAACTTTAAATTCATATGCGTGTAAGACTATGTGAGCTTGAGACTTATGGTTGTGTGCTTGTGGTTGTTTGCCCAGTTTTTACTTTCTTAGGATGCTATATGTTAGATTGAAAATACTTGATGAATGTTGTTTTTCACTGGTGATCAGCAAGCCCGGAGAGTCCGGACTTTTTCCCGGAGTTTCCGGATTCTCCGGATATTCCGGGTCTGGCTCGGATACTCCAGACTTCTGAGCACCAGATTTCCTTTGCATCCTTTTTGAGTACATGAACTGTCATATGCATTCCACTATTACCTGTTGCACATCACAAGCACCCCACTGTTGTAATACTCTCATGTCTTTCCTTCCTTGTGCAAAATTTGGTCCTAAAAGAACCATTGATATTCAAAACTCAATGTGCACATATTAAGGGGGAGTATTACAAATTGTCTTTAATATTCATTGATTATCTCTTGTAAGACTTAAATGTGTTGTCATCAATCACCAAAAAGGGGGAGATTGAAGAGTATCTTGGCCCCCTAAGTGGGTTTTGGTGATTTAATGACACACGCTTAAGTGGCTAATGATTTATCTAGTGTATGAGCAGGAATTAAAATTGTATGTGGGATCAAGTGTTGATTCATTGAGTAAGCAAAAAGGAAGTGATGCTACAAAGGGTTCCTATGAAGGCTTATTTATTTTATATTTTGAATTTGAGTCCTAGGAACGTCGTACTATAAAGAGGGACAGGAAATGTATCTTCCAAGAGTCAGTGCTCTAGTTGTCAAAACAAAACCTATGAGAGACACCTTTGCACCAACACGTTCACGGGGTTAACTCTTTGGGTGCTGACCTTGGGAGGCCAGAGTGTCCGGGTTTTTCCCGGAGTCTCCGGACTTCCCGGAGTTTCCGGGCTTTTCCCGGATACTCTGGGTCTTAGAGCTGTAACGGCTCTTTTCTGTGTGAGGGGGTATAAAAGCCTCCTCCACCCTTTCCTTTCTCTCTCTCTTGCCCATTTCGACCTGCAACACTCAAAACTCATTCACTCCCCTCTTTACTCCCCTTGGCCTTGGTTTGGTGAGATTTGTTGGGGATTTAAGGAGGGTTTGAGAGCAAGAGCTTGGAGAGTGCTAGTGAGCTTATTTCCCATCACTAGAGCACCTCGTTCTTCACTTGGTTGGCACATTTCATGTTTGTTACTCTTGGAGCTTTGAGCTCCTAGTGCCATTAGCGTTGCCTTGGAGCATCCAAAGGTTTGTGGCTGCCCAAGGAGGTTTGTATCACCCCGAAGTTGAGTAAGTAACTCTAACTTGATCTTTGTGGTCGCTAGAGAGAGGAAAGTGACCTAGGTGTAAAGGTCCACCCTTTGTGGGTTCCTCAGCAGACGTAGACCTCAAGGTGTGAGGTTGAACTCATTAACAAATTCTTGTGTCTCTTGTGCTTGTTTCTCTTGTTGTATGCTTGTATCTCTCTTGAGCACATTTCTTGGGTTTGGTACCGATCTACTCCGTGTTGAGGTTTCTGCAGGTTCTAGGTGGAGAAACAGGCTTGTCTCATCCCAGTGCATAACCTATTTCCATAGATCTATGTTTGAGCAAGTTTAATTTCTGTCAATTTGAATCCCCCCTCGTAGGCCCGGACAATCCGGACATTTTCCCGGATTTCCCGGAGTATCCAGAAAAATATCCGGAAACTCCGGACCTGGACTGACAGCTGGTTTAAAAGTTTGTAAATTTCAGGTTCGACTATTCACCCCCCCTCTAGTCGACATCTTGATCCTTTCACCGACACAGCGTCGGCCACTCGCTACCCTGATTTGGACGAAGCCGTTTCAAGCGGTGCCACGGGTGGCGGCAAGCCGAGACTGGCTGCCGCGTCACTGCTCATCGTCGTACCACATCCTTCTTCGCATACCTCGCCGCGGCGATCCAGCTCGCACCTTCATCGCTCACGAGCGCACCCCGACCGATCGCGGCGCCGCCATCGACAACAACGGTCAATGGCGGCGGCAGTATCGGTAACACGCGAAACGAACCGGGGCGTCTCCCTGCGAGACCAACGGCGACTCGGCGAAATGCTTCCGGCCCGCCTCGGCAGTCCGTCGGTTCGACCACCGCGGGCGACCACGAAGCTGGGGGCTGGTCGGGGCGGGCCGGGGAGCGACACAGCCGAGCTCCCAGGCTCGAACGCCGTCGAGCTAAGCATACTCCTAGCACCACCGATTTTTCCAGCTATAACACACCCCGGCACGCGTCGCCGGGACAAATCAGCGCAATATCTTTTTCCCCTCACACAAGTCGCTAAAAGTACTCGGGAAGCACACGTCTTAAATCGTGAAACCTCGACCCCACGCCTACACTTCCAGCGTGCCGCAGCACTGCTCCTAACGCTACGGATCTCTGGTGTCGAGTCAGTGCTTAAGCATAGCAGGAACACTTCAGGAAATTAAATAGACTTAAAAGAGTTGGAATTGGAAATCTCGTTGTGCGCTGTCAAGTGTTGTTTCTTCTGAATTAGTACTTTTCGTACTACGTACTGTTGTCCTCTGATTTTCTTCTACAAAAACAGGTCGGCAGACTCGGCCCTCGCTCGGGGTTGGGAGGCGGACGACTACCACCACCCCCCCTGGGGCTGAAGATTACTACTCGGCCCTCACGCTCGGGCTGGGCGACAACTACACGACCGTCGCGACGATAGCATCGCGCTCTTCTGATGGTCCCAGCGGCCCCTCATGGCTCTGCACCCGAGGACTGGCGCCACACACCAACGACCGGGAGTTCGAAGGCTGGCCCGTCGAAGGGTTCGACAGCCGCTCCTGGACACCCGAGCGAGGGGCAGCGAGGGATGGGCCCCGGCGAACTCGGGCGCCTGGCGCCGTGGGCATCTGAGCGTGTTCGAGTCTTGATGGAAAAGGAGGTCATGGTTTTCCCCGACGGAAAGGCGACGAGCTGCCGAGTCCAACCGAACGGGCTCGGTAACTAGATGAATTCACCATCAGGAATCTGAGGTCGATCACCAACTGATCCGTTCGGAACCCGTCGAATGGGATTGAGGCTTCACTCGAACTCACCGCACGCAGCTCACGGGTGCCGAGGCTCGGCCAGTGAGGCAAGCGGCGTCACCCAGCCCTCCTTCCAAACGAAAAGGATGCAGGGAGACACAACGAAAGGAAACCGACTCCCGACTAGTGCCTCGCGCGTGCGAGGTCACCAAAATTCATCTTCCTCTCGCAAGCTCGGGTGCAACGACACCTCCGACGAAGCGATGCTCGGCTCAAAATCACTAAACCCGCGGGTAAGTCTCCGACTCCCATGGGCTCGAGCTTACACGGCGGGTGCGCTCGCCGCGCCCCCGCCGTCTGACGGCGATCCACCTCTCCGCTGCGGCGGTAGACACAGGAGCAGTCTACAACTCCCTCCTAGGCTCGGGGGCTACTGACGGGACCCAATATTATGGGTACCCAAAGACAGCGATTACGAACGACTATCACAGCCACAATGGCCCCTGGGGTATTTTTGGTGGCTTCTAGGAATTATTTTCGTAAAGGAGAACGGGCACAAGTCAAGTTATGGCACCACGTGGCCTCCAACATGCAGGCTTCGACTAGCTGGAATCCCTCCCGAGTAGTTTTGAGTCCTCATAACCCATGCATGTGCTAGGTGTCAGATGTATTCATTGCTCCTACCACTTGCGTGGGAAGGCACGGCACTGGGACAGGCAGCTACACGCAACAACAGCAAGAATCAAGGGATGCGGGACCCGCTGCATGGGAAAAGGTTTTCCTCCCGCACACCTGTTGAACATGCACACACACACTCTCTCTCTTTCTCTCTCCACTCATGTAACCTGCTCCCCTTGGCATATAAAAGGGAGAGCAGGGGTCCTCTCCAAGAGAGAGCTCTGGCTTTTACTTTTTACCTCTTCCTTCTCTCGAGAGGAGCTTTCTCTTCTTCTACCTCCAGCCATCCTTGGCTTTGACACCCCAGGGACTTGGGCTCGATACCCTTCCCCGACCAGTTTGTAACCCTTACTACAAATTAGCACAAATAACACAACAACACGAACTGGACGTAGGGTGTTACTCTCCGGAGGCCCGAACCAGTATAAATCCTTGTGTACCCCCATTTGCGCAACCGTCCGAGGCCCGGCACGCAATTCGATACAAATGTACTGCCGGCAGTAGAGAACCCCGACATCTGGCATGTTTGGAGTACTAAATAAAATATGTTTGCAAAACCTTTTCACAGATGAGTGCAACTTGGTGCGACGAATCTAATTAGCCTAATTAATTCATGATTTACTACAGTAGTGCTACAATAACCATCATCTGATAATGGTGGCCGACTAACTGATGGTTGGTAGTTAGTGATGATTTAGTGTGAGAGAAAAGTACTACTAGCTGGTGGCTAACAAGCAACAAAGTGACTAGACTTTAAGAGTTTTCTTTGTTTTGGGGCAAACCTAGTGAGGGCTTCCCTCGCTCCTTCGTGAATAGATAGAATAGTCGGTAGGAATATACTTCGATGCTCAGGTAATCAGGTTTCAATATCCTAAATCGGAATACATCATGTTTAAATCTTTGCAGTCTTGTATGTCTGCTTGCCATCTTTTTTTTTTAGATTAAGGATTAGAAATCCGGCCTCTATATCCACAAGTGGATATATACGGCCAAAGAGTACACCAGAGCGCTTGCTCAAAACCTCGCACCGAGGCAAAGAAAAAATAAGACAACGCAAACGAAGACTACGCTTCTAATAAGTTCTCCAACCAAGCCACAAAACTACCTACGCCTAACAACCCAAACCACCACAAGTGAAGCAGATCCCAAGACTTTCTAAGCGACGCCCCCAAGAAGGAAACAACGTCGATGCCGCTGTCGTCGCTCCTCCGAAGACCGAAGGAAGGTTTTCACCTGGAAGACAAAGACCAAGCAGGAAGAATATATAAGTTTTGGAAAAAAAAACTCCATCTCATTCATTTAATATCCTATGGCAACTTTACATAAGGCGGAATTATTTTTTTGGTTGATACTTATAGTTTGGAACTAGGACAAAGGGAGACCTTAAGAACCACTTTCTTATCTCCCATATCGCAAAGGGTCGAACAGTTAGAGGGTGTAAATTGTCATTGGTATAACTGAAACACTTAATAATAGATTTCACACCATGATATGCGTCCCATTACTAGATATATGGTCTAAATATATGCAGATATTTAGATGCAATATTTGTATGGAAAACAAAAATACTAGTGATGTGACTACACCTAACCCAAAATACTAATGATCTTTGTTTAGGCGTGGTTATATCATTTTTTGCTGGATAAATACCCTCCTTTTCATTTATGATTTTCTTATACCTTAGCAAAACTAGTAAAATGCACGAGCGACACGCACGTGTTTAAAATATGTATTTTTAAAAAAATATCAACTATCAAATTAAGATCTATTATTTAAAACATCTCAGAAATCATCTTGTGCTATTCAAAATGAGAAGGAAAAAAGTCACACATGCTTAGCTGAACATATAATCTATTTCAACTACTTGTTAAAAATTTTATTTTAACTACTAATTGGTATTGATGAACCAAATTTATCTCAGTGTTGTAAGCTTAACGAGAGATTGACAAAATGTAAGATATAGCAGCCAACATAATAGTGCTTTTAAACTAAAAATCAGTTTTCAGTAACACTATGATATGCACATTAAATAACATTAAAACGACATCAAATATTGTCTTGTGTTATGGTGTTGCAGTTTATATGTTTCATTAAATATGGTAATGAAATATTATTGACATTGATATTTTCATGAAAAAAATGGAAGATAATACTCACTTTACAATCTTTCTGCTCTTTAGCCTAGTTCTGATCCAGATAGTTTTTGCACGTATTTATTATCTGAAAATTATTAATTCATCATCAAAGCATATGTATTTATAAATGGCCATTTGGCCTGCCCAGCACATCACGACACGAGCATGAAATGGCTCGGGCACGACGGGACGAGCACGATGCGGCACGATGCACTTCGTGCTCGTACCGTGCCGGTACTACGTGCCAAGCTCGCGGCACAGCACGAGCACGATGCTCATTTTTCATGTCGTGCCGGCACAAAGCACGACGTCAGGCATGATGGGTTGTTTGTGTCGTGCCAGCTCGCAGCCTGGCAGCTCACTTGCACCTCATTCAAAAGGATATTTCACAAGCACATCAAATATAACATTTTCAAAGTAAAAAACTGACAATTCAAAAGCCAATCAAACTGAAAAGAATCACAAACATATGAAGTTCAAAAGACCAAATAATATGAGTTGTTCTTATTGTGCTACCAGCTCTAATTAAGTTCAGATACAAATTCTCAAAAGTATTACAACATCCATCAACTATCAATCAAGGTACAAGTTCTCAAATGCATCTTCAAGCTCAGAGTCTTCAATGTCAACGGATGTGACGAATCAAATGGCCAAGTACCACCGGTGGACAAACTGAGTACACCATGCCGCAAAGGCTTGCGGGTGGCTTGTATGCGTGTACCTTCTTGTCATTCTTCATCTCGAACACCTCATCGAACTCGTCCCATACTTTAGACCTCTTCCCATGGCACTTCCTCGTGCGGCGTGATCGACCGTAGGTGACTCGAGTCGGAGCTGTAGATGCATTATAGGAATGATCCATCTGCGGAAAAAGAAGAAGAGGGTGAAAACGCGAAGAAGAAGAAGACAGAGAAACAAAGGAGAGGGAGGAGAACAAGACAGAGGACAAGAGGAGGAAAGGACAGATCTTACCGGGCGATCGAGCGGAGGGTGACCGCAACGAGATCCGCCGGCGAAGTGCAGAGGAGGTGGGCCGCGTAGATCCGCCGTTCTGGGAGGACGGAAGAGGTGGCCGCCGACATAGATCTGGTCGTCGCGGGTTCGGAAGTGGTGGCCGACAAGGTGAATGGCGAGGAGGCATCGAGGCGAGGCGGGCGGAGGCGGAGGGCGTCTTGCAGCTGCTGCGAGGGGCAAATGGGGAGGGGGCTAGGGTTTTGGGGGCGGGCTTATATAGCCCTGCCGCACCGCCCGTTGGGTTGGGCTTGCTGCGTTGCGGGCCGTTGGGGAGGGTGGGGACAGAGGCCGGAGCGGGGGTAGTCGGGCCGGCTATGCCAAGTGCTCTACTGGGCCTCGTGCCAGCACATGGGTCGTGTCGTGCCGATTGTTTTCGTGTCATGTTGGGCCGACACTATGGGCTGAGGTTGCAGCCCAGCACAGCCTAACGTCGTGCTCGTGCTGTTGGGCCCATGCTCGTGTCGGGCAAAAAATTCGTGCTTTGGGCCGGCCCATGGGCCTTGTGCTTTTTGGCCATCAATAGATGTATTATATTAATATAAGAGGCATTGAGCAGTAAAAAATGTACACATTTGATTTTTTTCGCTCACACAATGAACGGTCGAGATCAAGGAAAGCCTAGGAGATTTTGTAAAAAAAACCTCAGGTTTCTCTAAATTCCCATCCACCGTCCGTCCAGGGTTGTGTTTGGTTGGGGGAGTAAAAAGTTTTACTCCACCTTTGACCACTAATTAGAGGTATTAAATAAAGTCGGTTTTCAAAACTACCTTCACAACTCCGGGCAAAAATCGTGAGACGGATCTAATGAGGTCTTTGACCGTATCATTAGACGATATTTACTATATCATTACTGTAGCATTAGATTAATTATGCTCATTAGATTCGTCGTGTAAAGTTGCGCTCATATGTGAAAATATTTTGCAAATAGAGTTCATTTCGTACTCCATGCATACAAGATTCCCTGGGGTGAATTTTTTCACTCCACAAGAGTATTTATTGAACTATCAAATACTTAAAGAAGGCATGTAAATAGATGTAGATCCAGTCATTGGGAACCCAACACATTTACAATAAATACATTTAAATATAAATATACTTTGGCTTGACATCATCTTTTCTTTTCTCGTGGTAAGGATTTGGGTGTGTGCGCCCTACTAAGAACTGTCTACACATCAGATTGCAGTTCCATGGTCCACATGGTCACATAATCATAGTATTTCACAATATCTCCAGATAGCAGATATAAACCAAATAAATTGCAGTACATCAATATTATTATTTTCTTGGCACAAATGTGGATTCATTTGTACAAATATTTATTTTGTGATCTTTCATTACTTTGCATGTTTTCATCCATGTTAACGTATTCACTTTATAGATATTTGAATGGGGCTTGCCCAATCAAGGTTCTCTTTGGTCAAGAGATTGCAGCTGGTGAGAACAACCTGCATTTGGTACTCCGGGCCGAGGCGCATGCATCCCAGTGCAGAGGAAGCAGATGAAGCAAGCAGGCTGGCAGCTGACGGTGAACCCTGCTTCCCAGTGCAAGGACGTCCATCCAACCAGTCAATTTCCTTGCTGAACTTTGAACGAAATTGAACATCTACACTCTATAAACCTTTAACCAAAGTTAAAGCTGGAACAAAGGGCCACAAACATACATAGGATTTTTGTTCAAATCACTCATAGTTTGAGATCTAAACATCCCCGAACTTTTGAGCAAAATACACGTTTCAGTACCACTTCAATGCAGCATCAAGGATTACGAACATTGGCAAGAATTGAAGCATTCATTACCACAGACATTGTTACAGGCGATGACTTGTCGATGTTTTTAGCGTGAATTCAATTGTCAACTCCTGCAAGGCTCGACCAAAATCTACAACTGGTGTATAGGACCACAAGTCATATATTAGATTCTTGGCTCAAGAATCAAACGTTTGCAAGAAAAATAAGTTTCAGCCCACCACCCGCCGGCGGTGATGCCGCCGACCACCATCTGCGCGGCACCTACCCCGCTCCAACCACCACAACCGCACCTATGACGGGCTGTCGACCAAGACCCAAGACGGTGCCTCATGGCGGTCGGCTTGGCGCCACGGTTCCACTGCGGCGTGGCACATGGGCGCAGAGGGCTAGCATGGGCCGCGCGACAGCCCGCCTACCCCGCCGCACCGTCGTGGTCGTGTGGGTGCGGTGGCTGGACCAAGCATGGGGCTCGGCATCGGCGGCGATTGAGCGTGGTAAAGAGGCGGCTTCTGGTGGACATGTAGCGGGACACGATAGATGGGGTGCACGAGTCTTTGAGGCGAGTTGTACCAAGTGTAAGTTTCCTAATCTTTACATATTCACATGTGGGTCCACAAGTGGGTACAATGCGTGGTATATGCACTAGAGGTGAGAAAAAGCCTTCTTTTGACGTAAACACTCCAAATCATGATTTTTTACCCCTTTTATACTATTTCACCCTATCCACTCCTAAAAACATATGATGGGTGGGTCTGGCATGAGGGGTACGGCGGACCCGAATTGGGTGAAAATTGTTTTCAATTGTTTTCGCTCCTTATAGTATAGATAAGCACTCCCACCGTTTCAAACCATAGGTCGTTTGACTTTTTTTAACCTCAAGTTTGACCGTTCATTTTATTAAAAAAATTGCGCAAACAAAGTCAAATTTAAGTTATTCTTGAAGAATTTTTATTAATAGAACAAGTCACAATAAAAATATAATATTTTACACAATTTTTTGAATAAGACGTGCGATCAAATTTGAGTTAAAAAAAGTCAAACAAATTATAAATTAAAATAGAGGGAGCACGACTTAGTCCAATATTGTTGGCTCCATACTTACTTGCAGCTTCAAAAGTTAGGTTGGCCCAAGCACTATCCGCAAAAATTAAAACCATCTATTTTCGAACAGTGAAAAAATATAGCAGTTTGCACGGTTCAAACTCTAGACCATCTAAAGTTCTCTAAATATATACTATGCACGTGTCTAAATTTGTCTTACCATCCTATTCGTATGATCGTATCCGACCTATCGGCATTTCGTTGTTTTGTTTTTCAAAACTGCGGTTCGTATTCGATTCCAGAATTTTTGAAACAAAAACAAATCCGATCCAGCCCCGTCGACTTCGTAATTTTGCAAGCCGTTTCCGCCGTGGACCCACGTCCTATATCAGCTCGCCAGCCAAAGTCCAGAAAGAGACCCCGATCTGTTCCCCAACCATCGCCCTCCGCTCCGGCCGCCGAACCCGCCCGCCCCCGATCCATTCAGGTAACTCCCGCGCCGAGATCCCTCCCTCCCTCTCTTTCCTCGTCCCCTATCTCCCCCCTCCTCCCGGATCCGTCGCCGCGGTGTCGAGATCCGGCCGGTGCGCACGCGATCGCCCGTCCCGTCCCGTCCCGGCGGATCGGTTCGTCGGTGCGATCCCGGAAACCCGAATCTCTCTCGGGCGTGCTACTGCGACGCGCGATCTTTGTAATGCGTCCAGTTCGTTGCCGGCTCCGCTGCCACGATTTGGATGGTGTCATGAAATTCCCCATTGGGCGTAATGTAGCGATATAGGTCTCCGCTCTTTTGTTTGATCTGAAAGTTGGGGAATTTTTTAATCCGATTCGGAATTGCTGTACTTCATCCAGGTGCTGAGAGATGGACGCGAGCAGGCGCCAGAGCGGGATTCAGCAGCTGCTGGCTGCGGAGCAGGAGGCTCAGCAGATCGTCAATGCCGCTAGGGCTGGTAATGCTTTCTTGTCTTACTGTTGAGCTAAGCCCATTGCAAGTCTAGCGTAGCAATCGTAGAGCAAGTTAGCTGAGCATGAGTTCTGAATAGGTTGACCAGAGGTCGAATTAGAGGATGATCTTTCTTCATCCACAATGTTCGTTTCCGATTTAAGTGTGCATGCATGTACCTTTTGCATTGTGATGAGGTGCGGTATAATCAGCATCTCCATCATGGCTTTACCTCGGACATTGTTGTCGGTTTTGCATCTGTTAGCATAATCTTGCACATATTTCGGCCTGTTAAGCCGTTTCATCTCACCCAATGTTTCATGCCAGTTTAGTCAACAAATATGCATTCAACAATCTTTGTGCAATTTAAACGTTGGAATTTCTTGTCTTTGTTCAATTAGCAAAACTACTCTGGGTATCTTGAATAGCTATGTACATGAAAAGCAAAAGGATTTATTTCCGCCCCATTTGTATTGGCTGCAATGTAAACTCAAATCTTTTCTGTACCCAACAGCTAAGTCGGCAAGGCTTAGGCAAGCTAAAGAGGAGGCTCAGAGGGAAATAGATGAATACCGTACGCAGATGGAGAACGAGTTTCAGAGGAAGGTTGCAGAGGTATGCACACATCCTGCTTCTTTTTGAAACATAGGATTAGAAGACTGAAGAGCTCACTTCTACCTTGTTGTTTACAGAGCAGCGGTGACTCTGGTGCAAATGTCAAGCGTCTCGAGCAAGAGACAGCAGCAAAGATTGAACAGCTCAACCAACAGGCTGCAAACATCTCCCCGGAAGTCATTCAGATGCTCCTGAGGCATGTCACAACCGTGAAGAACTGAGGGCTTCTGTGCCCAAAAATATGATCGCAAGCTTGTATCATCTGTCTATTTATTATTTTGTTGAGTCGTGGTGAGAAATAATGTGGCCTTTTGCAATTCCTTGTTCTTGACCACGGAATAAGCTGCTGCAGTAGAGCAGCAACCGTGCCTGGTACTATTGGAACGTGCCTATTGACTATTGTTTGGTATATTGGTAAATATTTTCTTCATGTTGCAATTTTGAACAAACTACCATTTTTGTTCACTCCCAATCTGTTGTCACTAGTTTACTACTATATTATATGAGATCTGCAAAAGATGCATGGAGTGCAACCCCTGTTAACACTGAAAGTGGTTTTGGAAAAGAAATGGAAAAGTGGATTTGTTCTCGTTGTAACATAGACAGCTTGTTCAGTCGGCTTGTGACAGCTGACTGATGTTGATTTGTTGTGAGAAAAAAGTATTGTTGGCTGACTGCTGGCTGAAAAGTGAAACAAACAAGGCACTGCTTCCAAAGTTGTAGTTTTGTTGTTCAACGAGCCAGGATTTGACATGGTTGCTGTTCTCAGACTGAACATACTCCTTCCATCCCAAAACGTAAGCCCAACTTCTCTAATTTTGGCAGTCATATATTATAGCACAAGACATATTTCAGGGTGAATTTAAATTAAATCACAGTCAGCTAAACATGGCAGTAACTCGAATCATGTGCTAAGGCCTAAGGGAAAGTGCAGGGCAGAGAGCACAACCAGGCCAGACTACTGTGCATATGCAGATTGCATGACAAGGGCGCCGAGCCTAAACATGCTGCCGGCAGCTCCACAGCATGTATGCCACGAACAAACAGCATGTATACCACGAACAACCCATTTTGGCATGTTCCACCATGGTGTTTGTGTAGCACACACTCCATGCCATGATGCCGTCCCATCAGAAACAAGTCCATTACCCAAAACCCATTCACTGAACCAAGCAAGGTGCAAGAATAAGTGAACAAGCTCACATGGCCTCCCATAGGCGCCATCAGAGATCAGGACCCATTTTCTCCTTCAGAGTTCAGACCATCTGGACAAAGTGGTGGTGATTATTGATGCATTGGATCTGAATTTCTGAACCTCAAGCCACATGAAAGATCAGATCCAACCATCAGACAACATTCATTTCAGTCTCAACGTCAGGTAGTGCTACCAGACTACTACCAGACTACTTTGGCACTTGATAGTTACACCAAAAAAGCTGTTCAATGCATAGATCCAGATATTGTTTCAGGCACCGCACTAGAATTCAGGAGTTGAGGCGTAATGTCAAACATATCAACTCAAATAGTGTTTCATTTACCATGGTTCAATTCAAATATCACAAACCATAAGTTACCCCACTCAACATAAATGTTCAGGTCAAATCGCACACCATGATTAATTTCTATGCCCAGATAGAGACAAGAAATCTAGATTATATACAGATACAGACAAGCAGTTCTGACAAGTATGCAGGACAGCATGTTCTTGGCTTCTTATCCCAGCCAACACGGGCCAATATACAAATTATATACAGATAGGCACTCCAGTTCCACCGAGCAGGCTCTGCAACTTGACCTCAAATTATGCAATTATGTTCCATGAAGATCTCAAATCACTCTCACTACAGAAAAAGGTGCAAACTCACAACTTGTGCTAAATCAACATAGTACAGATTATTTAACAAAAGCTCGGAACATAAGATCCTTACCTTAGTAGCAATCCTGGCTTATGATTCCCTGAGTCTCTGGGCTGATATTCACCGAGCACGATATGAGCCCCTGGATCAGCAGGAGTACACGCAGATCACACACACGAATATTAGTAAGTAGTAGATATAAAGGGAGATACTGCATTATGATACCAAACATAATATGGCCTGAGGGAAGAGCTTTTCATTAAGAAATATGCTAGATCATTTTGCTTAGGGGTACATTATGTATTACAATTTAACTTTTCATTAAAAAATGAGCAAACTTGAGATACTAGAATTAAATAGGATGAGCAACCCAATGTTCAGTTATAAGGTACACCCTCTGTCCCTTTATGACGGTCATTAGAAAATCGAGCCTGTGAGGGCATTCCAGTTCAGCGACAATGAAAGCGGACGGAGGGAGTACAGACTTCCAGCTAACGGAAGTTTTCATGGTACAAACTTCCAGACTCATGTACAACTTCAAAAGCTGTTTTGTTCTTCTGTTCTGCTTTTAAATGGTTTAAAACATGTACAACTCTGTTAAAAACCTTCTTCACTTGCTAGCACATCTCATTTTCAGAATAACCCATTTCAGGTAACTCAATTTTGCATCAGTTAGCTATCCTACCAAGGTATGATCATCACCATCAAATGTGACTTGAGAATTGAGATTTATGCTGACTTGCAAAATTACAAATTTTCAAAATTGAAACCACCATCTCATCTTCTAATCACCGCAATAGTGCTTGGCTCTAGCAAATCTGGAGGCACTCTTTCAGGGCAAAATAGTGCAGTACCTACATGGACAAGTACTTTTGCATTCTTCTAATCAAATGGTCTAACAAAATACATAATTAGCTATAGTCAGAAGAGCTACAACTGATTTCAATGATGAATCTACTAGTATCTGTCCATGCAACATACAGATACTTCACATGTATTGGTAAGCAAAGTTTCAAGTGTTGACAGTTGACAACATGCATTCTAGTTCTAGGGCAATATGCCAATATCCTTTTTGATTTGGAGGTAGTAGCTCAATCTTTGGCAACTCTTATTCATCCACCATGTTAGCCCTTTTGCGTTTATTCTTAACCATATTGAACTCACTCATGCACTTGTAGACTACTTAGTACTAATAATCCTGTAATGGTGCTTTAAGGTACTGTTAATTGCACCTAACAGTTGTGTGATTATATTTTTACATATATATTTATATTATAATTGAAAAAATTCACTCTTTGTAATGAGCCAGATTGTTAGACCAAACTTGCCCAAGGCCACATTCAAATAAACATAAAAATATACTCTGTAATCAACGCAGATACCTAAACTTCACGACTAAAAAAAATGTTGTTGATACAATGGAGGTGACAGACTAACATAGTCATGCAACTAATCTATAATCTTCTTATAAATGGCCTATAGAGTTTGTCGCGTCCATATCTGTCCTAATAAAGAAGTAAAGAACTAGTTTTCATGGTTCCCTAACACCATCCACTATATTTACAACCCAGCTCACAGATTCACATCTATCACAGGAACTACATGAACAACTCATTACTGGTCATACAAAAATTACAATATTCTCAGAAACATAGAATATAAGAAGGTTGAAAAAAGTCCAATTGTATTAACACGGAAATGACAAGTCAAAGAACTGTGACACTAAAGCAGATGCCAGTGAACCCTATTCCATATTCTCTTACCACCAATTATGGTAGTGCTGTCCAAAGAAATGCTAGAACACCCAATGGAATAAAACAACTAGTAACAACTAGTTTCCAACTGTGCCCCTCCTCCCACACCCAAGCTATCACTGCTATACACTTTGGACAAAGTAACCATACTACTAATCTTTCCAATTCTTTTAAGTCCAAATTCATTCAAATTCAGAACCAATATAGTCACTGACCAAAGCTAGAGAATATGAAAAAAGTAATATCACTACGAACATCTCAAGGCATGTAATCCTTATGATCAGGCATATCTCCTTCAGCAGTTCAGAACCCGCAATCCATGGTAAGAGCTGAATTTCTAAGTCCAGAACTGTTGAATGCAAATCCTTAGATATTGAAGGATAGTACTTACACAGACCCAAAAACTAAATCTATAACATGTCAAATCGTTGCAGGTTATGTAACCCAATTCAAAGACCCAGTTTTGCAAGCAGTATCAACTACAAACATCAATCGCGACTCCTGAGCAAACTATATGTAATGGGATCATAAAATTGATAAAAAAGAATACATTTCGAGAACAAGCAATTACCTTCACAGGGATGTGGAAACGGAACACCCTGATTGAGCCGACCACCTCCGTGACGATGTCCAGCGGCACTGACCCAGTGGCCAGGTCCCCGATGAGGTCGACCACGTCATCCAGCACCCTCCCGGCGTCCACCCACACCTCGGCGTCCGCATACACCTCGTCCCTGGCGGCGAGCTCGCCAGACCCCGGCCACGCCTTGGCGGACCCGAGCAGGTGGCCGCGGTAGGAGACGGCGGCGGAAACCGCGCGGTAGTTGAGCGGGAGGAGGAAGCCGGGGTTGAGGACGCGGAGCCGCAGGGCGAGGCCGAGGTCGAGGACGGGCAGGTCCACGCGGAATCGGTCGACGCGGAGGCCGCCGACGCGGGCGGCGGGGGGCGACGGGTAGAGGAGGCGCCGCCGGCGAGGAGCGCGAGGGCGAGGAGGAGCGGAGGGTCCGGGTGCAGAAGCGGCGGAGGCAGGGGCGGCGCGGGCGCAGGCGGCGGAGGCGGACGAGCACCGGGGAGCAGGGGGGCGGCACGAAGACGAGGGTCGGGGGCGGCGGCGGCGGAGGGGCGGCCGCGGGATGCGCGTAGGCGGCGGCAGGGTAGGCGTAGTAGGGCTGCTGTGGGGGCTGCGGCGGCGCGAGGAGGGGCTGGCCTAGGTAAGCGTTAGGCTTCTCGCCGTCGCCGGCGCCGGTCGCCGCCGCGGATGCCATCGCGGACGCGGTTGCGGCCTTGCGGGGGGATCTGATTGGGGGGGCTAGCGGTGCGGCGGTGTAGCGTGGCAGCGGTGGGGACTTAGGCCTCGGCGTCCAATAGGGAGCGGCCACGTCGGTGGTTCAGGAGTCTGGGGAAGGAATTCTTGCGTGGGCCAGGCCGACTTGTTGAGAATATAGGCCCTATTGGGCGCAGACCCTAGAGAAATTTCTACAATTGACACCTGCTCAGCCCACTAATAGGGTTGCTCATACAGGCCCGTTTAGTTCATGACGAAACTTTTGGGTCACTTCGAGTCATTGGAGTTTTCGACTGACGAGGCGCCGATGGTGACTGAGAATCTCGGATCTGCCGGTGCTCGGTCCTTGAGGAGGTGCTCATAGGGGTAGGGTTTGCGTCACGTGTGTTCATAGGGGTGAGTGTCGTGCGTGTTATGAGCGTGATGTTGTCTTGTGTAATCTCAAAAAAAGGAGTATTAAGCGTAGATTATTTACAAAAATAATTACATGAATGGAATGGAAGTGCAGGCAGATCAATTAAGTCTAATTAATCCGTCATTAGAGATTGTTCTTGTACGACATTGTCTAATCATGACATAATTAGGCTCGTTAGATTCGTCTCGAAAATTAAGGTAGGGATCGTGGAATGGGTTTTGTCATTAATCTACATTTAATACTCCAAATTAGTGGAAAAAAGATTGATGTGACAGGTTGTTAGTGAAAATTCTGGGAACTAAACCGGCCCCAACAGCTCATGCAAAGGATAGGCAAACCAAAAATATCTCTCCTCTTGCTACTATTCGCGATGCAATGGCCTCCAACAGAGAAGGCAAAGCAGCAGCCATTTTTAGCTTTAAGGAGAGAGGTGAGCTAAAATTGACTCTCCTCTCTCCTCCGAATGCATTCGGGCGCATGGCTGGTCGAGCGACACGTGGCAGAGAGAAGTGTGGAAGCAGGCGGCGGCGCACGGTTGTGAGGGCCGGGCAGGCTCGCGCCCGGCCGCATGACGGAGCTCGCCCGGATTTGAGCTCTCTTCCCCTTCCCCTTCCTGGAGCTCGTCCATGGCGCGGCGTTGAGCACGACACAGCGCGGCAGCAAAGGAGGAGGAGGTGGTGGATGGGGGCTGGCCGCCAGATTTGAGCTCTGCACCAATTTGAGCTCTCTTCTCCTTCCCCTTCCTCGAGCTCGTCCATGGCGAGCAGCGGCGCGGGCGCGACCTGGAGCGTGGCGGGAAGGGGCGACCTTGAGCGCGGCGGCAAAGGGCGAGAGGAGGAGGTGGTGGATGGGGCTGGCCCGAGCGCCGGTGGCAGGGGGCAAGCGCGGACAGACGGCGGCGGCGGCGACTTGCGGCGCGTGGGATTGTCTGCCTAGTGAGATGCAATGTCTGTTGGAGATACCAACGAAAGCATAGCGTGTTAGCTGTCACGTGAGGCATTCATCCATTTGCCTCTCCAAAATGCCTAGCATTGTTGGAGTCAGCCTGAGTATGTGTGCGAAACAGGTTTGAAGAGAGCATGGTGTGAAGGAGTGGCATGTACCTCCACATGCTCTTATAGACCTGTTAGCTAGTGATTGTAATCAAACCTGGTATAATCAATGAAGCTCATGTTCCATAATAATAATAATAATAATAATAATAATAAGCGCGATGCAACTGCGATAAGCGGCGGCGACTCTCAACAGCAATGGGGCCATCGACTCCTCCTCTTCCCGCGCAGGTAGAGGTGGTAAAGGAGCGTTCTAATTTAGGGAGTGTTTGTATTTCAAGTGTTAAAGAAAAGTGTCTAAAGTTTAGATAGTTTAGGGTCTAAAAAATCAAATGCTCCTATCTAAAATGTGTCTAAACTCTTTGACAACCTCTAGCACCCAAAGAAGTGCTAAAATTGTCTAAGCCTCACTCTTTTCTTCTCTATGTCCTCATTTATTACCTCTATACCCTATCCGAACCCTAGAAGAGAAGCATAATTTGGTCACTGAGCAGAGCATTCAATGTAGTGTAGACAATTTTAGATAGAGGATCCAAAGAGAGGGTGTCTAGTAGTTTTAGACCATTTTAGACACTCTATTCTTTATACACCTCAATCTAAAGTTTTAAACAGGCACTTAGTGTAGCAAATTTAAGGATCCGATTTTATAAAGGTCAAGCCATAATCTTATAAACTTAGCTAAAAAGAAGTAGATCTTAGTTGGATTGTGAAGAATGAGTTAAGATCATGATCCATTACCACTCCTACCGCCGGGTGAGGTGACAAAGTTCGGTGTTGTTAGTTCCTTTGGATTCAAAGAAAGCCCATCCTTGTGCAATGACAAAATAAGGTGCCTACATTGGTCCATCTTCAGACTTTTATCCTTTTAGTTATACTAGTTTACACAATGTTGTCTTCTTTTAGAGCATCTCCAAGAGACTAGTAATAATTCTAATTAAATTTAGAGATTAAGAGACTAGCTAAAAAATGAAAGACTTGCTAAATTCAGAGGTAAACCAACATACTCTTTAAACTGAACTCTCCATCCAGTGAGCTCTACATGTCATGCTTCTTATCTTCTTTCCTTCTCCGTCACCTCTTCTTTCCCTGACGCCACCTATACCTCTCGCTGCCCCTCCTCTACCTCCCCACGGCACGAGCGGTCGGTGATGCACCTCCTATGCACGCGAGCTCATGTCCTCCTCAGCGGCTCAACGACATCCTCCTCCACCTCCTGTCACGCCTCCTCCTACTCCATGCGATGCACTTGCCTGCGGCGCGAGCTTGCGTCCTCCTCCACCTCTCGTCGTGCCTCCTCTACCTCCCTACGAAGTGACTATTTCCTCTCGGTACGAGACCTCACTGGTCTCGATGAGGTGCTCGAAGGCGCAATTTATGTCGCGGTCCATGATCTCCTAGAGGGCGATGGTTCGCAGCGGGTGGCGCCGACCCGATTCATTGTCGTCGGTGAGTTTCAGCTCAATTCCTCAGTTGGAGCTTTTATGCGACATTGCACATTTGTTGTTCCGCTTACCCACTGCTCTCGCTCGCTGTGCTAGCCCTCCTCAGATCCATCAATCCTGGGGCAAATTGGGAGAATGTTGGAGCGGATGCCGCTACATGTACACGAGGATGCAATAGCCTGTACATGGAGAAGCCAAGACATGTGATCTATGCAGCAACGCGGTTGGGATGGCACGAGAATGACTGCATGATGGCGGTGGAGGTGGTGGGAGGGTGATGGAGGAAGGGCGCAGAGCGCGCGGGAGATGGGATGGTGAGGCAGATCAGTTCAACAAAATTACTGAGTGGAGGGGTGCGATGGTGAGTAGGTTTGCGATGGATGAAGATGGCGACTCTATTGGTTTGCGTTTTCATGGAATTTTCTTTCTTTTTATCGATCCAAAACTATTTACACACGTTGCTGGAGTAGGTAGCTAAATCTATTTAGTCAGGTAAAAATAAAAAAACAGTGAAACATTCCATCCAACGTAGTCTTCATATGATTCTCCAATCTATCTTGCTTGATATTTCCATCTCCCTCTAGCCATCTTTCACGAGCCTTTCCACTCATCATCCGCGGCATACATCCCATCCTCCCATCTTGAGAACATATTTGGTGGAAACCATAACCTTCGTGAAAATTCGTGCAAACCACGACAAAAAAAGTCGTCTAAATTCAAAAAAAATCACACATGTAGATAATATGATGATACATGCACAACCTTGTCAAATATCTTGTCCAAACTCGACTTCATTTGATTTTTTTTGGTGAATTTAGATGACTTTTTTGCCTTTATTCGCATGGGTTTTCACGAAGGTTGTAGTTTTCCCTATATAGGTCCCCCCAATCTTATTTTGCTTCCTTATTTTTTATAAATCCGGTAAAAATACTTAGGAGTATAAAAAACCATGACATTTTTTGTTGGCAAAGATTGCAGCAAGAGCAACCCATTATATGGATTTGGCAAGAAATCTATCAAATATTTGAAATAAAATTTCTCCAAAAAGACTATATTTTGGAATTTAGCTAAGTTGTTTGCCCTCGAGATCGCTTCAATAAATCTTGGAAAAATCAACTAAATTCATGGCTCAATGGAAACTAATTAATTTAATTTATCATGCCCATTTTTACCATAGGTGTTAATGTGTTATGGAGAAATTTGAAGTTCCTTCACAAACTACCTCGGAGGAGTTCGCAACGACGGTATACCGAAGTCGGATTTCGTCACTTTTTTTTGGACAACAAGCTTTTATTAATTAGCAGCACGAGGTTGCAAGAACCCTTGAAGAATCAAGGGGTATAGAGGACAGTGCAGCCATGAGAGGGCACTGTTGATAAAGGTGCTCATAAGAGCAAGAGGGTACATAATTGAGATACTGCAGATCAGGAGAAGAGAAAGCTAAACGAGCTAGAGACAAATAAATAAGGTGAGAGAGCCCTGTCTGAGACCTCTCTGAGGGTGAAAGTATGTAGTGGGCTCATCATTGACTAAAATAGGTAGAGAAGAAGTAGATATGCATGTTTGAATAAGGTTAACAAAATGATCAGTGAAACCAATTCTGTGTAAAGCTGAGGTAATGAAGGACCATTTAATTCTGTCGAAAGCTTTTAGCCAAATCAATTTTTTAAAGAAAGGCTTGATCCTTCCAAGATTTAAGGTTGAAGGAGTGAATGATTTCCTGAGTGATGATGACATTGGAGGAGATATGCCTTCCTGCAACAAAAGCAGCTTGAGAATAACAAATGAAATCAGTGAGATGATCCTTAATTCTATTGGCTACTGATTTAGAAACTATTTTGTAAATGACATTACATAAACCAATAGGTCTGTAGTCCTTAGGGGTTAAAGGCTGAGTCTTTTTAGGAATAAGAGTAATGAAAGTTTTGTTGATGTCATTAGGAAAGGTAGCAGTAGTATAAAAGTTGTCTACCAGGGAAAAGACATCATTCTTGACTAAATTCCAAGAAGATTTGTAAAAAGCTGCATTGAGCCCATCAGGACCTGGAGTTGCATTACTCCTCATGGTTTTGACAATATCATGTACTCCCTCTATCCCATAAAAAAGTGCAATTCTAGTTTTTCTAGGACAGATTAGTGGTGACGCAAAAAGACTCTAGTACCCCTATTTTTTAGCCACATACAGTAAGTTTTGGCATGCAGATCAGATCTGATTACTCAATTAGGCAGGTAATTAGATCTATTTTCTAGAATTGCATTCTTTGTGGGATTTTTTTCAAATGCTAGAGTTGCATTCTTCACGGGACGGAGGGAGTAATTCTTTAAGAGAGGGGTGAGAGTTGGTAAACCTGAATCTTGCCCTTCTTGTATGTTCCTCTGTTTCATGTGTACTCGAAGAGGGTAAAGAGGAGGCAGAAGAGTTAGTCTGGTTAGGAAGGGGATGGGGAGGAATGGAAGTATGATGTGGATGGTTAAAGGTTTGGGAAACAGAAAGGACAGGGGGGTTGTGAGGGGTCGAAGGTGAGGAAAAAAGTGCTGGGTGAGTGAGGAAGTAAAGATATTGGAGAAATAGGTCAGAAGAGTATCTGCTAGCTGTGGTGGTGTGGTGGAGAAAGAAACATTCGGGTTTTGGAGGGAGGAGATCTTGTTTTTCCTATTCCTTTTAACAATGGCTTTGTAAAAAACTCAGTGTTCCTATCACCCTTGACCGCCCAGGTTTTTTTTGTACGTTGGATGTGGTAAATTTCCTCTTGAGCTAGGAGGGATTGGTGTTTGTCATGAAACTGGTTTTGGAGAGTGTGGTTCTGAAGGGAGGGCTGAAGATTTTGTTGGTCTAGGATTTGTTTTTCGATCTGAGCAAGAAGGTCAGAGTTCTTGGGTTTCTTACGACGCCATTTTCTAAGATCTGCAGCCAAAAATCTGGTTTTTTGTGAGAAATCACGAGTAGAAGAACATGACCAACTATTGTAAGCAATCTCATGATATTCCTGATCAGACAACCACCAGTTTTCAAAATGAAAAGGTTTGTGAACACGTTGCTGTTTGGAATGTAAAACAGCCAGGATGGGCGCATGATCGTTATGCATCATCGGAAGGTGGTAGACAGTAGTGGAGGGGAACGTCATACACCATTCTGCATTGGCCAAACATCGATCAAGCCTTTCATATGTAGGAACAGAAGAAAAATGCTTATTAGTCCAGGTATAAGCAGGGCCATTGTATCCCATATCAAAGAAACCACAACGCTTGACATAAGTACAAAAAGCATCGATATGACGGTGATTAGTAGAACTAGGACCTAATTTTTCATGAGCAAGCATAAGTTCATTAAGATCTCCCATACAGAACATAGGAACATCAGAGTTCATAGACACAAAGCTTAACACTTTATCCCAGATTACAGAAGTGGAGCGGTGATTGGGATCACCGTAGACACAAACTAGACCGAACAACTGGTTGCTAGAGTTAATTTTACAAATAGCAAAGATGTAGTTCTGACTATGGTCAACGACTGAGATGTCAACCTCGTCAGTCCACATCAGCCAGAGGCCTCCTGATTGCCCATGAGAAGGAACAACATAAGTATCCTGAAGCCCAAAATTATTCTTAAGAGAGACTTTAGAAATAGAAGAGTTACGAGTTTCCGAAATAAAACAAACCTGAGCCTTAGTGGAGTTGAGCAGGTGGGAAAGGTGGCGCATAGTGGAACTACGAGGCTCGCGAAACCTCTGCAGGTTCGGGATGAAGGACCGATTAGGCAACCAGAGAGGGGGGAGTGAATGGGAGCCGATAAAAATTCCTCCCGAAGGATGAACTCGGCCTATGCCCCAGATTCACAACCAAGGATTCCCACACGAGTTTGCCAAGGTCGCGTAGTCACAACGGACCTACCAACCCTAGGAACAAACCCCAACTCAAAGCAACACGGAAGCGCAACTCAAGAAGCAAGAAACGCGGACGGGTCCGCAGCGGGCTGTGCGGCGGCATGCCGATCACGGGCGTGACGGGTCCGCGGACTACGCGACGGTCCGCAAAAGCTACCCAAACAACTAGTACTGCACCTCGAATAACGGACGGTCCGTACCCTACCCGCGGACGGTCCGTCCCGCACGGACAGTCCGGCAACCCCGGGAGGACAGTCCGGCAAACACCTTGAAACCAAAACCTATTGACTCGACGGATCGAACCAAAGCAACGCAAGAACTCGCAAAGAACTCGACGAACAGGCGGCTGACGAGCTCCTCGCAGACGGTCGCCAGCATGAGCAGCGGAGAGCACGAAAACGCGAAGTCAACCCCTCCTATCCATCCATGGATCTCCCAAACGGCTTAAGCTCTTGAGACAAGATTTGGGGAGGTGAAGCCCCTAGGAGATGCTATACCCCAAAACTCGTGACCTCAAATGAACTAAATCGCCGGGAATCGAATCGCAACCAAGCTCTACCAAAAAGCTAGGGTTCCAACCAAAATCCTTCAATCAGAGGCCAAATTCGGAGTTTGAGGTATCAAGATCAAGCACAAAGATGCACAAGACATCTATCCATGATTCCCACAAGCAAATCCGAACCCAAACACCTCAGAATCGAAGGAACAAAGCGCGCAAAAAAAATCCAACGAAAATAGCTCGAAAAAGACACGAAAATCACACAAGCTACAAGAAGGAAATCAACGCAACCATGAAAGCTTCCATACACTCGGAGATCAGATTCTCTACAAAACCGTGAAGAAAATCTAAACCTATGGAGCAGAGAAATGAGAAGCAGTCCGGAAGGATAGTTTGCCCAGAAACCCTAGAGCTAATATATATGAGTTCCTCCGGGTTGGGCAAATGACCAAGCTACCCCTAGAACTTAAACTAAGATACAATCCCCTCAGGGGTAATATGGTCAAGTAGCATTCCTCTTCATCGCACGGCCACACCTTTGCAGCGATCGCGTCCTCCCGACGAAGCCTGCGATCCCGCCACGTGTCTGCCGGCATCGAAGCTTCTCGGCGCCGGATCCGCTCTCTCATGGCCGAGCCTCCGGTCTTGGTTTTGTGGCTCAACCAAGTAACCCGGCAGTTTTGGGTGGCCAAAACCCAGCGTCTTGACTCGGTCGTGAGCCGCTACCCTACACCGGCTCCGGCGGCGACGACCTTGCTTTTCTTGCCACCATGCGATCCGCACTTGACCCGTTCGCCACGTCCATCGAGCCGAGCCTACTTGTCTCTCCACTCCTCGGAGGCCCCGCAAGTCTAAGACCTTTCGCGCCCGCTCTTCACCTGCACCAACACGAGTCAAGCCGCAACCTGCACCTGCAATACTCGGCCAAGAGTCGATCCACACACGTTGTCAATCACTCATCACACGGGAGCGACCATCCACCGGTCCTCGGACGCTCCGCCCTCAATCTCCCCTTGATGAGTGCATTGACAACACACACATAGTAACCAATTCAGAGAAAGAAGAAAAAGAAAAGAAACGAATGAAAAACTCAAACAAGTGATCAAAAGCCAAACAAAAGCCAAAACGAGATAACTTGAGAGAGAAAAATCTCGGTCCCCTAAGACAAGGGCAACGGCTCGACACAACCGAGATAAAATGCTCCAAAATTGCCGACTCCTCAAGGTGAGGCAAAAAGGGCTCGACACCATCGGCAAAAGAGCACAACTAAAATCGGTGCAAAAGAGCTCCAAAGCACATGAATGCAAGCTCCCCCTGAACAAATGCATTTCACCCAATTTTTCTCCCACTTGATGCAAAACTCCCCCTGGATGCAAGAACTTCCTCCCCAAAACAAGAATTGGGTACTATCTCTCCCCTTGTTGGTAATGCATGAATCAAGTCTACAAATGCAAGCATGTGCTTCTCAAATAGACAAAGAGCACTACAACATGCTAAAAATGAGACATAGACAAGCAAGATAGCCACAAATTTAGTACAAGCATCGCCAACAAGATAGATAGGGACATGTAAGCATGTGACATAGCCATGATCAAAATGAACCGTTTTCCATAAAATTTCCCTCTCATGAGCATAGGACCTAAACATGGTCAAAATGAGCACAAACAACATATAACTCACAAACTTCATGCAAGGTCACAAATTCTCATCACAAGATCATCACAAACACCTACAAACTATCTCATGTCATGTCAAAGCCACCGAGCCATGTGTCCACTTCTAAATATGAGACTTCTCATTGGTGAACATCATGCAACGGTTTAGCACCCAAGATAAGGAATTGAAAGCATAAATGACATGGAAGCACATTTTTCAAGCACAAGCATTTCATATATCAATTTCATGATTTATAAATTAAGCATGGTACATGAAGTGCCTTTGCGGCAAAAAGAAGCTTAGGCTTCTCCACAAGGTAGCATGTAGGCTAAACATTCATGATGATAAATGGGTCTTTGACCCCAAATGAAAAGAACATGGTTCCAAGCACAAATTAAGCAAGAAATAGCCATAAGTGCACAATTTGAACATGAGAGGCATTCTACTCACAAGAGAGGTTCATATATAGCATTTTTACAAAAGTAAGCCAGCCACAAGCATATACATCCCAAAGCTACCAAGAGCATCGCTATACGTCACATGAGCATCACTAGCAAAGTCATAATCTCATATCCAGCATATCATGGTGATCAAAGTATATAGGAGAAGCACATTCCTAAAACATATGATACACATGCAGTCTATGATACAAAGATGCAAGCATGATATGATACATAAATGAAAATGCAACATGAGTATGTACATCAGACCCCCAACCGAAGCTCAAAAAGGAAAAACCACCCCAAGCTCCCCTCGCAAACGAGCAAATGTAGCTTGGTCCAAAGGCTTTGTTAGGATATCGGCGAGCTGCTTTTCGGTTGGCACATGAATGAGGTCTATGTTTCACTTCTCAACATTGTCTCTCAGGAAGTGGTACCTCACTTCTATATGTTTGGTTTTGGAGTGAAGCACGGGGTTTTTGGCAACACTAATGGCACTCGTGCTATCACACATGAGAGGTACATGGGAACACTCCTCACCAAAGTCACTCGTGTATGTGATCCAAAGCGGTGTGAGCAACAACTAGCAGCAACATACTCGGCCACGTGGTAGAGGGCTACACTAGATTGTTTGCGAGAAGACCAAGAAACAAGCGAAGAACCCAGGCGGCATGCGTCCCTCAAGTCGACTTCCCTATCGACTTGACACCCGCATAAGTCGGCATCAAAACCCAAGAAGCGAGAAGAGGGCCGAGTACCAAAGACCGAGCTCGGAGTGTATCGAAGATACACGAAGATCCGCTTGATGGCTGCCGATGTGAAGTCCTCGGCGACGCACGAAACAGCGCCACGAGACACAGAAACGATGTCCGGCCTCGTGCCGTCAAGTACAAGAGGAGCCTATCATGCTCGGTACTCTTCGGTCCACGGGCTCTCTGTCCTCGTCCGCATCCAGGTAGCGTAGTCGTACTCGCCGGTGTCGACAGGGGCTTTGAGTTGTCCATCTTGAACTTCTTGAGGATGTCTTTCGTGTACTTGGCTTGATGCACAAAGCTCCCTCCTTCACCGCTTGATCCGAAGCCCGAGAAAGAACTGTAATTCTCCCATCATAGACATCTCGAATTCTTTGCTCATGTCCTCGCAAACCTCGCAACAAAGAGTGAGACGAGCCGCCAAAGATAATATCATCCACGTACACCGAACAATTAGGATATCATCGCTCGCTCGAGGAGAAAAGAGTCTTATCAACCTTGCCTATCTCAAACCCCTTGCTGAACAAGAACCCCTCAAACGGCCATACCAAGCACGGGAGCTTGTTTCCATATACAACGCCTTCCTCCCTATACACCGGTGAGGAAACTCGACTCTCAAAGCCCGGTGGTTGCTTCACATAAATCTCTTCTTCTAAAAACCCATTCAAGAAGGCACTCTTCACATCCATTTGGTACAATTTGAACCCTTTAGCCACGGAAAAGGCTAGAAGAATTCTAATCGCCTCCAAATGGGCTACAGGAGCAAATGTCTCCTCATAGTCTATCCCCTCCTTCTGACTATAGCCCTGAGCAACCAACCTCGATTTATTTCTCACCACATCACCATTCTCACCCTCTTTGTTCTTCCAAACCCATTTTGTCCCGATAGGTTTGCAATGTGGTGGTGGCTCTACCAACTCCCAAACTTGGTTTCTCTCAAAGTTCTCTAACTCCTTATGCATTGCGTTCACCCAATTAGGATCAGAGAGGGCGTGTCCAATGTCTTTCGGCTCAAAGGTAGCAACAAAAGCCGAATGAGCAAAGTGAGAAGCATTCCTGGACCTTGACCGTGTCGTACGTTCATTGATGTCGCCGATGATTCTTGAGGGAGGATGATCAACTTGAACGTGCCTCGGTGCCTCTCGCCTGGAGACAACCTCCCCCTTAGCAGCTGCTTCCACTTGATCTTGCTGGATCATAGTCGGTGTCGGGGATGGGCCATCCTGCACCGTAGTCGTCATAGTGGAAGTAGAGGGTACATGCTCAGCTGGAGCTACACCATCATCACCATCATCCTCTCCAACATCATCCTCCTCGTCCTCAAAGATCTTCTTGCCAATCTCTTCGTCACTGCACACTCAAAAAGCAGAATGTGCTGCATGGCTGGGTCTCGTCGAAGGTAACCTCGCAAATTTCCATGACTAGGTTAGTATCAAGTTTGAGTACACAGAATGCTCTAGAATGACTCGCATAACCCAAAAAGATCCCATCAGAAGACCTCGACTCAAACTTATCAAGCCTACCCTTCTTGAGAATAAAGCACCGACAACCAAAAGCCCTGAAATGGCTCACTCTAGGTGCTCGTCCGTGCATGAGCTCATAGCACGTCTTGTTCAAGAAGGCAGAAGAAAAATCCGATTCCCAACATGGCACGCGGTATTCACCGCCTCATTAATATCTCCTCGGGTTCTATGCTCGTCGAGCATCGTCCGAAACCATCTCACAAAGGGAACGATTTTTCCTCTCAACCACACCATTCTGACAAGCCACATAGGGAGAAGAGAATTGATGTTCGAGACCCAAATCACAAAAGGTTTCAAACGAGAGTTTTTAAATTGAGTGCCATTGTCGCTACGGATAGCTCGAATAGCATCTCCATTCCTCTCATTCTTCAACCTCAAGATTAGATCCGCACAAAACCAAACGTCTCCCCTTGTCGACCAAAAGAAGACCCAAGCATAGCGAGAATAGTCGATCCACTATCACTGGACATACCATTTCCCACCGCCAAGCACACACGAGTTGGACCGACCAAGTCCATATGGAACAGCTCGCATGGCCTCTCTATCATAACGGATGTCAGAGGCGGGTGAGAGGTGGCGACCATCTTACCATGCCTACACGGAGCACATACCAAGTCCTTTTGGTATTTCAACTTAGGCAATCCTCGGACCAAACCTAGCCCACTCAAGCGTGACAACAAGTCAAAACTCAAGTGACCTAGTCTCCTATGCCATTTCCAAAGCTCACAAAACACCGAACCAAACAAGAAGAAGAGCCGACACACTGAGAAAAATCAACTCTGAAAATTTGACCCTCGAGGATGATCGTGCACACAAGATCACCTCGAGAATCCAAAACACGAGAAGCGCCCGTTTTGAAACGGACCTCAAAACCCTCATCAAGAAGTTGGGACACCGAAAGAAGATTGAACCCCAAAGACTTGACAAGAGCAACACGCCTAAGAGTCAGACTCACTCACCTTCACCGTGCCCAGAAAGCACTCTACCTTTCCCATTGTCCCCAAAAGTGATGTACTCTTTGGTCATCACCGGGTGAGGCCGAGAACCACCTTGATCTCCGGTCATGTGTCGAGAGCAACCGAGTCGATCAACCAAAAGCCCTCCAAGCCTCCCACCTCATCCTCGGAGTCGGAGTCAGAGTCATCCTTGTTGCTCTTCTTTCTTGCGGAGCTACATGCCATGCCGCAAAAAGCCTTGGGCGGCGTGAAGCAGGCCGTTGATGTTCTTGCTTGACCGCTTGCCCTTGTGCGTTCTCATCTTCATTACTTGAGCTCGATGAAGAGAGCAGGAGCTTGAGTCGATGTCGCTCGCTCCGCCACCATCGTCGCTCCTTCTTCTTGACCGCCACTCCTCCTTGGCCTCGCTCGGACTTGTTCTTGCCCTTGTGGTCATCCCTCGGCGGTGCTTGTGGTCGGTCCTGACGGTGCTTGTGCTCGGGCTTGACCTCCATGGCTTCCAGGACTCGATAAAGTGCTTGTGCTTCCCTGCCGTAGCACATGCAGCTCCTCAAGCGTTCTTCGGTTCGTGTACATGCGCTCGAACCGCCCGCTTTCGCTAGCGCGAGATCTTCCTCGCCTAACACGTCGAACTCCTCATCGGCATGGACACAAGATAAGACAAAGAACTCTCAAAGACATGTTAGCATTAGTCCTTGGTCCGAAACATGAGCCGGACTATAAGGGTCGATCGGGTTCTCGATCCTTGCTCGCACCCCACGGTCCACCTCGGACGACTTGAGCTTGGAGAACAGCTCGTCCACCGTGAGGGTCTCATACTTCTCGACTCGAGAATGGCCTCGACCTTCTCACTCCACACGGACGATCCGAGTGCGGGAGCTTCACACCTGTCATGATCATCGTCACGGAGCACGACCACATTAGCCCTCATGTTGTTCACAATCACGTGACCGTGGAACATCATGCCGTCAATGGACTCAGGGAGATGAGTGAAGTTCTCGTACTCTCTCCGGTAGGTCGCGAACAACCAAGCCTGAACCTGAGCATTTCCAGCATGAGCATTCTTCAACTGCTCCCAAATCCTACAAGCCAAGTCCTCTGTCTGAACCTGATCGAATTTGGATTGACACAGAGCACGAAACAAGTAGTCGACCGCCTTGTTGTTGGCGTCGAACATATCCCTCGATCCTGGAGCTAGGAAGTTAATCGGATGAACATAAGCTGTGTTCACCGTAACATCCCAAAGGATCTGACCCTTGCCGCGGAGGAAAGCGACCATCCGCCTCACATCCGGTAGTTCTTACCATCAAAGTGTGGAGGACCCGAACCCCATTCCTGGTACGCTATCTTTAGATCTTAGACTAGTTAGAATCACGAAGATCCGTAACTGGCTCTGATACCAATTGAAGGACCGATTAGGCGACCAGAGACGCGGGGAGTGAATGGGAGCCGATAAAAATTCTTCCCGAAGGATGAACTCGGCCTATGCCCCAGATTCACAACCAAGGATTCCCACACGAGTTTGCCAAGGTCGCATAGTCACAACGGACTTACCAACCCTAGGAACAAACCCCAACTCAAAGCAAGATGGAAGCGCAACTCAAGAAGCAAGAAACTTAGGCAATCTGCGGTGCACACTGGCGAATCGCGCGCGTGATCGCGGACGGGCAGCGGACGGTCCGCGGACCAGCGGGGACGGTCCGCAAAAGCTACCCGAACAACCAGTACTGCACCTTGAATAACGGACGGTCCGTACCCTACCCGCGGACGGTCCGTCCCGCGCGGACAGTCCGGCAACCCCGGGCGGACAGTCCGGCAAACACCTTGCAACCAAAACCAATTGACTCGACGGATCGAACCAAAGCAACGCAAGAACTCGCGAAGAACTCGACGAACAAATGACGAGCTCCTTGACGGTCAGACGGTCCAGCGCGACGGTCCGCCAGCGGTGCGGACAGGAGCACGAAACGCAGCGAAGTCAACCCTCCTATCCATCCATGGATCTCCCAAACGGCTTAAGCTCTTGAGACAAGATTTGGGGGAGGTGTGAAGCGTCCCTAGGAGATGCTATACCCCAAAACTCGTGACCTCAAACGAACTAAATCGCTGGGAATCGAATCGCAATCGAGCTCTACCAAAAAGCTGGGGTTCCAACCGAAATCCTTCAATCGGAGGCCAAATTCGGAGTTTGAGGGATCAAGATCAAGCACAAAGATGCACAAGACATCTATCCATGATTCCCACAAGCAAATCCGGACCCAAACACCTCGGAATCGAAGGAACAAAGCGCGCACGAAAATAGCTCGAAAAAGACACGAAAATCACATGAGTTACAAGAAGGAAATCAACACAACCATGAAAGCTTCCATACACTCGGAGATCATATTCTCTACAAAATGGTGAAGAAAATCTAAACCTATGGAGCAGAGAAATGAGAAGCAGTCCGGAAGGATAGTTTGCCCAGAAACCCTAGAGCTAATATATATGAGTTCCTCCGGGTTGGGCAAATGACCAAGCTACCCCTAGAACTTAAACTAAGATACAATCCCCTCAGGGGCAATATGGTCAAGTAGCATTCCACTTCGTCGCACGGCCATGCCTTTGCTGATCGCGTCCTCCGACAAGCGCAAGCCTGCGATCATCCCTTGCGTGTCCGCCGGCATCGAAGCTTCTCGGCTCTTGGTTTTGTGGCTCAACCAAGTAACCCGACGGTTTTGTGGTGAACCGCCGCAAACCCCGCGTGTAGACTCCGGTCGTGAGCCGCTACCCTACACCGGCTCCGGTCGACGACTTCGTCTTGCTTTTCTTGCCACCATGCGACCCGCACTTGACCCCGTTCGGCCACCGGGTCCATCGAGCCGAGCCTACTTGTCTCTCCACTCCTCGGAGGCCCCGCAAGGCTAAGACCTTTCGCGTCTGCTCTTCACCTGCACCAACACGAGTCAAGCTGCAACCTGCACCTGCAATACTCAATCAAGAGTCAGTCCACACCACGTTGTCAATCACTCATCACACCAGGGAGCGACCATCCACCGGTCCTCGGACGCTCCGGTCATCACAGGAGAGGAGCATCATGGCGCCCGCGACGCCGATGAGGCCGGCGCCGAAGCCTGTGCTGCAGAAGAAGGAGCTTGTTGTAGAGGTACATCCCGATCCAGACGCATGTCTCGATGAACATTGCCAGCTTGATTCTGATGAAGAACTGCATGGTGGAAGTGGGGGAGCACAACGAGTAAACCAAGGTCCACGCCAGGCCCGTGGAGGTAGCGCTCAGTAGCAGCTGCGGCTTGTGAAAGAACCAGGCTCTCTGTAGAAGGGAGCTGGAGCAAGCCGTGGGTGGGCTCAGCCTGCAGAGGCGGAACCAATGGCGCCGGCGGTTGGCCCATAGCTGATCCCAAAAGACTCCCAGCATGTTGGAGTGTACCAAAATTTGTAGATGGAATCTTAGCTAAATGGGATTATGAAGAGTGAGATTTATGGAGTTGCTCTTTGCATCGTTTGATGTTTTGGAATTTATTTATGTACTGAGATTTTCTTCTTTTGCCCTATCCAACATATGGGTAGAAGGTAGAAATCATTTTATCACATTCTACCGGTAGACACACCTGTTTGTTCCTTGGAGCATGTTTTTTGTTCGATCTGTATACGTTTATTATGCCTTTTCTGGTGTCAAGACTATCCATGAGAAGGAGCCTAGCGAAGACTTTTGCGCTTCCTCGTGCATTTGCTTTTCCAAATCCACTAGAATAATGGCCCTGATGGTGGTTGCAGCTTTTGAAAAACATGAGAGCACACTAGCACAGTACCTTTTTCCCATAGTACATTTGACACTTGGAACATCAAGGTTTGACAAATTCGATACAATCAATACAGTAATCAACCAGAAAATTTATGATGACAAAACGGTGCTAGCTTCTGCTCACCATTTTTTCTTGACAGTAAGAAATATGTACCAACCAACCCAATTATCTCCAAAGACCTACTCCCTCTGTCCCTAAATAAAAATGTCGCTTGGGAAGCATGTCACGACATACTTCCTAAGCAACACTTATTTAGGAACGGAGGTGGTAACCATCACATCGATAAACCCGGCACGACTCGTTTCGATTTTGACTCGGCACATGATCTATCAGGTCATCGTTCTCATTTCCATCCTTTGTTGTACATGATAAGCATAGCTAGCTCATGACACAGCATTTTCTTGCAATTGTTGTTTCGCAGTGACGCCTCTAGGCCTGTGGATGTGCCCAACCATGGCTTCCGTAGGAGGTCGCCATCGCCTTTGCTGCGCCCAATAGGAGAACAACGTGAGCCAGCATCAGATTCTGAAGTTGGGCACTCGTCAGGGTGCTCATCAGTCATCACTGAACAGGGCGACTTGGACAGCCAGATACCTGTGGTCGCTTTCCTGAACAAGACCTACCGTGTTCACTCTATAGTACGCGCCTAATGCTTGGTTTCTAGTAGAAAATTGGCCATTCAACTGATCTAAAAATTGGCCATCCGACAAATTTTAGGCAAGTTATACGTTACAAACTTAGCGTCAAGCAGATTCTGGTAAAGGAAATGGTGGCTGCCCAAGGTTAGGCACACATCAATTTAAGCTGCATTACCAAAAAAAAAACAATTTAAGCTGCAATGCAGACATGCTCTAAGATTGTTTTCCATGCATCAACCTAAAAGAAAAAAAAGAAATAAAACAATTTTCTATGCACGGGATATTCTTCTTGCAGCCAGATATGGATTAACAAAATGACAACACAGCAGTCGTAGGCCATCCCTGCCACGTCATCATGGCCATGGGCAGGGAAGAAGAACCACCCTGATCAGAGCAATGACAACAGCGCAAGATAGGGTTTCTCTGATTTTCCTTTGTATTTTTTTTTCAGAAGAACCCCCTCAAGATAGACCAACGACTCCGAGAACCAGCCGCAGCCAGATTACATACGAGACATTTTCCACTTGGAGGTTTCTGGCAGCACCACTGGAAGCCAGCAACACTGTATTTTTTTATGCTTCAAGATTCAACATCTGGGCGATAAAAACAGGGCGTAATCAGGGTACTAATTACCAGATATATACAGCGGATCAAACACTACTGGGTTTCATGCTCTGATGCGCTGATGACCAGAGATTCGATCTTTTATGTATGTAGCTCGGTTCATCACCCAAATTAAAGCAGCAATCTCACTCGGCATTCGGTGGTGAAAAGAGAAGATTGCTCAGCTGTTCTTGGCCTCCTGCAGCATCTCCACCACCTTCTTCATCCTGGGCCGCTTGGCAGGGGCGTGCTCTGTGCACAGCATTGCAACCTTGAGCACTGCAAGCATCTGCCTGCGCCACGCAAATGACACCGTACTCAGCCGAGGGTCCATGATCTGCTCCGGCGTCTCACCCCTCGCTGGTGCTGTGTGCACCCACTTGACGAGGTCCACACCCTCCCCAAACTCCTCCTCCACCGGCAGCTTGGATGTCAGGATCTCCAGCAGGACCACGCCGTAGCTGTACACATTGCCTGGCACCGTGACCTGCATTGTGTAGGCATACTCTGCAAGAAACCAATTGCAAAGGCAAACAAATGTTCATGGTTGTGGACATATACACAAGAAATTCTACTCTGGTTACCAAATGTTGGAAAATGCTCATACCTGGAGGTATGTAGCCAAATGAGCCCGCAACCGCACTGATACTGGCAGTGCCCTTTGAAGGGTCCAGCAGCTTGGAGATCTCAACTTCCCCGAGAAGCGCATTGTAATGCGAGTCAAGGTAGATGTTCCCCGAAGAGATGTCAAGGTGAATGGTGGCGACCTGATGGAGGAACGCCAGCCCTTCAGCGACATCAATGGCAATTGACAGCAGCCTCGGCCAGTCAGGTTTCTCCTTCTCTCCATCAGTATTCCAGTCATTGTGGATCAACTCAAGCAAGGTGCCATTTGGCATATGGTGGTGCAGCAGCAGCGCACAGTCGTAGATGACATACCCGATGGGCGCACCAGGTTCTTGTGGTTAATGTGCGCAAGGCGCTCGAGCTCGGATCATCTTTGTTTGATGGTCGACGACCGCACGGTCAACCGACTTCAGCTTCTTGACACACACAACCATGCCAGACGGCATGACAGCCTTGTAGGTGGTGCTGAATGCTCCATTTCCCAGTTCATTCGCGTCTTTGTATGTCGCCTTTACGCAGCTCTGGAAATCGATGGCCTGCTGCAAGCTCTCGATGAACACGGTTGAGGCCACAACCTGCGGTGCTGCCACAACTACCTCCCCTGCCTCAGCCTTCTTCGCCTCTGCCTCCTTTTCCTGCCTCTCACGCCACATGAACAATGCTACCACCAATGACACCAATGAGAAGATGAGCACACAAGAGCCAACAACTGCCAAAGCCACTCTGTAAGATATCCTCCTGTGGTCCATTCCATAATTGGAACCATAAATTGATCCACAGTCCACATCCAGCGGGTCGCCACACAGCTTGGCATTGCCGGAGAAGCTGGAGGCTGCGCTCTTCTGGAATGGCCCGAAAGCCGGTATGGCACCACTGAGCCGATTGTTTGACAAATTGACCTCAATCAAGCTCAGCATCCCTCTCATATCACCTGGGATCTGGCCTGATATCTCATTGCTCGATAAGTCCAGGGTGACGAGCTTATCAAGCCGCCCGAGCTCACGTGGCAGCGTCCCGACAAGGTGATTGAAGCTAAGGTTCAGCGCAATCTGCAGACTCTTCACCTTGCCTATCTCAGCTGGTATGTCACCACCCAAGTTGTTGCTGCCGAGCTGCAGCGCAAGCAGACGGGTGCAGCCCCCAATTCCCGGTGGAATGCCACCAGAGAACCCATTGTGATCGAGCAGAAGGAACTGCATCCTTGATCCGTTGCAGATGTCCTCCGGCAAGTCACCATGGAAAGAGTTGTAGCTCAAGTCCAGCTTGCTCAGGTTCCGGCACCGCAGGGTTGCTTTTGGGAACTCGCCGCCAAGGCCGTTGCCGGACACGATGAGCTCCTGAAGGTTCCTGAGCTCCCCGAGAGCATCAGGCACCTCGCCGGCGAGGCGGTTGTAGGCCAAATTGAGGAGCGTGAGGTTAGCGCAGCGCGCGAACTGCGTGGGGATTGCGCCGGAGAGGTCGTTGGTGTTGGCCTCGAAGTAGGTGAGGCTGGTGGCGTCGCCAATCGACGGCGGGATAGCGCCGGAGAGACGGTTGTCGCCGATGCGAACGTTGGAGAGGCCGCGGCAGCGGCCGATGGCGTCGGGGATGGTGCCGTTGAGGCGGTTGAGGGTGAGGATGAGGACCTGGAGGCTGCCGAGCTGGAAGAGGCTGCTGGGGATGCTCCCCTCGAGGGCGTTGGAGTGGAGATTGAGCACCTGGAGCTCCGACGAGAGGCCGAGCCCGGGGGGGATCGGGCCGGAGAGCGAGTTCTCGTAGGCGGACAGGACGCGGAGCGTGGGAGGCCGGCGAGCCACCCGGGAGCGCGCCGGTGAGATTGTTGCCGGAAATCTGGAGCTCCTGGAGCGCCTTGAGTCCCCTGAGCTCGTCGGGGATGGCGCCGGACAGCGCGTTGTTGGAGAGGTTGAGGAACCGGAGTTCCGTCGCCCCCGCGAGTGCCGCCGGGACGGTGCCCGTGAGCGCGTTCATGGAGAGGTCGAGGAACTCGAGGCGGGGGAGCGCGCCGAGCGCCGTGGGGACGCCGCCGCGGAGCGAGTTGGCGGAGAGGTCGAGGCGGGCGAGCGCCGGGAGCGCGCCGGCGGCCGAGAAGTCCCCGGAGCCCCTGCGCGGCAGCTCGATCGCGGTGACCGCGCCGCCGGCGGGGGAGCAGGTGACGCCGCGCCACGCGCAGTGGTCCGCGGCGGGGGTCCAGCCCGGCGCCCCCAGGCCCCGCCGCAGCGCCTGCATTGCCGCGCCATCCCCGCCGGTGGCGGCGCCGTCCGCGAGGCACGCCGGGAGGAGGGCCAAGAAGAGGAGGAATCTGCGGCGGAGGAGGGAGGCATTTGGAGCCGGGGCGTGGGGGTTCTTGGCCCGGGTGGGCGAGGTGGTGGTGGTGCCCAGGCAGGGAAAGCCTCGCGCGTGGGTGCGCCTGCTTTTCTTGTGTGGTTTAGGGGGAGGAGAGAGGTAGTAGGGGGAAGGGGAGGGGATATTTAACTATTTACCATTCTTAACTAGGGTTAATTAATTCCTCTTACATTCACCTGCATGAGTGGCAAGAATCTGTTCTTCTCACGCTAGGGCAACAGCTTAAATATTCCGAAGGGGAGGGAGCACGGCGACAGGGGCCGTGGCTGCTGCTGCCGCTCGCTGCCCACTCGCAGTCCGTCAGGGGGAGAGAGGGGAAAAGGGAAAGGTAGTTGGACGGAGCAGACGAAGGCGGTCTTGTGCTCCGTGCATTTGGGGGTTGAATTCTACAGTGAGCGAGATAAAAATGGCAATGGGTACCATACCACCAACTGAGAGGCTACGTTGACACCATTGTTGAACACCATATGCAAGTGAGAAGCTTAACAACAAAGCACATACTTAAAGTGTAACTGAAGTATTAATTAGGACACAATCCGTATTAGGCAGAAAATATCTGCAATATATCTTTTCTTAATAACGAATAATGATACAATTAATTTTACAATATGATAGTTCATCAACATGGGAATGGAAACACATTTTACCTTCATACCATATATTAGTGTATAGTTGCATTTTAAGCATACGACCTACGCCACTTATTAGATATCATCTCATTTCATTTTATAATGAATGAAGTTGGGATTGAAACTGAAACAATGAAGGAAGGTTGAAGTGTAGTCATCTAGCATTATTCGTTTGTTTTTTAGAGTTTTTATTTCTTGTGTATGTTTTCTCATTTTTGAGAATTTGAGTCTACGTACTCTTGTAACAATTGGTTGTATATATATCCACAATGTGTATATAAAAGTCGGTTTTTATCTTTATCTAAAAAATTCTCATTCTCATTTTATATGCTTATAGATCTATAATCCATTTTCGTGTAACAATTTTGATCAACACTACGTACTCGTAGGCGCCAAAAGGATACATTCTCTCTAAGTAAGGGATGAGCTAAATTTCATAAGATGGTTTAGAGCAGCACTTATTACATGCCAAAAGTTCTTACCTTTCTCCAAAGCAACATAGATGCATGCATGCTATATTTCATACTACGAATATAGGGAGCAATCATATAATTAGGAACCATATTTTTCTTAACCAGTACAAAGACACACTAAGCTTTATATGGTGGTCCATGCATTCTGCAAACGCAACACTCAAGTGCAAAGTTGAATAATCATTGATCTTTTCCTCTCTTTGTTAGTGTACTCAAGCAAATACAAATACACGTATGATCGGGGAGAATAATTGTTTCTTGCATTTTTCTCTTGTGTGTTTAGTGAACACATTGAGGTGAATGACAAACTCTTAAAAAGCATAACCACATACTAACTGCAAATAGAAGCAAACCTTGAACCAGGGTTAAACTTACGTAGGTGACCCCTTCACCGTGGCGGCCGTGATGTGATTAACCGATGCAATTCTGCATGATTATTAGTAATTAGAACCAATTGAAAATTCAAACCAAAACCAGCAGTGCAAACGGTTGCTAGTGGTTAATCGGTCAGTTAGAGCGGTTAACCGATCGTTAAAGAATAAAATTTGAAAATGATGTTACCAAAAAATTGTGCGAAGTGAAATTAATGAAACTTTCGACATGACCTATGCACATATTAATGTAAAATGACTAAGAAAGATCAATAATCAATGTACTATCGCGCCGTCCACGACTCTTGTTTGACATTTCTTTTTCGTTAAACTTCTAATGCCCGCAAAAATACCAAACGGACTAATATTTGAAAATTTTTGACACCATTAGATTTTACGCACCTTGAAAAGTATGTTTAGAAAATTTTCTTTTACTATTAAAATTTAAAAAATTTTAAATTTGGACGGTTCGAAACCGGTCGGTACCGCAACCGATCCAAGCCTGTACCAACAGTAACCGCGGCAACCAGACCGTAGCCGTTGGTAAAAAAACCCCTGCCTTGAACATCAAAGGCTGCGGTTTTCCCTCGTCGCTTTATTTGGTGCAGCTAGCAGTTCCATGCTGGACATGGTGAATTTCTCGGTTATCGAGCCGGGTGAATCTTTGTGCTCTGTTCCTTTCCTACTCCGTAGCTCTCTGTTTCGATCCAAGCAGCGGCAGCCGGCAGGTGCTCAATAAAAACTACTCTAATCTACACGTACGGCTTGTCCTAAGCTACTGACACCAATGGCCCCCTTGCACGCCCTTCTACAGCTAACTTGTTAATTTGGGTGAAGTTTATTCCTTGTAACATCGAATCTACAAACTACTACATGTACTAACTAGAAAAACTAAATATTAGTTTAATTATAAAATTAATTACACAGACACAGACTAAGGCCCTGTTTAGTTCCCAAAACGTCCCAAAATTTTCGCATCGCAGACCGTGTCACCTATCACAGAACACGCTTCCCAATGCAAAAAATTTACCACTTTTGCTAAATTTTTACTGAACTAAACGGTGCCTAATTCTCAAGACAAATCTATTTGAATCTCCATGTACTTAATCTATATTTAATATTATTATATTAATAGTACTAGTATCAAACATTGGATGTAAACATGGACAGTTTACTAGTCATGATGCCGATGATATCATGCTTTGCCTTCTCTCCTTTCTGCGGTTTTCTTTGATTGGCTGACTGGCATCTAGTACGTCCTCGTAAGCCATGATTCCAGATTTCCAACGCCTCCTTTCGGCTCGGGCCTCCCTTTTTCTGGACCATTTGTGGCGTTGTGTCCGACTGAATCTGTTCCGTCTGTGAGATGAGGAATTATCTTATCTTTGTGAAATGGCATGCATCCACTAGCCATCATTGCTTGCAATGATCTTTTGCTGAGACTAGAGTAGGGGAATGAATGGGTGGCTAAACATATGATTACCTCTTTTGATTCAGCTCATGAGGGAAAGGAGGAACAATTTTGTTAGTGCTTTTTTTAGAATGGTTAGGTAGGTTATCATGAGGGCAGAAAATCAAAGCGTGATTGCGATTTTGAGGTACTTTCATGTGTGTTTGTTTTTTTTATTTGTGACATGAATAAAGGGGAATTTTGTAAATAAATTCTGCATTGCTTATAGATAACTTTAAACATGTACAAAGATTTAAAGTGTAAGTATAATATAAAGGAAACCATGAAAAGGAAACTTTTTAACGCTAAAAACAAATGAAAATGAAGGATTGTTGTTGTTCACGTAAAAAGCATTGTCTTTTCGTTTATATACTAATAACATATTTTGAGTTTGGAAGTTGAAGTTTGGTGCACTAGAACACTCATTGTACTCCATCACCGTTTATATCGGGAGCATTTTTAGAATGGTTGAAAAAACAGAGCCATCCATTGAGACGAATCGTATGGTGGAAAGATCTAAAGAAAAGTACGGAGTACTATACCGAGTACCAAAATAGGTAGGAAGTAGGATCAAGTACCAAAAATAGGTCATGCCCAATTTATTTATTTTTATTATTTTTCTCAGATAAGGGGCTAGCAAAGATTCAATAAAAAAAATACCTCGAAGTACCAATGAAACTTTATAACCAATGTAAATGTCAAGTGTAGTTAAACTTTGAGGTACATGTATGCAAATGAAAGGAAATGCATCTTTGCTATAGGAAGCAGCTCGGTATGGATATTTTCACGGGACGCTAATTTTTTTAAGAAGTTAGGCAGATTGTGAAAGGCAGAAAGGATCAACTGTAGTCAAATTTTGGTAATCATTCATTTTTGTCGGTGCAAAAAATAGCAGTAAAATGTCTCAGAAATCATACTGTGGCTGTAGATTTCTCTAGTCCTGTAAAAATCAAAGTTGAAATATATTGCTAGCTATCAGTTTTGATGAAAAAAGCAATAAATTAAGCAATAGAAAAAAGGACGCAGGTGCCTTTGTTACACGAAAAATATTATTTTTATTTTCCTTAACTGAATTTAATTTGAACATACACATTTCAGGTTTCAAATGTCTTCTAGCAGCACTTCAGTTTCCTGGTCCCCTTGATGCATGCCAGCAACATTTGACAATTCCATGTAGCCACTTTTGCCATAAAAAGGACATGTATGAGTTCATTGCCCTTGACATGAGGGTGCTCCACTGTTCAGTTCACATGGCAGCAGTGAGCAGTGATGCATGGATCAGGAAGTAGTATCTGAAATAGGAGTCCTTATCATATAATTTGTCTGATAAAAAATATAACAGCTTAGGCTTTTGTCTATGACATGACACCCCATGTTATTTCTGCAGAACAATTTCCCATCATTTTTTCTTGTTCACACACAAAATTAGCAGGGCTCTCAATTGAAAAAGAAACCTACTTCTTTTGGCTCATAACCGGCATGAATATAATACTCTATCCTCATGCCATGTAGAGCAACAGTTGTTTATGTGCTTTTTGTACGGGCGCCCCATCTGGTGTTGTTGAACCATGTTCGGGGAGGGGATCTTGATGCTGGGTTGTCATCGTACAGGGAATGCTAATGCATTCCTTAATTGCGTGTGCTGTTCGGTTTAAATTTGCATCTTGCTCGATGCTAGATTCCGAAATTTGTGGTCCCTTGAAAGTGGGAACCTTTGTCTTCTGAAGACCAGAGAATGTGCATATTGTTCTGAGCTATACTCTGTCTTTGTGTGCAAACACAAGTTTACAGACAAAAGCAATGTTTTTCTGCATTTTTCTGAACTCAGCACCTTGGGTAGTAGCTTCAACCTTGGTGCAGGGTTTTATTTTTCTTGTTTTTGATTTGCCTCTTGTACTCCAAATAAACTTCTCTTATTAGATCATGTTCTTGTTCTAGCCGAAGAACCGTAGTTCGACGAAAACAAGCAGCAAAGAACGAAACAGCAAAGATCCAATCTAGCACATTATTGATGATCCCTGCAGGGTTAGTTGCAATTGCACTCCATAATCAGAAGCCTAGGCGCCTAGCGGAGGACATCAACCAATTCAGTTTGCTTTCGTCAGGTCGCTGTGCAACTTTTTTTCTAGCAGACAGACAGCCCAAATTGGACATGCCCAAGGCAGGCGAAAGCAGGACAAAGAGGGTAATTCAGTTATGTGCTTTCATCACTCTCACTGTATCAGTCACATCATTCACATCGATAACTAATGTGATTTTGTGCTCCAGTGATCCAAAAAAAAGAACATGGTAAAAGAAAACATATCTATCCTACAGGTTCACCGTCCCGAAAGCCCAAATATAACTCTGTATTTTCAGTCACTTATAACCTATTTCTAACTTCTTAGTTCTCATGTTTCAGCAATCAGCATGTCAAGAAAAAGCGAAAAATGCACAACAAGATTTGTTCGGATTAGTCGCTGTTGATTTGCCAGTAACAGCCCATAATCTAGGGGAAGAAGTCCATTTTTGACCATCGAACTATTGGCAAAGTTTGATTTTAACCATCAAACTCCAAAATCAGGAATCTTTGACCATCAAACTCTTAAAACCGTTCACTTTTGGTCATCCGGTGGTTTTGCATGGTGGTTTTGCTGACGCGGCTGCCACGTGGCAGTGGGGCCCACATGCCAGTCACATCTCTCTCTTCTCTCCTCTCCCTTTCTCTCTCTGGGTCTCTCCTCTCTCTCCCTGGCGCTCTGCGCCCGCTCTTCCGGCGTGGCAGAGGAGCTCGACGGGACTGGCCGGCGGCTCGCCGCCTTGCATTCGCTCGCCCGATGCACGCCGCTCGCCGCTGCCGTTCGCGGCGCGGCCTCCTCGCCATCCGTGTCACGGCGGGTCTGCGTCCCCGAGCCAAGTCGCTGTCGTCCGGGTGGTCAGCTCAAGGTGGCCAAGGAGTTGCGTTGTGCCTCCCGGCGGCCAGCCGCCATCTTCGGCCGGGTTCGTGCTCACGGCGTTCCACGACCCATTGATTTCGCCGGAGAGATCGCGGAACTCGCTTCCTCCTCAAGAACCCCAAGAACGGCGCTTACTTGGCGTCCGCGGCATCGCCGTCAACCAGCGGTGAACTGCCGGCGCGCCTTCATCCTCGGCCGCCGCTAGAACGCAGGCGGCGTCGTGTTCGACGCCGACGGTCACCGCGGATCCCGCCGGAAGCCCTTCCGCCTTCCGGATGTGCTACGAGACTACAACATCTCGGGGTCCCTCGGCCCGTCGGCCCGCCGTCGTCGAACATCGACCATCCGCTTGACGGCGGGCGGGCGCTTCCGACGGCGGCTGGCGGCGATTGCAGCGGGGCGGCGTGCCAGCGTTCGATAACATGTCGAACGGCGATCGGCGGCGTTTAACTGGCCGGCGGTCATCTTGGGCACACCAGATGGAGAACAACACAGGTCTGTTCGACACGGAGAAAAACACATTCGGGTTGATCTGGGTCTTGTGAAGGAGCACCACTGCGACCTTCTACTTCACCATGGGGAGCTCGTAGAAGTGTCGTGAGTACCGGAACCATTCATTTCCAATTTCCTCTATTAAATGACGAGTCCGGCTAGTTTCGTTTCCTTTATCTGCTATTTCCATGACCTCGTTTCGATGCCTAGCTCATCGATTTAGTTTCGTGTCCGCCGGCGGAGGGAGCGAGTGGCTCATGACCAACCCTCCGGCGCGCGTCTTGGAGGACGGCGGCTCGGCGGCGGGAGGTGAGCGGCGGGGTGAGTTAAGCACGAGGCCAATCGGGCAAGGCACGATCTGCAGGTCTTGGGAGAGAGAAAGAGAGAGAGGAGGCCACAGGCTTGAGACCGTGAGGCCTACTTCCGGCGAGAGGAGGGAGGGCGGCGGCCTGCGGCCACCTGGGAGGGAGAAGGAGAGTGGGAAGCGGCGACAGGAATCCAAACCGTGGGGGAGAGAGAGAGAAAGAGGAGAAAGAAATGGGGCGACATGTGGACCGCTTACCACGTGGCGACCACGCCAAGAAACCGCTATGCAAAACCGCCAGATGGCCAAAAGTGAACGGTTTTAAGAGTTTGATGGTCAAAGATTCCTGATTTTGGAGTTCGATGGTTAAAATCAAACTTTGCCAATAGTTTGATGGTCAAAAATGGACTTCTTCCTGGTCTAGGTGTTCCATCCATACCGTCAAATTAGCGTACAGCCCTTAACTAAAGGCCCAATAATTTTCTAATCCCAATTTATCTGGCCCGAAATAGATTATGGGCACATTCATCATAGCCCACGAAACTGCACCGCTGAATCCCCTCTCACGGCCCAGCCCAAACTCCTCATTCCCCAAACCCTAATCCCATCTTCTCCCCAGCCACGCTGTATATATAAACCGCCGCCATCCTCTTCTCTTTCCTCCCAAACCCTCCCGCCGCCGCCGCTGCAGCTCTCCAGCTTACCGCACCCAGCGCGCCACCCCGGCGAGAGCCCCCACCACCCAACCATGGCGGACCGCGGAGGCGAGAGAGGCGGCGAGCGCGGCGGCGACCGCGGCGGCGAGCGTGGCGGTTTCGGCCGTGGGTTCGGTCGCGGCGGGCGCGGCGACCGCGGAGGCCGCCGCGGTGGCCGTCGCGGCGGGCGCCAGCAGGAGGAGGAGAAGTGGGTGCCCGTCACCAAGCTCGGGCGCCTCGTGAAGGAGGGCAGGATCCGCCAGATCGAGGAGATCTACCTCCACTCGCTCCCCGTCAAGGAGCACCAGATCGTGGAGACCCTGTTGCCGGGGCTGAAGGACGAGGTGATGAAGATCACGCCCGTCCAGAAGCAGACCCGCGCAGGGCAGCGCACGCGCTTCAAGGCCTTCGTCGTCGTTGGCGACAACGACGGCCACGTCGGGCTTGGCGTCAAGTGCGCCAAGGAGGTGGCCACGGCCATCCGCGGCGCCATCATCCTCGCCAAGCTCTCTGTCGTGCCCGTCAGGAGGGGCTACTGGGGGAACAAGATCGGCCAGCCGCACACCGTGCCCTGCAAGGTCACCGGCAAGTGTGGCTCCGTCACCGTGCGCATGGTTCCGGCGCCCAGGGGGTCTGGTATCGTCGCTGCCCGTGTGCCCAAGAAGGTGCTCCAGTTCGCCGGTATCGAGGACGTGTTCACCTCCTCCCGTGGCTCCACCAAGACGCTTGGTAACTTCGTCAAGGTATACTGATCTTTGTCTATTCTTGCTATCACTTGTTTCCATTGCTAAATTGATCAATAAAGCTTTCCTTGTAGCTATTTGTATTGTGGGCAGCTATTTGTATTGTGTGCCAGCTTTTTATTGTATTGAATTGTACAATTTGGAATAGGTTCAGAATTCTAATTGCCGTAGTGTTAGCTATGCACTCATGTTGGTTCTAGTGTGATGTTAAATGTTGTCATATATGCGATTTCAGTTTCACTTCTTTACTTGTATGCTGTGTTACTTGTGTTCTAGTGTCATTATAATTTGATACAATGATATATTTTCAGTAATTATTTGCCTGTTGCGTGCAGTCATGCACCTTTTGTCATTCTCTGTATAACGTAGCTTAATATCTATTAGCTAGCCAATGTCAGTAGCACATTATCTATTAGCTAGTCTCTGTATTGACCGTAGCTTGTTGCGTCTCATTGTGTTGTTTGCATGTCGCTTTTGTTTACATGATGCTGTTGTTTACATGATGCTGTTGTTTACTTGTTTACTGCTTGTTGTTTACTTGTTTACTGCTTGTTGTTTTGTCTAGTCATAGGTATAATCTGGTTTAGTTTGTTCCAAGTCTGGATCATTCTATCTTGACAACAAATAGCTAAAAATTCATTAGTGTTGCAAGATAATTTTGATGCTGTTAAATTCCTTGGGAAAAGTAATTACATGACCCTTTTTACTGAAAAAGGTATAGAAATGAATGGTCAGTTTCATTTTCTGCATTGTCTTGGAGTATTTTCCTAACATTATTGTTTACCACTTTCCTAGTAGCATGTTTGCTATTATGATCATTAGTTACATGACAATTTTGTTACAGCCTGTGTAGTTATTTGGGCCTCAGTGTCATGTTATTTTTCAGTCAGTACTCGGTAGAATTGGTCATATGAGGATGAGGCTGTATGCTAATAGTTGCTTAGCTTGATTTGCTTTCATCCTACTGTAGGCATAAGCTAATGAACTCAGGGTGATAATTTTCACTCTATTGTTGCTGTACCCTCTAGGGTCATTACTTTATACCATGCTTACCAATGCTGACCATCTTCATTATCATTTTGTTTGGGGGTCTGATAACGCCTTCTTTGCTTGCAGGCCACCTTTGATTGCCTCATGAAGACCTATGGCTTCTTAACTCCTGAGTTCTGGGAAGAGACTACTTTTTCGAAGACCCCGTTCCAGGAGTTCACCGACCTCTTGGCCAAGCCGAAGGGTCTTGTGATTGAGGCCCCTGTGGAGACGGTAGAGGTTTAAGCCTGTTGGTTCAGAACAAAATTTGCAAGTTTGCATGCAGTAGAAAACAGGTTCCTTATCTGCTTTTGTGTGGCTTATGTATTAATGTCCCGCATATCCCAGTTTTGAATTTGTGAAACCCTTAAGGTATGCACTTGAAAGTATCCAGATGTTCTGTTCTGTTTTCACCGTTTGAAGTGCGCATGCATTTTTGCCTGCGTTCTGCCTCTGTTATCTGTGGACCAAATGCTATGTGCAGGTTAGTTAAAAAACTTGGTAGTGTTTTGGCCGGGCTGAGCCGCAGCAGTCAGCAGCCCAGCACTGGTGTTTTCTGCAGAAATGTTGCTCAAATTCATCGAGCCATCTGATTTAGTCTCGTTTTTCTGATGGCTCTTCTGTTTTTGCTCTGGTTTTGTCTCCTTCACATTTTCTGCGTCGTTGCATGTTAGTATTAAGCATCTGGCATTATTAGAACCGTTTGCTCGGGAATAGAGCTGGACTATTCCTTCGTTTTGAAACAACTTCGATTTAATGAATCATGATAAATATTTCTACAAAGAGTAATTGCAAAACATTGGTCTATTTGCTAAAAAACAGCAAAATAAAAACTTTGACAAGTGTTACGAGTATTTGCTGTTTTTTTTTAAAAATTATTAAAATCTCCTGGCTACCAACCCACTTATTTGCAACGTAGATGGAATCTCTTCAAATTCAGGTAACAGTTTGCAACGTAGATGGAATCTCTTCAAATTCAGGTAACAGTTTAAACAATGGGCTTTGTCTGTGGAGCAAAGCGCTTTTGGTTTGGTGGGAATGGGCTCGTCGCATCGCGAGAGGGCTCCTTTCTTTTACGTCAACAGTTAAGACATCACCGCCCGGAGTGGTAATAATTTGGTGACTATTTATAATATTGATATTTTGATATGTATAAGAATGCATCTTTCTAACAATCCTTTGTTTCACCTGGCGGAAATGCATAACGTTACCAAACCAGCCAAACAAAGAGTGCTATCCGCAATGGAATAGCAGCGGCGCAAAAATCAATTCAGCACTCGCTCGTTAGTTTCTGTAGGTTCGCCCGATCTGACCACTATTACTGCTGCCTGCCTTCCCAGTTCCCACTTGTTCGGACCTGGTTCGCCGCCGCCGCCAAGCCGACATGTTCCAAGACAAGTTCTTCCACTTCCGGGCTGCTGCCCATTTACATGGGCCGGTTCTATGGTTTTCCAGGCAGACAGAGAGGTTGGGCTTCTTAACACGTTTTCCTTTGGAAAATGTTTTTCGACATCCCTCAACTTTTACTTCAGTTTGAGTTTAGTCCCTCACGTGAAAATAAAACTGGGTATTAGATGAAAAAAGTCGATTCAACTTTCAAATTTATTTACTTTTGGTCCCTTGCTTGTTTTGAGGGTGGTTTTGCATGGCGTGTCACATGTTAGGAAACAGATGGCGGTAGGCTTCACATATGAGATGTTTTTTTTTCAAGTGCAGTTAGATGTTGCTGTAGCGATAAAAAAACAAATCATTACACCGAATTGTGTCTGACTACCTGAAAGCATGCTTTGACACGAAGTCGGTCCATTTGATTTGCAGCCCACAGAAAATCCTATTATATGCATTCAGTCGGTTTCCTCTCACCAAATTTCTTGCATGCTGTGCTGCTCCCCCTCCTCTGGCTGGACTTGGGCCGCCACAGTGTTGGCTATAAACATTTGGCATGCCAAGTTTTGGTGACGAACCATTTGATAGCTGGAATTTCTAGACATGCCATGATTTTTGTTGGGGAAAATTGGCCAACATGCTAACGAGGATGGCTAAACATCTATCTGCTCAGTCAAAGTACTGAAGTTGTATAGAACTAACAACAATGAATATGGGTGAGACTTGAGAGCGCATGCACAGCATTGCACGAGTGTCAGCAAGACAGAAACATCTTGTAAGTAGCACGAGCATACGAACAAACGGGATCAGATTATCGAATTGTTTGGAAAAGTTCGATTTACTCCCTTCAAGTATATCCAGATAACCTCCTAAATTATGTTTTGATTCAATTTACCTCCGAAACTATGCCATTTGGTTCAACTTACCCCATAATGTAATTTGTCATATTCGTTTCTTCATGCACAAGTTGAATTTTAATTCGACACTTTGTAGGGTGGTAGTGGACATCATAATATATATTAAAAAATATTGACGAATTTTTCATCATTACTTTCTATATAATTTTATATTTTAAGGATAAATTTTATTATTAAATATCTTACCCTATCAAAATAGTGATGAAAAATTCATGATATAATTTCTTAACATAATTTATGTTGTCTAATTTAAACTTGCAAAATTTGAACTTAAAAATCCATTTGTGCATGGCGAAACAAAAAAGACAAATTATGTTAAGAGGTAAATTAAATCAAATTGCGGGGTAAACTAAATTAAGAAATACTTTAGAAGGTTATTCAAACTCTGGTTATACTTGAGGGGAGTAAAAAGACTTTTTCCTAATGTTTAACCACCCGGCAATCCTGAGATTTTTGTGGCCCACGGTCAACCTCCCGCGTCAGGCTCCCCTAGATCTTGGTCGGAGGAGACCATGGGAGCATGGGGCATGAAGAAAGAGAGACGGGGCTCGCTAAATGTCAGGTCCACATACGTGTGTGTCTAATCAGCATGCCACTCAGGCACTCACACAAATTAATGCAAATTCTGAAGATTTGGACCCCTCCGTTTCAAATTATAGGTTGTTTGACCTTTTTAATCCCAAATTTGACCGTTCTCAAAAAAAAAAATCCCAAATTTGACCGCTCATTTTGTTTACGAATTGTGCAAATATAGTCAAATTTAAGTTATTCTTAAAGAATTTTTATGAAAAAGTAAGCACAACAAAAAAGTATGATATTTTGCACATTTTTTTTGAATAAAACGAGCGGTCAAACTTGTAGTTAAAAAAGTCAAACAAACTATAAATTGGAATGGAGGGAGTCACTACCACAAAACCGAGATTTCGTGAGAGTGGCACGTATTTCATGAGAGTACTGAACAAACTCTCATGGAAATATTTATTTGCATGAAGGTGTTAGACAAACTCTCACGAAAACGTATTTTTGTGAAGGTACTCAACAAACCTTCACGAAAATGACCATTTTCATGAAGGTTTTGCGCAAACTCTCACGAAGGAGGTGCAAATTTCGTGAAGGTGTGCTTCGAACTCCCATGAAAATACTCAAACTATCACGAAAATAAGGATGCTGCTCTCAAATTTCAGTACACAAAAAACAGAGATTTTGTGAGAGGAGCACCATTTTCGTGAGAGTAACTACCAACTCTCATGAAATTTAATTTCGTGGCGATTAAACTCTCATGAAAATAGTCCGTGGGAGGCGATCCATTTTTCATGAGAGGATGAACAACTCTCATGAAATACTTGGACACATGAAGTAATAAGTTTTTTGTCTTCTCACCTCAAAACGTTTTCATAATTTTTCATACGACTTCGGATGAAGAAAAAATGTATATCCAAATTGTATATCTCAAATATATATATAACTTTTAGTAAAGAAGTTTTTTTCTAAATTTTCAATATAAATATGTGTTTTCTTTTTTCAATAGAATATAGAAGGGATACTTGTGAAGCAACCCACACTATATTTATCTTCTATACCCTAAAACCTTTTGACATGCACTAGACTGCATATATGGTGTTCTATAAGATTTTTAAGAATATTTGGACTTATATACAATTTTTTGTGCTTTAAATGAATTTATGAGTGGTTATCAAAAGTAATTCTAAATTGAACTACATGTGCTTCTAATAAATTTCAGAAAATTTCATAAAAATATATTTAGGAGCAAAACTTTATTTCTAGCCATTATTCCAGAAATAGATGAAAAACTCATTTGTTTGCTCAGGATTGTTTGGTACTCCATATCTAAACTAACACAAAACAATTGTAATAATATCTAAATTTGTCACACAAATCTATTTTGAATGACAACATATTTTTGATGTATTATATCAACATAAAAATTTTAGATGCATATGAGTTCGAAATTATTATGAGGTGTTCAAATCTCAAAGTTCTACTTTAGTTATTTGAAACTATGCTAATGATGTGTCCAATTATGAACAATGTATATTACCATTTTCTTAAAATTGTTTGAGTTTTTTATAACAAGATTATACTCCAATAATATTTTGCCACATAGAAATTTAGATTATTCCGACATAAAAATCATATTATTGTAATTATTATGTACTAACTTGGAGATATGTGTTTGAAATTGTAATAAAATACAATTGATTTTTTCATACACATAGAAGAAATGGCATAAAATAGAATGCATGAGATCAAATATATTTTATGAGTTTTAAAAATAATATTTAAGGTACACATAGTTCAACATAGAATTATTTTCGGTAAGCACACGAAAATTCAATTATAGGATAAATAATACAAAGATTGTTAAAAATGATTGAAAATTCTAAACAACCACTAATATTGAGTCTATTGTATATAGAAAATATATTAGGATATATAAGATAATTATTGGTATATGCTCCTTGACAATGGTGAAACAAAATATGAAAAGAGAAAGAAAAACGTTAATTGAACCCAACAATTTTCAGTCCAAATGGCCCAATATATTATGACCGTCGGACCGTCGATCCGATGGCTGTAATCGCATCTCATTTGTATAAAAGACCCTCTGTTTTTTCAAACCCTTCAAACCCTAATGCCCCCGCCAGCCATTGGCGGGCCGCACTAGTGGGCGCCAACAGCGCGGGCGGCCCCAAGTGCCGCCACACCCCCTGTGCCAGGTCTGCGTGCCGGCCGGCCCCGGAGCTCCCTCCAGGACGGATCTACCGTCTTCGACCCCAGAGCTAGCTCCTCCCTCCTCTGCTTCTCCACCTTCATCTCTCTCTTCCCCTCCCTTTCCTCGATCCACGTGATGGGAAGCTCGCGAGGGCAGGCGGCGCTGCTACTCCTCAGGCCGGCACTATAGGCTCTCGTTGCGGCCTCGGTTTGCTGTGGTGGGCCTCGGTGCATCAGAGGAGCAGATGAGCACTCGCTGCATCTCAAGGGTAGATTCGAACCCAAGAAGGAAAGAGGTGATCATAGTGGGGAAGAGCAGGGTAAATGCTATAGATGCGGAGCAAAGGGACATTGGTCCCGCAGATGCCGCACCCCCAAACACCTTGTTGACCTTTACCAACAGAGCAAGAACAAAGAAAAGGTCAACATGTGTGGACACCAAGCGCAAACTAAAAAGCACAATGAAATGATCATTGGCACAAGTGATGGAGATGTCCAAATGGACGAAAGTGAGGACAACCTTCTTGACGACTCTGATATATTTGGGGACATGCAACAATGAACACTACGTGAAAAACTCACTTTGGTAACGGGCATAGATTACCTTTAGTAACGGGCAAAGCGCCCATTACCGATCAAGTGTTACAAATGAGCCAAGAAAGGTAACGGGCAAATGCCACATCGATACATATATTAAATACGGGCATCAAACAACGACCGTTACCACAACTAGCCACCGGTCACGTGAAATGGCTGTTTCTCTGGGCCCACAGGGGACTTTAGTAACGGGCACCAAAACAAAGCCCGTTACATCAAGTCAACATCGGAGAGCCGTGCTGTAAACACGCGTCTCCTCTGTCTCGACCAAATGAGACGCGTCTATTTCACGCGCGTCTCAGCATAGCTAGGATTAGTAACGGGCATCAAACAACAACCGTTACCACAACTAGTCACCGATCACGTGAAATGGCTATTTCTCTGGGCCCACAGGGAACTTTGGTAACGGCACCAAACAGAGCCGTTCATCGTAAACTCAACATCGGAGATGCGTGCTGTGAACCTGTGTCTCCTCTGTCTCGACGAAATGAGACACATCTGTTTTCACGCGCGTCTGCTGTCTCTCGACTAAAGGAGACGCGTTCTATCAACCCGCGTCTCCTCTATCTCGACGAATGGGCCAAGTTCTGGGGCCCGGTGGCCAAGAGGTAACGGGCTTTTACGCTGCCCGTTACATTGTTGGCATGTTTGTAACGGGCATTCCGAATGAAGCCCATTACTCACTGATCAGTGTTTGTAATGAGCTTTAATTAACGTCCATTACAGATACGTAGGCCACCCCTACGAACTCGCCTGCGTTTGCATCCGAACCGGCCGATTTGGCGACCATCGTGGGTCGCATCTCGCCATCCTGGAACCGGCCGTGATATGGCAGCCACCACAGCAAGGAGACATCACAAACACAAAAGCAAGATCACATTTATAGACAAGCAAGATCACATCAAGTTTCAAGTTACTCATCAGGGCTTGTTTGGATGGAGTCATGAGAAACTGCTGAACCACATCGACCCCAACCAAGCAAGCAAGCGAGTTTCTCGTGCAACAACACCTGACTAAAGAAGACTGAATGCCGCAAGTTTCAAGTTTCTGGCTACAATGAACTCACGGTGCACTATTATAGAAGTTTCCCTTTCGGTCGATGGTCTCCTTAAGAATGTACTCGCACAGCATCTCCCGGACCCGCTTTAGATCTTCTGTGGAAACATCTACATCAACTTTGAAATCCTGCAAAATACAATCATTTATGAGAATACAAGTAGAAATCAATTTCTAAAATCAGATGGAGAATATGAGCAGAGACAAGGTTGAGCATTATTATCTACTTACAGACCTTCTTGATGTCGTATGTCATCAAGTAGTCTTAACATATGGAATGCCACATGGAATCCACACAAAGAGGACCGCCATGGTCTTGAGCACACCGCATTGAGGTACCAAAATGACAAGTTAATGCAGTACCAAATAGGTAAGAAGGGACCATAAAAAAACCTCGGTCTTACATCGAGATTTGGTTTGTGTTTGAGTGTTGTGGCTTTTGGCTTTTTTTCTTTCCTTTCGTCACTCCGTCACGTGCATGATCAAAGGCCCGCATGATCAACAATACCGATTAGAAACACTAAGAGATTGAATTTTGTGAACAAAACCTACAAGAATCGTACCAAAGGCCTGCATGATCAGCAATACCGATTAGAAACACTAAGAGATTGAATTTTTGTGAACAAAACTACAAGATACTGACCAGTCCACAACAGCTTTGAGGTCTGCGAACTTTAGTGCGGGATGTTGTTTAGAAGAATCTAGATACCAAACCTCTTTGAACTTCATACAGATGATCAGTGTTACCCAGTGGCCAGTGTAGTAGGCACCCACCACGTAGTCGTTGTTCATTGCATTTGCGATTGCTTTTATTACAAGGCCAGAATGCTGAGAAATATTTGTGGAAGTAAAAAAATCTAGATCTAAAAACCCAACACTGATCTGCATCTCCACTGCCTTGTCCATCATTTTCCTACAAAAAATCAAATTGTTAGCATGCATGAACTTTGTGGTCAAAATTAAAGAAATATCTTTTTAGGTTTTAAGGGACTTACAATGTCCACAACCTCAAGAAGGTAACATCCAAAAAAGCCAGGGTTATAAGGTTATACACACTACTGAATGCAATGTTTAACATTAAAGCACCACCACCTTGAAAGTAGTGTTGATCCACCTTTGCTGGAAAGGCAAGTTTATCCTTACTGTGTTCCATGACGTAAGCATGCAACCTGGCACAATTTGGTCCAGCAGCCTCTAAGTTTGCTTCTGACAACATAGGTGCACCAGACTTGTATTTTGGTCGTTCCTATTCTGTCCCAATAATACAGTTAAGAATCTCATCTTTAGACAGAGGTTTCCTGGCCTGGTTCCCCTTCAACAGTGGAGATTGCCTAGGCTCCTCCTCCTGTTGCAGAGGCCACTATACATGTTGCATCTGCTGCTTAGGGGGAGATTGCCTGGGCTCCTCCTCCTGCTGATGCAGAGGCTGCTGTTTTGTCTGTTGCTTATCCTCATGTTGCAGCTCTGTAGGCGGAGTTTGCTGGGCTCCTCCGTTGTCGACGCTCTGCCACGTAGTTTTGCTGATCTGCTGCTGCTGCTGCCGCTGAGCCTCTCTCTTGCGACACCGAGTGTAGTACCTCCATCTCGATGCCGCACTTCGCCACCGCTGCGGCTGTGGTTGGGATGTCTCGTCATGGTGGTATAAGGATCCTGTCCTTTGGCCATTGGATCCTTTGAATGAGAGCCTCAGCTAGGGTTGCTATGTCACCCCCATCAATTGGTACAGTGCAGGGTAGTGACCCACATTGGCCCACACATAAGTAGGTTGCACCACAACATACCCATCCTGCACCGGTACTGCATGGCTAGCCTTTTGAAATGGAAAGACTTTCGCTAGTGAGAGCTCCACATTAATCCGGTGCCATCCAAAAGGCTGCACGCTTGGCTCTGTCGCTTATCTATTGTGTCCAAAGATAGGTGATCGACTATCATGCGTGCACTTGATTCGCTTCATCCTCGTTGGCATTCCAATGGTCTTGCTCTCTGCCATGCGCATCTTCCTCGCTGTCATGCGCATGTTCTTCCTCGTTGTCATGCGCATCTTCTTCCTCGCTGCCATGCACGTCTTCTTCCTCGCCGCTCCTAACGTACCGGTAATTAGGAAGGAAGAAGTACATTTTGGTATTTCGATGCTCGATAGTCTTAGAGCATGGACAATTGATTTAAATGTTATGTCCATCATATCATCAGACCTCTTGTTCCTCCTCTTCTTCCCGTACATTCCAGCAAACTCTTCACCAAACCCTTTACCCCAGCCAAGTGAACTAAACACACCTGACCCAACCTCGATGCTCGAGTCTCAAGTGCGGTGAGGATATCATTCTCCCTAACCCCGGAGAAAGAACCATCGCTACCCTGAGCTGCAAGTGTTTTCACCCTATCTGCTACCCCCACCACCGCAGGGTTACTGAATGTTATGTCCCCGCTTCCTTCACTAGTATTCTTCCTCTTCTTCCCTACCCTTGCCCAGATAAGGTCTCGAACGCCCGTAAAATTGGTCCCAAGGGTTACATTTTCCTACGCATCTAGCTTTGCATCCTCCTCCTCCCACTCTTTCCTTTTACCACGATAACCTTTTACGCGTCTTGTGTGGCTTATTATGCAATGCTCTTTTGTTTCATTTCCCGGCTCAATTGTTGAAATGAAGGAGAATTGGTTTCTGCACAAACATGTCCCGATCTTGTTGTTTGCAAAAGGCATGCTTCGCAAGGGGAGTCTCCTCTTCGCTCACATATTTTTTTCTTAAATAGGCCTTGGACCGCCATTGTAATGTTCCAATCTCTGATATAGCTGCCTTAACTGCCTTCTTGCGAACAAATTCTTCCAGATTGGCTGGGTAATCTAGCTTTTCCTCTAAAACTGTGAACAGATGTTCCTTCTCAATTGGTGAGAGATCATCAACCACCTTGTTGATTGACACCCTCTCCCGAGCAACGAGGCCACAGACCAATACAAATCTATCCTCGCAAAGCATCTCGGGTAGGCCAAAATTGGCATTAAGTCCAGGATCAACTTGTCTTTTGGCCATTTGGTTTGTGTCCTTGACCCATGGGATCGAGTACTACTCGCAGCAGTCTGTGCTGAGTGACCCTGTGAAGAAGGTTCACCGCCGATGGGCTGTGATGGTGCACTTGAGGTAGAGGAGTTTGTTGTTGTGGGAGTCTGCATAGATGATATGTTAGGTTGTCAGTAGAGCAACATAAGAAAGATTGAAAATCTAAACAAAATTCTTATTAGATAAATTCGTTTTCTCGACAGCAAAATAGCGATATTAGACTAGAAATCATTACAAGTCGTAAATAAAATCAGCATAGACATACATAGTTCATATTTTACTTAATTAGCATACAGGGATAGGTGTTAACCATTTTGACAGGGACACAACAATATGCTTATATATCAAAGCAGAGAATAAATTCCATCAAGTGCTTCCTTGTCCAACTTCAGCAGCGATGGATTGCGTGTTCCATGTGTACATGCAATAAGAGGATAAAGCAATCATGACATTATATATGACAGTAGTGAAACAACACTCACAACACATCATGACACCAACAATAATAATATATATGACAGTAGTGAAACAATTAACACTCACAACAAAGCATATGACAGTCTAGTTATCACTACATTATAAACCACTGCGATGCAATTCCCACTGACATTATGTGGCCATCAGAATTAAAGTATGCTAACAGGTCCAAAGCATAACTGTCGATCTGGTACATTCAAAGCATAGCATAATTAAAGTAAGCATTAATCTTCAATGCTTTTCATGAATTTATAGTGCAAAAATTGTAGCACCAGGAACATGAAAATGAATTTCAACAGTTCATATAACTTCATCTGTTAGCAACAATTTATTCAAATAGACTTGGAGCAACAAAATCCATCCATCAAATCCACAATCAATTAAAGATGAACTATTAAGGCATGTCTCCCTAATCCACCTTGACATGAATATATAGCAGATTGGGTGGACTAAATTATAAACCATTGTGATGCAATTCCCACTGACATTATGTGGCCATCAGAATTAAAGTATGCTAATAGGTCCAAAGCATAAGCCGATCCGGTACATTCAAAGCATAGCGAATTAAAGTATGCTAACAGGTCCAAGCATAATTGTCGATCCGGTACATTCAAAGCATAGCGAATTAAAGTATGCATTAATCCTCAATGCTTTTCATGAATTTACAAAGTGAAAAAATTGTAGCACTAGAACATGAAAATGAATTTCAACAATTCATATAACTTCATCTCGTTAGCAACAATTTATTCAAACAGACTTGGAGCAACAAAATCCATCCATCAAATCCATCAATCAATTAAAGATGAACTATCAAGGCATGTCTCTAATCCACATTGACATGAATATATAGCAGATTGGGTGGCCGAGCGAGAGAGGCGTTAGTTCAAGCAGGACTAACCTGCCGCGAATGAAGTAGTTGTTCTCGTGATGGTGAGGGGCCGGATCCACGCCGGCTCGTGGCTCGAGGTGGCCGGCTCGTGTCGTGGCCGGGATGAAGGATCCGCGTCAACCGTCCTTTAGGTTGGCCGGGGAAGCCGTCGCACGCCAAGAATCGCCCCTCATCACCGTCGTCCACGCAGGGAGCGGTGGGAGAAGAGCAAGGCGCGGCTGGGAGAGAGCAAGGCGAGCGGGGAGAGAGCGGCTAAGGCGAGAGGGGAGAGTGGCGGCGGCGGTGGGGAGAGTGCGGGTGTTGTGGATCTGTCTAGTGAGGAGCCGAATATGTCCCCTGAGGAATCGCGCGATCATGTGTTTGTGGAAATTATGGCGTGCCCTTGAACGGCTCTCGTGGAATTGGAATTCCATGGGCATTATAGTCAATATAGGTGGGAAATTTTGAACAGCCCGCACACGGTTTGCTCTGACATCGACGCGTGGGCGGCTTCATTGGCGACGATGGTTAGTGAACCCGCATCACCTTTGTTGGCAGTTGGGTCGGGCGAGCGGGCAGCGGTTATCTTTTATTTTGGTCGCCGACGTGACCGACGTGGGCGGTCATTGGCGGCGATGGTTAGTGAACCCGCCGCCTTTGTTGGCGGTTGGTCCGGGCAAGGCGGTTATCTTTTATTTTGGTCTGCGATCTTTGGCGCGTGGGCGACCACTATTTTTCGAATGAAACGTGCTTCCCTAAAATATTAGAGCCCATAAAACAACACCTAAAAAATCATAAAAATACGAACAATTCGTATTTGGACATTTAATATTTGAATAAAATATCAACGATCACACTTGTGTGCCCAAGATTCTTAGAATTGCGTTTTACATCCCATGCTAATGATGTAATAATTCTAATAACATCTAGTGTGCTCCAAAAAATCTACAAATTGACTTGGCAACATAATTTGGGTACCTAGACTTGTCTTCAAAATTTCAAATGGTTTCGATGAAGGAATAATATACTTGTGTACAAATATCTACATCTCTCACATAGTTTCCTAGAATGTTCCTTGAACATTGAAGTTTTCCACACTTTGCAACATGTTCGAACTCATATGCATTTGAAAACTTAACAAAACCTTGTGTTCACCTTAAGATTACGAAAATGCAAAGTTTCATTACACGAGGTGTGGAAAACAAATATTATTTATATGTTGTACTTACATAGAACAAGATAAGGTATATAAACATTGTTCAAGAAACGGAATATACACTAAACAATGAAATTAATGAAAATACGGTGATTTTAGAAAACTTTAGAAAAAAAATCAAATTTGGACTAATTACGACGGAGAAATACATGTTACAAAATTTGATTGCAGATTAAAAAGAGAAATGCCATCGATGCGATGACAGATAAAGTTTCTTCATTCTCCAATAGAACAAAGGAGGAAGCAGAGGGCACCGCCGCCCCCGCTTCGGCGGTTTTGACACCCAAGAGGGCACCCTAGGCCTCGTCGGTGGCAAATGAGACCACCGCAACCTTCGATTTGACTCACAAACGTGACAAATCAAATCTTGTCTATCAAAAACCGATTAAAAACCGATATCCCGATAAAATCAAATCCGCGTTTAGTAATATCTAATAATTTACATTCAAGATAGATAATGTTCATTGATGCTTGCGCCTACATCCCGATGTTCATCCTCGACGGCGTACTCACGGCGACGAAGTTACGCGCGTCTGCAGGTCGAACTCATGACGGATGCGACACTCGGCGCTGCAGTAGTGGATGATCTCTGAGGTCTCCGGCCCGTAGCGCCTACATCCTGCTGCCCAAATGAAGACGTGGGGATTCTGGACGGGCAACAACGGAATATCGTCATCGCCGTCACCAAGCCAGTACCACCACGCAATGTTCTCGAGACCCCGTTTGACGAGGTAGCGCAGCTGCCGCAGGTTGTGGTTCTTCCACCGCCCGTTAGGGGGCGACGGGCCGCCACTGATTTCGTGGAGCAGTGCCGTGGCTTCGGGGTCCGCAGGGTTGCAACGGTACTTCAACATCGCTAAGAAGTACTTCGCACCGGAGTCTTCAGCAGCGGCATCTCCGACGAGCTTCAGCCCTTATCGGGATTCCGCCGCCTCATCAACCTCTCCATCTTCTCGAAGCATAATGCCTTCGAATGATTGGCCTCGCGGAAGCGCCACTCAAAGCACAACCTTACGTAGCGATTCATGCACACTTGACGAAGCTCACACAGCGACACGTGCACTAGTACCTCATCGGAGTCGCAGATGCGCCGGAAGGTGCCGCAGATTTGATTACGAAGGATCAGAAAATGAATGACGGGCTCATCCTTGATGGAGTGGATGATGATCTGGGTGATAAGATCATCCGGCGAAGACATCAAGCACACCGCGGCCATCAAGGAGAAGGGGAGGAAATGGAAAGGCGACGAGGTTGAAATTGAAAGGCGACGAGGTTGAAATTGAAAGGCGACGAGGGTTGAAATTGAAGGCGACAGGGTTTGGGAATAGAAAATGGCGACTCGGCCATCTAAAACAATAAATGGAAATTGAAAAGGCGCCGCAGTTTGGCTGCTGCCGCTGATGAGTGGGCCCGACATCATTGCCCCTGCGCCTTCACCTTCCCGCGTAATTGAAAGGCGACACATGGTTTTGGACGGTTTTGCGCCCGAAACGGAGCCCGAGATGCCGTAGTGGCACCAGTGGAGTAGTGGGTGGGGGCAGAGGCGCATGACGGTTCCGCGTCTTGTCAATATAACTCCCCCGCCTTCCCCTGCTTTCCCCTGCTTCTTCCATAAGCTTATCATCTCTTTCGCTTCTTCCTCCTCGCGATCCACCACTACAATCTTCGGTCACCGAGAGATCACGAAGGAGGAGATGGTGTCGAGTGCCCCGTTGCCGGCGAAGCGGGGACGAAGGGAGGACGACGACGACGAAAGCCGCCGTCGGAGGAAGTTGGAGAAGGGGAAGGAGCCGGCGACCAAGGACACCGACGAGGAACCGTTCGTCGACGACACTAAGTTCTTTGTCGACCGCTCGTGAGCGTTGAAAGCTTCAAGATGTTGGCGAGGCCTTCGGCATCAAGGCGGCTCATGAAGTGGACAAGGACCCGAGCGTGAAGGGTCTCGCCTTCAGGATCCACGGGTTGACTGAGAAGCTCGAGAACCTCCCCGTGGTCAAGCGGGCTGGCCGCCACTTCGACTTCGACGACGGCGGCTCCGACGGCTCCGACGGCAGCGACCGACTAATTAGTTTGTGTGTGTGTTTGTTTCTTTGTCAGGTTGTTGGACATGAACTGCTTAGTTTGTTTGTCGATCATGAACTGCTTAGTTAATTAGTTTGGTTGTTGGATTTTATATGTCATGAACTCGATCTAATAGACGTGAGTAGATCCATCCGCGTCTCCTATAATATGTGTTCATCCTGTTGTGATGAACTCGAGATCCGTTGTGATGAACTAGAGATCTGTTGTGATGAATTAGATCTTAGAGACAATGGATAGTCATTGCCGACACGGGTTAGCGAACCTGCATCGCCTTTGTTGGCAGTTGGGTCCGAGCGGGCAGGCCACGGTTATCTTTTTTATATTGGCTGCTGACGCTGACACGTGGGACCATCACTATTTTTTTTGGAATGAAACTTGCTTCCCTAAAATATTACAACCCATAAAACAACACCTAAAAATCATAAAAATACGAACAATTCATATTTGGACATTTAGTATTTGAATAAAATATCAACAATCACACTTGTGTGCCCAAAATTCTTATAATTCGTTTTTACACCCCATGGTAATAATGATATAGTAATTCTAATAACGTCAAAAGTGCTCTAAAAAATCTATAAATTTACTTGGCAACATAATTTGGGTACCTAAACTTGTCTTCAAAATTTCAAATGGTCTCGATGAAGGAATAATATACTTGTGTACGAACGTCTACATCTCTGACATAGTTTCCTAGAATGTTGCTTGAACATTGAAGTTTTCCACACTTTGCAACATGTTCGAACTCATATGCATTTGAAAACTTAACAAAACCTTGGGTTCACCTTAAGCTTACGAAATGCAAAGTTTCATCACTAATGGTTGTGTAAAACAAATATTATTTATATGTTGTACTTACAAAGAACAAAATAAGGCATATAAACATTATTCAAGAAACGGAATATACACTAAACAATAAAATTAATGAAGATTTTAGAAAAATTTAGAAAAAAAAAAAATCAAATTTGGGTTAATTACGACGAAGAAATACATGTTACAACATTTGATTGCAGATTAAAAGGAGAAATGCGAATCGTTTTCTTCATTCGAATAGAACTGGGCCCCAGTCATTAGCGACAAGGGATCGATAACCGCGTCCGCTTTGCTGCTCTTCCAAAATTTTACGCAGATAATACGAGCAATATACAAAAGCTAATCCACTCATCGATTTCCTATTCCAATACTCGTTCGAACTTCACCATTTTGCGGAGACTACTTACCGCAAAACAGAGAAATTCCAAGCTATCCTTTATCCATGCCGCGGCACCGTTGCTCACCACGGCTGATCGCACAAGCTGCCTTGAGGCGGCAGCGGTTCACCCCAAATGCGCCAAGTCGAGGAGTGGATCACACGCGCGCCTTCTCGCGCAAAGCGAGACACCCTCGTTGCTCACCATCTCGACGCCAGTCGCGCCGCCCGCGACCGCCTCATGTCCGCGCAGCCGTGGCGGCGGCACCGCCATTGTCCTGTAGAGCAAGATGACGATAGATAGGCGCGCATCATGCCCACCCCAGCCGGAGATCATTGCATCCCCTGTTTTCCATGAAGAGGCCGCATGATGTCGCACTTCACCTTCATTTAGGCAGCCGCTTGAGTTCATTAAGGCCTTCCTCACCATGTTTATTCCAACACGTGTAATTTTTGTGAAACCACGTGTGACCAAATGATGAAAAATGATTTCCGTTGTCAGCGAATTTCTTTTGGTTGAGACAATCTATATAGGGGCAAAGCATTGCTCGAACACCACGGTTTCTCATATCCGCCTCGCTTGATTTAGAAAACCATTGACCCCGCTTAAGAAATTCTCCCAATCTTCTTGGGGCTGTCTGTACATCCAAGCCCGAGCAGCAGACGCCATCTGCATTCCATACACCAAATGAGCATAATTCACCACACAAAAAAAACCGATAACATAAGAGGATTAGGACAGCCGAAGAATTTCAATAAAAGGGGCAATTAATTTCCACCTTGACGAGGACTTTCTACGAGGCCGAGGAGGAGGATCGGAAGCGGCATCGCGCGGCGACATGGCGGAGGACGGCGCCGAGCCCTGTGGGAGGGACACAGGCGTCGCTTTGGATGACGCCATGTCGGCGTCCGCTGCCCCTTCGCTGTCGCGCACGCGGCCGGCCGGCCTGCTGCAGCGCTGGCTTTCTGAGGAGAGAAATTAAGCGTGATCCTCAGAGCGTGCGCAGCTGGCGGCGGCGAACGGGCTGGCCGGCGAGGGACATCCGGCGGAGAGATCGAGCGAGTGACCTTCCGAGGAGAGAGAGCGAGTGTTGTAGTCGGAACGGGAGTGACCTTCTGCGAGAGAGAGGCGAGTGGTGTCGGAAGGAGAAGGCAGAGCGAGCAATAACAACGCGCGTCTCGATGTGAGAAAAAGACGACCACGGGTGGCAATCAAAGGAGACGAGTCCTAAGAAACGAGCGTATCCAATTGTCACATGACAAAGGAGACCCATCCTAACAAGCATGCGTCTCCAGTACGAAATTATCGGTAACGGACTTTATAGCCCGTTACCAATACATCGATGATCGAACGTGGACTTAAACAGCTTACCGATAGGGTATTGATCGGTAACGGACTTACGAGTTACCGATAGGTTTAACTTTTGTAACGGACTCGATTTAACATCCGTTACAAAGAATTCATGTAACGGGCGCTTAAGAAGCCCGTTACCAGAAGTCCACATTGGTAACGGGCGTAGTGGAGGCCAACCCCGGGGTCGGCCTGCCGCGCTTATGGGTAACGGGCGCCAAACAACAACCGTTACAGATGTGGGTGCATGTAACGGGCGTTAAGGGCCTGTTACAAATGCTGCGTGACCTATTTAAGGTTTTCACGTAGTGATATTTGCTAACTTTGCTACCTAGAATGCTAGCCCTTAGCAACAACACCAGGAATGCTTTGCAGACATTTCATAGTGTAGCTACCAGGGTAGGTATTCTAGGCAATGCCACTAGAAATTTTTTAGTGATGGATGTCGGTGTTTCTTAATATTGTTATTGGGTTTGGAACCCAACAATATTACTAATGGACGTGCCTTATTGAAAAGTGGATCCGCAAGCACACGGATATATATTTTTCATGTTTATATCAATTGCAACATTTCATCCCTGAGTATTGCCAAGGGTATCATTATTTATATTTTCCCAAAGGATGGCGCGGGGATTGTATGTGGATTTTTATCGGGTACATATCCAGGACAATATGAATAAGTAAAGAGCACCAAAGCAATATAACCGGGGTAAGAATACACCTATAGGTTAGTAGGAGTAGGTACTAGACTTATCCTTAGGATCATATCTACTAGCAAAGGTATACATCATATGGTTAGTGCTACATCTGTCATACTGCATCAAGCAGAATACCTCCCCTGTTCTGCCAAGGAAAATATCTTTCAGAACTCCAACTCCATACCCGAATGTGAGGGACTGCAATTGGATGTACCGTGCTGTCACCACTCATACACCTACCCCTCAGACCGTGGGATACAATCATCTTTTGTGGATTGTACGGTACCTGGGAACCACTCCCATGACCATGACCACTACTCTAGCCCCTCCGGCACCCGAACCATGATGATCCACAGGGTTAAAACTAGAGCAAGCCCGTAGGCGCACCCCATTGATACAATACAGTAAATCTATACTAAACATACTAGTATAGCAATATAAGGCACATAAGATGGTATATAAAAAAAAGATGCTTGATTGTCTCATTACTATCACATAAAAAGCAACATTTTTTGCTACCCTTCAAATTTCTCTTGACTAGATTATCCTTTGTTAATACTAGGTGATACCCCGCGCGTTGCTGCAGGAATTTCAATAAATTTTAAAGTAGAAACTAAAGTGATTGCATCGCAATATTCTACTGCAAATAACACATTGCATGCATGGATGCTATTAGCCGTAGAAAATCGATAGAAAAAATAAATTGACGATTTTAATGGATGGTGATGTGGACACCTTGCATGTTGAGAGAAGACATAGTGGATGGTGACGTAGCGCACTGAGGGTTGAGAGAATTCTTTAGTGGGGAGCTCTTATATAGTTTTGTATGATGATTACCCCGGCTGGAGGAGCCAAAGGAAAATCTTTGTATGATGCAGGATAAAGATTCAAACCTTGGTTCTGATTTTGATCCGCCAAACTGCCAGATAAATAATGGTCAAGAATAATCTAGAAAAGGAGGATATGCCCACGTACAGGAAGGAAGACTTTATTGGTGTCAAATGCATGCATCTGAAGATACTTGATGAGTGGATATGTATCAACGTAGGGCACGCCTACACGCATTCAGTACTAGCGAACGCGCACATCCTGCCTAACACTAATTAATACACTAGGACAATAGGCAACATACTAATAATATTTAAATACCTATAAACTTATTAAATCCTATATATATCTGTGCTGTAAAACTATCCAAGCATATCTAGTTTTAATCATTCTAAACTTGCACAATTTGGAGCATCTCTGGTTGATATTATATTGACCATTTTTTTATATTAAAACTGAACATTGAATTTACATCCCCGAGATACTGAAAGGAAGGGACACGAAAAGGGACTGTGAGAAGAAATTAATCAGAAGCTGATAGTTACGGGCGTTTCTCACGTTTTCTTCTAATGGTAGGTGGCCGCCTGTGTCAAGATCGTCCTTGGCAGCAATAATTGCCCACTGGTTGAAGATTTTATGCATGCATCAACGTACAGGACTATATTGCAAGGACAACGTTAGAGTGATAACGTGAAGAACTCAAAATCAAATCTGAAGATCACACAAATGAGAACGATACCGAGACATGATTTTTTTTAACATGGTTCGGTCATGTGCCCACATCCTCGGTGAATGACTACGGGTACTTGAGTCCATATGCGAACCTCAGTGTACAATACTTGAGTCATCTCCCTTTATTGCTCACTTAGAACAACCCAACGTAGCCGCTGCCACATCCCCGATGTCCGGATAGAACGCAACCATTGTTGCATCGCCATCGATGACTTCACCTTTAACACAAGTGAGCAAGACTACCATATTCCTCACTGTAAGACTTTTCACTTGATACTGTGAGAATATCACCATCGCTATCTGAGTCATCGTGCTTGGCAATCATCACACTTGCGGTTCCATTACCCTTCTTCAATTCCAGACCTCATCCTCCTTATGTCCCCACTCCCTACACTTATAGAACTGCGGTCCCTTCTTTTTTGTTGCCCTTCTCATTTTCACCACTTTGATCTCTCATGAGTGCAAAAGCACCTCTAGGAAACTCTTCATGTGAATTATTTTTCTCTCCACTGCTCATGAGAAAGCAAAGCAAAAATGATATCATCCACTTGCACATTCTCTTTGCCATACATCAACGTAGGAACCAAGTGATCATAAGACCCCGAAGAATAATCACCCTATCTTCAACATCAATCTTCACATCGACCTTCAAAAGATTAGCAATTAATTGATTGAAGACATCTGCGTGCTCATCGAGATCTGACCCCTCCGACATCTTTAGCCCATGTAGCTTCTACTCGATGTATAGCTTCCATTTCAATGTCTTGGACATAAACTTCTTGGCCAAGTTGTCCCAAGTCTTCTTAGGCCACCTTTCATCCATGACAAAGTACATGATCTAATTGGAGAAAAACAACCTTATCATTCTCCTCCCACTTCTCATCCTCCACTTTTGCTAGCTTCTTCTCATTGAGGACCCTCGAGATGCCTCGTTGAGCCAAAAGGTCCTTCACTGTTGTCTGCCACAGCCTGATTTTTCTGGTGCCATCAAACGTGACCACCTCAAACTTGGAAGCCATCAATGCTATCTGCCTGTTGCCACATATCATCGAAATCAATCACACGTGTGTACTGTTTGCACAGACCACGTACCTCCAACATATTGTGTTCTCTCCTTCCTTGCGTCCCGCCACGAAAGCCGTTGCACCTCCCTACAGCGCCCACCTCCTACGTGTGCTGTGATGACTCCTCATGCCACCACCACCATTGTACGCCACTAGTGCATAGCCATGCCACTAAACGCTTTGTTGACTTACTTACCATCGCACACAACAACACCAACCCGTCTGAGTGCGCTCTAATACCACTTGATAGAGTGCTTAAAGGATTCTAGCTTGGCCTGACATACCCAAGAGCTGGCACCACATCAAACACAAGTCCACTGGAGCCCACAATAATAAGGCCTTGGGCCTAACTCAACCCAAAAGACTAGTATGATGGGTGAGGACTTCCTCCAGCTATATGTTGTGCTCCCCCACCATTAATTTCTGATGTAGGACTCAACCTAACAATCTTCCCTATCACACTTTTGGTCTAACTCTTTCATCACATGTAACTCATGTGATCAATTGAAGACGTTACACCAGGACCTTGAGTCCAACTCTCCAATCATAACACAATCCATGTGACCTTTCGGAGATGTTCACGAGCTCCAACGTTACCATGTGACCCATGAGACATTCCAAGTTTCCTAACCTTCGGCTATGATACCACTTGTTAGAATAAAAGCACAAAAGTGATGACCTCAAAGAGCCAAAACCAAATTCCAAGATCACGCAAATTTGATTGACACTCAGACATGATGTTTTCAATGAGGTTCAGCCATGTGCCTACATTCTTAGGGCATGACTATGGGTGCTCCGCCCCATAAACAATAGCTACACCATCGTGACCACGTCACCACCAACGCTAGCCGCCTATCTCGTCTCACTGTTACAATGATAGTGCCCACATATTTATGATCCCTAAGGATTCAAAATACGACTAGACCTATATCCCTACTAACCTACAAACTTACAACACAAGCACAACTATTATCAAACTATACACATATTCGACACATATCTAACAAACATTCTATGCATTCCTTATACCAGACGGACATCCTCTCTGTTGCTGAGAATACAAGAGTGAAAGTCTACTACTGTGCAAGGGCTAGGCCAGCTGCTATGTTGCAGTTGTTCCTATGTGTTGTCCTACTAGTTGCTAGCATTGCTGCATTGGATGGTTTCTTCTTGTGCGCTTGGGCAGGAGGGGCAATGCGCACGGTGCGGCTTGGCAGCACCAGTGAGCGGTGGTGGACGGTCGGGTGTAGATGACAGATGGTTGGACAGAAATGGGCGGCAGATGTCGAACATCAGACAGTGGATCATGGACGTCGTCGCACAGGATGCCGGATGTAGAAAGCGGAGCGAAGTGCAATGCGATCGAGCACTAGAACGACATGCGAGAGTAGACTACGGTGGGTTTCTGCTAATTCTTTTTTAGCATATAGGCTTGTCTTCACTACGGGAATCATGTCGTTTGTCGAGTGCAACAAGCATTTGGTGAAGGCCATAAAACTCTCGGGAAAGGAGTCGCTGAGTACAACACCCGGCAACATGCACTCGACATAACAGGACTCGGCAAAGCCAGCTTTGCGGAGTGCTTTGTGTTGTGCACTCAGCGATGCTTTGTCAAGAGCTCCGTCTCACACTCGGCAAAGTTATTTGATAACAATAAAAAAAGCACCCAGGATGCACCCTGGCACCACCTCCACTAGCCCCTTCCCCTCGACCACCACCGCGGGTCGATGGGGGACTCGATGCCAGCTGCGATGAAGTGAGAAGACCGTCCGCCGCTGGAGCTTGAGCACTACAAGAAAAACGACGACTAGTGACGCAACCACATTTTTGCATCATTGATTTATGACGTTCCTGGCTGATCTCGTCATAATATTTCACTTCCGAGAAAATTTAGTGACAAAAAAACTTTCGTCATAACGGTTGGCCGAGCATTCCCTGTCCCATGCTTGTTTTATGAGACCATAAGCTCCGCAATAGTGTTGACGCGAAAATAGGACGTCACCTCCGCGTGTGACACTCGTGACTCCCGATGCATGGCGAGGTGTGCCACCAATCGACTTGATTGACAATGGAAATATTAAAGATCGGCTAGAGAACCGATGGGTCTTCAACAGTACGTGTATCTGCCAATCGGCCGATACAGAGAAACGGGATCGGCAGGCTCGAAAGCAACCGAAACGTATGTATGTGTCAAAGAATCAGCTGGGTCAGCCGATCGTGATGTTAGCGCTCGAACGGGTCCGGATCTGCTGTGATAGTGGAAGCCGACTTGATCTAGATCGAGTTGGATAAATTGGTGATAAAAGCTAAAACCACAAGAGTTGGTATGAAAACTTGCAGATCTAGCTAATATCGATAAAGGGTGAATAAAGAACTAGACGAAACCTCAGCGATGTGCCCGGAGGTTAAAGCCTAGGGTTATTCAGTAAAACGATAGTCACAAACTTGCCGGATCGATGCAGCCCGACGAACTTGAAGGATGACGTTAAAGAAAAGAAAAAATGCAATGGCGAAGTTGCCAAAAAGTAGATGCTGTAAATTGTAAAGTGTTTGCCCGGAGGCGGTTTGCAAATTTTTCGACCACGCAGGGTCGTTATTTATGTCCTGAGGACAACCCGACTCCTAGCTGATCATGGCACTGTTTACTTGCATCAAAAGAAAACGAACACTACTAAAAATAGAAAAAGACTTATACAAGAGTCAAAACTTTCCTAAACCGACTCGACCTGCTTCGTAGATCGACCCGCCTTGCGTGCCTTGCCTTTGGCGTATTCCCTTGACTAATGCCTTCTTCCTCTCCATCGGTCGATTCCCTGGTTGGCCATCGGCCAATCAGGTTGACCCACCAGTCCATCGATAGATAGGGTTAGACCACCTTGACCATCGGCGGGTTCTGTTGACTTCCTTCTTTACTTCAATCGGCCGATTGTATTGCTCTCTCATCGGCTATTTCTCCTTATCTCTTCTTGACCCGTTTTTCCAAAAAATGGTGTCAACACATGCCCCCCATTTTCGGAGTAAATATCTTTTTGCTCCGAAATTTATCTAAATCCAGCTCTTTCCTTGATTCGAAGATAGCCAAATCTCTCTAACTCGCTTGGCCAACACAATCAATCTCCATTACTTTTATTGATAGTGTCTCGTTCCTTCAATGTGAAAGATCGCCTGACGCTCCTTCAGGACTGTTTTCCATGTGATACTCATATGTCTTTTCCGTCTTTCTTCCCTATAAAACTCATCCTCTTGTCCAGGGGTTCCTTCACGAGTTCTCTAGGTTCTTAGATTTTTCCTGATGGATACATCGGCTTCCTTAGCTTTTAGGGATGAGAGGCATCTTTCTTTGGAAGATCTTTCAGGAAATGGCAATTGCCACTGGTCGTTGACAAGCTTCTACTTGAAATTACATTTCTTCCCGACGCTGCTAGTAAACTTGTCGTCTCTGTCTGCAACGTTGGGGAGAAGATACCCTTGATTTATGCTCTGCAGTTTGTGGACGTCCTGAAAAGATGCCCCATAGCTTGTAATACGTGAGGGTCGGCTCCTTTTTTGGGAAATGTATCCCTGAATTGATTAACCTTTGGAAACCGCACCATTCACGAGTCTTCTGTTTCCCCTTTTTACCGGATCTAGCAGTTTCAGTTTCCACCTTCTCCGACTTCCCCATCCTTATCTCTTCCTAGCATCTGCGCTATAAATAGCTGTCCTCATCTCTGCTGAAAACAAACCTCACCCTCGCGTATGGCCCAAGATATAGGCTTAGTAGGCTTTAGGCTTCTACTCTTTGGTTTTCTTCCATTCTCCTATCTCTCGATGGCTAGAAGAATTCTTGTGATATAGCCTAGGGCATACTTCCCTCTCTAGTCTCCTTTTGTGAAGCCAGGAGGTCCAACAGCTAGTAGAACCCTTGTGATGCGTCTTGGGTGCATCAGCTGATGGAGGAGAGTGGATGTTGTTCCTGTGCGTTTTAGGAAGAAGAACAACCCTATGTCTTGTTCGCCGGGGTTTGATGGAGAAGGTCGCGGAGTCTGGCGATTCATCTTCATCAAATTTACGCTTCCTTTTTTGTTTTTCTCTTTCTTCGTTCCCTCCTCGACGATGATGATCCAGAATCATTGTTCGTTCGGTGATGATGAACATAATCGGCTTATTATGAATTTTTCGATTTATCACTTTAATGTAATCTTCAGATCTAAATTGTAATACCATTCTCTGTAATCAGTGACAAGAAAATAATATATATATATATATATGTTTTTATTCTGAGGGCAATTTGTACATCGGCTATGATTCTAAACCGAATGTATCGATCAACCATTAGCTATTTTATATTTTTTTTTGCACTGAAGGCGATTACTTTTAAAATCGTCTATAACTCGAAATCTCAGTCGGCCGTTTAGGCTCGACATGATAATCGGCTAGGCGTCTACCCCTATGCTTGGGTAATATTTCTTCAAATATTTTCTGTTTAATGCTCTAGCAAACTTTTCCCCTTCCAAAGTCTCCAAGATATACGCATTGCCTGGCACACATTGGCTGATGCGATATGGACCTTCCCATGTTGGTGACCACTTCCCATACTTTGGATCTCTAGAGCCGATTGGTAATATGAGTTTCCACACGAGATCCCCTTGGGCAAATTCTTTGACTTTAACCTTCTTGTCATACCATCTGGCTATTCTCTTTTTATTTTTATCGATATTTTCCAAAGCTCTTAGCCGATCACTAGCCAGATCTTCTAGTTCTTCTTTCATTATGGCCGAATAATCATCAGCCGATAATTGATCTTGTAAAGACGTTCTTCTAGATCCAGTTTTTAACTCCCACGGCAATACCGCATCATGACCATATACTAGCTGATAAGGTGATACTTTGGTTGCTCTGTGGCACGCCATCCGGTATGCCCACAATGCCTCATTAAGGATCGTGTGCCATCGCCTAGGATTTTCATCGATCTTGTGTTTGATCAATTTGATGATGCCCTTATTTGCTGCCTCTGCCTGTCCGTTTGCCTGAGCATAATAAGGAGATGAATTCAGCAACTTGATCCCCAGAGAGTTTGCATATTCCTCAAATTCTCCTGAGGTGAATTGAGTCCATTGATCAGTTGTGATAGTCTGGGGTATATCAAACCGATAGACAATATGTTTTTTGACAAAATCAATCATATTGCCTGACGTCACGTTTTTGATAGGGATAGCTTCAACCCATTTTGTGAAATAATCGGTGGCCACCAATATGAATTTATGACCTTTGCTTGATGGTGGATATATCTGTCCGAGCAGATCAATTGCCCAACCTCTGAACGGCCATGGTTTAATTATTGGGTTCATTGCTGATGATGGAACTCTCTGAATGCTTCCAAACTTCTAACACTCTTGGCATCCTTTGTAGTATTTGAAGCAATCTTCTAAGATCGTTGGCCAATAATAGTTATTGTTTCTGACCATCCACTTCATCTTGAATGCTGACTGATGGGCCCCACAAACTCCTTCGTGAATTTCTCCCATTAATGTTTTTGCCTCCTCTTCACCAAGACATTTGAGCAAGACCCCATCGATAGTACGGTAGTACAACTCATCCTCCAATAAGACATATTTAATGGCTTTGTACCTTAGTTGTTTGTCAACCTTCTTAGATGGATCTTTCAAATAGTCAATTATTTCTTTTCTCCAATCATCGGCCGGTAACTCTACAGGTAGGATCGGCCGATAACCTGATGCCCCTTGAGCCAGCCGATTGGCTTCACTGTTGTGACATTTAGGGATATGCTCGAGTCTTACTATCTTGAATTCTCTGAGTAATTGAAGGCACTCTTCATGATAGACCCTCAATATGTCATCTTTGCATTCATACTCTCCTGCCAACTGATTTATCACGAGTTGAGAATCTCCATTAATTTCTCGTAATAGCTTTATCCCCTTCAAGACTGCCTGGTACTCAGCACGATTGTTTGTTGAAGTCTTCTCAATTGGGATGGAAAATTCATAATTTGCCCCTTGAGGCGAGATGAGGACAATCCCGATCCCAGCTCCTACTCCACATGATGACCCATCAAAGAACATGGTCCATGGAACGGGTTCGACAATTGTAACCTCGGGTCCACAATGCTGAGTTACCAGATCGGCCATTACTTGTCCTTTGATCGCTTTGGCCGATTGATAAGTTAAATCAAATTCTGACAAAGCCAAGATCCATTTCCCGATTCTGCCCTTCAAGATTGGTAATGACAGCATGTACTTGACTATGTCATCTTTGCAAACCACAATGCACTCGGTGGTTAACAGATAAGGCCTCAACTTTGTGCATGAGAAATATAGGCATAAGCATAATCTCTCCACCGCTGAATATCTTGTTTCTACATCCAAAAGTCTTCTACTCACAAAGTATATGGCTCGTTCTTTTCCTTCAAACTCTTGTACAAGGGCCGATCCAATAGGCTACTCATTAGCCGATAAATATAATTTGAACGGCTTCTTATCCTGAGGGGGCATTAGGACAGGAGGAGACTTTAGATATTGCTTGATGTTGTCTAAAGCCTTCTGTTGCTCTTTTCCCCATACAAATTTCTGATCAGCCTTGAGCTTCAGTAAAGGTGTGAATGGCTGAATTCTCTCGGATAGGTTAGATATAAACCTCCTGATAAAATTAATCTTGCCGATCAATGACTGAAGCTCTTTCTTGTTTGATGGTGCCTCTATTTTGTCAATTGCACTGATTGATTTCTGACCAACCTCAATTCCCCTTTCATGTATCAAGAAACCCAAGAATCGACCAGCTGAAACACCGAAATCACACTTGTTGGGATTCATCTTCAAACCATGCTTTCTTGTGCACTCTAGTGTTTTTCGCAAATCGGCCAGATGCTCCTTGTAGCTTTTTGACTTGACAACTACATCATCGATGTAGATTTCCACTATCTTGCCGATGAGTTCGTGGAATATATAGTTCATGGCTCTTTGATATGTGGCACCAGTGTTCTTCAATCCAAAGGTCATGACAATCCACTCGTATAAACCGACATGACTGTCGGTGTTTTAACCCGGCAACCTACCAAGGGGAGTACCCAAGGTAGACGTTTGTGGCCTCGCCGAGATCGGGAACTCAAAGGAGAGACACGTGGCACACAATTTAGACAGGTTCGGGCCGCGAGGTGCGTAATACCCTACGTCCTGTATGCTGCGTAGCTCTGGATTGATTTTGTGTGTTTACAAGATGATGCGGATGAAGAGATAGGGGTCCCTACCTCGCCTTATATAGTCCGGGAGGTAGGGTTACAAGTCGGTTTGGGAGGAGAGTTCTAGTCGTGTACAGCTAGGAGTACTCTACATGGATCCGGACATGTCTAGCTTCCTAACCAGTACTAGTCTCCTACATGCCTTGTGCTCCACGCCATCCGGTGCCGTGCAGCCCAAGTCGGGTAGTCCCAGGGGCCCACCGAGTTGTCGGTCCTGGTACCCACCCGAGTAGTGGGCCCAGGGATGTCCGTACGACAAGCCCCCGAGTACTTTGTAGTCGAGTAGGATGTCTTCGAGTAGTCTTGATGGCCTTGGCGAGTAGTCCTTGGGCGTCCCCGATTTCCACAAGCCGAAAGTCCTCAAGAATGCTTGAATCATCCCGAGGCTGGAAGGTACTCCAGCTGATCTTTGAGTAGTCTTGAAGTCTTCTCGAGTAGTCCCCAAGCATCCCCGAGTGCTTCTCTCGAAGGTCTTCAATAGTACTTGTGTTGTCTTGATGAAAAACCATATGGAAAATGTGATTCGGAGAATCGCATTCCATATGGAATGTAGCCCCCGAGCCTTAGGTCGAATCGAAGATTCAAGCTGAGGGTCAATCTGAAGTTCTGCCAATCTTATCCCGAAAAATCCGGAGAAAAAACCAAAGGACACGTGGCACGGAGCCCCCGAGCCTTGAGTCGAGTACTTTCTCTCGAATTGAAGGGTCATCTTGACTGTAGAATGTGTCCCGAGTGGGATCTTGATCCGTGTAGCCCATCGAGTCATTCGCTGTAGTCGAGCCCCCGAGACTGAGAGCATCGAGTACTAGAATATGAAGGGTCGGTCTGCCGTCGCTGAGTCACCCGCCTGGCGCTTATCCGCCCACTTAGAACATAACCGCCCGGTGGCTTATAAATAACCGGTGAACCCCTTAGGGGTTTTCACTCCAGCAGTTGCATCCCTTGAGATTAGATTGGAAATTAGTGCCCTTGCTGCTCCCGCTGCTCCTCTGCTACCACCGCCGCCGCAAGGTAGATTAGATCTACATCCGCGCGCCGCCGTAGTCCGCCCTCCTCCGCAGCCCCCGAGCGGATGCGAGTGAAGACTCCCGTGACTTGGAGGATGAAGGTGTCCCCAGCGAAGAGCTCAAAGACCGGCGCGTCGAAGAAAAGGAGCCGCGATGAGGCCGGAGATGCCGGGCGCCGTCGCGCCGCCTCGCCCCCTCGCCCCAATCCGGCGAAGGAGTGGAAGAAGGCGAAACTGAAGACCGAGGACCTCCTCGCCCTAGTCAACAGTGGATTTCTTCGCGAGAAGGAAATGGATCTGTGGCGCACCGCCACTGGCGACCCGTACCCGATGGAGAAGAACCCGGACGAGATCCCGATGTTCGCGCGGTTCATGGAGCGTGGACTTGCGCTGCCGGCCAGCGACTTCTTCAAGGGAATGCTCAGGTACTACGGCATTGAGTACCTCAACCTCAACCCCAATGGTATCTTCCATGTCTCCATCTTCGTACACTTCTGCGAGGCGTTCGTGGGGATCAAGCCCCACTGGATCTTGTCCCGGAAGTTCTTCCGGGTGAAGCCGCAGCCGAGTACTGACGAAGTCGGTGGCGCCGGGATACAGATGCGCGAGGATGCCGCCGGGCAGTACTTGCCGTACAAGCTTATCGACTCCAATCAAGATTGGAAGGCGAAGTGGTTCTACATCAGCAACCACCACAGAGCCGTAGCCGGTGACGTCAACCGAAACACACACCGTGGTGGAACACGGAGCCCACCATGCAGGAAGGTCTTCAACTACCTCCGCTGTTGAAGAAGATCAAGGCCTTGAGGGAGGCCGGGTTGAGGGCCGAGCACATGGCCTTCAGCTTCATGAAGAGAAGGGTGCAGCCACTGATGGCACGGGACACACTCGGCTACCAGTACACCGGGGATGAAGATAGTTCCCGGATGCTCGGCGAAGAGATTGATGATGATGTCATCATCGAGAGACTGGGTAGGATCTTCAAGGATATGCCTTCGTACACACCGTGCCCAAAGGCTGCATGGCACGGCCAAACCAAACCAGTCGATGGCGTGGCTAGAGCCCCCGAGTACTGATTTGCTTGATGTAGCCGTACTTATGCTTGCTTGGCGTTGTAGGACGATGTGAAGAAGTACGTCTCTGTCCCTCCCTCCCCTCCATGTCTTGAAGGACAGGCGCAGGGGAAGACGGAACCCAAGGTGAAGGAGCGCCGCGAAGTCGGTGAGGGCGACGATGCCGTCATTATTGAAGACAGCTCTGACGACGAGGATGAGGAGACGCTGCAGCAGCGGTTCCAACTCCGCTCGAGGTTCAGCCGAGCTGGGATGCTGCACATCCCGGTCATCGAGAAGCCATCCAGCCTGGAGGCCAGCTTACCGACGCCGCCCAAGAAGCCGCGCAATGTGGTGCGGAAACGTGCCGTGAAGAAGTTGAAGCTGTCGGAGGCCGCCAGACAAGAGGTGAGTACCACGACTAGAGTAGTCGAGTACTGCTAATGAGTAGTCTGTAGCTGACTGTATGACTTGTATTGTTGCAGGACATCCCCTCCTCGGACTCCGCCGCTGAAGACGCTGTTTGGGAGGAGTCTGTAGCTGACTGTATGACTGGGTGAGGAGGATGTTTGGGAAACGGTGGGGGTGACAGCGGAGAGAGACACCATCCCGCCTCCTGGCCCGAAGACGCGTCGAGGGGCAGGAACTGGCACCGTGGAGCCACAAGCGTCGGCTGAAGAAGTGCAGGACCCTCCTCCGGCTGCGGCCGTGGCCGTTGAGCAGCTAGAGGAGAGGGTAGAAGAGCCCCCTGTCGAGGCTGGAGCCGCTAGCGAGGCTGGCATCATGGATATCGCCAGCATACTAGGCGCCCCGACCGTCACTATTGTGCGGTCAACTCTGTAAGTTCCCTGAGCTCTTGAGTAGTCACGTAGTCATCAAGCTCGTATTTGTTGACTAGTACTCCATGATATAGGAGATCCACGGACTTGTCGTGGGATGGAGGAGAAACTAGCACTCTGACCGATGGTGAAGACCGCTCAGTGGAGGTGCGAGAACCCACACCACCACCACAAGCTGATGCCGCGGTAGAGCCGATGCTTGAAGAGGCTACCCTGGTTGAAGATATACATCCTGCCACCACGAGTAGCTATTATGAAGAGTAGTCGTAGCCGTTTACTGACTTGTTGAATTGACCCTGACAGGATCACAAGCCGAGGGAGCTACGATCCTCGAGGCGGTAGCCATGGAGATGGCTCAGGCGGTGGCACGCGAGCCGCTTGTTGAGGCAGCGTGTGACCCCTCGGGCCAGGGACTGCGGTAGCCCCCGAGCCGAGCGCGGAAGCGCGGGTTGATCCGCACCCTGAGGTGAGTGCTGACGTCGTCGTCCGCGAGGCGGTGATAGAAGAAGCTGCGTCGCTTCGCTCGGCGCCCATGCCAGAGACAGGATCTTCAAGCCGCGGGGGTCTTGAGTTGCTGGAGGACAACTGCTGACCCGACCGTCGTGTCTCGAGCATGGAGTCATGGCGCCGCATGCAGCAATGGGTCAAGGTATGTTGTGAGTACCCTGAGTAGTCTTGCCGTGTTGGGTACTGATTACTTATTGACCATTCTGTCTTGCGCAGGACGTGGTGGAGAGGTCCCGTCAGAAGTCTGAACTCCTGAAGGGGTACGGGTACATTCTCACGCCGAGGCCTTGGAGAAGGAGCTAGACAAGTCGAAGAAACATGCGACACTGCTCCAATCCAAGCTTGATGGCCGCTCGACCACAACGAGGCATGTGAGATGCAAGCGAAGAGGGACGACCTAATCAGGAAGAACAAGTCGCTGCGCCAGAAGAACAAAGGTATGTCTTCCGCCAATGTCACCGAGTACTTATTGTAGTATTTGTGAGCAATCTAACACTGAGGCGAGTTGTCTGCAGATCTTGAGGCAAAGGTCGACCAACTGAAGGCATCTGAGACGGACCTCAAGAACATCGTGTACCACGAGACCGACAATAGAGAGGTACTTGAGTATGAGTACGCCCAATTGCGCCATGAGTGTATCAAGCACATGGAGCTTCATGAAGCCTCAGATCGTGACCTTGTGAACTATTATAAATCTCTGCAGAAGCTCAATGAAGACTGCGAGAAGCTTGAGTCGGTGAAGGAACTCGAGACAAGAGCCCAGGCGTTGGTGCCACATCCAGGCGGACCCAAGATAGTCCCTCTTGTAGACAGGCTGAAGGAAGCCCTCAGGCGTTTGGCGATGTACGTTAAACATCTAGCGAAGTCCATACCAAACCAGGTGCTTGCGTACATGAAGTCGTACTTTCCAAAGGCGCCAGTGGATATGGTGGCTGGTGATCTTGCGGCGAACTGCACTGATGAGCAGTAAAAGACCCTCCTGGAGGAGATGGTGCCCATCGCTGAGCAAGTCGTGGAGAAGCTAAATCTTCAGTAGATGTACCTGTAGAGGTAGCTTAGAGTAGTTGATGTAAGACAGACAAAGTAGTCAGAGACTTGTTTGAAATATCAATGAAATTTGTCCACTGCTTGAATTGTAATGAGTACTCACTTGCAGTGAATTGTGCGGAGTACCAAGCCGTGGGAGAAGTGATGAGTAGTGGTACTCAGTAAGATCTGCCTAGTTAGAAGGCACAGTAAACAAGTTGAGTAGAATCAAACTTTATTGCTGATGAAAAAGTACACCTGGATGGCCAGGGCTGTTTACAAATCGCCAGGACCCGTAGGCCGCCTACGGCTAAGTGATTGCTAGGGCCCTTGAGCCGCTTATAGCTGGAGATCTGTTAGTAGCCATATAGGCTGGATCTAGAGAGTACATGGTCCATAGACCGCCGCCAAAGTCCCGCTATGTGCGCCCAGGATCCGTTAGTAGCCGTTGAAGCTGGATCTTGGATAAGAGTAGTCCGGAGACTTGTGCTAGGACCAAGATGCCGCTTACAGCGAAGAGTCTGCGAGTAGCCGTATAGGCTGGACCTGTAGATGAGTAGTCGAGCGACTACGTGTAGAAGCGACACAGCTGGTCGACGTTCCACGAGTTGCTGATGTCGTCGCCTTCAAGTGTTTGGAGGCGATATGAGCCCGGGCCAGTCACCATGGAGACTGGGAAGGGACCTTCCCATGGCGAGCTGAGCTTGTGTAGTCCGTCCGTGTTCTTGATGCGACGGAGGACTAGATCGCCGACGTTAAAGGAGCGTTCCTTGACATTGCGATCATGGTAGCGTCGGATACCCTCTAGGTACCTTGGTGGGCCGGGCGGCAATGGGGCTTCTTCGAGGTTGTCGATGTCAACCCGTCGGCTGTCTTCTGAGATGCCTTCGTCGTATTGTTCTGCCGGGATTCCCACATCGGCGGGTAGAATAGAGCCGAGACCGAAGTAGGGCGGCGCCACTGTTGGTAGGTTGAGTACGAAGCCCCCAGAGTGCATTGGGTAGTTCCTTGATCCACTTGCCTCCTTTGGTGTTGGCTGCATCGTGCAATCGCTTCTTGAGGGCGTCGAGTACCATCCCGTTGGCGCGCTCCACCTGGCCGTTAGCGCGGGTGGGCGACTGAGACATATCGGACGTCGATCCCGCTGTTCTCGCAGTACTCCCAGAACTGGTGGTTGTTGAAGTTGGAACCCAAGTCTGTGATGATGCGATGGGGTAGCCCGTAGCGATGCACGAGTTCATCCAAGAAGTCGAGTACTCTGTCGGCCTTTGTGCAGGTGACCGGTTTGACTTCGATCCACTTGGTGAACTTGTCGATGGCCACCAAGACTCTGTTGAATCCTCCTGGCGCAGTTGGCAGAGGCCCAATCATGTCAAGCCCCCAGCAGGTAAAGGGCCAGGTTGGCGGTATGGTGACCAGCTTGTAGGCCGGGTGACGTGTTGCTAAGAATTGGCACCCACCCTTGGCACCTTCTGACGAGTTCTTCGGCGTCGGCCAGGGCTGTGGGCCAATAGAAAGCTCGTCGAAAGGCTTTGCTCACCAACGAGCGAGGGCGTGGTTACCGTGACACGCCTTTGTGGATCTCCTCCAAGATGTCCTTGCCGTCCGAGGTATGCACTTCATGAGTACTCGTAAATGGCGCCTCTCTGAGAGCTTGTCTCCGACTAGTACATAGGTCTTGGCTCGTGAGACGAGTTGTTCGGCCTTGTTCTTGTCGAGGGAACCTACGCTCGCGGATGTAGTCGATGAAGGTTTGTCTCATCCACATCGATCATCATGACCTCTCGACCCGGTGGTGGCGAGGGTCGCGGTGGTCGGGCGCCGACAACGGATGGATGGCGCGTGAAGCTCGTGGGCCGAAGACTCGTACTTGCGCCGCGAGTAGAACCAAGCTTTACAGACGTCTGCAACGAACGTTGTTGTCGCAGACGACGTGGTGGAACTCGAGACCATAGAATTTGTTCTCGAGCTTACGAACTTCCAGACAGTAGGCGTCCATATTCTCCTTGTTGCGATCCCAAGACTTGTTGACTTGGTTGATGACCAACGCGGAGTCGCCAGAGACTAGTAGTCGCTTGATGCCCTGAGATTGCGGCGGAGCCCATGCAGCAGGCTTCATACTCGACTTTGTTGTTTGAGACCTTCCAAGAGATCTGCAGACAGACGATTGAGTTGTTCGCCTTTGGAGAAATCAGGAGTACTGCACTGCGCCCTCGAGTTTGAGTGAGCCGTCAAGTACATCACCCAATGCTCGTCGCCTATTGGAGTTTGGGCGATTCTCCCGCCACTCGCCATGAAGTCGGCTAGTGCCTGGGACTTGATAGCAGGGCGTGGCTTGAAGTCAATATTGAGGGCACCAAGTTCGACCGCCCACCTAGATATTCTTCTAGTAGCATCTTGGTTATGGAGTATGTCATCGAGCGGGTAGTCGGTGATGACGATGATCGAGTACTCACGGAAGTAGTGTCGTAGCTTCCGCGAGGTGATGAGTACCGCGAGAGTAGCCGGACCGGTACCGTACCGTGCCTTGGACTCGACAGACCTCGGCGAGAGTGGGGGTCGCTAGACGGGTAGGCGTGGTTCTTCCGCCGCCGACAACGATGGCGATGACCACGTGAGTAGTCGCGGTAGAGCGAAGAGTTCCTCCTGTTTTGCGAGGCATGTGACAGTGGCTTCGACAAGCGTCTTTGAGCTGCGCCGAGCTTGATCAGCCTCCTCGGTCCACACGAACTTCTCTTGGTGCTTGAGTAGCTTGAAGAAGGTAGTCCCGTTCTCCGAGCTCGAGATGAATTGCGGGGCCGCCATACACACCCACCACGGACATCCTTGATACAGTTGGAGCTTTCATATTGGTGATGGCGGAGATCTTCTCGGGATTGGCTTCGATGCCGCGATGGCTGATGATGAAGCCGAGTAGTTTCCCAAATGGTACGCTGAAGACGCACTTATTGGGATTGAGCTTCCACTGGTGCGGTAATTCTCCCTTGTCTCCCAAGGTAATCGGCGTAACCACTGAGCCAAGTGGTATAGCCGTGTTGCCTGGGATGATGCCGTAGAAAGGCGACGCGCTCTTGGTGAGCATGTCGGTGATGTCGAGCTTCATCTTCTTCAAGGTCTTGGTGAAGAGGTCCGCTCCCGCCGTCGATGAGTACCTTGTTGAGTTTGGAGCCCGCGACTCATCTGGTTTCGTGACTAGTGGAAAACGTCACGGCTCGAGAAGCTTGTCCATTGATCCGCGGAGAAGGTTACGGGTACCTCCGACCACCTTAGAGGTGTCGGCACCGCTAGTTCAATGTTCAAGACTTCACGTAGGGTGAGCTTTTGCGACCGCCTGGTGGGTAGTCCGTCGAACTGGACATTCACCGTCTTGTCGAGTTCCTGGAAGTTGCCGTTGCCTTCGTTGACTTTCTTCTTGCCCTTCTTGTCGTGAGGAGGACGTGGCTCAGGAATATCCTTGAGTGCTCGCCGGAGTTGGTAGCACCGATCGGTCGTGGGTTGCCGTCTAGATGCCACTGCACTTCTCTTTGAGCAAGTCTCAAGTCGGAGGTCTTTGATGTCGCAGGCGTCTGTAGCTGTGTTTGTTCGCTTGCGCTATGTTAGGACCGAGTAGTTGTTGTTGTTGTGACTCCTTGATCCTTGTTGTTGTTGTTGCACCGTGTTGTTTTTGCTCTTGCCGCCGAATGGAGTCGTGCACTTGGCGTTCGCCTTGTCCTCTTCATCGGCCCATGAGGTGATCATGTCTTTGAGCTTGGTGATGGAACTCGGGCGGCCAAGTCTTCAAGGTGTGACGGTGGTAGAGGTCATCTTGGAAGAGGTCGATGACTTCTTTGTCGGTGACGCCGACTACGGTCGACGCTTGTCGAAAAAGCGGTGCATGTCTTGTGCGTCTCACCTTGCTCCTCGCTGACCATCGCCAAGTCCATGCAGTACCCGAGCGCCCCATGGCGCCCGCCGTTGCGGTGAACTGGGCCTTCAGATGGTCCCACGATCGAGTTCTTGTCGAGTGACTCGAGCCATGTGAGTGGGGCCTGGTCCAGACAGAAGGGGAAGTAGAGGCACTTCGCGTCATTGTCGCCACCAGCTTTTTTCGATGGCGGGGCATAGCACCGAGCCGAATCGGGTCTTGCTTGGCGTCGTGCTTGGTGATCCCGGAGGTTTGAATTTCTCGGGAAGAAGTAGGTTGCGAGTCGCAGAGTGGGGAAGCCGTCGCTGTCGGCCGACTGAGAGTCTTCTTGAACGGATCTCGCCGATCCTATGGCAAAGGCGTCGTAGCCGCGTGTGCGTTGCCGGTGGCGTGGCTGTTCCCGTGGCCTCAGCCTCCGATCGATCGCCGCCACCACCAGCTCTTCTCGGCTGGGAGGAACTACCGCCGCTGCTGCCGCCACCGCCACCACCACCACCCCCTTGGCTGTTGCCGCCCTGTGAGGGTCCTCCCGCAGAGGCTCTAGAGCAGTTGGGGTTTGGCTGATGTTCGACGACGGTTGCATCCGCCATCGCCGAGTGGGCTGCGACTTGGCACCGTGGTTTCAGTGGGCGACTCTGTCGACCGATGAAGTATGCGCCCTCGCAAGCTTGGCGATGAGTTCGGCCGCGATGCCCCGAGCTGTCGCTGCTATCGTTGATAGACATGAGGCATTGCTCAAGGGTGGTGTGTACCCGGTTGGTGACTTGATCCAGAGCCTCATTGAGGTTCCGGATGGGGAGAGTTTCCCGGAGGCGTCGGCATCGATCGGTCCGCTCTGTGCGGTCAGCCGGCTCTTCTTCTCTAGTCTCGTTTGGGGGTGCGTTGGCTGATTCCTCATCGTCCGAGATGTCTTGAGGTCGGGTCGGTTTTTTGAGGTTCCGGCTGCCCATGAAGACTTCACGGTGTGCGTAGTCTTGAGTCGGTAGTCACCACCTCAGTGGGCATGTGCTCGTCTTCGTTTGGAGCCAGTGGCGTCCCCTCCTGGAAGGGGAGTGTGTCGAGGTAGGCGACGCAGCGCGAATTGTCGTCGGTCAGGTCTGCAGGCTTGCGGTCGGGCCAGTAGATGAATCTTCCGGCGGGAGCAGATGTAATGACCCAGCCAGCAGCATGACCTGACAGCGGCTCCTCGGTCGTGTTGAGCTCGGACTCGGATTCGATCGGGTCCGAACCGAAGTCGAACTCGTAGGAGGAGTTCGAGTTGTAATCGGGGACGGTGCTGGAGTCCGAGGAGTAGTCGGAGACGATCTCCTTGCCGGCGACGGGCAGCGCATCCACAGGCTGGCTGCATTGCTGCAGGCCGCATCTGGGAAGAGCTCGTGGGGGAGGGCCGGTCCACACGATGGCTCAGGAGCCAGCTCGCGTGGTTGGACCCAGGGTGACATCGAGTTCAAGTTGGAGGCGGATCCAGTCTCGAAGTCGGCGACTTGGTTGTAGAGCGAAAATTCGTCGAATTTTCCGACGAGTTGTCCCGTGACGACTTCAGGAAGCGTCACGAGTCCGGTCTCCGGATCCGGGGTCATGGTGAGGTAGCACCGAACAATCCAAGATCGTCGGTGATGCACCAGGGAGCGAAGTGTCGCCGCGGTTGAAGGCGGGGGTTGGCCTGATGACGATTGAAGCCATCGAGTTCGCCATGAGGTCTTCGGCGAGATCCTACAGCGCGCGCGGTGTTTAACGCAACCTACCAAGGGGAGTACCCGAGGTAGACGTTTGTGGCCTCGCCGAGATCGGAACTCAAGGAGAGACACGTGGCACTAATTTAGACAGTTCGGTCGAGGTGCGTAATACCCTACGTCCCTGTGTGTAGCTGTAGCGGATAGATTGGGTGTGTTTACAAGATGATGCAGATGAAGAGATAGGGGTCCCTGCCTCGCCTTATATAGTCCAGGAGGCAGGGTTACAAGTCGGTTTGGGAGGAGAGTTCTAGTCATGTACGGCTAGGAGTACTCTACATGGATCCGGACATGTCTAGCTTCCTAACCGAGTACTAGTCTCCTGCATGCCTTGTGCTCCACGCCATCCGGTGCCATGTAGCCCAAGTCGGGTAGTCCCAGGGGCCCACCGAGTAGTCGGTCCTGGTACCCACCCGAGTAGTGGGCCCAGGGATGTCCGTACGACAATGACCAGGGCACCTGAAAGCAGTCTTCGCAATATCTTCTATAGCCATAAATATCTCGTTATATCTAGCATTACCGTCCATGAAGCTGATGACTTTATGCCCTGCAGCAGCGTTGACCAATGCATCAGCTACTGGCATCGGGTAACCATCCATTGGTGTTGCTTTGTTTAAGTCCCTGAAATCAATGCAAACACGCAACTTGCCATTTTTCTTATAGACAGGAACTATGTTGGAAATCCACTTGGCATATCGGCACTACCGAATAAAACCAGCTTCGAGTAACTTTGTTATCTCGGCTTTTATATCAGGATAAATCTTTGGATTACATTGTCTAGGATGTTGCTGGAAAGGTCGATACCCTGGTTTAATGGGTAACCGATGTTCAACAATGGATCGGTCTAAACCGGGCATCTCATAATATTCCCAGGCAAAACAATCCTTGAATTCTTTTAATAATGCGATCAACTCTGTCTTGTATTCTGAATCTAGCTTGGCACTTATATAAGTCGGCCTAGGTTTACTTCCATCTCTGAGATCTATCTTTTCCAATTCATCGGCCGACGTGAACCCATGGCCAAGCTTTCCTTCATCTTCTATGAATTGATCCATTAAATCTTTTCATCAGAGCCGACTGCTTGAACCGGCTGTAGTCCGAAATTGGACACCTTGAGATACTTGGTATCCCATGCTTTTCCAGATATGCAGCTCACTCGATCATAAGTCCACCCTTGCACTTCTGTAGCTGCCACTGTCAAGGAGGTTTCTCCTTTGACCATCTCTACTGAATCTCCAACCCATTGGATGATACATTGATGCATTGTGGATGGTATGCAGCAATTGGCATGTATCCAATCTCGGCCCAGCAGTAAATTGTAAGATCCCCTCCCTTTAATGACGAAGAAGGTGGTTGGAAGGGTCTTACTGCCGAGCGTGAGCTCCACGCAGATTGCGCCTTGGGCTGGACAAACATTGCCTTCAAAGTCTACCAGCATCATATCTGTTTGGGTTAAATCTTTATCAGACTTCCCAATCTTGCGCAGCAAGGTGTATGGCATCAGATTGACTACTGCTCCTCCATCTACCAGCATCCTGGTGACTGGTTTTCCATTGACAAAACCTCTGAGGAACAAAGCCTTCAAATGCTGTCTTTTCTCATCCTCTGGCTTCTCAAAGATAGCTTGTGTACGTTCCAGTGTCAACTGAGCCATCCCTAATTCTTCATCAGACGCATCCAAATCAATTGGAGCTATAAACTCCTTTGGCAGAAGGACAACCATGTTTATATTAGCTTTTGGCTCATTGTCCTTCTCGTTATCAGCTCTAGACTTTGGATGCCATACTTGAGACCGAACTTTCTTATTGTCCAGCACATGCCTCTCTTCTCCTTCTTGCTGTTCCAGTTGCCGCAGGCGCTGAACTCTCCTTTTCTGAGATTTGGTCAAACCATCTGGACACCATTGTGGATTAGTCTTCTTGTATGATCGATTTGACCCTTCATCGTCCAGTTGCACAGTGCGTCGTCATTCGAGAGCTCGGCACATGATGTCTTCATCAGGAGCCAAAGAATCGGCTAACTCTTCCAACCAATTGCTTGACTTTTCATTGACTCGGCCTCCTAGCTGATCATGAACGTTGGCCTTGCCCCCCAGCCGATCGTAGATGCTGGCTTTGCCCCCCAGCCATTGATGAACTGGGACCCGTTGATTATTGAACTCACGGTGATCCCTAGTCATAGTCCTTCTATCATTGAAGCAAACTCTCTTGGATGAGCTGCTATTGTTGTAGGCTCCATCGCACTCTGGACAATTCTCTGCCGTCGGCAGTTTGATTCCTTCTTCCCAACAGTACTTGAAGAACGGACATCTCCAATGTCCTTCATTGCGCCGCACCCACTCTTCTCTCACCTTTGTCATCTCTTGCCACTGCTGAAATTTGTTGATCAGCATCTGGGACATGACAGGCCGGCGTGGCTTTATGTCTTCTTCTTCAAGCAACAACCCTTTTCCTTTAACATCTGCAGCGGTTGCTTGTACCTTGGGATCAACAGCTCCTTTATTTTGAGCCGATTCCGGTGTCAGCAATTTAACACGTGATGTGTCTTTGCTAGACACTTCAACTGTGTTAGTTGGGAAAGGATGCTGATCAATCTTCATTGGCTTTTTAGCTTTGGTAGGGGTTTCAAATTTAAGCTTCCCTTGCTCAATAGCTGACTGAATTTGTTGTCTGAAGATCTTGCAATCATTTGTGTCATGAGATGTTGCATTATGCCACTTGCAATACTTCATCCTCTTGAGCTCTTCTGGAGAAGGTATGGTGTGGAACTGAGAGAGCTTAATCTGTCCTTGTTGAAGTAACAGATCAAATATTTTATCGGCCTTAGTGATATCAAAGCCGAATCTCTCTGGTTCCTTTTTACCAAAAGGATAGGATACTGTCTTCTTGCCTTTAACCCACTCTACAAGCCCTATCATATTTTCTTCATCTTCTGAGTCAGAGCACTCTACATAAGAAACCTTCTTTTGGAAATTCCTCCTAGGCTCATAGGACTTTGCAGTCTCCTGACTCATCCGACTGACTAACTGGCTGAGACTCTCGAAGTCATGCGATGCATATTTCTCTCTCAAGGTTGGCAAGAGCCCTTGGAATGCTAACTCAGCCAACTGTTTATCTCCTAGATTCAGGCTGTAAGATTTGTTTCTGACTTCTCTGAACCTCTGAACGAATCCAGCAACAGTTTCATCGTTCCTTTGCTTGAGTCTGGTTAAGTCAGTGATCTTCATCTCATGAATACCAGAGAATAAATAATTGTGGAACTGCTGCTCCAAATCAGACCACTTGATAATGGAGTTGGCCAGAAGTGAAGTGAACCACGAAAATGCTGGCCCTGAGAGAGATGAAGAGAACAACCATATCCTGAGTGCATCAACATTCCCTACTTCTCCACACTGTGTGATGAATCGAGTGATATGCTCCATTGTGGATGTATCATCTTGCCTAGAGAATTTGGTGAAATCTGACACCTTGAATCTTGGAGGGAAAGGTATCTGATCATAGCCAGATGGATACGGTGTTCTGTACATGTAAATTTGCTGCTTAGGCTTTATCCCAAATTGATTCTGTAGTGTCTCTGAAAGATGGTCAATCAATTCTTCCTTCAGATGAGATTTTATCTCAGCAGATATCTGTTCTATCGGCCGTACGTCAGCCGACGGAGTTTCTGAAGGTTGTTCTTCAAGAATCCTTGACTGTGGATTTGGCACTTCTGCTGATACCCTTGCTCGAGAAGAACCTTGCATATTTGATTGACTCATCGATGTCGGTCGGATGGAGTTGGTTGTGCAGGTTCAACTGGCCTGAGCCGGCCAGTTGATTCAGAAGCATCGGCATCGTTTGTATAGGATCCATCTGCTGTGACTGTGCTGCTGGTTGCCTTGTCACCCCTTGATTGATTGGCTGCTGAGGCGATGATCTCACGTGAGTAACCGTACTAGCCGGGGTCATGACAGGTTGTAACGGTGTTGCTTGCTGTAGTGGAGTGGTCTATATAGGCATTCCTAAGATCGGCCGAGGAGCCGATCTTTGAGGTGGAACAGGAGCTTTTTTCTCTATTGGTATAAAAATATGTGCATGAGCTGGACTTATTTTGACTCTTTCAAATGCCTTGCTCCCTTGATTGAAATAAACAAACTCCACTCCCACCTTGGTTAGATGCACAGTCCCTGAAGTATCTCCAAAGCTCGCTTGATAATGATTTGGGTAATTAACTTCTGGAATTTCTTCAGGTTGGGGCTCAAAGAAGCTTGAAATGTCAGTCTCAAAGTGATTATGATGCAAGCCCCATCCCTTAAGTCTTCCATTCTGATCCCTTACTGCGGGATATTGTTGAGGATTATGGACCGAGAACGTCTGATCTTGAACATTGGACTGTGTTGAATAGGTTTGAACTATTGGGACCGTAATAGCAGGATCTTTAGATGCATCCCCAATATTCTGATTCTGAATCGGCTGAGCATCCGATGACATGTCGAAACGATCGCATTGACCGGAGATGGAGTAATCCCCATGTTGGATCATTAATCCGAGAAAGCCGATTGGTCCCCTGGGAACATCAGAGGAGATCGCCCAGGTTGAAAGTATGCCGGTCCCACATATCCATCTTCTGTTCCTTTCTTGAATATTTCAGTCAGACAATTCTGAATAGTATTGGTGAGGACTGTTAACTGATTGATCATAGTTTGATGCATAGCCTTGTTCATCATGTCTTAGAGCCCTTGAGGATCAGCTGAAAAAGTGATATCTTGTGGTCCTGGAAGAGGATTTTTCTTGATGACCCCACTTTTAGTTTGACTATATGAAGCCAAGCATAGTTCTTCATATCGCTTCATGTGTGCTTCAAACTCGGCTTTGTTTGCATCTTTCAGCTGATCTTGAGTGACTGGTTGAATGTTTTCCCCAGAAATTTCACCAGGATTCATGATCTTTGACATTGTTGACTTTTTCGGGTCCCACCGGGCGTGCCAAAAGTGTGTTGACGTGAAAATAGGACGTCACCTCCGCGCGCGACACACGTGACTCCCCAATCTGTAGCGAGGCGTGCCAGCCAATCTGACCTGTTGATTGACAATGGAAAATATTAAAGATCGGCTAGAGAACCGATGGGTCTTCAACAATACGTGTATCTGCCAATCGGCCGATACAGAGAAACGGGATCGGCAGGCTCGAAAGCAACCGAAATGTAAGTATGTGTCAAAGAATCTCTGGGTCACCGATTGACGTTAGTCTCGAACGGTCCGGATCTACCGTGATAGTGGAACTAGATCTAGATCAAGCTGGATAAATTGGTGATAAAAGCTAAAACCACAAGAGTTGATATGAAAACTTGCAGATCTAGCTAATATCGATAAATGGTGAATAAAGAACTAGATGAAACCTCAGTAATGCGCCCGGAGGTTAAAGCCTAGGGTTATTCGGTAAAACGGTACTCACAAGCTTGCCAGAGATCGATCGATGCAGCCCGACGAACTTGAAGGACGACGTTGAAGAAAAGAAAAAACGCAATGGCGAAGTCACTGAAAAGTAGATGCTGTAAATTGTAAAGGGTTTGCCCGGAGGCGGTTTGTTTGATATTGGTGTGTACAAATTTTTTGACCACGCAGGGTCGTTATTTATGTCCTGAGGACAACCCGACTCCTAGCCGATCACGGCACTGTTTACTTGCATCTAAAGAAAATGAACACTACTAAAAATAGAAAAAGACTTATACAAGAGTCAAAACTTTCCTAAAACTGACTCTGACCCGTTGCCAATCGTAGACTGACCCGCCTCCGCCGTACCTTGCCTTTGGCGTATTCCCTTGACTACTGCCTTCTTCCTCTCCATCAGCCGATTCCCTGGTTGGCCATCGGCCGATCAGGTTGACCCACCAGTCCATCGATAGATAGGGTTAGACCACCTTGACCATCGACGGGTTCTGTTGACTTCCTTCTTTACTTCAATCGGTCGATTGTATTGCTCTCTCATCGGCTACTTCTCCTTATCTCTTCTTGACTCATTTTTCCAAAAAACAGTGTCAACAAATAGCATCATAAACTAACTTTGGTCCCACATGTAAGCATTATTTTAAAAATATAGTGTTCGAAGTCATCATAAAATTCAATAGGGTCCCACATGTAAGCATTCTTTCGAAAATAGAGTGTTCCAAGTCGTCATATAATTTTCCATGATCCCACATGTAAGCATTTTCACCAGGTCACCGGAGGCCAGGCTACAAAATGTTGCAAAAACAATAGGCCATTGCAAGGGTTCAAACTGGTCCCACAAGTAAGTTTCATGTGAGTCTTTAATATAATTGCCAATCGAATGGTTGGTGAGAGGCTTCACTCAGATGGTCAGACTTCACAAAGACTTTCGACTTCCACTACACAGATCTGCAACGGCAGCTCGTGGTAGGAATGGTGAATCCTAACGGCGATGAGAGGGTGAGTTATCCGGCACCTCCCGGCTACCACTACCTGAGTCAGTACGACAAGGTCAGTCCTCTGGCTTGATAGATCTACTACATTTTCTCCAAACGACCTAGGGATGGAGATTTCTAGATTTGGGGATCTAGCGGATTGATGAGCATATACAAATACAATTGATTCAAATTTCTTCGTACCCTCAGATTTGCACTTCGATCGGTGTTAGAAGTTGATAGGCTATTGTCAATTCATAGGTGCTAGATTCATTTAGTTTTCAATTTGGATCGTTTTATAGATTGATAGGTTCTTGTATTTTACTAGCTTCTGGAGATGGCTCGGTCCATACATCGGTACCTCCTGATGCTGATCTTATCCTTGTGGATCGCTATAACAAGTGCAAGCATGGGTATGCTGTCCTTGTCAGGGAACCCTTGGGCACCCTTGGGCACCGGTATGCAATCTACGGTCAGGTAAACAATAACTTGTTTAAATTTCAATAGACTTATAGTACTTGTACTCTTGATGTCAGTGTTGCAAATGGATAATTGTATGAACATGTATGCATTTGGTGTTTGCAGCCTGAAGAATGACGATGTGGGATGTTTATTTGGATTGATCCTCAACAGGATGCTAGGACTTCTGCTGTTCTTTAGAGGCTGACAAAGATTGTTAAAAAAAGTCAAGAGGAATCAAGTGATTTGAAGGAAGACTGCGAAATTTCTAACAAGCAGCTTGAAGCTACTATCACTGAGCTGAAAGAGGTGAAGGCAAAGCTGGAACGGGTTGAGAAGGAGAAGGAATCGATGTTGTGTGATTTCAATAAAAATAGGTAGTTACGATTATTATGGAACTTGTTGCTTGTTGATGTTTAACTATTGGTTGTTGCTCACTTCATAGTGATGAATGGCCATGAATGACATGTCGTGTTATGAAACTTGTTGCTGATGACGTTTACTTCAGATCATGCAAACGACAAAGGGAACAACAATGGGAAGGATCGCCATAAGCTAACAAGAAGCTTGCCGCTACTTCTCTGCAGAAGCTGCATGATGGAGCTATGGAAGGAGAGTCAATGTCTACAATTGGAAATTGTTGATTCATTCTTATCGTCATGATTACAAATGGGTAGTTATGATTATTGTGAAAATTATTGTGAAATTGTAATGATGAATGGCCATGACATGCCATCTTAAGAAACTTGTTGCTACCTTATCATCTTGTGATGTTTACTACTTGGTGGTGTAAACTTTGTGGTGATGAGCTGCTATGAGATGCCATCTTATTATGCCGATTTGGTTTAATCTATTTCAAATTGATTCAAGCATACTCACCATTCTGAATTAATTTGCTGGTCCGATTTGTTGATGTTTTGCTGAAAGGACCTTCCTGAGTAACGATCGTGAAACTGCTTGTTTCCTACTGTCGTTCCAAGTCGTCATAAAATTAGGGTCCAACATGCAAGCATTCTCGCCAGGTCACGAAATGTTGCAATAACAATTTGCCATTGCTAGGGTTCAAACTAGAGACCTATAGGAACAAGACTGCACTGTTTACCACTGCACCACTTCTTGGCTGTGCCAATTTAATGGGAAACACTTTCCTTATAGTTGTGTCAGGTGAGTCTTTAATATAAATCAATAATTCGCAGGCGAAATGCTTCACTGCCTTTGCAAAGACTCTGAACTTTTGCTACACGCAGATCTGCAATGGCTCGTGGCAGGAATGGCAGATCCTAGCGGTGACAAGAAGATGGTTGTGCCGCCACCTGCTGGCTACAAGAGGATGAAACAACACGACAAGGTGAGTCCTCTAGTTTGAGCCGCTATATTTTCCCCTATCGTCCTAGGGATTTCTAGATTTGGGGGTATAGTGGATTGATGAGCATATACAATAGATTCAGATATCATCGTACCCTCAGATTTACACTCTGATTGGTGTTACAAGTTGGTAGGCTATAGACAATTCATAGGTGTTAGATTTAGTTAGTTTTCAGTTTGCATCGTTTGATGGATTGATATGTTCTTGTATTTTACTAGCTTCTGGAGGTGCTTGAAGCCACTTAAGCTGAGCTGCAAAAGGTGAAGAGAGACCTGCAAGAACAAGTCAACGAGCTCAAGTCACTGCAAAAGACTCCAAATTACAAGCACCTGTATGAGCAATCATTACAGGACAACATTGCCTAGATGGAAGAGATGACCAAATGCAGGGACTAGTGTAATCAACTGATGCAACAAGAGATTATCCGGTTGAATGAAATGGTTGTTACGACAAGACAACATTGCCTAGATGGAAGAGTTGACCAAATGCAGGGACCAACATAATCAATTGACGGAGCAGGAGAATGACCAGCTGAAAGAGATTAAGAATTGCAGGGGACAATGTAATCAATTTCTGCAGCAGGAGAATGCCCGGTTGAATGAAATTGCATTGTTATGATAGGACAACATTTCCCTGATGGAAGAGCTGACCAAATGCAGGGACCAGGTTAATAAGTTGTTACGGCAGGAGAATGACTAGCTGAAAGAGATTCACAAATGGGCAGACCAGTGTAAGCAATTGTTAGTCGAGAATGTCCTGTTGAAATTAAAGAAGAGCAATCGGACTCTGACTGAGCTGCATACAATCGATGAAACATGTTTGGTGTTATTGCTGGCTAGACGGTTCCATAGGTGGTGGGAACTTTGTGGTGATGACTTGCTTATATTTTGGTGTCTGCTACTTCCTGGTAGTGTGAACTTTGAGGTGATGAGTGCTATGAGATGCCATCTTATTATGCCAATTTGGTTTAATCTATTTCAAATTGATTCGAGCATACTCACCATTCCAAATTAATTTTGTTGATGTTTTGCTGGTCCGGTCTGTTGATGTTTTGCTGGAAGGACCCTCCTGAGTAACGATTGCGAAACTGCTTGTTTCCTACTGTCGAAATGTAAGTCATAAAATTAGGGTCCCACATGTAAGCATTTTCGCCATATCACGAAATGTTGCAAAAAACAATTTGCCATTGCAAGGTGGACGAGAAAGGTCCAGTCTGTTGATCTTTTGCTGGAATGTTCCAACTCGTCATAAAATTTAATAGGGTCCCACAAGTTAGTCAGATTAAAAAACAGAGCAAAATGAAAAGGATACAATGTCAATAGTAGGGGTCGAACCCGCGATGTTTGATTTTGAAAAGGGTACACAGAACCACAGGGACATAATGCATTTTGTGCATTTCCAAATAAAGTACAACTAGTTTACTAAGTACGGCCAACTGCTATATCTCCAACTGTGCACACTGCAAGGGGCTCACGAGCACGCTCCTGTGGGTCATTGTGGCAAATATCTAGACTAGTGGCGTTGGTGCGTAGATCTACAACCTGCGGCGGGAATGGCTTCTCCTCACATCGAAGGGAGGAGAGTGAGCTACGGTCAGGGCAGTACCATGTTATGTGCCTCTGCTTTCCCTTTTCCTCAAAGGGAAGTGATATTTGGAATTGGGGATTTCGGTTGAAGAACGATTGTTGTTACAAGTTGATTGATAGGCTTTAGTTTAGAAAGTGCAAAACTAAGCATTGATTTCAAGTTGCAATGAATTTTTTGTAGCATCCGTGTACTCCAGCATCTTCTTCCATTGGTAGTTACTACTCGGAGACATCCTCCTACAATAGTAGCCAGTGGCGTCCTAAAGACAAGTGCAAACACGGGTTGAGAGCTGTGGAGAAGTATGCTTGGACCTTTCTCAACCCTGGCCACCGGTTTGCTGGCCAAACAAAGGTAATGGCTAGTTGGCTACTAGCTTATGTGGTTCCTGTGGTCAACAATGATTGTTAATGGGGCTTTTAATTTGCGGGGAAAAAGAGCAATGGGATTACTTCTATTGGATTGATCCATAATGGGATGAAAGGTCATATGCTGTTATGGTGAAGCTCATGAAGAAGAAAGCGAAAGCTGAAGAGGATGCAAAGCAGTGAGAGGAAGAATTGGGAAAAGCTAACTGTGAGCTTAGAGAGATTAGGAATAAGCTCAAGATAGTGCGACAAAAACTTCAGAAGCTGAAGTCAAACGGGAATTATAGGCACAATGTTAAACTCACGCATGTGCTGCTTGCTTTATTTGTTGTTGTCGCAGGAATGGCGGGATTCATGCTCGATATGTATCTGAACATTGTGTAGATCACGTATTCTACAAGTATCACTTTGGTATTCTGAACATTGTGTCGACGACTGCGATTATTGGGTCGGTCCAACCAGAATTAGGCCTAAAACCATCTATGACGACCACAATTATCGGGCTCCATACAACCAGAATAAGGCCTAAAACAATCAATGACGACCACAATTATTGGGCTCACTCCAACCATGATAAGGCCTAAAACCAATTTATGACGACTGCAACTATTGGGCTCAACGTAACATTAAGTGGACCAAATTCAATCTATGACGACAAGGTTTTTGGGGCTTTGGCCCAACAAGAACTGGGCCTAATTCATTTAATGACGAAACGATTTGTCACAAAACGCCGTGCCACATTAGATTTTGTTCCCACATGGCATGTATCATATGACGCCTTAGTGTTACGAATTTATACGCGTCATTAAACTCGTGACGTTGCGAAATAAGGTCTCATCATTAATCGTGGTTTGTGATGCTCGGTTAATGACGGAGGGTTTTCGTAACAACTGGCGTCATAAATCGTGGTTTATGACGAGAAATGCCCTTTTTTGCATCACTACTCGGCACATTACTTGTAGTGGAGGCGTGTTGGAGAGGAAGGGAGGGCCACACGCAGCCGGAGTGAACCTCGCCAAAGAGGAAGGGAGGGCACACACCGTCAGAGCTCGAAGCTCGCTAGAGAGGAAGGGAGGGCTGTGCCGCCGCTCCCACACACCTTTGCCTTCGCATAGACCTGGCGGTGCTCGCCGAGGTGTCCGTGCCGTCAAGACGGGTCATGATGCATCCGTGCCGCGGTCACCAGATCTAACCTGGCCGCCCTGCCTAGATGGCAGATCTGGGGTCGTGGTCACCAGATCTGGGCCTCGTCGCCCCACCCATACGGAGAGGAGGGGAGCCGGGAAAGGATGGGAGGGGCGCGGTAGAGGATGGAGGGTAGGGCAGGTGGTGCGTGAGGGAGGGAGGAGGTCGACATCGTCAGGTGGGCGGCGGGCGTGAGAGATGGATAGAGGCCAGAGGCGAAGGGGAGTGGGGCGAGAGAGAGAGAGGATGGGACGGGAAGGGGATAAGGTGTATGGGGTGGGGGTGGGTAGCTGGGCGGGTGGCGGGGATCGATGACATGGCATGTTCGTCGAGTGTCCATAAAAACACTCGGCGAAGAGCTTAATTGTCGAGTGCCGACACTCGGCGAACGTTTTTTAATTTTTTTAAATTTCTTCTTCTTCTCTTGCTTTTGCATAACATAAATTGGAATTCATATGAATTAATTTGACAATGCCATCTCAAATTCACTCAATAATATGTGTTTAATTTTTCTACTCATAAAATTCAATTATCTTACGCACTTATAGCTCAAATCAATTTATATGAATTAAAATTCTATAATGGCACTTAATACATTAAAATTGTCAAACGGTTTGAAAAAATTATCAAACAATTAAGATGAAGCAATGTTTCTTCTCTATTGCCTATAAACAAAGTTTTGTTTTCAAAAGACAATTTGACCGTCACTTCAGCTCCAAATTTCATTCAAACCTGCTCAACGCTACGATCCTTCTTCTAAGATGCTACAGTTTTTATACATCGTATGTGACAAAATGTTCGAAACCTTCTCAAACTTTTACCACAACCTCCACATATGATGTCATAACATCATAACAAATTTCATGATTTTTAGACTTTCTTTGTTCTTTTAAAAATTTTAAAACCATACGGCCACACATTTTTATGAACAAGATGTTCATAATTCCTTTTCATTTCAAAAGTAAGGCCTCAAACAAGGATGAATAATATGAATATCAATTTTCTGTTCATTTTGTTCTTATTTAAATAACTTGCGGTTCGAATTTCAATTAATTCAAAAAATTGCTTGAAATACAATTAATTCTGCAAATATAGCAAAAAGATACAAAAATTACCAAACATTAACATGGAGTACCACATGTTATAACATGGAGTACCACATGTTCTTGTTGTGCTGCTCATCTTTGTAAAGATATTGTACCAAAACTTCTCTTCTTCTTAATGAAAACCGTGTTATGCACATCTTACAAAAAAGGAAAAACAATTATTTATTGGAAGAAGTCCATTTTTTGCCATCGAACTATTGGCAAGTTTGGTTTTGACCATTGAACTCCAAGACCGGTTAAATTTGGCCATCAAACTCTTAAAACCGTATGTTTTTGACCATTCGGTGGTTTTGCAGGGCGATTTCGCCGACGTGGACGCCACGTGGTGGTGGGCCCCACATGTTAGAACCATATGCCCTCTCTCTTTCTTCTCTTTTCTCCCTCTCTTCTCTCTCCTCCACTAGCGCCCCCTCATCGCTACCTTCAGTGGCCCTCACGACACAAGCAGTCCCTCCGCCCGACCCACTCCACCCACCAGCGTGGCCACCAACGGTCCGCCTCCGACCCCTGAGCCTCTCTCCCCCACCGGTGCCATTTCCACGATAGCCGAAGTCGCTGCTGGAGTTTCCTTGATTCGTTGGCTAGGAACCCTCCTGGAGCAAGCCAAGATGCATCCGGTGAGCTCCTTCCCATCGCCAGAGATCCGCCGGAGCACCGTCAATCGAGTTTACCAAAGCCGAGGAAGTTGCAGCCACTGACGTGCTTCACTGCTAATTCGCCGAACCAGGATCACACCGGCGCAACCTGATCCCCCCCCATGAGCTCCGCAAGGCCCGGCTGCATGTCCATCGCCCGTTCTCGTCACTTCCCTGACGACGGAATGCTGCCGCTAGTGTGGGGAACCTGCAGGAGGCCGTGCGTGGGGCAATTGTAGGCGGCCATGGCAGCATGGGAGAGAGATGGGGGAGGGAGGCGCTCAGTGTGGCCATAGAGGCTGGCAGTGGCCATAGCACGTGGAGGGGCGGCGGCCAATTGAGGAGAGATAAGAGAGGGAGAGAAGAGAAGAAAGAGAGAGAGGAGAGAGATGATGCTAACATGCGGGGCCCACCACCACGTGGGGCTCGCGTCGGCGAAACTGCCTTTCAAAACCGCCGAATGGTAAAAAACAAGCGGTTTTAAGAGTTCGATGACCAAATATAACCAGTTTTGGAGTTCAATGGTCAAAACCTAACTTAGCCAATAGTTCAATTGCCAAAAATGGACTTCTTCTTTATTTATTTGCCCAGTGCCAGAGAAAACACTAGGCAAAGTTAGTTCTTTGTCGAGTGCCGGGGAAAAAACACTCGGTAAAGAGTTGTTTGTCGAGTGTCAAAAAAAACACTTGGCAAAGCGGCTATTCGTTAAGTGTTGTCCTTTCACCAAGTGTTTTTGTTTCGGCACTCGACAAGGAAATTGTTCGCCGAGTGCCCAATGGAAAACACTTGGTGAAGAATTTTGCACTCGACATTTTTGGATTTTCCTGTAGTGCTTGGCCGACAAACCCTATAGCTACATGCCCTTGTCTGGAAGAGCCAAGGAACCACGTGCGGCGGCCATAGGCAAAGCGCGTCTCTCTCTATGTGGAGTCCCGAACCAAGGTTCGAAGGTCCCAAGGCAATCGACTGGGGGTTGCGTATGCCTGTTGGGTATTTTAGCGTCACACGAATAAATCCGCAAGCGCACGGATACTGTTGTAGCTTTCACCTCAGAGTATTCCAAGGGTATCGAATCCAAGGGCGTGTGTACTAACTCATTATAGTTGGTCCAAGGACACACCCAGATAAGAGGCAAGGATAGAGAGGATTCCTAAAGATAGCACTATAGATGAGGTTAAAGGTCGATCTCTAGATAGAACTTGGCTCAGGATACAGATAGCCCTGACTTAACAAAGCGACTCCAGACGGATCTATGTGGAACGGAGCTCTGACTATATCCAGCTGTGGAGGATCAACGAGGGCCAGAAGGGCTGTCACCACCTCCTGGACTGCCTCTACCTAACCTTGGGATAAGCCGAACGGATGATAACCGGTAGCGTGTCACAACGTCCACGCTATGGTTACTGTCGTAGCCAACGGACTACGGCACCCTGTACTGATAGAACTACGACCATGGAAGAGAACTGATCTCACTCACTATAGGTACTACTAGCTTATGCTAAAGGTGTACAAGAGAGCACTCGGTCCCGTACTATGCTTCCAACGTATACAAACGACTTGCAGCAGACGGACGCATAAACCCAGGATCTACACACTAGCAGAGGAGAAAGGCTACTCATGCAACCTAGCATAAACTATTAGAAAGAAATCAAGAACACACTTTATTCTAATCAGAGCATGCAAGCACATCCACTTTAGTCTAGATGACGAACATGCATACAAACGGGATACAAACTTGTGCACCTATAATCAACTAGATCGAGGAGGCGTGTTCGTGAAGAACACGTGCCTCTAAATGATGAACAGGCGAAGAACACAAGAACATATCACTTGCACTTTAGTCTAAATAGAAAATGCGGAAATACTTACTTTACTCTAATTGAAGAACAAGCATCCGTAGAAATACAACTCTCACTCTCCTACTCTCTAATCCACCAAGGAGAGGCCTCTCCTTTGAAGGGAAGCACTCATCCTTGGGTGAAGTGGTGTGTCTCCTTTCTTACCCCCTCCCCTCATATTTATTGGCCAAGGGAGGTAGGAGTTTGCCTTGGGAGAGTGGCTTTCCTCCTTACTTCTTGTGGGCCCAAGCATGATCCGGGGGTTTAAGGCGGTAACTGAGTGGATAACGCCCCAAACCGCCTCTAGGAGATCACCAGGAGTTGACACGTGGAAGCTGGGCTCGAACGGTGGCAAGCCCAGGTCGGCCGAACCAGGGGATCGGCCGAACCCTAGTTGCCGCCAAATGGCCCCAACTTTCTCTGGGTCGCTCCTTGGTGGGTCCTTGGTTCTGTCCTAGGTGTACGTGCAAAACTAAGGTGATTTGCCTCCTCTGGTGGGCCCTTTGATCCGTGTGCTCTCTTCTGATTGGCTGGAGTTGTGCTTCTTTGCTTGGTGGGTCCATGGATCCATGTGAAGCCTATGTGGCAACCTCTCATTGGTTGGTGTTGGGTTGCTTGGATCCATAGGGTGTGCTTTCTCTCATTTAATGAGCTAAAATGCCTGCATTCAAATATTCATCTGCACTCGTGGAATTTGTCATATATAATCCCTATCCTAGTGTGGATGTTTAAATTTCATTTATTTATGCAGGAGTTGATGGCATAAAAGTGGTACTTAACAGCCGTCAACAATGCCTAACACCATCTTCTGGACATCACACATCTTCTTCTTCTTCAAGTATCTCCTCTCTCATTAGTATTTCTAGTGGCGGGTTAGTTCGAAATCAAAGCTGAAACCAATGCGTAACAAGTGCTCTAGGGGTGTCATATTTGATCGCCAACACATGCTACCCCTACAACATAAAAGGAAGATACACACCCCTTAGGGGCAATTTGGTCAAGTAGTGGATATTCCCATTGAGCGGACGCGCATCCACCACAGTCTTGCTTCCTTTCGACGCAAGCTCCACGATCACGCCACGTGCCCCCCGCCTTGAAGCTTCCTGACACGCCCGGATCCCGTCTCCGCTACGTCGAGTCTTCAGTCTTGGCTTTGTAGCACAACCAAGGAATGCGACGGTTTTGTGGGTAAACCACCACAAACCCCACAGACTTGGTGCAACCTCCGCACCAAGCTTCTCTTGACTTGGCCACCACGGTCGTCTCGGCTCGGTGTTGATTTTTTGGAGTAAACCAACAAACCCCGCGTGCAGACTTCGGTTGTTAGCCGCTACCCTGCACCGGCTCCATGTTCACGACTTCGTCTTGATTTTCTTGCCACCATGCGGCCCGCACTTGATCCCATCGGCCACTGGGTCCCTCGAACCAATCCTACTTGTCTCTCCACTCCTCGGAGGCCTCGCAAGGCTAAGACCTTTCACACCTATTCCTCACCTGCACCAACGCAAATCAAGTCGCAACCTACACCTGCAATACACGGCCAACAATCAGTCCACACCATGTTGTCAATCACTCATCACTGAGGAGCGACCATCCACCGGGCATCGAATGCTCCTGGGCCTCAGTATACATACATTATATGTGAGACAACAATTAGAATATACACGTATATAAAATAAATCAAATTGAAAAACAAAAAAAGAAGGGGACCCTTTAGTCTCAGTTGGTATTACCAACCGAGACTAAAGGGTGTGGGTGCAGGCACTGGCGTGGCCCCCTTTAGTCCCGGTTGGTAATACCAACCTGGACTAAAGGACCCCCTTTAGTCTAGGTTCGTTTACCCGGGACTAAAGGGGGGTGGGGGCATTTTGTCTCTCACCTTTAGTCTCGGTCGGACTTTAGAGCCCTATGGCTCTTACCAACGGGGACTGAAGGCCGTCTCTCTACCAATGTAGATACGACCCTAAGGACAACTCTAGTACCTGCTCCTACTAACCTATAGGTGTATTCTTACCCCTATTATATTGTCTTGGTGCCCTTTACTTTTATATTATCCTGGATATGTACCCGATAAATCCACATACAATCCCCGCGCAATCTTTTGGGAAAATATAAATAATGATACCCTTGGGAATACTCATGGATGAAATGTTGCAATTGATATAAACATAAAAATATATATTTGTGCGCTTGCGGATCCACTTTTCAATAAGGCACTTCTCTTAGTAATTTTGTTGGGTTCCAAACTCAATAACAACATTAAGAAACACCAACATCCATCAAAAAAAAGTTTGAGGTGGTCAGGTTTGATGGCACCAGAAAAATCGGGTTGTGGCAGACAACAGTGAAGTACCTTTTGGCTCAACGGGGCATCTCGAGGGTCCTCAATGAGAAGAAGCTAGCAAAAGTGGAGGATGAGAAGTGGGAGGAGATGCAAGCACAAGCGTGTGCAATGATAAGGTTGTGTTTCTCCAATTAGATCATGTAATTTGTCATGGATGAATGGTAGACTAAGAAGACTTGGGACAAGTTGGCCAAGAAGTTTATGTCTAAGACATTGAAATGGAAGCTATACCCGGTGTAGAAGCTACATGGGCTGAAGATGCCGGAGGGGTCAGATCTCGATGAGCATGCAGATGTCTTCAATCAATTAATTGCTGATCTTTTGAAGGTTGATGTGAAGATTGATGTTGAAGATAGGGTGATTATTCTTCTATGTTCGTTGTCGGGGTCTTGTGATCACTTGGTTCCTACGTTGATCTATGGAAAGGAAAATGTGCAAGTGGATGATATCATTTTTGCTTTGCTTTCTCATGAGTAGAGGAGCAAAAAATAATTAACATGAAGAGTTTTCTGGAGGTGCTTTTGCACTCATGAGAGATCAAAGTGGTGAAAATGAGAAGGGCAACAAAAAAGAAGGGACCGCAGTTCTATAAGTGCAGGGAGTGGGGACATAAGGAGGATGAGGTCTGGAATTGAATTAGGGTAATGGAACCGCAAGTGTGATGATTGCCAAGCACGATGACTCAGATAGCGATGGTGATATTCTCATAGTATCAAGTGAAAAGTCTTACAGTGAGGAATATGGTGGTCTTGCTCACTTGTGTTAAAGGTGAAGTCATCGATGGCAATGCAACAATGGTTGTGTTCTATCCGGACATCGGGGATGTGGCAGCGGCTACGTTGGGTTGTTCTAAGTGAGCAGTAAAGGGAGATGACTCAAGTATTGTACACTGAGGTTCGCATATGGACTCAAGTACCCGTAGTCATTCACTGAGGATGTGGGCACATGACCGAACCATGTTAAAAAACACCATGTCTCGGTGTCGTTCTCATTTGTGTGATCTTCAGATTTGATTTTGAGTTCTTCACGTTATCACTCTAACGTTGTCCTTGCAATATAGTCCTGTACGTTGATGCATGCATAAAATCTTCAACCAGTGGGCAATTATTGCTGCCAAGGACGATCTTGACACAGGCGGCCACCTACCATTAGAAGAAAACGTGAGAAACGCCCTTAACTATCAGCTTCTGATTAATTTCTTCTCACAGTCCCTTTTCGTGTCCCTTCCTTTCAGTATCTCGGGGATGTAAATTCAATGTTCAGTTTTAATATAAAAAAATGGTCAATATAATATCAACCAGAGATGTTCCAAATTGTGCAAGTTTAGAATGATTAAAACTTGAGATGCTTGGATAGTTTTACAGCACAGATATATATAGGATTTAATAAGTTTATAGGTATTTAAATATTATTAGTATGTTGCCTATTGTCCTAGTGTATTAATTAGTGTTAGGCACGATGTGCGCGTTCGCTAGTACTGAATGCGTGTAGGCGTGCCCTACGTTGATACATATCCACTCATCAAGTATCTTCAGATGCATGCATTTGACACCAATAAAGTCTTCCTTCCTGTACGTGGGCATATCCTCCTTTTCTAGATTATTCTTGACCATTATTTATCTGGCAGTTTGGCGGATCAAAATCAGAACCAAGGTTTGAATCTTTATCCTGCATCATACAAAGATTTTCCTTTGGCTCCTCCAGCCGGGGTAATATTAACAAAGGATAATCTAGTCAAGAGAAATTTGAAGGGTAGCAAAAAATGTTGCTTTTTATGTGATAGTAATGAGACAATCAAGCATCTATTTTTTGATATACCATCTTATGTGCCTTATATTGCTATACTAGTATGTTTAGTATAGATTTACTGTATTGTATCAATGGGGTGCGCCTACGGGCTTGCTCTAGTCTTAACCCTGTGGATCATCATGGTTCGGGTGCCGGAGGGGCTAGAGTAGTGGTCACGGTCATGGGAGTGGTTCCCAGGTACCATACAATCCACAAAAGATGATTGTATCCCACGGTCTGAGGGGTAGGTGTACGAGTGGTGACAGCACGGTACATCCAATTGCAGTCCCCCACATTCGGGTATGGAGTTGGAGTTCTGAAAGATATTTTCCTTGGCAGAACAGGGGAGGTATTCTGCTTGATGCAGTATGACAGATGTAGCACTAACCATATGATGTATACCTTTGCTAGTAGATACGATCCCAAGGATAAGTCTAGTACCTACTCCTACTAACCTATAGGTGTATTCTTACCCCGGTTATATTGCTTTGGTGCTCTTTACTTATTCATATTGTCCTGGATATGTACCCGATAAAAATCCACATACAATCCCCACGCCATCCTTTGGGAAAATATAAATAACGATACCCTTGGCAATACTCAGGGATGAAATGTTGTAATTGATATAAACATGAAAAAATATATATCCGTGTGCTTGCGGATTCACTTTTCAATAAGGCACGTCCATTAGTAATATTGTTGGGTTCCAAACCCAATAACAATATTAAGAAACACCAACATCCATCACTAAAAAATTTCTAGTGGCATTGCCTAGAATACCTACCCTGGTAGCTACACTATGAAATGTCTACAAAGCATTCCTGACGTTGTTGCTAAGGGCTAGCATTCTAGGTAGCAAAGTTAGCAAATATCGACAAGCATTTCTAGCGTCATTGCTGGGGAAACAAACCTGGTAACGATGTTAAGAAATGCCAACAGTTGTGCGGCAGAAATATATATGTGTACTTCTATATAAAATATTGTGTGCCTGTGTATCTATAGATAGAAATAGAACAAAGCAACAGCAGGCTGTCGTCTATGCATACCACCGGAGGGAAGCAACCTCGATCGATATCACAAGAATTATATATCTGTCACACCATTTGGTAGGATGCGTGCAGCAGTAAACAAGATTATCATGTGCATTGAGCCCATCTGAAATCGTAAAAAAAAAGATTATGTAGGCTTGACATAATCTTGTTTGATTCCAATTCAGCACGATGCAAGTCGATGGACTTGATTTTTTGGTAGTAGAATTAATTGTAGCCGCCGCTAAGGGCATGTACAACGCCATTTAATACCCCGTCTATGAGCCGTCCGTAAGCCGACGTTTTTGCGAAAACCACCTCGCTTCCTCCCACCGACGACTCCCATGTCGCCTCACGACTCGACGCGGTCGTCCTGTTCCCAGAGGCGGAACAGACGGAGGACGTCGGGTTGTACGAGTCGTCGTCTCCAAGCGCCGCGGCGGTGGGATCCAGCGCGCCCGTGCCCGGATCCCGCGCGCGCCCGCCTGAATCTTCCACCGCCCTGCGCTCTCCATCAGCTCTGGCTTGGCAAGGAGGTCGCGCCCCTCCGACGGGAGGCCACCGGGGATAGGAGGGAGGGAGCCCGTTGAGAGGATGGAGGAGGGAGGAGACGGAGGCCACCTCCGGCCGTGAGATGGAGCAGCGAGATGCAGCTCGCGGAGGAGGCCATCACGGAGGACGAGGAGGCTGCCGTGAACAAGAAGGCCGCCGAGGAAGAGGATGTTGTCGAGGGGAAGGATACCGTTGCGGGGAAGGAGGACGCCTCCGCGGGGGAGGAGGAGGCTGTCACGCAGGAGAAGGAGGAGTGCTCGCCGCCATCGCCGCCCACCACACGGACAGCTAGAGGAACCGTAGCTGAGAGAAAAAAAGGACCCGAGAAAAAATGGAGTGAACTTTGGATGAGGACGATGGCAAATGCTGCCGCTGCCGGAAGAAGGATGTGTGGATGGTGTGCCATGAAGAAAACTTGGCCACGCTTGCGCCACGTCCTTGTCCAGATTTTTGTGATTTATGTAGTAGCATTTTCTACCATTCTTACCAATTAATATAATTTCTGAAATGTAGTTTTGCACCACTAGCCACAAAATAGTATACATAAACATATTTGTAGTTGATCTTAACTCTATACAAAACATTAAACAGCTTAAAAACGGATATTATGTCTGTGGGTTGTATGACTTATCTTTATACCTGTCTATATGATAAATTCGAGGTTATGCAGACGACGATCGTCTGTGGGTTGTACATGCCCTAATCTACATACGTGGATTAAGAAATCGGAAGCTGATAGTTAAGGGCCAATAAAGTCTTCAGCCAGCCGGACAATTATTGCAGCCAAGAACGACGATCGAGACCCAGTGGCGACTGCAATATCGTTGTACTCCCTCTGGTTTGGTAAAAGAAGTCGTTTAGGATGCCTCTAAAAGACAACTTTGACTTCCTATTTTTACAAAAATAATTATTAAAAATTAACATATGTATATTTTTATGAAAGTATTTTACAAGACAAATCTAGTTATGTAGTTTTCACATTTCCAAACTCAACGACTTAAAAGTTATTCATGATTTATATTCCCAATATTTGACTCAAATCCTGTCCAAAACTACTTTTTTTACCAAACCGGAGGGAGTAAGGTTTTGTATACTCAAAAGTACAGCCATATATGATGTTACATGTGCATCACGCCGGTTGCCATGCTGGCAGATAAGTATCATGATCTGGTCCTTGCGTGGGGATGGCATTGGCGGTGCCCTGCCCTAGTATTAGTATAAATAGAAGGGCATGCACATGCCTTTGGCCAAGCATAACAGCCTCTTCCAAGTATTCACAGTCAGCTTGCATTGCTTGCTTCCTCACCAGTAAACCCATGGCCAGCCCTGCAGTTATAAAGATTGGACCGTGCGGTGGATCTGGAGGGTCAGCTCAGGACATCACTGTGGAGCCAAAGCGTCTGCACAGCATCACCATTCGCAGCGGTGCTGTTATCGACTCGATTGGGTTTTCTTTCTTGGATAATGCTGGCAATTCTCGGTCTGCAGGCCCATGGGGCGGTACAGTTACCGAGTATTCTCATGCATCGTGACTTGAAATCCATTCTTGGGCTGACTAACAAAAACCGAAGTATATATCTTTCTATTTTACTTTCTCTTTGTGCAGATCCAACTTGCCGCCAATGAGTATGTAACAGAAATATCTGGAACATTCGACAAATTTGGCACGAACCAAGATACTGTGGTAATTTCACTCAAAATTGTGACCAACCTCAAGACCTTTGGTCCATTCGGTAATTCGGCGACGGGAGTTCCATTCAGTCTCCCAGTGCAGCCTGGTGTAAGGAATCGGATGCTCGTAGCTTAAGAGGGGAAGAAGGTGAATTAGGTAACAAAAAAAATCTTAACCTATGGCTTCACTATTTTTATCCAAAGTAAAACTAGAACATACTATCGAGATGTGCAACTACGGTTGTTCTAGTGTGAAACTCCCATCCCAAAACAAGGTTTGCAACCTATAGCCTATCCTAACATGATACTACTCTAGGAAAGTAAAGGCAAGCAAGGATTGCAAGAGAGAAATGCGAAACGAAAGAGGATGAGAGGAAGCAACTTGACACGCCGATTTATCCTCGTGGCAGACGGTGAGACTAAGCTACCTCTAGTCCACGCTGTTGAAGCACTCACAAGAGTATTGCTTCCCTGGCCACCAAGTCTCCCAAGAGCACCACTTGACTCGCCACAAAGACTCGCCACTTAGGCACTCGCCAAGCTCCCTTGGTCACCTTGATGCCGCCTCCACTAAGGAGCTTCCACCAAGGAAGGGGGTCTCCATGTCCCCGACAAAGTGTCCTCGCCGCCCACACCAAGCCGAGGGTCGAAGACGATTGCCGGTGAGCCACTTAGGCCCCAAGGCTTCCGGCGAACCTTGTACACCTTGATTCACTCAAGAATCACCTCACAAGGTTGGCACAACCTTGCACTCACTCACTCTAAGCTAAGCCTAGCACTAAGCACATACACTAAGCATATGCAAGTCTATGGATGAGCAATTAAGCACTTGGATGGATTGATATGATCTTCTAGGTGTCCCGAACCTCCTCAGACTTCCACACAATCCACCCACCTCAAATGGGTGAGTGGAGGGGGTATAAATAGCCTAAGGCACCTAAGGAGCCGTTGGCTATAACGCCATCGAAAAGATAGCGTCGGATGAACCGATGCTATGCTTTCATCCTGCCTCTGTGTCACTTAGCCGCTGCAGATCTCGCCGACACACAACCGCCCGACGCTATATAACCGACGGTGGCCGATCATCCGGTCAAGGACTCCTCGCCAAAACTCATCGTCTGATCTTCGAGACCGCGGATGAACCGCCGCTCCACCGCTTGGCTCATCCGGGTCAAGCTCCGCCTTGACGCTGCTCGCCTTTGATTCAAACTGAGCGTCGGATAGACTGACGGTGTCCCCACTTAGACCGTCGGATCATCCGATGCTACTATCTTCTGCAGCTCTTCTTGTTCCAATCGTCCGACACATCTACAAAATGGACCGTCGGTTCATCCGACGGTGCCAACTTCAATTTGTTTTCACAAGCAGGTACCAAGTACACCGACACTTGCTTCTAGGATACCGTCGGTTCATCCGACGGTGTCTTTTCTTTTTCTTTGCTTTCTCGTTTTTGACCCTTGAAAAATAGACTATCTTCTCAATTTGACATGTGGTATTTTGCATCCTTGGGACCTAGAAATGTCTACAAAGACATGCTAAATAATATGGTTAGGCCCATTGATCATGTTGTCATGAATTACCAAAATCATACTCGAACTAATGACATATAAGGCCATATTCGCTACACCTGGCAGTGCCATTGTGGGCTTCTTCGCGCGTGGTGGGGCATTTGTTGACGCCATTGGCGTTTATGTGCGCCACATCGTCTAAACGGTGGCTACAAGCTCGGCATATTTGGGTTTCCATCATTTAATTTGTCTTGCTGTGCAATGATAATTGAAATGGGGACCCACCATGCTCTTCTGCCGAGCATCCACCGGAATGTAGCCGTAATAATACCGGCGACGATATGACGATGTTTGTCACTGTCTTCTTTTGTCCAATAAGGGTCTTGTTTGTTTGCGACAGACCTCGTGTTGTCAGAGTCATGGTTTGTTGAGTCTTGCTGGTTCTCAGTTGAGTCTTGCTGGTTCTCATGTGTCTATTTGTTTCAGTCAGAGTTTGTCCAAGTCAGTTTGAAGCCAAAGATTTACCGTGAGCCATGCATATGTATGAAATAATTTGCTACTAGGGCCATGATTATTTGGTTGCTTTGTAATAATTTGCTCAAATGTATGAAATAAGAGCAGAAAACGTCGCAGTTACCCATTTCTTACCTAGTTCATCTCTCTTTTTTTAATGTTTAACTAAATTTTGATCCAGAACATTTGGTGCGTAAAAACTGTACCAGATGCATAACATGCTTACAGAGAGCAATTTGGTCCTTCATGTGGCTTTTTTGTTGAGGGACAAGTGCATTGTATCAGACATCTTTTTTATTTTTTATTTATTCCCACAACATGAACTCATGCAACTAGTTCCGGTAGAGACATGAACAGAGAAGTCAGTGTACATGATGGATATTATTAAAATGTTCTTACTCGATCTGCAGATTACTGTTACATCCTATGGATATTTTTGCATGTACGGAAGGATAGTGGGAACTGGTGAGACTTACTCTAGTCTTGACATCATGGGATTAGTTCTCAATCTGCATATTAAAAGAGCATAATATATTGGCGGTACATGAACTCGTGTGGTTGGTAACGGGTGCTTTGGTCGTAACCAATGGCGATCTAGGCTCGTTACCAACTACAAGTTTTCATGTAGTGGTGTTGGATATATCTCTCTTCTCAAATCTCAACTCATCTATCGAGACAGCCACCAGCCCGCCGCCATGGAGGAGAGCCAGCTGGGAGAGAATGCTGACTCTGGCGGGCTAATCATGATGTTCACAAAGGAGATCGAGGCGTAGTAGAAGGAGCAAGAGGTCATCAGGGAATAGAAGGAGCACGAATGGGGAGCCAAGGCTGTTGTGGTAGTGAGACGATGAATGGAGGAGCGGGAGGGGCCACCGGGACCTCCGAACCTCGGTTCGGGTCTCCACCTAGAGACAAACGCGCTATGCCTATGGCCCACCGTGTATGCCCTCCTCGGCTCTTCCCGGCAGGGGCATGTAGCTATAAGGCTTGCCGGCCCAAACAAGCCCATATCTATACTATAAGGAGCCAAGACAATTGAAAACTTTTCTCACCTAAATCGGACCCACCTTACCCCTCACGTCGGACCCACCCGTCATATATTTTTGGAAGTGGATAGGGTGGAAGGACCACAAACTCAAAAATCGCATTTGGAGGCGTTTACGCCAAAAACGAATTGTTTTTCTCACCATGATTGCATCTACCCACCCTCTATACCCACTTCTGGACCCACCCGGGATTCCTGCACAGGTACAGCTACCCTCCGGAATCTCCACAGCTTCAATCTGTCGCGTCCCACCGCATGTCCATGCGAACCCCGCTCTTTCCTTTTTACCGAGTGCAGGTGCCTCCTGTCCAAATAACCGTCGGTCCCAAACCGACACGCACCTCCCCTCCTCGGGACATCGCCATGGCATAAACCCAAGAGGATATCGAACGTGGTGGAGCAGTTCCGGAGGTGAGGCGGGCCCTGATAGCGGCGAGCTCCGAGGCATCGCCTCCCGGAGCTCCGACACGCAGTGCACGAACTGCTGCCGCCGCTTGTCGGCCACGCGCCGCAGGCCGGACCACATCTTGAGCCACAGCCGCGCGGGGGAGGCGGCATGGGCTGCAGCCCGGCGCACAGGAGGCTGCGCCGGAACACGTCGAGGCACTGGATCATCGGGTCGGACAGCGGGTCGAACGCCGCCGCGGCCTCAGCGGTGCCGACGAACGACTCTAGCTTGGACCGGTCCTTGCGGAGCAGCGGCGCGTCGGTGGGCATGAGCGGGTAGAAGAACCGCACGGCGAGGCTGGCGACGGCGCCGGTTTGCTCCGGGTTGCCGAGCTGGATCCCCAGCAGGAGGTCGAGCACGAAGAGCGGGATCTGGTTCTCGAGCAGGATCATGTCGTTGCGCACGGCGTGCATCGCGCCGCGCATGGCGAAGATGGGGTCGTGCCTCGAGTAGCCCAGGTCGTCGACGGACCCCTTCCCGCCGTCGAGCGCGCCGCGGAAGAGCTCGAGCACGAATGTCTCGTCGAGGACGAGGCACTCGGCGAGGTCGTTGCTCCCCATCCCGGCGGCGCGGCCCTCATAGCAGGCGCGCACCTGGTCCTCGAGCGCGCGCACGGCGGCGAGGTACGCCGTGACGTCGTGGCCTGTGCGCTTGAGCACGTGGTGCAGCGCGCGACACTTGTGGCGGTCCATCTCGTGCAGGCGGCGACGACCGTTGTGGAGCGGGCCGATGGACACCTCCTGCGGCGTGTAGGCGCGCTCGTCGCCGTCGCGGAGGCACTTGGGGACGCGGTACACGGAGATGCGCGCCCAGGGGCACGCCGCCTCCTCGGCTCGCGCCTGCGCCACCTTCCCGCGGATGGAGATCACCCATTCCGAGTCCTGCGGCTTGGGGCTGTGCGCCGGGGACTGCGCGCGCGACCGGGCCGGCCGGTCCTGCTCCGGCTAGCGTCTCTGGGGCGGTTCCGGCGTCTCATTCGGCGGCGGCGCAGCACCGTTGGTGAGCAGCAGCGGCAGGTCCCGCGCCTGCTGCTGCTGCGTCGGCGGCGGCGGGGACTTCTGGAGGTTGGCGTCGACGGCCTCCTTGAGCTTGATGGTGATGAGGTACCAGCTTAGCACATCCTTGTTGAAGACGGCGACCATCGGCGGTGAGCGGCGGCTGGGCTCTTGGTCTCGAGGGTGTGGCGTCTCGCGGCCGCCAAGTCTGACTGATCCTGGGTCCCGGGACGACGAAGGGGAGAGAGAGAGCAGGTTAAGGAAAGCAATGTGATGCGAGCGATGCGCTGCTGATGATCGGGATGTGGATGTGTGGATCGTGTTGCTTGTCTGCTAAAATTTATTAGGATTTGAACGTGTAAACAAACACAAAAAAAAGGATTTATCTAACCATTGCGGTGTGCTATTATGTCTTCAGTGATACATCAAGGAGCCCCTGGTCCGTTTCAAATTCGGCAGCACCAAAAACTTTGCCCTTCAGAAAGTGCAGCGACAGGTCAATTGTCCGCTTTGCTTGCTTACAACCGGAGGCTATGGGGTGTGATGACTTACTAGAGAATGGTTGGGTAAATCTGTCCATGCGCACAGGTTTTGTAATCAGGAGACTAGATCTCATCACGGGCTTTTGACTGCAGAGATGCCTAATTTTAAGAAATTCAATTAGCTTTCTATAGACTGTTTAAGAAATTACATTAGCTTTCTACAGAGTGATTAAAGCACTAGATTAGGTTGAATAAATCAGGGTATTCGAATTATTTAAAGCACTGGATTCAGTTGAATAAATTAGAATCTTTGAATTATTTTGCCACTATTGATAATTGAATTCGTGGCAACTTTTGAGTGCTAGCATTTTGCAATTTACAGTAGTATGACGTTCTTTCATCCTTAAGATATAACATGAGGTTATTTGGAAATTGACACTACTGAATTGTACAATAAGTAATAAGTTTTTTGAGACTTTCATAACATATTAGAGTACGCAGATTTTTGGAGTAAACTGTTTGATGCTTGAAGGAAACATTCCTCACGTGATTGCGCAGTTTTCTTTCCAAAGAAACTTCTAGGTTTCTAAGTTAACATGTGCTCCACCAAAAATTGGTTGTCTTTCAAAAAAGTTAATATCTGTAAAATATTATGAGATGTTATACAGGGTAACAGTTCCTCCATTCTAACATGCAGTGTTGTTTTGGCTTGCCTTCCGTTTGTTCGATGATATATCTTGGAGGAGGGCTCAAGTGGTTTGTCTAAAAGTTAGATATGCTTTAATTTGTTTGCAGGAAGCTGCCTAAGTACAATGTTAATGTTACTGCCAATCTGCAGTGTGCAGGTAATATGAGGAAAGCTTGTTTAGTTCATTAGTATCAGTGTCCAGTGAGTTATCTGAATATATTTCCATCTGAGTTGCTCCAATTTTCATGTACTATGTAGGATATATGTGGGTAATGGGCCACTTCCATGGTGTACCAGAATGAAATAATTTCAGTATCACTGAGTGATTGTGTGTTATTTGACCTTAGCTATTTTTAATGGCTGTTGTTTTGTGCTGAGTTTCTTAGTGGTAACCACTACTCTAAGTCAAGATTGTTAATTTATATGTAGCAGTTAATCATTTATTGTAGAGAATCAGTGCAGTTTTCAGCCTGTAGTTTAGATGAAGAGATGCTTGATTCATAAATCAGATAGGAATCAAATGAAGCTGGGAATATGTTGGCACGGAATGCGTACTCCTCTCTCCTATTTGCATCCACATGTCATGATACCAAATAATTATCGAGAGATGCAGGAACCGTGAGGGATCCTGTTAGCCATTACCTGTGTTAGTTTAGCTCACGTCATGTAAAGTTTGGGCATATGAAGCTATACAAGCGTAGGATTATCTTAATAATGAAAGATTAATTACAGGTGATATATTTTTAAGCTTTCAAAATCAGAAAGTTGCATTTTGTTCAACACGTCCGTGCCGCACGTGCATCTTACTAGTATTCTAAAAAGAATCAACAGAAACCCTATTGCAGACTACTCTCGCACATCATTCCAATTATTGCTCGATCGCACTGCATGTCGGCTCACTTCCTCCACCCAGCGTCTAGCATCCAGTGCGACGGCGTCCATGATCCACCGTCAGATGTTCGATATTTGCCACCCATGTTTGTCCAACCATCCATCATGTGCGCCTGTCTGTCCACCGCTGCTCAGCGGTGCTGCCAAGCCACACCGCGTGTGTCGGCCACCCTCAAGACCTTTGGTCCATACGGTAATTCGGCGAAGGGTAGTGACAGAGCTAGGATTGCTGAGTTGGGGGGGGGGACTCAATCCCCTTCCCTTCCTCCAGCACCCCTTCTTCCTCTCCTTCATTTTTTTCTCTCTTCTCCCTTTTTCTTCCCTATTTTTTTTCAATGGAGCGCATGGTGGTAGGGGGGCTCGAGCCCACCCCGCCCCACCGGCTGCCTCTGTCTCTGGCGTAGGGAGTTCCATTCAGTCTCCCCGTGCAGCCTGGCAGTGCCTTTGTGGGCTTCTTCGCACTTGGTGGGGCGTTTCTCGACGCCATGGACGTTTATGTGTGCCACATCGTCTAAATGGTGGCTACAAGCACGACATATTTGGGTTTCCATGACTTGTCCTGCTGTGCAACGATAATTGAAATGGGTATCCACCACACTCTTCTACTGAGCATCCACCAGAATGTAGTCGTAATAATATGGGCGGCGATGTGACGTTTGCCACTATCTTCTTTTTTCTAATGAAGGTCTTGTTTTTTTGCGACAGACCTCGTGTTGTCATAGTCATGGTTTTCGGTACTGGAAAACACGTGTTTGCGGAGAGCTCCGGGGTTTGCTGAGAGCCGTCAACAAAACGCTCGGCAAATATAAAACACTCGGCAAACAGCTATTTTGCCGAGAGTTTTTCTTGGCCGTCGGCAAATTCAAAACTTTGCCGTGAGTTTTTTGTCCTGGCTCTCGACAAACATCTATTTCGCCATGAGTTTTTGTCAAGGCCATCGGTAAAAAAGCATTTTCCCATCTTGTGAAGCAACCCATAGCCATATCCATCTTCTATATCCTTAACTTTTCTACTCTCCACATATAGCATGTGGTGCTCCATGTAAAAATTTGGTACATTTTTCTATTTGTTTTCTATATTTAATTAATTAATTGTATCAAGCACTTTTTTGAATCAAGTCAAATTTGAACTGCAAGTGATTCAAATAGTAGAAAAAAATGAGTGAAAAAATGACATTCATGTTATTTAGCCAGATCTGACACTGTAGCCAAAAGATCAAAATAAATTTTGAAAATTGTGTCAAGGAAACACGATAAAAGACGTGTGTCCGAATCATTATAAAATTCTAAAAACATAAATAAAGTCTGAAAATCATGAAATTTTCAATATCTCATTGTATCATACACGAAGGTTGTGGTAAAAAAATTGATTGTGATTTGCACATTTTGTCATGTACATTGTTTACAAATTGAAACATCTCCATTGAAGTTTCTTAAACTTAAGAAGGAGGCAGTTAGATTTGTAGGAAAAGTGACATTTAAATTGAAATTTGAATTCAATTCTTGTATACTCTCCACAAACAACATGTGCTACTCCATAATAAAATTTGGTAAAGTTTTGAATTTATTTGATATATTTAACTAAATAAATGTATTTGATGTATTTTTTTAAAAAAATCCCTTGTCGTGGGCCTAAAATTGGGCTCACAGCAAAGCCTTATTAGGCCAGCCGGTCCAATCCCCGACTAACCCTAACTTTATAAGTCGCCCACCCACCTCCTCCACCTCGGCCATCTCCCTCCCTTTCCTCGGCTCCGCCCCCTCCGGATCTCTCTCCTGCCACGCCGCCCCCCTATCCTCTCTGTCCTTCCATGCCGCCGCCCCGTCCTCCGCCGGCAAAGCCACACCGTCCCCCTCCTCCCCCATCCGCTCGCCCCTCACCTCGTGGCGAGGAGTAGCGGCGAGCGAGGCGCGATGTGATGGATCGCTCCCGCCTCCTCCTCCCACCCGGCGGCCTCGATCCAGCGGAGAAAAGCGGGCGGCGGATCTAAGGGCTCCAACAGCTTGCTCTCCCCCGGTGGTGAGATCCACAGCGGCGGGCGTGACCTCCTCTCCCACAGTGGTGAGATCTATGGCGGTCTCTCTCTCTCTCATTTGTTCTCTCTCTCTCACACTCTCTCTCTCAAATTCGGTGATGGAGCAGCGGCAGCGGCGGGCCATGGTGGTGGTGGCGGCAGCGGTGATGCTTCCTCTTCCACTCCTCTAGTGCGGCGGCCTCCTCATCCTCCTCTTCGGCACATGCGGCGGTCTCCTCATCCTCCGATCCGGAGCTACAGATGTTCCTGGTAGTGATCCTCGTCAAGGGGCGGCGCAGTGGAGGTCCAAGAGCGTGGCTGAGAGGGCAGTGGCGGAGAACCATGGCGGTCGGCCTGTGGGGGCTGTGGTGCTCGTCCGGTGGTGGCCACGTGCCTGTCTGGTGGAGGCCATAGTGCCTGTCTTTTTATTTTTTATCCCGTTGAAAAAAGTTTGCCGAGAGACGTGGAGCACTCACGGTAGACGTGTGCCGTGGGGCTGAGGGGCAGCTCTCGGCAAAGGGCTGTTTGCTGGTTGAATGGTGCCGAGTGCCGTTTACGCAAACTGGCGGTTTCTGTTGTGTTTGTTGACTCTTGTTGTTTCTCATGTGCTTATTTGTGATCAGTCGGAGTCTGTCCATCGTCAGTTTCAAGCCCAAGAGTTACCCTGAGCCATATGTATGAAATAATTTGCTACTAGGGCCATGATCTTTCTGTTGCTTTGCAAGTAATTTGCTCGTATGTATGAAATAAGAACAGAAAACGTGTCTCGCTGTTTTTAGTGGCGCCAAATTATACCCTGAGCTAGTCCAGGGTCGTTCTGGAAAATTCTGAGGCCTTGTACCAAACTGAATGGGCCCTAAATTGAAGTGACGAAAAGAATAAAATCAATTTATGCAGTTCCAATCGGCCCTTTAATTATTCATGGAATTAGAACAAATATTGTCGCTCTATATTGCTTTGTGCGTCTGTGCGTGCATGGACCGGAAGACATACTCAAAAAACAAAATCAAGTGATTAATCGACGGGAAGGACACCTTTGATGATTGACAGATACGCATAAATCAGTGGTAGAGGTGTATGTAAATCCCATAATTAATTGTCATGGTGTCATTATCAGAGACGTCCGAGTTTCGATCACGGTGTCTTAACTTGTGCGTATGGACATCGGATACATGTCGGGTCAGTCTGTTTTGGTTAAGATTGCTCACGAGTCCCGTATATATATACTACCTACTAGCACGAGCAAAGCAAACCGTCGTTCGTGAATTGACTCGGTATACGGTCCGGCCTGTCCCGAGCTCAGCTAGGCTAGACCAACTTCGTGTCGGGTCTAGCCCGGCACACTACACCCGTTGTGTCTGGTCGTGCTCGTCCACAGGTTGCACCAGTGGCCCAGGCAGGCTCGAGGACACCGTCGCTCTCTATATGGCCTTGCGCATGTGGAAGCGGTGCCGTGCTAGAGGGGCGGAGCGGCAGTGCTGGAAGGGGGAGCCGGAGGGGGCTAGGGAGGCGAGGCGGGCCATGCTGGGTGGCAGGGTGGGTTGTGGAGCCGTGGTCTGGACGAAACAAGCAGTAAGTGGAGTTTGGATGGAGCCATGGAGCCGAAGGATGGGGGAGAATTGTGCAAGTGTGGATAAGGTGGAGGCATGGAGGTAGAGTTATGATGGGAGCTGGGGCCTGTTCGGCGTGGCAGGATGACGACCCACGATCGGCACAAGACAGCAGATTGGGCCATCACAGGCCCGAAGGCCATCAGGCCGGGTTGTGCCAAAAAGATGGACTTCCGAACGGGCATTCGGGCCACAAGCTTTCTGAGCATCTATCCTCTAATGATTCCTCTATATTCCATTTGCCCCGTCCGTTCAGTGAACATAGCTCCTTCCCCTCGCGCCCACTATCTTCCAGGCTCTCTGCTGGCGTAGCTGGAGCGGTGGTGCTCTATATTCAAGCCTTTAGCCTACAATATTCATGAAAAAATATTCAAAAATATATAAGATAAAATGTAAACTAGATGATACTGCTCTCATTTCTACGAGAATTTCAAAAATAATGTATTTTCACAAAACAAACAACAATCGGCAAGGAATGAACCTGCACTACGGGAAAACTCAAATTTGCCGTGCGTCGAAATCTTTGCCGTGCGCTTTATTTCGGGCGCACGGCAAAAAGTTTGTTTGCCGTGTGTATTTTATAGAGCGCACGGCAAAGAAAAAACGCACGGCAAAGATTGTGTTTGCCGTGCGCTTGAAAAAAACGCACGGCAAAGTATTTGTTTGCCGTGCGTTTTATCCACCGCGCACGGCAAAGATTTTGTTTGCCGTACGTTTTATCCACCGTGCACGGCAAAGTATTTTTCTCCCCATTCCACACTCCCACCAAACCAAATATTATTTTTTGAAAATACTTTGCCGTGCGAAAAAAAGAAAGCGCACGGCAAACTAATGTGTTTGCCGTGCGCTTTTCCTCGACGCACGGCAAACTTGTGTGTTTGTTGTGCGCTTTCTTTTATGCGCACGGCAAAGTATTTTTTTTACCTTTAAGAATTTTTCCTTAAATCCTAAATCCATTGCTCCTCAAAAAAAAATTTTCCTAAGCTTGAAATCTTTTTCTACTCTATACATACAACATGTGATGCATTATGTTAAAATTTGGTAGATTCTTGTGATCATTTGCTATATTTAACTAATTAATTACATTTCAAGTAATTTTTTTAAAGAAGTTAATTTTGCACTACAAGTGCTTCAAATAATAGAATAAAATGAGTGAAAAAATGATATTCATGTTATTTAGCTAAATTTAAGACCTTTTTCATGAGATCAAAAGAAATTTTGAACATCTTAACTAGGAAACACGACCATGACCGTGTGTCCAAATGATTTAAAAATTCTAAAAAATTCAAACAAAGTTTGAAATTTATGAGATTTGTCAATATCTCATGATATCATATGTGAAAGATGTAGTAAAAATATGAATGGGTTTTGAACATTTTTTTTCATGTATGATGCATAGAAATCGAAATGTCTCCGATGAAGTTTCATAGAGTTACAAAAGATATGATTAGATTTGTATGCAACACAACATTCAAATTGAGCTTTGACTTTAAAACTTGTTTATATAAGAAATAGATAACATAACTTAATTTGTGTTAATTTTCTAAACTTTTTTAAAATTTGTTTGATAATTTTTATAAATTTTATAAAATTGTAGAAAAAGGCTTTGTCGTGCGCCGACGCACGGCAAAAAGGCTTTACTGTGCACCTTTTTCAAAGCGCACGGCAAACAAACTAAGTTTGGTCGTCGTAGGCGCCACGACAAACCTGGCCCGGCCCCACCAGCTCGCCACCCTCCCTCTCCTCTCACAACAGCGCCCGGCCCCACCTCGGGCCCCGCCACCACCCCACTCCCTCTCGCACGCCCACGGACCCACCCGGACCCCCACCACCCCTCTCCCTCACTCACGCCGGCCCCACCTGGCCGCCACCACCCAGTGGCTCCCCACCCCAAAGACCCCCGACCTTATCCTCTCCCGAATCGGTCACCCGTGATCCTCTCCTCTCCTCTCCTCTCTCGAACTTCTCCCTCTCTTTCTTCTACCCAGGCGACCGTCCCCCTCCCCACGCCCTCCCTTCTCCGCCACGGTGCCGGGAGAGCCTCGACGACGGCGGACCGACATAGATCCGGTGCCCGGACCTCCGCCGGCTCCCTCCCCTCCCTACTTTCTCCGCCATGGAGTCCTCACCTCCCACCGGTCTTGGTGGGTCCCACGGTCCTACTCCTCCCTGCGCGCCCGAGCTCCGGCCACTGTGGGCTTCTCCCGCCGCCAGATCCGCCCCTCCCGGCTCCATCTCTCTCCAGCGAGGTCCTCTCCGATGGCGCACCGGAGGCATCGGCGGCACACTGGGAGCCTCGGCGGCGGCTGACAGATCCGCCCGGACCTCTCGGCTCCTCCCTCCCTCCTCGACCCGATCTCCCGACGGCAGAGGAGGCCCGAGCTCCTAGCCGGCGGCCCAGCTCCGGCGGTGTAGGCGGAGGCGAGCCAGCTGGCCGCGGCCCAAGCTCCGGCCCGCACGCACGCGGCCCCCCCGGAGCGCGCGCCCAGCACCGACGGACGGCGTGGCCACCACCCGCCTCCACGACACCTCTTCCGCCACCAGATCCACCCCTCCCGTCTCCATCTTTCTCCGGCGGCTCCTCTCTTGAGGCGCAACGGCGGGTCTGGGCGGCTGCACGGAGCCTCGGCGGCGGCGGCGGCAGACAGATCCGGCGTCCCAGACCTCCATGTCGGCCACCTCTCACTCACTCACTCACTATTTCGGTCTCCAGGTGGTGGTGGTGGTGTGGTGGTGGTGGCGGCGGTGGGTGGTGGCGGCGGCGGTGGCGATTCGGCCACTCCTCTGCGACGACGGGATCCGGCGGTGGCAGCCGCGGTGGCGGGCTGTGGTGGCGGCGGGGAGCTTGTGTTTTTTTATCTTTTTCAGAAATGTTTGCCGTCTTGACTGTAGAAGGCACGGCAAAGAAATAAATTTAGTTTTTCTGGTTTATGTATTTCTTTGCCGTGCGTGTTGACACGGCAAAAGATTCTTCGTATGCGTGTGAAAAACGCACGGCAAAGTCCCTTTAGCCCTTTGGTTTCCCGTAGTGCTGAGAACACCTCGAATGGGAACACCCAATCAACAATATATAGATTCCATTTTCATTGTCACATTAGTATAAGAAATTACCCCACTGCCATGAGTATCCAATGATTTTGTTTCCATGATGAAACGCATGTCACATAGTTTTTTTGTGGTGCCTCACAAATACCCAAAAAACATCACGCCCAAAGCCTAGTTTTGTTTCCATGACCATGATGGATGAGGCAGGATGAATGGTGCAGTGCGCGTTATGCTGGGCAATAGTTTAAGGGCTCTTTTACGGTGGACTATATCACCCTATACCACTGTTGGAAAAGGTTAGTATGGAAGGATCCGACGGTTGAGATTAATTGTATACCACCACGGCTTAACATGTGGTATAAGGTGGTATGCATAGGAGATATATGTGGTATAGGGGTATTATTGGTAGTTTTTTATTGGTGGCATAAACGAAATATATGATTTCTTTATTTCAATTTTTTTTCATTCCCCCACTGGTGGTGTGGCCATTTTTTTTTCAAATTTCAAAAATAAAAGTTTTCATTTCAAATTTCAAAAATGAATTTTTTCCAAATTTTTTCATTTCAAAATTTCCTTGATGGCAGAAACGAAATATTTCAATTTTTTTTCATTTCTCCCTAGTGGTATGGCCGATTCTTTTCAAATTTCAAAAATGAAAATTCAAATTTGTTTCATTTCCCTGTGGTGGTATGGCCATTTTTTTTCAAATTTCAAAAACAAAAAATTTCATTTCAAATTTCAAAAACAATTTTTTTTCAAATTTTCATGGTGGCATAAACAAATTTTTTTTCTAAACCCGAGGTTGCCAAATTTATTTAAAATTTACAAAAGTTACCTATTTACCCTTGTCAAAAATAGCCATATATTGCATACCACCACGTGGTAGTATGCAGTGGCGTAGCCAGGATTTGAGCATAGAGGGGGCCGTGTGAACAATATACAAGTGTCTAACTCAATTTAAGATTAATTTAATATGTTACGTATTTTTTCGTATGCCCAAAATGGTTTATACCTCCTTCACAAGTCACAAATATATAAATATAACTAATAATCATTCTATCAATGTGGTTGCCTGTTACAAATTCATTAGCACTAAGCATATGTTTGTTGGAACATTAGGGGGGGCCATGGCCCCTGCCAGCCCCCCCTTGGCAACGCCACTGTAGTATGGTCCACTGTAAAAGAGCCCTAGTTTAATGGGATCCGGATCAGCCTGTGATGCTTAACTAAGATAAGAAAACGTTCAATGTTTCAACTGGGTAATATAATATATAGTATGTGTCCGATGTGGCCTCTGTCGCCTTAATTTGTTTTTTCTTTCTTCATCCTAAGGATGTTCTTGGTTTTCTGAATGGAAAAATATGGATGCATAATCTGAACTCGACAAATATATATATAGTACGATCACAAATGATTTTTATAGAAACAGAAGATAATGTGAAGGAACGAATATATATCCTTAAGACTATGCAAAAGTGGAAGCATTTCATATAAAATCATCTTATGGACTGCAGCCGCCGTGTCCAGGCGCCTATAAATTAAGGTGCAGCGCGTCGTCCATTGCCATTCAGGCATTCACTCCTCATAACACCACAAAAAATGGCTCTAAAGAATGTCGTCCTTGCGACACTTCTAGTGGTTTGGCTCGTCGCAGCAGGTACTTACTAATAGACTAATTTGCATGACAAATTAATGGACAGTCGCATAATCCGTGCATGTACGTACAAAAGCTTCCTCCTCTGTACACAACACAAAAAACATGGCTTAAAACGCTATACATGATGAGTGAAAATCCCACCAAAACTCAAACCTCTTCTTTGTCATTTTATTCCTGTCGCAATCTTTCTCCTCTTTTTGACAATCTGTTGATGATTCAAATTGGACCATGTTCCAACAGCAGATGCCAACAAAGGCCTGCAGCTGGGAGGAACCGAGCTTGTGGACAGCGGTAGCATGGATGGCGGCAGCGGGAACCGGGTGTCTCCGAAGACTGAGCTCGAAACGCACCAGGGTGTACGACCCGACTGGTGCGACGATTCATGGTTCTTTGGGCCCTGTAGGCCACCTGCTGCTGGTTCACGTGCTCCTAGTAGCCGCACCTGATGAATTCCTCTTCCTGAGGCGTGTACCAGGAGCAATGAAAGAATAATTAAAAGCGTTAAATATTAGTAAGTACCAATTATTATGCGTGTTATGGTTCTACTACTATCCAAGCATCTCTAGTTTTAACTTTTTTAAAACTTCCACAATTTGGAACAATTAGAAGAATCTCTAGAAATTAATCATCTTTGAACCACTGCCATAGTATAGAAGTATCGATTTTTCCTGATAATTAATTGTCACGATGTACCCACATCGGATACATCGATCATACATGTTGGGTCCGTGCTTTTCACCTAATATTACTCGGATCACAAATACTCATTAACAAACTGTTGACGCCTTTTCCAATCGAACATACGAGTGCGCTAGGTCAAACCGCCTGGAGGGCCAGTCTAACCGCCTTGGACAGGGGTGTAGCTGAAAACCTAGATTCGCTGTTCTGGGAGGGACCCCGTCAGGAACAGTGCACCTAGGGTTGTCCTGAGGTCAGGAAGGCCACTCAGAACTTCCTCAAATACCGTAGAGACGAAGGATGAGAGCAAAATGTTGGAATAGCTAGGATTTGGAGAAATAAAGTAGTAAATTGATATTTCGATTGGATGATAGGTCCCAATCAGCCACGAACCTTTATATTTATAGGGTGGGTGGTCTTGCCCTGCAAGGAACATTTTACATCTCGAAATTTGCCAAAACTCCTAATTCTACTCAGATTTGGGATGACCAGTCAGGGAGTTACACCACACAGTCGAGGCCATCCGACCGGCCTAACCTGATCTACCATTTGGCAATTTCGGGTGTCACCACAAACTAAGCTGCCGCATCTACTAATAAGTACTATACTATCCCCGCACGACGGCGTTTCGTAACTGTCGGCGAGTCCACGGTGCCGCTCCACAACCTCCATGGGTAATCAGCTAGCGCCAATGGCACTGGCATCACTACCGGATTCCGAGCCTTCACCGAGAGCCGACATTTTGCCCGCCGTATCAATTCAACTCTCCACTGTTTGAGATTTATGGAAGTCCATGTGACCGTGAGTGTGAAGCTAAAGAGAGTGCACTAATTCATGCTCTAGCATATATTAGTGAAGTTCTGGACTTCAAGATTGGAGACTTCAACTATATGGATTACCTGTTTAAGAAAAATGGAGGATCAATATGAAATATGTGTTGTGCGGGGATGTACCTTATGTTAAGACTTAAGTATTAATGTACCTTTTAATTTATGTGGTTTTGATGAACTTGTTGTCTTTGTTTATTTAGACTTAAGTATTGATGTACCCTTTTATTTCTATGGATTTGAAGTTGTTGTGTTTGTTAAGATCGAATTAAGTATTGATGTACCCTCTTATCCCTTGAATGCTTAATTCCTTGTGAGTTTTGAAACACGTGTGAAATCAATCCGAGATCGGGTCAACATGGTCTACAAGAGTGTCAAGCCACTATATACTATTCACGAGTCAATTTTTTAACTATATCTTAATAAAAACAGTAACCATATCCATTTTTGTACCTTCATTAGATATAATAAATGAACTACCAAATTAAAAGTAAACAAAACGAAATGCACATATTCAACATGGTTTACAAGTGTCAAGCCACTGTGTACTATTCACTAGTCAATTTTTGTAACTATATCTTAATAAAAATAGTAACCATATCAATTTTTTAACTTCAATAAATATAAAATAATAATTTTACGTACAAATATACACGAGCAATATCAAATCATGATTACCATATTAATAAGATTAGATGTTGTACTTAAGGAGGATTTTGCATGAAAAGAAAAAAAATTATTTGTAGTTGTTGCGTAAGAAGCAAAAATAATGCCCATTAGAAGATATTACTCGTTAATGATAATAAGTTGTCATTTTAATTGTTGAATGTATTGTTGCCTAGTATATATGAGAAGTAAGAATACTAAGATTATTCTGCTATTTTTTGCATTGTATAAAATTTATAACAAATAAACTAGAAATTTAGGATATTTAGAGCTAATTAAATTGAAAAAAAATGAAAAGCACATTTGTACGGGCCTCCTCTGCCCCTGGTACAAATGTGCTTTTGCTATGGCGAACAAATCACATTTGTACCGGGCAAGAGAGGATGCCCAATGTGAGATTTGCACCGTGGCAAGAGGTGCCCCGGTACAAATGAGGGCATTTGTACCGGGGCCAGTTATGCCCCGGTACAAATGTGGTGGGATATATATGCCCCGGCCCTTCCCACCTTCTTCCACCTCTCCGCTTCTTTCTTGCGCACGTCGCCGCTGCCTCGCTCGATCGATCCCCATCCGGCCGCCTCTCCCGTCGCCGCCTCCACGCCGCCGCCCGCCCAGCTCCGCCACGCGCCGAGCCGCCCCTCCCCACCTTCGCTCCTCTCATCGATCCGGCCACGCCGCCCCGCCGCAAGGCGCCTTTCCCCTGCCGGCCGCGCGCATCGTCACGCCACGTCGCCCGCCCCGCGCGCCGCCGCCTCCCCGCCGTCGCGCCGGCCCACGCCCTCAACGCCTGCGCTGCACGCCGACGCCGCCCGCCATGTCCCGCAGCCCGCCTCGACCGTCGCTCGCCCGCCCTTCTACTCCCATCTCGCCGCGCCAAGGCCCCTCGACGTGACGTGTCCTCGCCCGCCCGACGCCGCTGCTCAAGGCTGCCCCACTCGACGCTCCACCACCGCCGACGCCGCCACGCCGACGCCCTCGACGCTGGCCCGCCCGCCGACGCCATCCTCGGCCGCCACCGACCCGTCCGGCCACCGTAAGCACCGCCGATGTGCTTCCTTTGGGGGCTTGCGTCAACCCGATGGATTCTCTTTAGTTTTTGTATGACGCGAAGCAAGGTCTTTGTCTTCGACTCTTTGTACAAGACTACAGATAAAAAGATAAATCAAGATGTCGTAGAGTTGATTAAAACTGCATGGACTTGTCTTTGTGATAAGTACCTCAAAAGTTCATAAAAACCTTTATGTTCACTATGATTGGCCAGTACGTGTCTTTGCTTATTCTTCAATTCTTACATTACAATAAAAAATTATTTCATGACTTGGTTTTCCCATATGTATGCGTGCAGGTCATGATGCAGCCCGCACCGATCTATGTGGATATTATGTTGCGAGTTCATACATCTTACAAACTGTCGATGGTGGCAAATTCGAAGAGAAGGTGCGTGCACACACAATTGCGACTACATGTAGTTCTTATTGTTCATATTCTCTGATCCGGTTCTTATTTTTTTGTTCATATTCTTTGGTAGATTTCCGGCATCAAGGAAACATTCCTCGAGACAAAACAAATCCGATTGATACAAGAACAATTATGTGGATTTCTTCTAGACGAGGTTATTAGTCCAGGGGGAGAGTTTTATGCTGGCTTATCCTCCGTTGTTAGTATACCAGCGACGACCGGGGAAGGGACAAGTCAGAACATGAAGGAAGCATTTGGAAGCAAAGACAAAGGCCAAGCATCTGGAAGCAAAAATTAAACTCTGCTAACATTTCATCCAATGTATATTATTAATCTAAATTTCAGTGGGCACAAAATGCTAATGTATAATATTATTTCCAAAGTTCTTCAATTTCAGGATTTGAGATGATATATTCTACATGCATTCGTATATATTTATTTGTATAATATTAGAGATAATATTATAGAAATAAATATATACGAATGTATGTAGAATATTATCTCAAATATAACATTTTATATGCCACACGACTTTATATTACACAGTATTACGATTAGTATTAGTACTTTAAGCAAATACATTAGAGAAAAGAAAACATAAAACAAAAAGAAGCATTTGTACGGTGGTGCCTCCACCGGTACAAATGCCCCCCGCCACGCCGGGTGGAGGGCACATTTGTACTCGGGCGAGCTCCATTCTAAGATAATGTGGGGCATTTGTAGATCAGACAAATGCTCGACCACATTTGTACCAGATGGTTTGTACTGGTTCAATACCCTACAAATGAGGGTTTTGAACCCATACAAAAGGCCGTTTTCCGAGTGGACCCGTTAGAACGAAGCAGTGCACTTAGGGTTGTCCTGAGGTCAGGAACGCCACTCAGAACTTCCTCAAGTGCCATAGAGACGAAGGAGGAAAGCAACGGTTGGAAAAGCTAGGCTTTGGAGAAATAAAGTAGTAAATTGATATTTTCGATTGGATGATAGGTCCCAATCGGCCACAAACCTTTATATTTATAGGGTGGGTGGTCTTGCCCTGCAAGGAACATTTTACATCTCGAAATTTGCCAAAACTCCTAATTCTACTCAAATTCGGGATGGCCCAGTCTGGGGGAGGCACACCCGGCCGAGCCGCCCGCAAACCGTCGACCGGCCGCCTAACTCGATCTAGCATTTGGCAATTTTGGGTGTCACCACAAACCAAACCGCATCTACTAATAAGTACTATACTATCCCGACGGCGGCGTTCGTAATCACGACGAGTCCACGACGTCGCTCCACAACCTCCATGGGTAATCAGCTAGTGCCAATGGCACTGGTATCGTGGTACCCCCGGAAGACCAGTCGAGCAGCCAATGGCGGTGGGGCCTCCGATAACGACGGTGGCGCCGCCCGCCACCAGGACCAGCTCGTCACCGTGTCCTCACGTGGCATCTTCAACGAGGAAGCCGACGTCGAGCTCATCGACAAGTTCACGTCCGGCTCCGACAACAGCGTACTCTGGAAACCCGCCCATGCGCGCGCACCTCGGCTCGGACTCGTCTTGATCACGGGAAGGGCGCGCCGTCATTCGGTCGTGCCGCCGCGCCCGTGTCCTTCTTGCTGGAGATCAACCATGGCAAAACCCTCGCCGCCAGCTTCTCCATGCTAGGGCGAGCTTCTTCCTTGGGTCGAGAGGATGAAGGTGAATACAAGGTTTTTCAATATTACTGTGTAGATCATTATGTCGTATAGTCCTGCAAGGTTCTCACCTTAGGCGTCAGCGGCGATGTTGGCGCATGGAGGGAGGCGGAGAAGCCTCCGACCCTCGTCCGATGCGGCAAGCCATGGGTGGCCGGGGTCGCCACAGGGGTGGTCGACGTCCTGGCATTCCACCGCCACGAAAAATCCAACTGGATCGCAGCATTCGACCACGCCATGGAGCAGTGACGCCCGGGCCTCCTGCAAGGCCCACCGGCATCCATCGTGGTGTCCAGCCTGACCGAGACGGACGGCCGCCTCGCCGCCGTATCCGTGTCCTTCTCCGAAGACACCTCCTCCTCCATGCACCTTTGGCTTCTCGTGAGCTGTGGCGACGGCGAGCGCATGCTCTAGCATCTTGTCACCTTGTCACGTATGCGGTGAATCAGCCGTGGCCATGAGGTGGTTGAGGAGCCAGTGTGGGTGCTGGACGGCGGGAGGGTCACCTTCGTCGTGGGGTCTCCTATGGAGTAGTAGGGTTGTGCGGCTGCCGGAGATGGTGGCAGCGGGGAGCCGAGGAGAGTGGATGCCAAGACTAGGTACGCTGCGGGTGTATGATCGGAGGACAATGGCTATCGAGGATGTGGCGCGCTTGTCCAACCCCAAAGATGTTGCAATTGGTGTCTGCACAGGAGTCTGCTGTGTTGTTCTCTCTGCTGTTGCTGCTGGGTGTCATCGAGGAGGCAAATGCTGCGACTGAATGGATCGATGGGTACATCCATGTTATATCATTGGAGGACCGCATTGGCGACCAGAGAGGGGGTAGTGAATGAGAGCCTATAAAAATTCTTCTCGAAAGAGATAGCTTCTCTAGCGAGATGAACACAGCCGAAATCCCAAAATCACTTCTGCCTCAAACTCCTCGAGCTTGCCAAGATCACGTAGCCAATGGAGTGCTAATGATCCTAGGAGCAAAGCTAGGAAAGCCTAGAACCAAAGCGAAAGCACAAAAGAGGAAGTCTAGGCAAATCTCACTGGAAAGTCCGGAAACTCCGCAACAAACTCCGGAAACTCCACAAGCTCCGGAATATTCCCAACCTCTGAAAATTCCACAACCTCCAGAAACTCCGCAACTATCTCCGGAATATTCTGCAGACTCCAGAAACTCCGCAACAATCTCTGGAAGATTCCGCAGCTCCCAGAAAACAGCCTTCGAGGGTCAACCCCAAGAATCAAGCCTCTCGATCTCCCGATTCGCTCGACGGGTTCAAGAGAAACTTTGGGGAAGGTAGGATCACCTCATGGGTGAACTCTTGCTCGAATCTCAAGCCCCAAAACTCTCTAGAAAAGGAGGAATCGCAAATCTTGGCTCTCTACCTCAAGAACACGAAGAACACGAAAACCACCGAAATCGAAGGACTTCCCACGGGATTTGAGTCGCAAGATCACCAAGAAAAGAGGAACACCAACCTCATGTGTGATTACCAACACAAATCCCGCAAAGAAACACCTCCAAAACCTTCCCATGAAAATCTACCAATAAGGCTTCGAAAATCACCGAAAAAGAGAAACGGGAGGAGCAACAAGAACACTTGAGAAATCACGATGAACCTTCTCTACATACCATGAAAGATTCATACAAGGTCTAGCTTGCCTCCTCAACATCCATCCCTCTCTCAAGATCTCACTATGAAGCTCTCAAGCTAGTCCTATGGAAAACCTGGAGGGAAAATAGCAAAAACTAGGGAAGCAAAATGAACTAGGGTTTCAAGAGGTGGCTGCCATCCTCTCTCCTCTTGGTTTATATGGAGGCAACCGAAAGACAAAACTACCCCTATTACATGAAAGGAAGATACATACCCCTCAAGGGCAATATGGTCAAGACTTGGTATTTCTCATCGAGCGGCCACGCCTTCATCACAGTCCGCGTCCTCCCGATGCAAGCCCCGCGATCCCGCCGCGTGTCCCCCGGCATCGAAGCTTATCGACGCGCCCGGATCCCGTCTCCACCCGCCGAGCCTCCGATCTTGGTTTTGTGGCTCAACCAAGTAACCTGACGGTTTTGTGGTGAACCACCGCAAACCCCTCGTGCAGACTCGCCAGAGAGCGCCACCACCGCAGCTTGTTGACGGTGCAAAACCGTGTTGAAGTTCACCGCAAGCGTATGGGTGACTTGGTGCCTTTTTCACCCAGGAGGGTCCTCCCTAGATTTGTCAATCCAAGGATCGGAAGCAAACTCCCGTGATTCTCGCCTAACCTATCGATCTAACCCAACACGAAGCATTGATTGCATAAGAAGATAAACCTTAAAGATATATGAGTTATAGCATAAGGTTGATCGCATCCATGAACGTTGACAAGGTAAGGAGCAAGCAAGGGAAACTAAGGCCTATCATCTTCTAGTCGTAGCTCTAGCCAAAAGAGCAAGCGCGACATGCATCTCATCCAAAGCCATCTTTAAACTACTATCCTCCGGTCCGATTCCGAAGACGCCCACCTTTTGGAGCCACCGTCCTGTCACAACGCACTCCTATTTCGTGGGTTAGCCTAGGGCGAGTTCGAGAAGAACAAGTTGAAAACACTTGGTCGATCCGGTATGCACCTCTAGCCACCATGACTACAACAGCACCCCAAGCAATTTATCTATAGAATAGATTGAAGACGGAGCATAGCCAAGCGAGAGCAAAATCATAAAAGGAGGAATCGAGTCGCTAAAAGATCGGATGACATGAAGTACTTTACTCACATAATAAATGCGTTTAGATCATCTCCACCGAGTACATACCATTGATGACCTCAACTAGCTCCGGAACTCCGCCATGGCTCAACCGTGCAAGGCGGCCATGGCGGCTAGGGTAGGCCTAGGCCATCTGCTAGACAACTTCGAGGACTCGCGGCGGCCGTCGTTTGCCTTCGTCGCTCTCTCCTAGGTTTCGCCGAGTTCCTATGGATGGATGGCGGCGAATTTTTGCACGGAGACTATTAATAACCCGAAGCAACCCTCGTCCACAGGGGAGCCCGAATCACTGCAAAAAAGGGCCAGGCCGGTCCGCCTAGGCCGGCCGGCCTAGGGTCTTTTTGGCCCGGTTCGGGCCCATCTTTCGCGGGCGAGTTTCTCTTGCAATTGTGAGTTTTTGCCTTATAGATTGTGTGGCCTTTTGACGTCTTTATCCACGTGAATAGTTAGGGGGTCTTGTCGTCCAAGCCTCTGTATCTTCCGTCAAAGTCCCTAGAGTTTTGTGCCGTCATGTTGTGGTCCTTGGGTCATTTGGAGTCATGTTCACCTCGAGTGTTGACTTGTGCTGGGCTTCATGATCTTCTCATAAAGTTCTCATTGAACTTCTCCCGGAAGTGCTCCTTTTAGTGCCTAAATCCTGCGTAAACAACATACTCCAAATACCGTATTCACAAGTGAACTTGTTACATCATTAGTATGCCTAGTGGCGGGTTAGTTGCAAATCATAATCGAAACCAACGTATAACAAGTACTCTAGGTTGACGGAAATTCACCGTCAACATCTCCCCCATGCTTAAACCTTGCTCGTCCTTGAGTAAGTTTTTAATGGATATCAGCGTTGCCTTTCATTGTTCATACCCTGCACTTGATCACACATGAGAAAGCATAATGCTCTCAAGTTTATATTTGTTAAAATTCCATAATGTAACTAGCTTTCATCTCTATGGAGGGTAGATATAATTTAAGCTCTTTCCACAAGTAATCAATCATGCTCCACAAAATTCGAATAGGTCTTAGAAACTTTTGAAGTGAAGAACGAGGTGAATAAAAGAGCTAAACCAAGTACAAAAATTTAGACCTTCTTGCATCTTGCTCATGAACTCTCTCATCTCACAACTCTCTCAAGCCTACTTGATCTATATCCTTTCCCTCTCATGTTTGTAGGTGGAAGCGTTTTATTTGGAGCTCATAGGAAAGTTTTATCCCTACCAAGATGTTAAAGTCGAGACTATTATCAAAACAAGGCAAGCTTCTCATGGACTTATCATGACTCGTCAAAAAGGTCATTAGAAAAATAATGTTCACAAGGAGGGGGGAGAGAAAGAACTCACACACTTTTAGATAGGTGGACATGTGCAAATGGCAAAGAATGATCCTGAGGCCCCAACGAAGTCCTCGTTATCGGATTGCACATGGTTGGAAAAATGAGTATGGGTCTTGATCTTGAAGTCCTTGAAAAATCCTTAAGCAACTAGAGAATCGAGTGATTATTATTCTCTCTTTTTTCTTTTTCTTTTCTCCCTTCTTTTTTCTTTTTCCTCTCTTTTTTTCTTTGACGGTCGAGGTGCTTTGAATTTTTATTTTCTCCTCTCATCTTATTCATTTTTTATCTCCCTAGAACTCTAATTTGCATAGTACCTACCTCCTCCCCCATGCTTAGACGTTTGCTCGTCCCGAGCAAAGAGGAAGTGGTGTTAAGGTAGGTACCGGATGTCTTGATGAGAGGGAACTTGAATCTTCCCTTTGAAGCACCTTCTTGTGACGTGTCGCTCCATACTCAAGTGATAGGTAGGTCAAGGAGGTTAACACAAAAGATGATGTTGGTTTAAAGGGTGGATATCCCATGAGGTTTGCAAAACTTCCGATGTGGGAGCTCACAGTACGAGATAGAATAGGCTAGCAAAAGATAAGTTACGCAAAAAAAACGGAATGACCAGCTTCTTAGTCACGAGCCAGAGAATCGAGCCTTGAATCAATTCACCCAACAATAACTCTTGTAATCTATGGTTGCACTCAATATATAAGGCTTTGGATAGGTAGAGCAAAATGCAAGAGGTATTAATGACAAGGTTAGCATGACTTTTAAAAGCAAAAGTAATATGTCCTTGACCCATCCAAAGTTGAGAGCATAAAAGAAACCATGGGTCTTTATTTTTATCATGACCTCCACAAAAGATTAAGCTAGCATTTAATTAATTTCAGATTTGTATTAGAGAGAGCAATAGCTTAATCATGCATAAACAAGCACAAAGTTTAAACAAAGCGGCAACGGTCATCATATAACAACGAGCAAGATGAAGCCAAAATTATTTCATCATGGTGAGCACAAGTTGATGACAATAAACAAAAACAAAAACTAGGTTGTACTCCTAGAAGCCATGTTATTTAACAAGAGAGACATACAAAAGTTGCATCTAAGGTTGTTGAATGCATATACATATATACAAGCATTTAGAAAGACAAGGACAAAGAGAGGGTTGAGGAATTGTTACCGTCCTTTGATGCTTGTGATGTAGCACGCTCTCCCCCATGCTTAAGCATTGTGCCTAGCATGGAAGAAGGAAGATCGGCATCCGCAGCAACCGTGATCCTTGAACTCCATGCGGTCTTCTTTCGTCCACCAAGTCTTCCCCCATGCTTAGCATGTTGCTAGGCACGGAAGATGATGAACCATCTTAAAATTCTTGAAGTCCTACCGCCATGCAAGGAGATCATCATCACATTGTTGCCTTTGTTCATCCTTCAATGTCCGCCCTTTGCCACGAGCCTTGATCCCAATTGTTTCTCATCCCATCTTCTCCTCCTTCCATGTTGTCCCTTATCACAGGTTCATCTTCCACGAATTTTTCTTGTACTTCCAGAACTGAGTATGTACTGAGTCATCACTCCATTGCAAAGTGCTTGAAATTATGTTTCCAATGAGTGGTCATTCATCCCGATCGGACTCCGAACAAGAGAGTTACGCCCTTTTTACTTTGTTGGTGCAAGCTGTCCCGGGCTGATTTCAGAATGTGTGACGCCCAAAGATTTGGTTGTAACTTCTTGCACGGGTCTCCTAAAATGTTGATTCTTGATGCATTGGAAAGTAGACTTAATGGAGCACTTGAATATCCAATTTTTCCCTTTTGTACATCTCTGAACATGTGCTTAATCTTGATGAAAACAGCAGTGCACCTTTCGGGATTTTGGAGGTGTTGATGATCATGATTTCAGCTTTTATTACGAACTCATGGGAGTGATTCGTCATGCCTGCAAAATAACTATAATGCACAAAGTACCCCCGAGGTGACGGTCGGGAATACTCACCCTATCCCAACAAACCATGACATCCCTAAGATCTTCACTTGTGGCATAGTTAATCTAGCGAAAATCCTAATGGGTGTACGTGTGTGCAAGCGTGCATGCAAATGATAGGATGGTATAAAAACAAAACAATGTTTACACCAAATTCTAAGCTCCATGCTTACAAAGTGGTTGCCAAACTTTCTATTCCCATAGAGATTTATTAACCAAGGTTAAAACACCATGTTCATCCCAAGATCAACAATTCTTTATAGTGCAAGAAAAGTAGGGCGCATTGCAAAGTTTATAAACAATCCAATGCAATATGATAGCAAGGTATATAAAACTGAATGATGTGGGTCTCCAATCATGTCTAGACACCATGTTTACACAAGATTGCAAAAAGTAGTAACGCATGTCGACAAGCATTAACATAGATATGAAAGCATTCATCATAAAGTTTCACAAAAAGTCCCAAGCTAACATAAAGTGGATGATGACAAAGAGATGGGTGCAAAATGCAAATGCAAAAAGTATTAGCAAGGTTTGAAAAACACTTTTGATGTGGTCTACAATAAGCAAAGGACAAAGCTTGATCTCACACTTCATACGAAGTAAGCATTGTCAACAAGGAAGTCACCCATCGAAAAGAATCAATCAACCAAACTAACAAGGTTTAAGGGTAGGTTATGGGTATCCTATATTTTTGGCTCAAACAAGAATTTTGAAGAGAGGAAGTCAAGTATAGAAATTCTAACTAAGGTGGTGCTAGAGTCTTTCTACAAACCTATGGTTTTAGGATGTCTATAGGTAGGGAAGTTTTCCTAAGGGTTTTATAGGAGGCTAGTCAAAGTTTATGACGATGAGTTCTACGGGGCTAGAGCATGATTCACCCCGAAAAGTATGGTGGCCGACCATAATCATCAAAGCACCGTCGTCTTTTTAGTTAGATAGGGGTAGACTTGGCCGACCCGGAGGGTGACAGCCCCCGATCAACTCAAGCAATCCTACCTCTATTGGCTATGGTTTTTGGTGGAGGTTATAGGAAGGCTTAGGTTGGTTGGACAAAAGTTAGATCAATCAAACATGCAGCGATGCAAGGTGGATGAACAAAATGATATGACATGATATGCGGTGGTCTAAAACAAAAACAAATGTTAGCCTAAATTAACTAGCCACAAGTTTAGAATCAAAGGATGGTGCCAACTTCATATATCTCTCTAAAAAGACACAAAAGAAAAAGACTCTAAACTCTAATAGGCACACAAAAAGGTCTACAAGTTTTCCAAGATCAAATAACAAAGCGCTCCCTCAATAGCAATTAGAACATACAACATGGTGTTGTGGTTTTATTAGAGCAATGGTACAATGTTACTTGATGGTTCGATTAAAGAGCACAATATAGATGGTCATGTATATATATAAAACAAAACCGGGTTGCCTCCCGCAAAGCGCTTCATTTAAAGTCGTAGAGTTCGACTTTCTCACGTACCTTCTTGTTGTTGCAGAGCCATGATCCTTCATGCAAGATTTGAAGGTGTTCATGCAGCCTTGATCCACTCTCCATGCTTGACACGATCACTTATGCTCGATGAGAGGCTTGCCCAATCATCTCCTTGCATCATCATCATCACCTTCTCCATCGCACTTTATCGCTGCCTCTTCTTTCACAAATTTTCCTCTCTGTCCAGATCAGACCATGTAGAAAAAATAGCTTCCATGCGTGGCGCATGAAATTGTCTTTCCATCAAGTATTTATTCACCCCCAACGGACTCCAATGACCGTTCTACTCCGGCGCTGCAATCTGTCCAAAGCTGATTTCAGACTGCACATCGCTCAATGTTTTTGCCATATCTCCTTGTATGGGTCTTCAAATTCATCGATCTTGGATGCGTTGGAACCGGCACTTGATGGAGCTTCTGATTTTCAACTTTTTCTTCCTTGAACATGTCTGACCAGGTCCTCAAAATGGATGAAAACAGCGACGTCCGTTTTTGAGGTTCGGTGACGGTGATGCACGGGTTTGCAATTCCTTTGGGTATGACTTCTCTCCTCTTAATTTATGTTTAATGCCCTGCATGATTAGTGAAACTTGAGATTTCTCCCACAATTTGCTCTTTTAAGGTCACTAGCTTGACCGAGCACAAAGCAAGTCCAAGATTTACAAATCATATCGCAAACAAATGCATCCATAACCACAATTTATGACAAAGTAAGTTGTGATTAATTGCAGCATAAGTTTTCTTGCTCAGCGCTAAGCTCTCATTAGGCAAAGGTTCATTAGGCATGTAACAAAGTTTAAGCACAACAAAGCCTCTTTATCTCTCAAGAAATTCTAGCCTATCACGATCATCATAAGAACAAGGCATAGAATTGAATCAACCTCACTATTGGATATGAATCATAGATATATCAAAGGAATATTATCAGCTCCAAAAGTATCTTGAGAGGTTAATTGGTACCTTGGCCTTCGAGCTTTTCATCGTGAGTGGTCTCTCGGAGTTGAAAGCAAACAATCTTCAATGATCGGTGGCTTGCATCGTCTTTTGGCAATTCCTTCGTTCGTGCCACACATCATCAAGGTCGCCTTGTGTGGACTCACTCTTCTTATTAATTTGCGGGACTTCACACATGTCACAAATATCTTCATGTAACTCCATGATCCTTCGTGTGAGAGCCCAGAGTATCCGCGCCATTGGATGCCTTCATTTTTGTGTAATCCATCATGATTTGCTTCTAACATCTCCTAGCGTCGGATGTTGCCAACTTGTGCCTTCTTTTGCCAATGCTCTTGGGGTCTTTGTTTTGTTCCAAACTTCTGAATTTCATCTTGTGTGGTCTAATGGAAGCATTTCCCAAGCTCCTCTTCGTTATCGTCGTCCTCATCTCCACTATCTTGTTCTCATCGTGTTTCTGCTGCCTCTTTTTTGTGGATTTTCCCCTGTGTACATAACAGAACATATACCAAAATATTATTCCATTGAAAACTTTATAAAATTACCTTTCCAACGGGTACTCATTCATATTAATCGGAGCCCAAATGAGGGAGCTATGGCCATTTTGTTTCCGCTCTTGCATGCTGTCCAGAAAATTTCAGAACGCGCAACCTTCGGTAATTCGGCCATATCTGCTGTAGGAACCTCCGATTGACTTGATTCTTGGTTCGTTGGAAGCGTATCTTCATGGGGCTCCTAAATATCCAAAGATATCCTGTTGTTCTCCCTTGATGTTGTGCAGAGATTGATGCGAACATATACTTCTTGCGAATCGATCCGAAGATGTTGACGACCTTGATCTTGTGGTCTTCGGGGCGTTACGTCGCGTCTCCTTCGGCTTTAAGTCATCGCCATTGCAGGACCAGCGAGTAGCATGATGGCAATGGTGTGTCTTCTTCATGATTTTGCTTTAGCCAAAGTGACGGGTACTTCTTTCGCAACGTGATTGCTTCCAACACCTTGTTTATCATCGCTCGTGTAGGGTGTGGACTCAATAGCGGATGATGGGCCACTAACAAAAGTTAGCACCTACCACTAAAGAGTGAATCTTGATGTAGTCATCATCTTGTCGGAGTGGATTGTGAACTTCTCGAATGTCTTGTGTCTAGCTTTTCACCTACTTTCAAGGACACAAACAAGAAAGCAAGCATATATGCAATAATAGAAATTAGGGTTAGTCAAAGAGATAGATGGATCGCCCTAGGGTTCGAGTTGCCGATCCCCGGCAATGGTGCCAGAAAAAGGGGCTTGTTGACGGTGCAAAACCGTGTTGAAGTTCACCGCAAGCGTACGGGTGACTTGGTGCCTTTTTCACCAAGGAGGGTCCTCCCTAGATTTGTCAATCCAAGGATCGGAAGCAAACTCCCAGGATTCTCAGTCTAACCTATCGATCTAACCCAACACGAAGCATTGATTGCATAAGAAGATAAACCTTAAAGATATATGAGTTATAGCATAAGGTTGATCGCATCCATGAACGTCGACAAGGTAAGGAGCAAGCAAGGAAACTAAGGCCTATCGCCTTCTAGTCGTAGCTCTAGCCAAAAGAGCAAGCGACATGCATCTCATCCAAAGCCATCTTTAAACTACTATCCTCCGTCCGATTCAAGACGCCCGCCTTTTGGAGCCACCGTCTCACACAACGCACTCCTATTCGTGTGGGTTAGCCTAGGGCGAGTTCGAGAAGAACAAGTTGAAAACACTTGGTCGATATGCACCTCTAGCCACCATGACTACAAGAGCACCCCAAGCAATCTATCTATAGAATAGATTGAAGACGAGACATAATAGCGAGAGCAAAATCATAAAAGGAGGAATTGAGTCGCTAAAAGATCGGATGACATGAAGTACTTTACTCACATAATAAATGCGTTTAGATCATCTCCACCGAGTACATACCATTGATGACCTCAACTAGCTCCGGAACTCCACCATGGCTCAACCGTGCAAGGCGGCCTAGGTCATCTCCTAGACAACCGAGGACTCGCGGCGCCGCCTCGCTTCGTCGCTCTCCTAGGTTTCGCCGAGTTCCTGTGGATGGATGGCGGCGAATTTTTGCACGGAGACTATTAATAACCCGAAGCAACCCTCGTCCAAAGGGGTGCCCGAACCGCCGCAAAAAAGGGCCAGGCCGGTCCGCCTGGGCCGGCCGGCCGGCCTAGGGTCTTTTTGGCCCGGTTCGGGCCCATCTTTCGCGGGCGAGCTTCTCTTGCAATTGTGAGTTTTTGCCTTATAGATTGTGTGGCCTTTTGACGTCTTTATCCGTGTGAATAGTTAGGGGGTCTTGTCGTCCAAGCCTCTGTATCTTCCGTCTAAGTCCCCAGAGTTTTGTCTTGTAGCCATGTTGTGGTCCTTGGGTCATTTGGAGTCATGTTCACCTCGAGTGTTGACTTGTCTTTGCCGGCTTCATGATCTTCTCATAAAGTGCTCATTGAACTTCTCCCGGAAGTGCTCCTTTTAGTGCCTAAATCCTGCGTAAACAACATATTCCAAATACCGCATTCACAAGTGAACTTGTTACATCATTAGTATGCCTAGTGGCGGGTTAGTTGCAAATCATAATCGAAACCAACGTATAACAAGTACTCTAGGTTGACGGAAATTCACCGTCAACACGGCTCAAGTCCACGACTTTGTCTTGCTTTTCTTGCCACCGTGCAGCCCGCACTTGATCCCATTCGGCCACCACGTCCATCGAGCTGAGCCTACTTGTCTCTCCACTCCTCGGAGGCCCCGCAAGGCTAAGACCTCTCGCGCCCGCTCTTCACCTGCACCAACGCAAATCAAGCCGCAACTGCACCTGCAATACTTGGCCAAGAGTCAGTCCACACCACGTTGTCAATCACTCTCACACCAAGGAGCGACCATCCACCGGTCCTCGGACGCTCTGGTCCTCAATCTCCCCCTTGATGAGTGCATTGACTACACACATAGTAACCAATTCAAAGAAAAGAGAAAAAGAAAAGAAATGAACTAAAAACTCAAACAAGTGATCAAAAGATAAACAAAAGCCAAAGCAAGATCACTTGAGAGAGAAAAATCTCGGTCCCCTAAGACAAGGGCAACGGCTCGACACAACTGAGATAAAATGCTCAAAATTGTCAACTCCTCAAGGTGAGGCAAAAGGGCTCGACACCATCGGCAAAAGAGCACAAATCAAATCAGGCGACAGAGAGCTCCCAAAGCATGAATGCAAGCTCCCCCTAAATAAATGCATTTCTCCCAATTTTTCTCCCCCTTGATGCAAGACTCCCCCTGGATGAATGAATTGGGTACTTTCCTCCCCCTTGTTGGTAATGCATGAATCAAGTCTACAAATGCAAGCATGTGCTTCTCAAATATACAAAGAGCACAACAATATGCTAAAATGAGACATAGACAAACAAGATAGCCACATATTCAGTACAAGCATCGCCAACAAGATAGATAGGAACATATAAGCATGTGACATAGCCACGATCAAAATGAAGCATTTTCACAAAATTTCTCTCTCATGAGCATAGGACCTCAACATGGCCAAACAACACAAACAACAAACTTTATGCAAGGTCACAAGTTCTCATCACAAGATCATCATAAACACCTACAAGTTATCTCATGTCATGTCAAAGCCACCGAGCCATGTGTCTACTTCTAAACATGAGACTTCTCAATGGTAGACATCATGCAACGGTTTAGCACCCAAGATAAGGAATTTAAAGCATATTTGACATGGAAGCATATTTTTCAAGCATGAGCATCTCATATACCAATTTCATGATTTCAAATTAACCATGATACATGAAGTGCCTTTGCGGCAGAAAGAAGCTTAGGCTTCTGCACAAGGTAACATGTAGGCTAAATATTCATGATGACAAATGGGTCTTTGACCCCAAATGAAAAGAGCATGATACCCAAGTACAAATTAAGCAAGATATAGCCATATGAGCACACTTTGAGCATGTAAGGCATTCAACTCACAAGAGAGGATCATATATAGCATTTTCACAAAAATAAGCCGTTCACATGCATATACATCCCAAAGCTACCAAGAGCATAGCTATACATCACAAGAGCTCACTAGCAAGATCATAAGCTCACATCCGATATCACATGGTGATCAATGTATATAGGAGAAGCACAACTCTAAAGCATATGATACAAATGCAGTCTATGATACAAAGATGCTAACCATGATATGATTCAAGAATGAAAATGCAAGATGCATATGTACATGAGACCCCCCAACCGGAGCTCAAAAAGGAAAAACCACACCAAGCTCAACCCGCAAACGTGCAAATGTAGCTTGGTCCAAAGGCTTTGTTAGGATATCGTGGTTTCTCGGTTGGCACATGGATGAGGTCTATGTTTCCCTTCTCAACATTGTCTCTCAGAAAGTGGTAACTCACCTCTATATGTTTGGTTCTGGAGTGTAGCACGGGATTTTTGGCAACACTAATGGCACTCGTTCTATCACACATGAGAGGAACATGGGTACACTCTTCACCAAAGTCACCCAGCGTGTATATGATCCAAAGCAGCTGGGAGCAACAACTAGCGGCAGCTACATACTCGGCTTCTATGGTAGACTGAACTACACTTGATTGTTTGTGAGAAGACCAAGAAACCAAAGACGAACCCAAAAAGTGACACATTCCCGAAGTCGACTTCCTATCGACTCGACACCCGCAAAGTCGGCATCCGAAAAACCAAGAAACGAAAGGGAAGAGGACCCCGAATACCAAAGACCAAGCTCAGGAGTGTATCGAAGATACTTGAAAATACGCTTGACGGCTTGCCGATGTGAAGTCCTCGGCGACACCTAAAAACGAGCGCACACACACAGAAAACTGAATGTTCAGCCTCGTCGCCGTCAAGTACAAGAGGAATCCGATCATGCTCCGGTACTCCTTCAGGTCCATGGGCTCTCCGTCCTTGTCCGCATCCAGCACCTAGTTGTCATCGGTGTCGGCCGGGGTCTTGAGTCCATCTTGAACTTCTTGTGGATGTCCTTCGTGTACATGGCTTGATGCACAAAGGTTCCCTCCTTAGCCTGCTTGATCAAGCAGAAAGAACTGCAATTCTCCCATCATAGACATCTCGAATTCTTTGCTCATGTCCTCTGCAAACCTTGCAACCAAAGAGTGAGACGAGCTGCCAAAGAAAATATCATCCACATACACCTGAACAATTAGGATATCATCGCCCTGCCTGAGGAGAAATAGAGTTTTATCTACTTTGCCCATCTCAAACCCCTTGCTGAACAAGAACCCACTCAACCTACCATACCAAGCCCGGGGAACTTGTTTCAGCCCATACAAGGCCTTCCTCAGCTTATCACTCAGCGGGAAAACTCAACACTCTCAAAGCCCGGTGGTTGCTTCACATAAACCTCTTCCTCCAAAAACCCATTCAAAAAGGCACTCATCACATCCATTTGGTACAATTTGAACCCTTTAGCCACAGAAAAGGCTAGAAGGATCCTAATTGCCTCCAAACGGGCTACAGGAGCAAATGTCTCCTCATAGTCTGTCCCCTCTTTCTGGCTCTAACCCTGAGTAACCAACCTCGACTTGTTTCTCACCACCTCACCATTCTCACCCTCTTTGTTTTTCCACACCCATTTTGTCCCGATAGGTTTGCAATGTGGTGGTGGCTCTACCAACTCCCAAACTTGGTTTCTCTCAAAGTTCTGTAACTCCTCATGCATAGCATTCACCCAATTAGGATCAGAGAGTGCGTGTCCAATGTCTTTCGGCTCAAAGGTAGCAACTAAAGCCGAATGAGCAAAGTTAGAAACATTCCTGGACCTTGACCGTGTCGTATGTTCATTGGTGTCGCCGATGATTCTTGAAGGAAGATGATCAACTTGTACGCGCCTCGGTGCCTCTCGCCTGGAGACGACCTCCCCCTCAACATCAGCTTCCACTTGATCTTGCTGGATCGTAGTCGGTGTAGGGGATGGGCCGTCCTACACCGTAGTCGTCGTAGTGGAAGTAGAGGGTACATGTGTGGATAGAGCTTCACCATCAGAGGACCTCGACTCAAACTTATCAAGCCTACCCTTCTTGAGGATAAAACACTGACAACCAAGAGCCCTAAAATGTCTCACTCTAGGTGCTCGCCTATGCATGAGATCATAGCACGTCTTGTTCAAGAAAGCCTGAAGAAAAATCTGGTTCCCAACATGGCACGCGGTATTCACCGCCTCAGCCTAATATCTTCTCGGAGTCCTATGCTCGTCGAGCATCGACCGAGCCATCTCACAAAGGGAATGATTTTTCCTTTCTACCACACCATTCTAATAAGCGACATAGGGAGAGGAAAACTGATGTTCGAGACCCAAATCACGACAAAAGGTTTCAAATCGAGAGTTTTTAAATTCAGTGCCATTGTCGCTACGAATAGCTCAAACAACATCTCCATTCCTCTCATTTTTTAACCTCAAGATTAGATCCCAACAAAACCAAACGTCTCCCCCTTGTCAGACAAAAAGAAGACCCAAGCATAGCGAGAATAGTAATCCACTATCACCAGGACGTCCCATTTCCCACCGAGAGCACACACATGGACCAACCAAGTCCATATGGAACAACTCACATGGGCGCTCATAGCAGTTGTCGAGGCGGATGGGAGGCGACGACCATCTTGCCATGTCTACACGGAGCACAGGCAACAACTGAAAACTAAAACTAGAAAAAAAGGACTAACTATTTCGATATTAGCCAAGCATCTGACCAGCATAAGATGAGGCAATCGAAGGCCATGATCCTCTCCTCGAGATCCAATTAGTTATTCCATAATAACAAAGAAGGTATTGCAGCTGTGCAAAATATGAGCAATATATGATAAAAGACCAAAAGCATCAACTTACTCCTAGAGCTGGACCATCGATAGAGTACATTTTAGATCAGGCAGTCAAAGCACAGTAGTTTTAAATTGTGTTTAGTGGAAGCTGGAAAGGAGACCAGCAGCAACTCTAATTTGATAAAGTCCGCCTAATCAATCTAATGTCATATCACAACTGTAGGCACGCATACAAGAGACAAGACTTAACAACAGGAATGATTAATTCAGTTGTTAATTTGACAGGAAAACATATAGGAATAAAAAATGATACTGATCTGGTGGCTATTACGCATATGGCAGCAAAGTTATTTATGCTCATCCTCTGGGTTATTGTTATATCTGATGGTAAAATCACAAAAGGCATTGGTCCTGAATTCGGCATATCACATGATACAATTTATTAACTATGCAACCATCACATTTTCAGCAACATGTACAGAACAAAATCAAACAAATGCATAGTAATGCACCTGCTCAATTGGTGGTGCACACGTTTTGCAGCTTGCAGACTCAAATACACCAAATTTGTTGCTTTTTAGCACATGGGTATGAGCAGCACACAAAGTTCATTCATCACAATTTAGGATATACGACATAGCATATACAGTCGGGGGGACAAATTTATCACCTGAGATGCAGGATATGGTGGCACGCTTGGTGGATCTTTTTGGTTGAAGGCGGCTTGCTCCCTCAGCCTCTTATAGATTTGCCCTTGCACCCCTTCTAGATTTGCACTTGCCTGTGGCAGTTTGCACCTCCTGTGGATGCCACTGGTGAAGACGAGAGCCTTGTGCTTCGTCCACTGAGATTATGCGAAACAATGACTAATTTAGTAACTGTTTTAGAACTCAAAATGTAGTTTTGTAGGCCCTGCATCCTAAGAGTCATATCCAAGCATTTGTAGAATGAAACCAACATACCTTATAGTCATAATTAAAAAAGATACTCTGAAATTAATTACCGGTTCAACCTCCAGATAATGACTCCTGAATTCTACAATAGCTATGCCAGCACAATTGCTTGTGTGTCTGCAAGCCAAACATCCAAATATGAATAGGGACAGTCTAAAATAGTCAAACCATGAACCTGACACATGGTTACTTCTATATAAAAAAAATTCATTTCTAGGTTCATAATACCTATCTATCTATATACTATAAAGATCGAATAATTTGAAAAATCTTACCCAAATCGGGGCCACTGCACCCTCACGTCGGACCCACATCAACTAATTAGGGGAGTGGATAGGGTGGAAGTTGGAGAGCGTTTCTGCCAAAAACAAATAGTTTTTCTCACCATGACCTTTTCTACCCACCGTGTACCCGCTGGGTCCACCCAATGCATCTAGCCATAGCCACCACGACACACACTAGCCGCTTGAACGTACACTCCGGTTCACCGGCGACCAAGCGGCAAGCACTCAACCGTGCTCCTCGCCTCCTCCGGTGACGCCCAATCCGCCACCAAGCGCCGAGCCACTCCTTCTCCCTCCCAAGCTCTCCACCACCGCCGTCGACGCCGCCGCCATGCGCCTGCCGCCATCGATCTCTCTCCGTGCGCCACCATAGCCCATGGTGAGGAAAGGAATCAGTCGCCCTCGTCGCCATCTCCGCTTTGCCCCTCTCCCGGCCGCCGCCATGCCCGGAGTCGCCGGAGGGAACCGCCACCGGCCAGCCGGCCACCCCCTGTCCGGGGAAATCCCATTTTATCCCGTGATTTTTCTTGAGTAAGCGGTGTACCTCGTTCTCCTCTACCCACGAATCTGCACTACCTTGCATCACCTCGCAGCTTGGGGTCTTCACCGGCCGCGTCTACAATCTCCACCAAGTTTGCCTGCAGCTTGCCCCAGGCAGAGGTCGCCATAGATCCTTCGAGACCATTTTCCCGATCTAGGGTGATGGCGGTAAGCAATTTCTACACTGGAGCCTGATCTTGTTTGGGTGGAGACTGGAGACTTGGGCGACATCGATTTGGGTGAGACTGCGAGAGCCGGCGGGGTGGTCGAGACTCAAGAGCGGAGAAGACGAGAGAGCTGCTCTCTGCCGCTGCCCTGTGTGCTCTGCACCCTGTTCATGAGCCTTGGAGCATGCGGCCCATTACTCAATGATGGCCCAATCACGTGGAAAAGCTGGTTTAACCTTTTTTTATTTCTTTTGTGTTCAATTTTGTAAGTTCCAAAATATTATCAATGATAATGAAACAAAAATTCATGGTATCTATCTACTGTGTACTTGGTTCTCAGTTGTTCTCCAAGTATTCTTTTGATAAATTTGTGTCAAATGATGTTTGTAATCATGTATGCATTCAATGATTACAATATGTACTTGGTCCTCGGTAGTATCATGGTTATACTCTTTTGTGTTGAGTCGAACATTTGAAGTGGTTTGTTACTTCCCGATTTTAAATATCGGTTCCCGACCAGTATCGACATGTTTCCGATCGAATTGTTTCGATTTAGATTTCCAGAAATATCTGATTTCGTTTTCCCAACCGAGCTTTCCTGATTTCGCACCGATTCCCGAATAGAAATACGAAATCAAAAATGGTTGGGGTCTTTTTCCAACCGATCCCGACCGATTTCATCCCTACATCCCTCTATTTTCTTTCCACTAGAACCCCCTAAACTTTTGACCTATCATTTTGTGTGACTACTTGATCTGAATCAATCTCAATCTCAAATTACACCATGCCTTTCCAGACAATGCTAAATCCCTTCCCCTTGCTGCGCACCCACCCACCTGAGTCGCCGCTCGCACGATGCGGATCTTCCACCGGGGCGCAGCAGCGAGCTCTGTTGTCGATCTCAAATTTCACTGGGTCTTTCTCGGGATTGTTAAGTTTGAATAAATAGTATAGATAGCATAGCTAAAATATAAGATTGAACCTATATATGTATGTCTTTAGATCCAAGGTTATTATTGATTTTGTATCTCGAGTACAAAACATTATTGCTGATTTCTTGGTTCACGTTTCTATCGAAAGCCTTCCTTCAACTGGAGGGTACAGAGAGATGTTTTTTTTGAAAGTAAAACCGGCAGAGATTGCCGGATTTGTATTAATTAATAGAGGAGAGTACAAGCAGGGCCTAAGCCCGGAAAAACAAAAAGAACTGTACAATTACTCCGCAAAATTAGTTATAGCTCCCAGGTGTTTGGCCCCTGCTAAAACCCAGGTGCGCGCCTCCTCCTTAATCTTGTTGACAAGTTGTCCTTGGGTGGCAAATTTGCGTCGAAAAAGTCTAGCACTGCGTTCCTTCCATAGTTCCCAAGCGATTAGTATCATCAAAGACCGCCACCCCTTCAATGGAGCTCCGCACATGGACCCAACCACAATCCACCACTCGTCGATGGACGTGAACACAGACCAGTCTGTTTTAGACGGAAGATGGCCAGCAACCCAAGCAAAAATTTCCCCCCAAACCGCAAGGCTATATCGTCATTGGGTGAAGATATGCAGGTTGCTCTCATCGTGAGCACGACAGAGCATACAAACTTTCTGATTGGGCCAATCTCTTTTAATTAGGCGGTCAGCTGTCCACAACCGATCCTGAAAAGCGAGCCAGGAAAAGAACTTGCAGTTGGGCGGCGCCCAAATTCGCCAAATGAGGCGCTCCATTGGGGAGATTTGTAGATTTTTTAATTGAGCCGCATAAGACGAAGCCGTCGTATATTGACCATGCTTTGTTGCATTCCAGACAATTGAGTCTGGCCGGTCAGGATCAAGATCTACGTCCCTAAGTTTCAACCACAGTTGACAGAATTCCGCCAGCTGGGCTGCAGAGTTAATTCTGAGCACGTCGATGTCTCTTATCCAATTGTCGTCGGCGAGGGTGTTGTGAATGGATCTCTTTTTCTTATTGGAGGCGTAGATTCGGGGCTAGCATTTTGGCGACTCCCCATGTAGCCAGGCTGATTCCCAAAAACCGGCCGCAGTACCGTCTCCAATGGTGATCGTGGTCGTGGACGCGAATAATCGATGGTCCCCCTCATTGCACGGGATGGGCATGCCAACCCACTGCTTTTGTGGATCCTTCCACTCCATCCACAGCCAACGCAGACGTGGGGCTCTTGCAAACTTCTTGAGGTTTAGTATTCTGGGCAAGCGACCTTGGGCGTGCCACTTTACACCCCCTCCGCCAAATTTGGTGGGTTCTGTCCACAGGAAACAAACGTTTATGACGTCGGTCTATTTCTTCGATAACCTCTGCTGGGGCATTTAGGGCGGACAAGTAGTAGACTGGTTGAGCCGACAAGACGGATTTGACATGGGTCCGCCGACCCGCCGGAGTGAAGAATTTCCCCAACCAGGTGGCAAGTCTGGAGCTCGCTTTGTCGGCCAAAGGCTGAAAGTCCACCTTTTTAAGTCGTCCCAGCGCCATAGGTAGACCTAGATACTTGATTGGGAAGGAGGTTCTGACAGCCGGGAAAGGAGCTAGAATTAAGTCCAGGTCGATGCCAGCACAACGAATCAGGGAGACGGAGCTCTTTTGGAAATTGGTGGTTAGACCTGTAACTCAACCAAAGTTGTCTAAGAGCTCCTTCACATTCAGGACGTCAACGGCTGTCGGGTTGAGGAAGATTACTGCATCATCAGTGTAAAGTGATAGTCTCAGGCGAGCGCACTTCCCACGCAGTTTGGTTACAAGCTTTCTGTCTGTGGCGATATCAAGTAGCTCCTGCAGAGGATCAATTGCTAAGATGAAGAGCAAAGGCGAGAGCGGATCCCCTTGACGTAAGCCTCTAGCATGTTGAATGTCGTGCCCTGGTACACCATTTAGCAAAATTTTGGAGGCTGCCGTGCATAGGAGCGTGGAGACCCAACTCCTCCACCGTGGCGGGAAGCCCCTACGTTGGAGAAGGTCTAGAAGGTAGTCCCACCAGACTGAATCAAATGCTTTGGAGATGTTGAGTGGGGGTTCGCGAGGTGTGGAAACGCTGTTGACAGTCCTTACAACAAAAATTCGACCGTCAAAACCTCGGGTTCGAGAGGAGTATATGACAAATTTCATGCACATTTTTAGTACTAATAAAGTTCCACAAGTTGTGTTGTGATTTTCATAGGCAGGTACACATTTTGGGAGAATTTGGGACCAACACACCACACGTGCTAGGCACGGCCGAACCACCAGGCACGGCCAGCCCTGCAGGTGCGGCCGGCCTGGCAGGTGCGGCCGGCCCTGCCTGGTGCAGCCGGCCCTACCCCGTGGCGTGTCCCTAGTCCTAAGCACCGCCTCTCCCTCGAGCACAACTTGGACGAACGAGATTCACTGAAGAAACGTCAGTTTGATCAAAGGGTGAAGGCTAGGACCACTTGGATCAATGGGTCCACTTGTCCGGTCGCTCAACCGCCACAACCGTCATCCAGAGGCGATCCTAGGCGTCCCCGAGCTTGGTCGGTGCATCACACGGCACGAGGGTGGGCCGGCCGCATCTAGAGGGCCGGCCGTACCTATCAACTCGCGTGCCTGGCGAAACCGACCCAAGGAGCCGACCTACAACCGCCTCAGGAGCAGTGATCAGGGGCGTCCAAGGCGAGGCGGCATCGGGGCGGCCGCACCTAGCGAGCAGCCACGGCATGTGGCCCCCCTGCGCTCCACCGACCTTCCTTGCCTATAAAAGCCACCTCCCACTCCCTGAATCACACACACAACACAGGAGCATCTCCATTTCACTCTTTTGTTCACATAGAGTAGGATTAGTGTAGCTTGGGAGTTAGAGACGAGTCGAGCTAGTCTCGGGGTTCCGGAGGAGTCTTCTTCAGATTTCCGGTACTACTCTTGTATCCTTTCTTCGCTTAAACTCAAGTACAATTCAAGTTATCTTTCTATCTTACCTTTCAAGTCAATTACATTCAGCTTTTACTTTGCTCTAGAAGCTTTATTCTTGGTTTAGACTAAAGTTAGTTTAATCTTGGTTAGCATAGCTCTCTTGAACCCTATAGTGTTGTGGTCGTTCTTCGCTTGATCTACGGTGGTTCACGGTAGAGAGAGACCTTCCTTCGTGATATCCGGGGAAAGGTTATTTGGTTCGTTGTGAGCGCGGTGCTCAGAGCTTACCTTAGTCTTAGATTGGTGTCCCGTTCAACGGAATAGTTGTGGTACCCTAAGGAGGTGACAGACGGGCTTTGTAGTCCACCACGTTAGTTCGGTAGGTAGGATTCAACGCGTTGTCGTTCTCCCTTCTCATCCCAGTCAGAGAGCGCGGCTTTGCATGCCCCTGCAGCACTAGAAGAGCTTGTTGAGTTTAGCTTACCTTGGTTATCCTTTGCCGTAGTTCTTTGCCTAGAGTTGACAAGAATAGATAGATTGTGTTAGGATCCTTTCTCGTTTTCGTTGTCCTCCCACCGCTAGGTCCTCTCTAACCCTTTATCAAGATCTCCTTGTGTGTCAAGTTATCCCCGAATATCTTTATTCGTTACCCCCGCTATAGCTCTTTACCAAGTCTTGTCTTTCTCCACCATTTATTCAATTATCTTTGCCGTAGTGCCTCCCTTGGGAAAATATAAATACGATAACCCGAATACCACCGGGTGAAGTGCTACAACGGTAATGCGCTTGCGGACCTTTCTGTGATCGTGTGTTTTACCAAAGACGTTCCCTAGCCCCGTTACTAGGGGTGTAAACCCGGTAGCGACGCTTGCGAGTGCCTCAAGCATTCCTGGCGCCGTCACCGTAAGTGCAAACTTAGTAGTGAGGCTAAGGAGCGTCAACAAGCATTTCTGGCGCCGTTGCCGGGGAGGCAATAGGCATAAGATATCGTTTAAACTTAGTGGTAGAATTATCAAGGTTCGGTGAACCGCTATTTAAGCAGGTTTACCCTTGCTCTACTCTAGGTATGCAGAGTAGGTGCATGACCGGTTTCGACCTACCGTCCAACTTTAACAACAATCCGGAGTCACTTGTGAGGAGAGTGCGCCCTCACGTCCTCATTCCTCAGATGTTTCTCTCGAGTCAAGAGACGAACACCGTCGATCCTGTAGACAGCACCTCGTCAGCACCAATGGTCGAGAGGACGATCCGCGAGTTTTCCGCCCCCTCCAACACCAATGTCCCTACCGGACCGAACACAATGGTGGGAGATGGGAACTTTGAACTCAAGCCGGCGTTGATCAACATGGTGCAAGCAAATCCGTTCTCCGGCAAGCCTAATGAAGATGCCAATGCACATCTCCAGCATTTTCTGGAGGTGTGTAGGACTTTCACTATCCGTGGAGTGACGGATGATGCAATCCGCCTTCGCCTATTCCCGTTCTCATTGCTCGGGAAGGCGAATCAATGGTTTTATGCGGAGCGAGATGCCATCAACACATGGGATAAGTGCTCAAAGGCATTTCTCGCAAAGTTCTTCCCGGTGGGCAAAACCAATGCCCTCCGCGCAAGAATTTCGGGTTTCCAGCAGCAGAATGATGAGAGTATCCCGGAAGCATGGGAACGCTTCCAGGAGTACATCACCGCGTGCCCGCATCATGGCATGCAGGGGTGGTTCTTGATTCAAACCTTCTACCACGGGCTCAAGCATGATGCAGCCGCTGGAGGAGCCTTCTTCTCACTACAAGTACCCGCCGCTAAGGAATTGATCGAGAAGATGGTGGCAAATCAAGGTTGGGATGGAGATCGTCTCCAACCCCATAGCCACGGTGTACACCAAGTCGATGGAATCGACATGCTCGCCGCTAAGATGGACCTCCTCATGAAGAAGTTGGAGACACCAAGCAATATGGAGACCGCCAAGATTATGGACGCTCGCATGACGTGCGAGGTTTGTGGCAATGTGGGTCATTCGGGTAATGATTGTCCCGAGACAAGGGAAGAAGCCAGCTTCATCAACAATGGCAACAACAACGGGTTTCGCAACAACAACCACAACAATCAAGGGTGGAACTCGAGGCCCAACTTCCCGTTCAACAATCAAAATGGAGGTAACTATTCTAACAACTTCAATAATCAGCCTTCCATTAAAGATCTTGTCTTTGGCCAAACTAGAATTAATGAAAACATAAACAAGAAGCTAGCCGCCAATGATAAAGTTCTCGAAAATCTGAATTCCACTATAGAATCCTTCACCACCGCTATGAAGAATCAGCTAAGCTTTAATAAAATGATAGAAACTCAACTCGACTTCTTTACCTTCTTCTGAGTCAGATGGAATCCCGGGGCAACCCGAGCCTACCCTAGAGAATTTAAAATCGGTGACCACAAGAGGTGGTAAGATCACTCAGGATCCACCATATCCTGACCCCGCAGAGAAGAAACAGAAGGAAGTGATCACCGAGTCGGAAGAAGAAGAGGACACCGAGAAGGTAGCTCCCGATGAGGAAAAGTTAAGGAAGACGGCACCCCAAGATTACGTCGATACCACGCTACTTCCATTTCCCTGAAGAATCAAGAAGCCGACCGTGGATGAGCAATTCGGGAAGTTCGTTGAGGTAATCAAGAAACTCAATGTTAACATACCATTTCTTGAGGCTATGCAGGTACCAACCTACGCCAAGTACCTCAAGGACATCCTCAACAATACGAGACCTCTACCCACCACGGATATGGTCAAGCTTACGGAGGAATGTAGTGCGGCCATTCTAAAGAAGAAAGACCCCGGGTGCCCTACAATTAGCTGCTCTATCGGGTCCGAACACTTTGAGAATGCACTATGTGACCTTGGAGCCAGCGTTAGCGTCATGCCTAAGGTAGTCTTCGACAAACTTAATTATACTTCCTTGTCGCCTACAACCATGTGCTTGCAGCTAGCGGATCAATCGGTCCGCTACCCAGCGGGTATAGCGGAGGACATTCCGGTGAGAGTTCGATTTCTTCGCACTGGATTTCGTTGTCCTCGACATGGATGTCGATACAAGGACGCCTCTAATCCTCGGGAGACCCTTCTTGAGTACCGCCAATGCTAACATCAATGTAGGGGCCGGAGAAATCCGCCTTAACATCAACGGCGAGGAAGAACGATTCACCTTTAGACGAAAGGTGGAACAATGCTCACAGGTACGAATAGTCAATAGAAAAATTTCAAACTGTGTGCAGAAAGATGGGGTGGCTCCAACCAAGCCCAAGGTAAAAGCATTCAAAGGGCGCCACCAACCCAAGAAGGTAAATAACAAGGCTAAGAAAAGCGGAAGCCAAAAACACCCCCGCTAAAGCCTCACCAACTTCAGCGCCACCGAAGAAAACAAAGAAGGTGTGGCGTGTGAAGGGAGCATCGTCCGAGTCTTCCGCTCCGGGACCGGACGAGTCCAAGATCAATTGAGCAAACGGAGGAGTCCCGCTCACGGACTCTAAACTACGAGCCCTCACCGTGAGGTAAACCGGTATTTATCTCATATTTCTCTTCCAACATTTTATTTCGTGCATCAAGCATATTTAAATTTCAAATTTGGTTTCACCATTGCATTAGTAAGTAAACAAGACATAGAAAAACAGTTTTGGAGATTTTTGGTGATACGGCCGAACCTAGATGCGGTAGTACCTCCTCGACAAAATTTTTGTGCAGGATGTTTACAGGAGGGGACACGAGTGCTTGGAGCAAATAGAGTAGGGCCGGCCGAACCTAGTGGTACGGCCGTACCTATGATTTTCCACGAATCCATCAAGCCAACCACTACAAGCTCCCAAGTGCTCAACTCATCACCAAAATGAAGACACGCCAACCAGGTAGCCAAAAATTAGCTTGGGGGAGACCCCATCTTCAATCAAGGAAGGTATGTCCATCCAAACCAATTTTCAATATCTTGTTTATCACATTTGAATAAAAGAAAAACAACAAAAATATTTGCTTCAACCATGTGCACTTGAAATCTTGTCTATATCCTCAATTTGGAAATGATAATTAGTTGCTATGTTAAAACTTTGCAAGAACCTAGTGTACAACCTTGTGCTCTATGAGTATTTGAATTTGTTGGTATGTTTTGAGGCAAGAGCCTGAAATAAAACTTTGTGGGAAGCAAATGCTTATGACCAAACCTAGGGTGTTGACTAGTATGATATGGTGAGACAATGTTGATCTTGCTCTATCTCATAGTATGGTGAAAATCTCGGGTGATTTCTTTTGAAAATAAAACAAGACAAGTTCCTCAATGGTCATATTACCTACCAAAGCCATATGTCGATATCAAAGTATAAACCTTCTACATATGCTTGCTTGTGACCCATTGAGTTTTGCCAAATTGTTGTGACCCTTGGTAGAATCTTTTCATGCTCCCATGATCGAGATCGCGTACACCCACATATATATGCTAACTCCTACACCGGGAGTTACACAAAACATGCCATCCACCCACCAAAAAATAAATACTCCAAAGTTTCAAAGAGATTTCTCTTCTTGTATTCTTGCAAAAGGAGGGAGGGGTCACTGAAAAAGAAGAAAAAAGTATATGCTCAAGAAGCATAGAAAAAAAATGTGCTCCAATCAAAGAGCATAGAAAAAAAATGAAGTATGACCCCCCTCCAAAATCAAAGCAAGAGGAGAATCTCCAAGCAAGGAGTACTTAGAAAAACAAACAAAAATATTCCACACACTTGCACATCTCGATCAAGTTGCATGACTAGTTTCTTCTTGGATCCGATCTTTGGCTCAACAACATCATGTGGCACAAGTGAGTCTCATGCTTATCCTACCCAAAGCTCCACATACAAGCCATAGAGTAGGAAGTTGAGGCTCATTCAAAAGCCTTTGGTGAGGTAACAAATACCACTTGAGTGATCGAGGGAACCATCCGAGGAACCTTGTCTTTCTTTGAAAATTTTCAAAAACTCCGAGATAGGATCCAGAAAAGAAGAAGAGTGAGAGATGCAAAGTCGAAAACCATTCTACTCTTCAACCTCCGATGGTGAGGTGGAAAGTAATAAGCCCCACGGGTAAAATAAGGCTAAGTTTCTCTCATACCAATCTTTTCAAATAGCAAGAAGAGCATGAGTTTGTGCACAGGTACTTGCCGATTGGTAACATCATGCAACTCCTGATCCACTGAGGCCAAGTCTAGGCTTTGCTCGAGGATGAGCAAACGTTTAGCTTGGGGGAGTTTATTGATGGTCCTTACAACAAAAATTCGACCGTCAAAACCTCGGGTTCGAGAGGAGTATATGACAAATTTCATGCACATTTTTAGTACTAATAAAGTTCCACGAGTTGTGTTGTGATTTTCATAGGCAGGTACACATTTTGGGAGAATTTGGGACCAACACACCACACATGCTAGGGTAGAACCACCGACGGCCGAACCTGCAGTGCTGCCGCCACACGTGTGGCGGCCCGCCTGCCCGTGTGTGTCACGGTCCTAAGCACCGCCTCTCCATCAAGCACAACTTGGACAAACGAGATTCATTGAAGAAACATCGGTTTGATTATAGGGTGAAGGCTAGGATCACTTGGATCAATGGGTCCACTTGTCCAGTCGCTCAACCGCACAACCGTCATCCAGAGGCGATCCTAGGCGTCCCCGAGCTTGGTCGGTGCATCACACGGCACGGGGGTGGGCCGGCCGCACCTATCAACTCGCGTGCCTGGCGAAACCGACCCAAGGAGCCGACCTACAACCGCCTCAGGAGCAGTGATCAGGGGCGTCCAAGGTGAGAGGCGGCACATCCCAGGGTCGGCCACACCTAGTGAGCCGACCGCACCTGGCATGTGGCCCCCCTGCGCTCCACCGATCTTCCTTGCCTATAAAAGCCACCTCCCACTCGCTGGATCACACACACAACGCAGGAGCATCTCCATTTCTCTCTTTTGTTCACTTAGAGTAGGATTAGTGTAGCTTGGGAGTTAGAGTCGAGTCGAGCTAGTCTCGGGGTTCCGGAGGAGTCTTCTTCAGAGTTCTGGTACTACTCTTGCATCCTTTCTTTGCTTAGACTCAAGTACAATTCAAGTTATCTTTCTATCTTACCTTTCGAGTCAATTACATTCAGCTTTTACTTTGCTCTAGAAGCTTTATTCTTGGTTTAGACTAAAGTTAGTTTAATCTTGGTTAGCATAGCTCTCTTGAACACTATAGTGTTGTGGTCATTCTTCGCTTGATCTACGGTGGTTCACGGTGAGAGAGACCTTCCTTCGTGATATCCGGGAAAGGTTCTTTGGTTTGTTGTGAGCGTGGTGCTCGAGCTTACCTTAGTCTTAGATTGGTGTCCGCGAATAGTTGTGGTACCCTAAGGAGGTGACAGCTCGGACGGGCTTTGTAGTCCACCACGTTTGTTCGGGGGTAGGATTCGGTGGCGTCGTCGTTTCTCCTTCTCATCCCAGTTCGAGGCGTGGCTTTGCATGCCCTCTGACACTAGAAGAGCTTGTTGAGTTTAGCTTACCTTGGTTATCCTTTGCCTTAGTTCTTTGCCTAGAGTTGACAAGAACAGATAGATTGTGTTAGGATCCTTTCTCATCTCGTTGTCCTCCCAGCTCGCTAGGTCCTCTCTAACCCTTTATAAAGATCTCCTTGGGTGTCAAGTTATCCCCGAATATCTTTATTCGTTACCCCCGCTATAGCTCTTTACCAAGTCTTGTCTTTCTCCACCGTTTATTCGATTATCTTTGTCGTAGTGCCTCCCTTGGGAAAATATAAATACGATAACTCGAATACCACCGGGTGAAGTGCTACAATGGTAATCCATGCGCTGGACCTTTCTCGTGATCGTGTGTTTTACCAAAGACGTTCCCTAGCCCTGTTACTAGGGGTGTAAACCCGGTAGCGATGCTTGCGAGTGCCTCAAGCATTCCTGACGCCGTCACCGTAAGTGCAAACTTAGTAGTGAGGCTAAGGAGCATCAACAAACGCCGAGCGAGGTTACGTACGTACATGAAGTTGTCATGTATCGCCCTTTTCTTGATAAAAGCGCTCTGACTGTTGGAGATGAGGGAGTTCATATGCGGTTGCAAGCGTAGGGCCATCATCTTGGTTATGATTTTTGCTATTGCATGAATGAGACTGATTGGATGAAAGTCAGTGATGCAATCGCCCCCCCTCCTTCTTTGGTAAGAGCACAATGTTTGCCGTGTTGAGGATATCAAAAAAATTGTGCCGACCACTGTGAAAAGCATGAATGAGACTCATTAGTTCCCCCTTGACTATGTCCCAACATTTGGCGAAGAATTTTATCATGAGACCATCCGGTCCTGGGGCTTTGTCCTTCGGCATGAGCTTTAGGGCGCGTCTAACCTCATCTTCCGTGAAGTCAGCATCTAGCTCTGATAGATCAATGTCCGAGCGGCGGAGAAGTTGCCAATTGAAGTCAATTTCGCGGCTCGGTGGTTGGCCTAGAACAGTATCATAGTGATTTTGAGCGACCGCGGATTTGTCTTGATGGGAGATCGCCCAGCCATTTTGGTGAGGAAGTTTGGTAATGAAGTTCTTGCATCGTCTCGAATTCACTTTCAGGTGGAAGTAGCGTGTGTTTGCGTCACCTAGCTTTAAATTAGTGATACGTGAGCATTGCCTTTTGAAATCGCTCCAAAATCGCGAGCCCCATGACTCGTTTCTTCAGTTTGGCGCTGGCGTGAACTCAGCATCGAGATAGAGGTCTTGACTCTTGTGTGTTGTCAAATTGTAGGATTACAAATTGTGCCATGTGAAACTGGAGTCGGGCTTCAGAGAATAGGGTTTTGCTCCACTTGCGAAGTGCTCTCGCTGTGTTCGCCAGGCGATAGTTCAAACGATGAACTGGATTTGTATGTGTGTTGGGGGTGGACCAAACTTGTCGAACGAGAGGAAGGAAACCTGGCATTGAAGTCCAAAAGTTCTCGAATCTGAAAGTTCGAGGCCTCGTGAGCTCTCCTGGTTAGAGAGGAGCAATGGGCAGTGGTCGGATAGGGAGGTCGACAGGGCCTGCAGGATGTGTGAGTCAAAAGCCCGATCCCAAGCTTCATTGCAAAAAACTATATCGAGACGCACAAGTGTCAGGTTTCGCCGCTCGTTACTCCACGTGTATTTCCTGTTTTGAAGATGCACTTCCTTTAGTGAGCAGGAGTTCAGTGTGGACCGGAAATTGCGCATGCGCCTCAAATTTAGCTTCGTATTGTTCTTGTCGCGAGCCCGATAAATCAGGTTGAAATCCCCTAGGATAAGCCATTTAACTGATGGAGGAGGGGCGAAGGTGCGAATCTCTGCTAGAAAGTTAGGTTTCTCGCTGTCCCTTGTTGGGTCGTATACCGTCGTCAGGAGGAAGCTTGTGTCAGATTCTTTGATTGTCACCGTAGCAGAGATAGTGAAGCGTCTAACCTGAATTTGTTGTATATCAATCAGAGTGTCGTTCCATAGCAATAAGATGCCCCCTCGCTTGCCCATGACTCCAGTTGCCAGCAGGAAGGTGAAGGAGACCAGGTGACGGCCCCCCAGGTACCTTACGAGCTGAGCATCAATGAGAGGCATCTTGGTCTCTTGAATACAAGCAATGTGGCAGGGCGTCGCGGAAGGGGTTTCCTGGACGGTAGATCGTCTGGCCTCGGCATTAAGCCCCCTCACGTTCCAACATAGGATGTCTAAATTTTTGCTAGCCATTTAAAAAGACGGAGAAAGCGCAGAGAACTAAAGCGAAGTCACCGACAAATAAGACAACAAAGCAAAGTGGCATTCCTGACAGGTAGCGAACTGCAGTTCAAAGGCGGGGATCGGCGCCTGGCGCAACTCTAAGCACTTCGCAGAGTGCAGCACCAGGAGATGAAAAAAAGAAACATCGTTCGATACATGGCGAAGATGTCGCGCAAACACAGAAGGAGCTGAAGAGAACTAAGCATCAGGCTGAAGCTCCCGCAGGCCATCTGCCACCTCTGGTGCCCCAAGCTCAATCAGGGCCACATTAGCATCACACATGTCGTTGTCGTCGAGGCGAAAAAGGGTCGTCAGTGCAGCAACAATGAACTGTGGCATTGGCCCCTTGAAGGAGGCCACGAACTCCTGAATGGCTTGTTCCGCGAGCGAAAGGTCGTCGTTCTGGATGTAGCCAAGACGACGGCAGAGGACGACGCTAGCTCGCTGTTCCACCGTCAAGTGCTTGAGTCTGTTGCAGGCTTGACGCTTGCTGTGGCAGAGAGTGGTGTTCACTGGCTGCTTGAGGCGCCTGCCCTTCTTGGCCAGAGCAGGAGCAGGCTGTTGACGTGGCAGAAGACTCTGTGCCGGAGTGGCAAAAAAATCAGCAACCCCAGTGAAAGCAACAGTAGTGACCGTTGTAGGCGCAGCGTTAGGGGGCGTGGAGCAGACCTAGGCGATGGGAGTAGCAGCAGTATGCCCTTGGAGCTCTGGAGTTGCGGCCTGTGGCGTCACCGATGGGTTGCTTAAGTGCAGAGCCTCCTCCATCATGTTGACGAGGGCAGCGTCCACTTCCTGGATGGAAGGTGAGGGAGCCAGTAGCAGATCATGGTTGAGACGCTGAAAAACAGTACGCACAGGGACGGGCAGAGGGACAGGTCGCTGCTGTACCTTGATGTTGTGGGGATCAGTGATGACGAAGTGCACCTCCTCCTGGCCAAGGGGGTTGCCGAAGCAGTCATCAGGCAAGTCTGGAGAGCTGACACAGTCGAACCAGGCATCATCCCCCAGCTCGTCCACCAGTGGCGCGAAGTTGTTGAAGAGCTGCAGCGGCGACCGAGGAGAAGGTTGTGGTGTAGGGGCCTGCAAGTTGAAGATCTTGCTGGACGCCTCCTGCATGGTAGCAACCTTGAGCTGGAACAGAAGCTGAAGTTCCTGCTCACGTTGGCGCTCTAGGTGTGCCCTCTGCCCGTCAATCCGGTCGTCGCGGCGGGCTTGATGGCGCGGCGAGAGGGACTGAGAGTGTGAGCGTAGGGGAGAGTTCGACGGAGAGGCCGCCCTTCTGCGTCGCCCTTGCCGTGCTCCCCATACTGGCGCGGAGAGCAAGAGCGAGCGCGGCGGTCGTTGGCGGCCCGAGGCCCGCGGTACTTGTCGTTACGGCCCCCTGGTCCACGGTGCTCGTGCGGCCAGTTGTCGGAGCCATCGCCGTCGGGGTCGTCGTGGCGCGCCCAGTGCGCGTCGTGGAAGTCAGGGTGGTTGTTGTCGTACCACCGCCGCTCCGCCTCCTCGCGAGCCCTCTGTTCTGCCTCGACGCGGTCGCGTCGTTCGCGATCACGGCGGTCCGCCTATGCATGTTCATCCCTACGTTCCACCACCCGCGGTGGAGGTGGTTGCTGGAACGGGGGGAACTGTGGTGTCGGCGCACACTACAAGGTTTTGTATCAAATGCAACGCAGAAAAAGTGTAGCAAAAGACACAAAAATGGTAGCAATAGTACTTTTGCTACCTTTTATTTTTGGTTAAATGTCGTTGCACTTGTAACGGTAGCAATAGCATAATGCAACGGGTTACGTTTTAGTTGCGACACACAACCACTCTATTGCAACACTTTTGACGCTTTTGCAACACTTGGTGAGTGTTGTAACAATAGCAATTGCAACCACTATGGGTGTGGCAATAGTATCAATTACAATGAACTAGGCGTTGCTAGCGATACGTATTGCGACACGCTGGTCGTGTAGCAACACAATGCAATCGCAACGCAACATAGGTGTTGCAAGCATGGTTATTGCTACGCGGAGAAAGAATTGCAATAGAGGTTCTCTAGTGCCACGTCGCCTAAATGGTTGCTATAGGTGTCTTGGGTTATTGCAACATTTCTGTAGGTTGGTTGCTACAAAGAGATCCTCTATTGCCACCGTATCTTTTTTTTAGTTGCAAGAGATAGTTTCTCTATTGCCACGATTATCGCACCTATTGCAATTTGGTTTGATTTCCATTATATATTGCAATGCCAGATTATCATGTTGTGGCGCTTTGTTCGGTAACTTAAATCAATAATCGCAAAATGACAAATACATAATGAATGAAGCATCGACATCCATTAAAATGAAATATAATTTGTTTATACAAATCTTTAACGACACACACCGAGTGTCAAACTAAATGAGAACCAAATTTAAGTCCACTTATTATAATACACATTACAACCCATGATACACGTAATTTCATCAAATTACAAAGCCCAGATCACATACATGCTCATGCTCACAACAGATCCACAATGGCACATATAGGTACCATGACACATCCATGTTTTCATCTAGCATCAGAAGCCACCATAGCAGAAGCTCCAATTTTACCTCGAACTAAGCATGTTACCTCATCTCCTCTTGGTCCCTTATCCTTTTAAGTTCCAATTCCTGCAGTTGCATTGACAAAGTCATCCATTTGTTGGTTCAGTAATAAGAAGTAATGTTCAACTACAAATGCACCTCACATTTAATTGCCAAGATGACACAAGTCAACTAGTGACAAGCTCACCCTAGGAACAATTCGACATGCTCAAAGCGTAGCATAAGCCAACAAAGTGAGGCACTGAAAAGCTTGTATGGAAGAAAAGCCAAGCCACAATTAAATCATCACTCACTAAACATGCACAAGGTTAAATAAATAAAGACTAAACATGATTAGCAAGATAATTATTGGCACATCATGATTAGCAAAAGATCACAGGCTAACAGGTAATTAACCTATAAAGAAGGTACTCTGACAGAGCTATAGCTAATTAATACAAACCAAGCAGGAACAGGCTAGAGATCAAGTTCAAGTTCATGTGAAGAGAAGCTAATAATTATGGACACATCATGATTAGCAAGATAATTATGGACACATCATGATTAGCAAGAGATCACTGGCTAACAGGTAATTAACCTATAAAGAAGGTACTCTGACAGAGGTACATCTAATTAATACAAACCAAGCAGGAACAGGCTAGAAGTCGTGAAGAGAAGCTAATAAGCAGGCATTAAATTATTCACACTAAACTGGCAAAGAGCTAATTCAGCAATATTACCAAGTCCATAGCTAGATTACTATTCAAAGACAAAGGCAGATCGCTGTGCTGTGTCAACCTGTACTGTTGTTCCTGCACGAGCTGCAACAATTAAGAAACCAATACCTGCACTTTACTTGTAGGAGAAGCTCTGCACTTGTAGGAGAAGCAGAGCAGCTGGTGTTGATCTCTGATTCTCTGTGGCCTGCTGGTGTGCACGAAGTGCTGGACCTGCTTGCTGCTGAACGCTGGCGTGCAGGTACTGCTCGCCTGGTGATCAGCTCGTCCTTCTGCTGTGCTCGTGCGAAGAAATCCGTTCTACTGCCTTGGGCTGTCTCTGGATGCTGCTGAGGATGCAACTTGCTGATCCAGCTTGAGCTGCTGCTTGGGGATGCCCCGCTTGGCCTGGAGCCCGGACGGCGTCACCGGCCTGGGGGAGCTGGTAGGTCGCTGGTGCTCAAGCCTGCTGCTGCTGCGGCCGGGTCCGTCGCTCGCCTGGGTCGGCCTGATGCCTGGCCGTTCGGTCTGGAGACCGCACGCGCTGCTTCGTAGCACACGTGCCCGCACGCGCCGGTGCGCTGTGCGAACCTGACGTCCCTTGCCTGCACGCGAACAAGAACATAGAGCAAAGGGGAATAACGCAAGAAAAGCGCTCCAACTTCGATCTGAAATTCCGACCTCAATACTCCACGAATCGAGACGAAACTTGAGCACTAGATGCACAAGCCCAAGGGCTAGCAGATCTGAGAAAATCTCAACCAAAACTCAAGTATTTATCACGAATTTTGGAGTCAACTGAAACCCTATCAAAAATCCGTCCACCCGAGGGCCTGAGCCCCAGCCTCACCACATCGCCGGAGCCGTGACCGAGAGAGAGAGGGAGTCCCACCTACTCCTCCGCAGATGGCCCGACCACCTGTAACGCCGCGGTGCCGGAGGCGTGGGGCCGGTGGTGTGAAGGCCCGTCGGGGGCGCGGAGTCGAAGATGCTGATGCCAGAGGGGCTCGGGATGGGCGGGTCGGAGGCGTGTCGTTGGCGCGGGGCCGGCGGCGTAGAAGCCCCGCAGTGGCGCAAAATTGGCAGCGTGGAGGCCCGCAACGTGCGTGAGACTGGCAGCGCGGAGTCCCGGCGGGGGTGCGGGGTGTTGAATGGATGTGGAGGAGGAGTAGGATTTTCAAAGAGCAGGTAGCCGTCAGATCAAATGGATCGACGACCAGCCATAGCTGGGCCGGCTGAGCTACATGAGTCGGGCCGAAAATGGCTTGTTTGTGGCCTGTTAGTATTTGTTTCATTTTCACTTAATTAAGGCACACGTATATAAAGTAACAAGCAAAATGATTTATCTTAAATACACTAATATAGTTTCTAAATGTAATATATAACAACTAAATTGTCATGTCGGAGTTTCAATTTTTTGATCGTATTTGATATTTTATATAAGTCAAATGAATTTTTGAGTAGTTATTGGAATTAATTCCAAGATGAACTACTTGTAGCTCTAATAACATTCAAAACATTATATAAAATAATGATGATAATACAAACTTATCCATAAATTATGTAAATTGGGATAGAATCATTTTATGGATGTACAAACTTGACAAAAAAGTTTCATAAAATTTTGTGAAAATTGCAGTATACATTTTTCAAAAGCTAGATAATTCATCACATTATTTCATACAACTCAACTTAAACTTCTTAGTTTTTACACACTCGAGTACTTTCTTACCCAATGGATACCTTAAATTTGGATGTAACCTTTTATTAGTGCGCCGGATTAAATTTTGGGCGTCATGGTGGCGGCTGTGGTGCACCGGTACCGTGGCAAATGCAAGGCATGCCAATGGGTAGCGGAGGGTCTCGAGTTGCGATTTTGCTGGCACATCTCCTATTTTTGGATTTTTTGTGTCCTCAAGATGGGACTGCATCACCACGTCCTCAAGGTGGGACCGGGTGACATGGTAATTTAAAGTTATTTTGGTTTCCTAGCATTGTGTCTATTGCAACCATCTTGGGCCTATTGCAACACTTTTCTAGTGTTGCATTAGATGAAAAAGAATAATACTTTTAGGAAACTTTAGTTCTTTGTTTTTAAATAACTAACTGATACAAATTTTAATCTCAGATTTAAATGAAAAAGATGAACTATCCATAGGTAGAAGAAAAGAAGCTTTATAAAAAAGATAAATGAAATAGTAATTAAGATGCAAACAAACAATATTACTTGAAAGAGTATGATTTTACAAAAAAAACCAAAAAAAGAATCAATGAATTTGAACTTGCTATGTCCGAGAAACACCTATTTCAAATTTTAGTTGTAGATTAAAAAATGATGGGAAAACGAGCTCATCGTGCGCCACGTGGTCCCGGTGAAGCAACTCGACCATCCCAGTTTTTCTACATGGTCCCGAAACTCTATCGATCGGTATATGAAACAAACTATCATCAAACCATAACAACTGCCACAATGGTCTAGTGGTTGTAGTTGCACTCTTGATGTGTGAGGTTGCGAGTTCAAGTCCACGTCGCCGCCTTTTTGGCCCGCTCGGATTAAATACGTGGTATAAGCAACTTTATAGTGTTAAGGAAATAAAATAACGTAACAGAGCAGAAAACAAGCGGTGGCATGGTGGAAGATGTGCTCAACTGTTTGCCCATCCATCTGGGTTTGAATCCCCGCTCCTACACATTTTAATTTTTTTTCCATTTTGTATTGTGGCTCCCCGCGCTGTGGTCAGTCGGGACCGTGGTGTGACGGCATTTTGTGATGTGGCGCCAATGGCGGCTGGGTCACCGGCCGTGGGGACGTGGCAGATGCGGCTAAGGTGCAGTCGGTTGGGCACAACTAGGGTGTGTGGTGGCGGGGCAGTGCGACCGACGCGGCTGGCGGCCATGGCATTGCAAGGGCAAGCCAGTAGGTAGGGAGGGTCTTGAGTTGCGATTATACCGGCACGTCTCCTCTTTTCTCTATTTTTCCATCTACGACTCGTATTTGTATGTGTACATAGTAACGTCTACTAATATCATAGAAGGTGTTGTAACTCAATGGTAAGGCAAATTAGTATGAGGTTGTTAGTCCATAGTTCAAACCCATTGTAAAGCCTATTTTTTTGCGTCCTCAAGGTGGGACCGGGTGACATAGCAATTTAAAGTTATTTTGGTTTCCTGGCATCGTGTCTACTGCAACCATTTGAGGCCTATTGCAACTCTTTTCTAGTGTTGACTTACAAAAAAACAATAATACTTTTAGGAAACTTTACTTCTTTGTTTTTTTAATAACTAACTAATAGAATCATGTAAAGTAACTTTTAGAGTTTTAATATATATATAAGGTTAATATAAGGTGACCACATAGAAACATGAAAAAGGCTTGAAGCAGCTAGCTAACACTAACATTATAATGGTGTCCTGGTAAGTCATATACTAGTGTAGTATTGAGGTTCTTGGTTCAATTCCATACAATGGCGCTTTTTTACTTTTTCTATTTTGTCTCTAATGACATATTGTTTTACCACCAATTCAAAGTTCTTTCACAAAATTAATAATTAAAATAAAATATAAATTCAAAATTAGCCAAGTTCTACTTTTTCATAATATATCATACACGCTACAGGGCCCAATCCAAATCAACCTCAGCTCCTAGTTCTCGTTGCAATAAGTATGTAACAGTTGCAACTCCAGAAAAGCGTTGCAATTGAGAACCACTTTTGCTTCGCCCTCCAAAGTTCTTGTTGCAATAAGCATATAACAGTTGCAACACCAACAAAGCATTGCAATTGAAAACCACTTTTGTTTCGCCCCATAGAGTCCTCGTTGCAACAAGTTGTAGCAATGAACCCCAAAAAACGCTGCAATTGAGAACCACTTTTGCTTCGGCTATCAAAGTTCTTGTTGCAATAAGCATATAGCTATCGCAACCCAACAAACATGTAGCAATAGTCGCAACCAATTGCAACAAACGCAAACCTGGTTGCAATACTACCACACAATTGCAACCAAAATCAATTATACTGCAACCATTTTTCACCATTGCAATATCGTCCACCAAATGCAACAGAGCTTTGCAACATCTTGAAAACCGTTGTATTAAAGCCACGTATCACTACGATTTTTTAGAATGGTTGCAATATAACCATCTCTAGCAACCAAATTTTTGGCGTTGCAATTCAGAGGCGTTGAATTTGATACAAAACCTTGTAGTGGCAGTGTGCCGTCCGGACACCCTGTAACCGTGGAAGCCGCTGGTTGTCCGCTCCCCAACGGCAACGTCCGGGTCGTGGGGGTCGATGGAGATGTCGGCGTAGTTGTGGATCTCCCACAGGTGCACGTAGATGCGGTGCCGGATGCCACGCTGCTAGCGCGACGTGGGGAACTCAGAAACCTGCCAGGAAGAGGAGGAGCCCTCCAGAGAGCCAGAGGTGAACATCAGCCACATCACCTTGGGGATTCTGCTCGGGTTGTCTGTCCATGCCCAGAGCTCGATGCCGCGAGTGTCCGTCGGGTGAAGAAGGTTGGTGTCGATGCATTACGAGCAGCGCCGCCCACCGTGACGCCGATGATCCGCAGCCACGCTGCGTGGCGTGGCACCCCGTCGAGGATGATGCGCACCCGGTAGAAGAGGGTGGCGACGATAGCACCGTAAGACGCGCCAGACGGACGCGACGCGTCGATGTCGTGTAATCGGAATTTGCCTCGGCGCATACATCCTCGCAGCGTCTCCGGCCGGAAGCGGATCAGAAAGCCTCGGACGGTGCCGGGTGACGCTGACATCACATGGTTGCAGCCTGAACTGTGACCAAGGGGCCCCGTGGTGCTGGGCGGGATGTTCATGGCCCAAGTGACGAGGGCGCAACCCTCCCAGTCACGAAGCTCGCGCTCCAACTCGAATGAGATGGGGACTTGGAGGTGATGTTCCTCCGGACGGGCGGGTCCCACTGGGGCCCCTTGGTCGCGAAAGCGACATGTGTTCTTAAATATATCCCTCTGAGATCCGAGCATTAGTACGCAAAGGCCGTGTTAGTACTGCACTTGCGTTACAACAAGTCGGCCGTACTAATTGCCAATAATTGCCACGACAATTAATCTTGTACCGCCGTACTAAGTTGCAATTTAGTACCGGTCGGTAAAGACCGGTACTAAATCGCAACCACCACGTTGTTTGTTGAGTAGTTTAGCAGGGCCATAATACCACCCGGTACAAACCTGCGAGCTGGTTATATTATCTTCATATTCGTATTCGGCTCGTATTCGTATTCGTAGTCGCATTCATATTCGTACTCGTATTCGTAGTTGCATTCGTAGTCGTATTCATATATATTGCCAATAATATTACATATAGATCTAGCATATATTATATATATTACAAATATTACACTTGTGTCAACTATTTGAGTTTGACAAGTTTGATACAACTCAAAAGTGGCCTCAACTCACAAGTGTGACCAACATAGACTCACCCAAAGGTGTCAGGGTTGTCCCTGATTGGATTAAGTTTACCAACACTTTTTCGGTCGAAATAAAATTCTCCTTTGGATTTACGACCTAAAATAATAGAAATCCACATAGTTGTTCTTGAGTCGCCCGTATTCGTTCTTGGGGGAGGATTTCACTTCTCATTTCTTTCAGCTGTCACATGCAAAATCACAAGATAAAAATCAAGGAATTAATATTTATGGAAATTAAAGTACAAAAGTCGTCAAATGAAATAATTTTCTATACATACCAATTTTTGATCATTGCTTTTTTTCTGGTCAACCATGAAGTTGTGGATGAACTCACAAATGTAAAATCCACATAAATTGTTACCATGTTCCTGTCTCAAGCACTGAATAGGAAAGAACAAGTTAAAACAATTTCTTTGGATAATAAAATTCTTGTTATCAATCGTGAAAATAGAATGAAAGTAAATACATACATGAAATCTGTCGCGCAAGTAAAAGTCTTCCTTGAATTGTCCCGGATATTTTTTACAAAGTGGGCCCATACTAAGCGAAGTGCATCCACGAGTTCTGGGTACATTGAGGTGGGGTATTACTTTGGGTCCATTACCGTGATTTCGCCACGATCAATCTCGATAACAATCAATATCCAGTGGAACCTGTTCATATATACATAATAGAGATGTTACATGTATCGTCATATTCATTAAAAGTATAAATAATAAGGATAATTAACTCACCCAAAGTGGTACGGGAGAAGTATGTAAGGCATGTGTTGCTGCTTTTCCAGGTAGTTGAAGATCTTTTTCATGGTCCTATTTGGCCATTCCTTTAGCATATTGTTCTTAACAACCTGGGGGTCCATGAAGCCCACATGATAGTTTTTTAACTGAATCTCCATTCGCATGATATAAAATAAAACATATCAAATGAGACAACACACAATTAGTGTACGATTAGAAATGAGAGGAAACACTCTAACCCATGCACTCATTAGCGATTTGTCCACAACGCGTCTTGATTGTAGAAAACCATAGACTTTCAAATTCAATCCATAAGTCATCCGCCCCTAAAAATCATGATCATGGACACAAGCGAACATCTCACGTCCTTCTTTAGATTGCTCCATGTACCTATTATGCAATAAACGCATTTTCGTTGGTAGGATATCCACCAGCTGTGGCCACATAAGAGGTTCCCCGAGCACAAACGGCTTTCTATTAGCACCTTCGTGTCAGGGGATATCGGCTTCACCGAGAAGTTGCTCTCTTGTGAGGCCTCCCTCTATAATCTTAGCCAATTCCTCATCTTCTTTGACAACACTCTGAACGGTGGGAGCGATTGTTCTGGTTGTTCTCCAAGCTGAGAAAGTTTTTTGACCGTCTTTGACCTTTGTTGTTTATTCCACGACTTTCTGATATGACGATGATAGTCGGAGATTGGCTCTTTTTCTTTGACGACTTTCGGTTGTCTGAGTAATCTAAAGTATTGCCTCGTTTTTGTCCACTTCTGTTATAATGATTTTGCCCTCCATTTTTGCTTTCCCGCCTCGTTTACGTCTTGGCCTCGATGATGATGTAGATGGCTAATAAAAAAGGGTATCATTAACTATCTATATATATAGTGTTCAGTAAATCATGAAGTATCAAACATTATACCTCGCTTATTGGTATGTCCTCTTCTATTCCAATATTATCATCTTCAGCCATCGCCATCTCATTTAAATAATGCTGCCATCGTCCTCGCACCTTCTCGCGAGCGTGCATACATCGTTCCTTGATTGATCATATCATGAAGGATCTCTTCCTCATCCATCCTATCTCCAATTTTCTCTAATTTTCATACATAAGAAATGAATTTCCATAATTTCTAATAATTTTTCTAATTTTCATACATAAGAAATGAATTGTCATAATTTCTAACAATTTCTCTAATTTTCATACATAAGAAATGAATTTCCATAATTTCTAACAATTTCTCTACTTTTCATACATAAGGAATGAATTTTCATAATTGTCTCTGAGTGCTTATGTCGAGGGGCGCAGGGTGGAGTCAATGTTGAGTGGCGGCTCTGAGAGCGAAGTCGACGTCGAGTGGCGACTCGAGAACGAAGGCAACGTAGAGTGGTGACTCGAGAGCGGAGTCGACGTCGAGTGGTGACTCTAGAGTGCAGTCGACGTCGAGTGGCGACTCGAGAGCGAAGTCGACGTCGAGTGCCGACAAATCGATGACTAATTTGTATAATGCAAGATAGAATGAAAGATAACATTATATTCAATACAAAATAATAGATATTTATTAATTCAATTTCAAACTCAATTAACTCATTTTTAACTCATTCAAATTTAGTTAATATATAATTTGTTGCTAATTTTCTAACTCATTTTTACATTTCCATACATCTCATACCACATCCATCCTACATGATAATATTTTCATAAGTATTTTCCTATCATCTACTAGCACATTTATCCTGCAAAATTAAACACTCATCCACACATAGCACATTCATCCAGCAAAATTAAACATTCATCCACAAATTCATCCACACATTTATCCATGACATCATATAGGGCGCACGGCTGGTCGATGGGCCGCTGCAAGCAGCGAGGCGAAGCGGGCTGGCGGCGGGACAAGGAATCGACGCGACCGATGGCCGCGGCGGTGCCGAAGTGGGCGGCGGCGGAGGGCGGCCGAGTCGATTGAGGGCTCGAGCCGAGGCGGCGGCATCTGCACACGCGCGTGGCCGCGTGGCGGAGTGGTGTGGTGCCCGCGTCACGATGGAGAGGGGGGACGGCGCGGAGTCAGAGGGTGACGAGGATCGACGTGGATTGCGGCGAGGCGGGGTAGATCGAGCGGGCTGGCGGCGAGGACGACGATGCGTTGAGGCGAGGAGACGGGCGTCACAGTGGAGGGTGGGGGTGGTGCCGGAGTCGACGGAGGCGCTGATCGGCCTAGCGCCCGGTACAAAGTTGTGCCCTCGATGGCATTTAGTACCGGGCAACCCTAGCGCCCGGTACAAAGATGCGGAAATTAGTACCGGGCGAAGGTACTGCCCGACACAAAGTGGCTACGTCGCGCGAAATCCTAAAACGTGACAAAATTTAGTACCGGGCAACGTTTAGACCCGGTACTAAGATGTAGTTTGTACCGGGCGGTTTTAGTCGACTAAATTTCACCCACCATTTCCCCCTTTCCCGCCAACACTATTTCTCTTTTTTTTCTTTTCTTTTGTCTCCTATTTGGTAAGTGAAAATAAAGTGAGCAAATTAAATAAAAATGTTTTATAAATTAAGACAAGGAACACGGGGTGTGACACGGGGATGCCAAGGGGATCAAGTTGTTCAAAAAAGTCAACACAAAATTCAATGACCTCCTCTGTTTCATATCCCTGGGCGATGCTACCTTCTGGACGAGCACGATTGTGAACCCACTTCTTTAGGACTCCCATGAACCTCTCAAAAGGCCACATATTATGTAGGTAAACTGGATCGAGAATGGTTATCTCTTTTACAAGGTGAACCAAGAGATGAGTCATAATGTTAAAGAAAGATGGTGGAAAGATCATCTCAAAGCTGACAAGGCATTGGACCACATCATTTTGAAGCCTTATTAGATCGTTTGGATTCATTGCCTTCTATTGTATTGCATTAAGGAATGCACATAGCTTTAGGATTGCCAATCTCACGTTCTCTGGTAAAATACCCCTTAATGCAATCGGAAGCAACTGAGTCATCAAGACGTGACAATCATGCGACTTTAGATTTGTGAATTTCTTCTTTTTCATGTTAATTATTCTCTTCATGTTAGAGCCGTACCCAGACGGGACCTTCATACTATTCAAGCAAGAAAACATGCTTTCTTTCTCCTCGCGGCTGAGAGTGTAGCTGGTAGGACGTAAGTAATGTTCCATGTTATCTCTCTATTCAGGATGTAGGTTCTCTCATTTGTTCCATCTGCTTTCAAGTCCTCCCTTGCTTCAATTGTATCCTTTGATGCGCCATAAACACCGAGGAATGCTAGCAGGTTCAAACAAAGATTTTTTGTCAGGTGCATCACGTCAATTGCGTTGTGAACCTTTAAAATTTGCCAATAAGGTAGCTCCCAAAATATTGATTTCTTTTTCCACATGGCTGCACGTCCGTCCTCATCATTCGAACGGTTGGTGCTGGATCCCTTACCAAAGATTACTTTCACGTCCTTTACCATGTCTTGTACATGCTTTCCTAAACGGTGCAAAGGCTTAGGACGAGTGTCAGGCCCCCCTTTAAAATGCTTGCCTTTCTTTCTTAGAGGGTGATTCTTAGGCAAGAATCAACGATGGCCCATATATACCACCTTCCGACAGTTTCTCAAATAAATGCTTTCCGTATCTTCTAGACAATGGGTGCATGCCTTATATCCCTTGTTCATTGTCTCCGACAGTTACTAAGTGCAGCCCAATCATTGATGGTTACGAAAAGCAATGCTCTAAAATTGAAGGTCTCCTCTATGTTCGCATCCCAAACAGGTACGCCTTTTTTGCTCCACAGTGTTAAAAGTTCGTCAACCAAAGGTCTTAGGTACACATCAATGTCGTTGCTATTGTTTTGGCCCTTGGATGAGGACAGCATCATGATAAACTTCGCTCATGCACAACCAAGGAGGAAGATTGAGCATACATAAGGTCCCATGTACCGGTGCACCGACAACTCACCGAAAGGACTCATTCCATTAGTGCTTAAGCCGAACCTGATGTTCCTTGCTTCCCCCGCAAAGTTTGCAAATTCTCTATCAATGTTTCTCCACTGACTACCATCTGCAGGGTGTCATAGCATACCATCTTTCAAACGATCTTCTTTGTGCCATCGCATCAACTTAGCGTGTGATTTATTTCTGAACAAACGCTTCAAATGTGGTATTATAGGGAAATACCACATCACCTTCGCTGGAATTTTCTTCTTAACAACCTCCCCATAGACATCACCAGGGTCATCACACCTGATCTTATACCGCAATGCCTTGCAAACAGGACAAGCTTGCAAATTCTCATATTCCTTACCATGATACAGGATACAATCATTAGGGCATGCATGTATCTTCTGTACCTCCAATCCTAAAGGGCAAATGACCTTTTTTGCTTCGTATGTGCTTGAGGGAAGTTGGTTGTCCTCGGGAAGCAAATTCTTTACAATTTTCAAAAGCTCCCGAAATCCCTTATCGGTAACACCATTTGCTGCCTTCCACTACATCATTTCCGACGTGGTACTCAACTTTTTGTGGCCTGTTTGCGCGGGTACAACAACTTCTTGTGATCCTCTAACATCTTTTCAAACTTCTTCTTTTCCTTTGCAATTTGGGTGCCTTGTCGTGCATCTTCCAACACCTAACCAAAATCATCGAGCGGTTTATCTGCGCCATCTTCTCCACCTTCGCCCATTGCAACATCTAAAATGCTTTCAACCCAATCAGCAGGAATGTAGTTATCATCATAGTCATCTTCTTCACCGTCTTCCAATACAACTCCTCTTTCGCCATGATGGGTCCAAAGAATATAGTTTTCCATGAAACCCCATCTATATATGTGATCGTGGAGAGTCTTTCGACTTGAGTACTACTTGTTATTTCTGCACATTCTACATGGACAACACATGAAACCCTTCACAGACTTGTTCGCCTCAGTAGTTTGGAGAAATTTCATTAGGCCAGTAATAAAGGCCCCGCCGCATCGATCACCGTACATCCATTGTCGGTCCATCTGCAAACACAACTAAGGTAAGAACCTTTAAAAAAAATTTAAATTCACATATTTTACTGAAGTTAACTACCTCTAACTACTTCAGATAAATCGAAAAATGAAACTAATAAAAAGGTACTATCATAATTCAATAACTAATAAAAAAAACTAATGAAAAAGTAACTATCATACCTCACTAATTAATAAAATACAATTATCTCTAATATTTATTATGTATCATAATTCACTAAATAGAACACACTAATTATGTATCATAATCCACTAATTAATAAAAATAATATAATGAAAAGTAACTACAGTAATTCACTAATTAATAAAAAATAATTGCCTCTAAAGCATGTATCTAAATCGAATTTCTCCAACTCAACGTCTATAATCTAATAAACTCTAATTTTTCTAATTGCAAAGCACAAATCCTAACATTATACATATTAACAAAGAGAGGATTCGATTCCTAACCTTTTGAAGATGTTGGAGCAGCAAAACACCTTCAAATCTAGGAAGAAATGGACATCACATCTTAGGGCGCCATGGGAGGAGTGTGAAGCTCGAGCTGGGAAATGAGAGCTTCAGCTCGGGCTCGGGGAGGAAGAAGGGTATATATAGCCGTTGATAGTTTGTACCGAGTGGTACTACCAACTGGTACTAACGCGTAGCGTTTTTGCTACCGGTAATACTAAAGTGCTAGACTGGCCCCATGAGACGATTAGTACCGGCCCTTGTTTCCAGCCGGTACTAAATGTTTACGCCGGGCCCACTAGCCGTTAGCGGCGGGGTCATGGCGCCACTTAGTACCTACCGGAAACAAGGGGTACTAAAGCTGCTGAAGCAAGTTAGTACCGGCTGGTGTTTCCAGCCGGTACTAATTACATCCATAGGGCCCACTGGCTGCAGCGTGGGCGGGGTCCTCAGTGCGATTTTGTACCGGCTCGTTATACCGGCCGGTACTAATATGCCTGCTGGGTTACTATAGACTTTGCCCGGTACTAATTTCTCCACTTTGTACGGGCAAATTTGGACTAAGTGCTTGGGACGAATGCCCGGTTGTGTAGTAGTGATCATGTTTAGGACAAGCAAATTAGTTCATTTTTTAACTAACTAACTTGTCCTAAATGCCATATATTTAAAAACAAAGAGAGTACTAACGTACTCTTGTTTTAAGCCGACTAAGGTGCATGCCAATTCTGCTCATGTACTAATTATTTCCCACTATTTCTGCCCGTTTACACATTTGGTATAACATTGTGTTACTCTGTGCCACCCATGAGCCACTTCATGAACTAATTATTGGCCCATTATTTCACAGATCAGGCGGTGAGTGAATTTCATGGCTAGTTATATGAGGTTATATCTGGGTCTAAGGATAACATGTTAACATTAGTGAGCCATGTGTTTGATGGTGAGGGCTTTATTACTTGAAATTTGATACGTGGTAAATGGACTTGTAATAACGATCGTACGATATGTTATTGTATAGCTTATGAAAATGCATTTGTTAATGTGCCACATTTGTCTAACACTACGTGAAAACCTCAAATAGGTCACGCAACATTGATTACAGACCTATGTGGCCCATTACAATAAATATTAAAGGTAACCACTACTAGAAAACCTCCCCTTTAGATATGCCAGATTTAGAGTTAGACACGTTTTATTTCATCTCAATGTCACTGTAGGCATGCTTTCATAAAGCGTGTTAGAAGCGTCTTAAATGCGTCCGCCAAGCCTTGTAGAGATGAATTCTTTAAACGTCGCTATGAACGAAAGAAACATTTTGTAGACACGTTAGATGCATATCTGCATATCTAATAAAATTGATACAATCTTGTAGACACGTGTACAAAACATATCTAGTGGTCTAGTTACATATTATAGTAACGCTTTATTATGTGTTAATAAGTATAGAGACAAACTTGTAGATACATTTATAAAACATGTCTACTATTGTGAAAAATCTAAAAAGTACTTCAGATTTAAGGACACCTATACATGATTTTTCATGTGAAATATGTGTGTCGTACAGGATTCGAACCCAAGATCTCTCATCTCACACATAGCTTCCTTACCATCTCACCTACACAACAAACTTGACTTACATAACATATAGTTTCCTCTTAAGTTTTTCATGAAGAACCATTTAGTACACTTATTTGGTACGCTTTATGATGTTTCTACTTGCTAGTTATGATTCAAAGCATGTCTAAAAGTGTAACATCTTGGAACATTTTTACAATCATGTCAAAAAAGCATCTTTACATGATTATAGACATTATCTGCTACGCTTTTTAACGTATCTAGACAATAATGACACTTTAAAATGTGGCTAGCTTCGTCTCTTTTTTAGATGATTTCAATATCGTCATAAAAATGTCTTTATAAGACTACCAACGTTGTAAGCGTGTCAAATATCGTGACAGTTTGAAATGTTCTCAAAATCATGTCAAAAAGCATCTTTTGGTACTAATATAGAAACACTTCCAATGTGCGTTACTACTATAACATAGCTAAAGGGGGGTTTTCTAGTAGTGAACGTGCATTATTAATGCTTGTTACCAATAACAAATATGTGCCCGCCACCAATGAGATCTCCAAACTGAAGTCTAACTCCATTGGTAACGGGCATTACCAACGTCTGATAACAGACTCGCAGAAAGTCCATTCGATGTATGTCACTAGGCCACAAATGATTTGTGCTGACGGGTAAAAGGGGTCTTTGCTGGTGAGTGGAGCTCCCGCCTGCGACCTTGTGCTAGCACAAATCGTCTCAGTGCTAGTGGGTGTCCACCCGCCAGCACATAGACCTAGTGCTGGCGGGTGCTTAAGTCGCCCGCCAGCACTGAGATTTTCATGCCAGCGTTAAAAAACCCAAAAAAATAGGAAAAAAAAATCTTATTAGATGAATTTGTTGGTAACAGACTCCGCAAAGTCCGTTGCTGATGTATGTGTCCGGACCTGAATTTTCTGTTAGATGCGGTTAATATCTCTCTCGCGTCCGCGCTCCTATTACCCCACTCGCGTCCGGCCCCCAATCCTCACATCCGCAGACCACCGAGCATAGCTGTAAGGAGTCTAGCAGAGCCGACCTCAAGAAGGCCTTAAGGCGTGCCGACCTCAAGGAGGCCTCAAGTCAATAACGCCCAGTATCCGGGGATGCCTAGCAAGGCCATTAGGTGCGCACCCCTCGAGGAGGCCTTCAGTCCTATCGCAATCGAAGATGTGGTGTCCATTTTAGGCTAGCAGGGCTTAAAAGAGCACACCGACCTCAAGGAGAACACGCATCTAGGGTGCCCAACTAGGTTGATAGAGCCGAAGAGGTACCAAGGTATCTAAAGACCTAGATATCAAGGCACGCCGACCTCAGGAAGGCCATTTTGGTGCCCAGACGACTAGCATGGCTGCCAGGCATCCAACGGAGCCAGGATACTAAGGTATTGACGACCTAAGCAACGGGCACGCCGACCTCTGGGCCCAACAAAATCGTAGATGTGAAGCATCTAGACTCCAGGTGCCCAGACGGACTGGCAGAGCAGCGAGGCACGTCTACCCCATGGAGGTCTTCAATCGAACCTATGACCATTCTGCTCGGGAAACAGAAATATAGGCTGATTGGAATAGGTCCGTTTACACTACAGAGTCCAGGGGGTGCAACAAGGACGCAGAGCCGTAAAAGTTGCAATTTATCATCATCGTCCTTCGTAGCTATGTTCAGGCATAGAGCCATCTGATGTAGAGTCAGTCTTATCACCCAAGTAGATTGCAGGGTCACAGGTCAACAGTGGTCTGAGATTCTCTTGCCGCCCAGAAAATGACAACTTCACCACCTGATCACGAGTATACTGTAGCCATGTGACGCCGCGCAGCATCAATGATACAGAGTTTTGTCGTGTAGGTAGGGGAAAGGTGCGCAAAGACGTTCACATGTGCACAATACCCCGTGACCATGTGGTAACAATGTCAAGGCACAGATGGCCACAGACAGAGTTGGCCTTCGCTATAAATAGCGGCATAAGCCCGGGGCAAGCCACCGAGCCATTGTAGAGCTATATAAAGTCAGTAGAATTGTGGCCATGCTATGGGCATGTGTCTGCCCACCGAGCACATGATGCAAAGCCCTAGAAGCTTGGAAGTAGGAGAATGAAGTTGCTGGGGAGGTCTTCGAAACTGGAGAAGGCGACGACAGAGCCGCAGGGAGGTTTACCGACCGCCGACTTACGTGAGTCAGAGAGAGGTCTAAATACCGACAAAGCGACGACGGAGCTTCAGGGATGTCCGACGACATGAAGCCAACGACGACAGAGCTGCAGGGAGGTCCGCCGACCAAGTCGGATGACGAGTCAGAGGAAAGGTTCGCCAAAGGCGACGCTGGAGCTGCAGAGTGGTCTAGAGACCGATGAAAGCGACGACAAAGCTGCAGGATGTCCGCCGACCTAAAGACGGGCGACGACGGAGTTCTAGGGAGGTCCGCCGACCAAGAAGGTGACGACGGAGTCAGCAGGAGGTCTAGAGACCGATGAAGGTGATGACGAGTCGCAAGGTCTAGCGACCGACGAAGACACTGGATCAAGAGTTGGTCCTCAGAATAAAATAAACACCGTGCCGGTGTTTCAATCTGTAATATTTAATGAAGACCAATCTTGGGATAGACATGTTTATGTTGAGTAATGTTAACCGGAGCAGAACAATTCTTGTACTATGTTTTGTTTGAAAAAGCATTCCCCTTTGTCGTGCAAAGCACACATTATGCAGACTCGAAAGCTCTGAAGCTGCAAAGTGTTTCACCCCTCTACAATGCTCAGCAGGGAGACTTAGATGTAGCCGACGTATGGGGAGGAGTCTGGGACTCAAGTTTTGCAACCACACAACAACGAATACTCATAACGAGAGTCAAGAAGTTAAAGGAAGAGCACACAGAAGTAAACAGGTCCCCCAGATCCGACGACCCTAAAATTGGCAAGGCCAAGCCCCCCGAGCATGTCAAGGGCGAGGGGAAAACATAGCACAAGATAAAAAATTTGAACCCTCTGGTCTAACGACCTACGTATTGGCAAGGCCTAGCCCCCAAGCATGTCTAGGGGGAGGGGTCGGAAGAGCAGACAAAAGCATGTAGAGCAGGTCGACAAAAGTCACGAAGACATAGAGTAACCGAGACGATCGGCGAAGCATACGAAAGACGTAAAAATATTTAATTAAAACTAGTACTTAGCTTGTGGAGGTCGTAGTGGTCGAGTTGAAGTTGTTGTAGCCATCATTGTGGCCGGAGCCATGCCGCACTCGAAATGCCGAGGAGGTCGGTGAAGCGCTGTTGGAGGTCGACGAATGGTTGTCTCATGAGGCCATCGGGCGGCGACGTCACGACCAGGTCGACCGCAGACGTGACGTGGTGCTGTTGTGTCGAGGTTGTCTCGGCATGCCGACCACCTTGCCATCACCATTGTCTTGTACGAGGATCCGCCGTCGGGTACCTCAATCACGTCAACCACCTGTCATATACATTTTGTAGATCAATTTTACCTAGCTGCTCATCACATGCACGTGGTGGGCACGTACTCGCCGCTGATCTTGATGGAGTTTGCGCCGTAGTCGTGCTGATGATGCTAGTGGGGCAGGACGCAAGAGTACACCGGCCACATGCATCCCGCACGGAGGTCGACACCTAGTGCAGGGACGATGGCACAAGAACTTAGTTGATGATGAATCGACGGCGATGCCATCGTAGGGATCAACATTGATGCCATGCAACACCGGGTAGTGTGCGCCATACCGACCTCACGAATAGATCACGAGTTTGGGTGGGTGGGTCACCATGGAGAAAAATTCTTGTGTCGTCAAGATGATCGCGGAGCGAGCTGCCATCGCACTACACAAAGAGCTCCTAATGACCCCTACATAGCGCCAACTATCAGAGGTTTAGGTCTGAGCAGTCCCTAGGGGGTCAACCCCGGTGGTTTATTTGTTCGGTGGAGGAGATCGGGAGCTAAGAACGCGATGGTTATGTGTTGACGGTTGAAACACGTGTCGCATTTCGATCCGCAAGCCTACGGATCACGTGTTGCCCTTCTTCACTCGGGATGACCCAAGGTATCAATCTGTGGATCAGAAGCAAACTATCTAGGGTTTACCATCTAATCTATTGAACTAACCTACATGAAGCATATATTGCATAGGGCTTAACATACAAGCTTGGGTGGATGTATGGATCACATTCGATAGCCAAAAGGTAACATGACAAAAGGGTAGCACGAGCCTACCGTCTCCTAGTTGCAACTCCGGCCAAAGCGATAAACTAACCTAAAGCTCATACCATGATAAGGAGATATCCATTGCACGTTCATTCGGTGCTTTCCCTATATCATACTATGACTACGCAAGGTAATCAACACCGAATGACTACTCGTAAGTCCGTGCACCACTGCGATGTATCCACAAGACATAGTTTAGATCTATTCCTACTAAGATCATATGCTAGCTACACACATGAATGAGAGAAGGCATGCATCAAAGTAGATCAAAAGTAGAGACAAGATTAGATTGATATCACCATCAAAAGTACATGTGCCTTGATGAATTCAAGGCATTGCTCCGGAACTCCACCATGGCTTCACCATGCAAGGCCAACCATGGCGGCTAGGGTCTAGCCTAAGCCATCTCCTAGAGGCAACGTTGAGGACTCGCGGCAACGACGGCTTCCTTCGCTGTGTATTCCTCAATTTGGCGGCTCTCTGATGAATGGATGCGGCAGCCGTCGGAGGCAGGGGCTATAAATAAGCCGAGTAGCATCTAGGTCAAAGGGCATCGCGAACCGGGCCCAAAAGGGGTAGGCCGGTGGGCATGGGTTGGCCGACCCAGGACCTTTTCCTCCACAACACTTCTCGCACTTTCTTGAATATTTGCGGAACTTCATGTGGGTCCTTGACGTCATTTTCCCTACGCTTTAGATAAGTGTACTTGGCGTGCGAACTCCCGCATCTTCTGTCTAGGTCCTAGGAGTTTCACAGCTTCATTCTTCGGTCCTCGGGTCATTTGGAGTCATGTTCACTTCGTGTCTTGACTTGTGCTGGGCTTCGTGATCTTCTCATAAAGTGCTATATGAACTCTACCCAGAAGTCCTCTTTTAGGGGCTTAAATCCTGCGTAAACAACACACTCCAAAATCCACATGTAAGTGTGAACTTGTTACATCATTAGTATGCCTAGTGGTGGGTTAGTTATAATTCAAAGCTCAAACCAAAGTGTAACAAGTGCTCTTGGTTGATGAAAATCGACCGTCAACATACCCCATGCTTAAACTTTACTCGTCCTCGAGTAAGCCTTTAATTGATGTCAGTATTGCTTTTCAATGTTCATACCCTGCACTTGATCATACATGAGAAAACATAATGCTCTCCAAGTTTATATTTATTAAAGTTCCATAATGTAACTTAGCTTTCATCTCTATGGAGGGTAGATATCATTTAAGCTCTTTCCACAAGTAATTAATCATGCTCTCAAATTTTAAACAAATCACAGGAATTTTGAAAATAAAGAGCAGGATAAAGAAAAATTGCTTTACCAAGATCAATAATAAACCTCTTTGCATCTTGCTCATGAACTCTCATCTCATTTTGTCTCTCAAGCCTACTAGGACTACTTCTATCCTCTCTCAAATATTTGGTGGAAAGCTTTATATGGAGTTATGGGGAAGTTTAGTCCTATCAAGATATTATAGTTGAGATATTATCAAAACAAGACAAGCTTCTTATGGACTTACCGAGACTCGTCAAAAAGGTCATTGGAAAAATAATGTTCCAAGGAGGACGGAGAGAAAATTACACACACTTTGAGATAGGTGGACATGTGCAAATAGTAAAGAGTGATCCCGAGACACAAACGAAGTCCTCGTTATTGGATTGCACATGGTTGGAAAGATGAGTATGGGTCTTGATTATGAAATCCTTTTGAAATCTCCAAATGTAGCTAGAGAACCGGTGAGCTTTATTATTTATCTTCTTCTTCTTCTCTCTCTCTCTTTCCTTTTGTCTTCCTTTTCAAATCATACTTTTTCTTCTGTATTTTTTTCTTTCATCACTTCTCTTTTTTTTCTTTTCCTTTTTTACTCCCATTGAACTCTAGACTGCACTAGTACTTCCTTGGAAAACCCCCATGCTTAGACATAGCTCGTCCCAGAGCAAAGAGGTGATGATTGTGCCAAGGTAAGTGATGAAATTCTTGTATTTTCTTGAAGAGAGATACTTGAAACCTTCTATGGATCCTTTTATGCAGGTCTCCCAAAATCTTGCTCCACTTGATGGCACTTTCCTTGTAATCTTCTTCGAAATGTTCATCCATACTCAAAGTTTTGGGTTGTGGTCAAGGAGGTATACACAAAAAGATATTTTGGGTTTGTGGGTGGATATCCGCCGAAGTTTGCGAAATTCCCGATGTGGAAACTCATAATGCATGGATAGAAAATGCTAGAATAAAGATAGATACACAAAAACAGAATGACCAGCTTCTTAGTCTCGAGCCAGAGAAATCAAGCCTTGAATTAATGCACCCAAAAATAAATCTTGTATACTAAGGTTTTGCACTCAATTGAATATAAGGCTTTGGATAGGTAGAACAAAATGCAAGTGGTATCAAAGACAAGGTTAACATATCTTTTAAAACAAAAATAAATGATCTTTGATTCATTCAAAAATGAGAGCAACAAAAAATACTATGGGTCTCGAGTTATCATAACCTCCACAAAAGATTAGGCTAGCATTAATTTAATTTTCAGATCATATTTAGAGAGAGCACTAGCTTAATCATATACAAACCAAGCACAAGAATGAGCAAAGTGGCAACAATCATCATATATCCATAAGTAAGAGCATACAAGATATCATCATGCACTACGTGAAAAACTCACTTTGGTAACGGGAATAGATGGCCTTTAGTAACGGGCAAAGCGCCCGTTATCGATCAAGTGCTACAAATGAGCCAAGAAAGGTAACGCGAGATGCCCATCGATAACACATATTAAATAACGGGCATCAAACAACGACCGTTACCACAACTAGCCACCGATCACGTGAAATGACTGTTTCTGTGGGCCCACAGATAACTTTGGTAACGGGCACCAAAACAGAGCCCGTTACAGTAACTCAACATCAGAGACACGTTCTGTGTAACTACGTCTCTGATGTCTCGACGAAATGAGACGCTTCTATTTCACGCGCGTCTCAGCACAACTAGGATTCGTAACAGGCATCAAACAACAACCGTTACCACAACTAGTCACCGGTCACATGAAAATGACTGTTTCTCTGGGCCCACAGGGAACTTTGGTAACAGGCACCAAAACAGAGCCCGTTACTGTGAAATCAATATCGGAGACGCATGCGGTGAACCTGCGTCTCCTCTGTCTTGACGAACGGGCCAAGTTCTGGGGCCCACCGGTCAGTACTGGTAACGGGCTTTTACGCTGCCCGTTATATTGTTGGCATGTTTGTAATGGGTGTTCGGAATGAAGCCCGTTACTCTGTGATCAGTGTTTGTAACGAGCTTTATTTAACGCCCTTTACAGATACGTAGGCCACCCCTACAAGAACTCATCGCACGCTTGCCCGCATCCTCGAACCAGCTAGGATTTGGCAATCCTGCATCCTGGAACCAGCCAGGATATGACTAAATTCACAGAAATTAGATCCAGCATCCAAATTCACAGAAATCCACATAATTCACATGCATCATATGACAAAATTCAGCATCATCATCTCACAAGTAAAGAAGCACCACTGGCTTGACAACAATATCACAACCATAGTTAACTAGCTTGACAACAATATCACAAAATTCATGGACAAGGAGGAATGCAAAAATTTCCTAGTCACCATGTATAATATGAGCCCACACAGTTTCATCAGCATGAAATTTTCCTCAGTGATAACTTTGTTCCATGAGGAATGTGGCAATTCTTTCACGAACATAGACCAGCATTGATTTGTCGAGACGATGCTCATCTAGCCCTAATATCTGGATATAACAATATCACCAGTCAGCACACATATATAGGTGGTTACCAAACATGTGCAGTGCTAATAAGCAAGAACTGTGATCAGTTGCAGGTTTTACAAATAAAGATCCCAAGAAAGTACCTCCATATCTGGGCCTCTATCTTTTAATTTAAGCATGTGATAGGCACAATAGAAGCCGCAAAGTTTGGATTTAGTAGGTTGTTGGTGGCACTGCAATAAATGTACAAAGAAAAATAGTGGTGATCGAGATGAAATAAACTCAAGCTTTAGTACTAGCTTCCACAGGAAGGAAATAAGTGGTATGTACCTTAACATCTTTGACATGTTCCAAGGTTAGGCGCGACTTCTTTTTACCGCAGTAACGTTCCCAACCCCTACAATGAAACATGCAACAATTATTAGGGCACTATTAATTAATATACTCTGCACAGTTTGTTGAGGAACGTCTGCAGGTTAAGAAAGAAATAACTTACTCATTAATGATTTGTTCGAAAGGGTTAGTATCAGTCTTAACTCTCTTCAATCAATCAAGATAGTAGACCTTCCGCTGCTTCGGAACGATCGCCACTGCAATCCAGTGGTTCGTACTGAGATAAGCAGTAAGGATGAATTTCTTTTTAGCATATAGTCTGAAGGCATTACACATATAGGACATAGAGAAAGCAAGAGTGTCATTCGTGCTGTTCAACGTTGTCGAGCAAAGGCATTCAGGATCAAGGAAGCCAAGCATGCGCGTCTTCTCAACTTCTACAACCATATTCCTATTAGTAAGAAAAAGCAAAGTGTAAGGAGGCAAAATACATGGTAAATATGATGTGAGGCAAAAAGCACATTTCGATAGAGAATGATTAGTGAGAAGCAGATTAAATTTTCAATCAACTTACAAGATGAAGTAGCGGAGAAGTGTCAGATCCAAAGCATCCAAGTTGAAGAGATCGTACAAATCACTGAGTTGCACGGTATACGCGAGTCCGTTTGACGATTCATCTCTCTTAGGCCATGCACCGTCCCGTCGGGCGCGACCATAATTGGAGAATCATCATCTAACTTACCACGTTGCATGTAGAATGTGTGGAGCTCTCTGGTACAAGGAGTAGCCTTTTTGAGATCATCATCACTGAGAAGGCTCTTTCCAAATTTGTAATTTGGGTTAACCATAGCCCAAGGATTCTTCTGGGTGTTTCTCTCAGATCGCTTTGGGTTAGTCATAGACCAAGGATTCTTTTTGGTGTTTCTCTCAGATCACTTTCTAGTAGGCCTCTTAGAGGTTTTATTTACAGCAAATTTCTTTTCCTGCTGCTTTGAGATGGCTGAAGAAGGTTTCTTAAGGGCTTGCTTGCCTGCTGTAGGTGGTGTAGAGCTTTTATTTTTGGCAAGTTTCTCTTCTTGCAGCTTTGAAATGGTGAAGGTTTCTCAAGAGATTTCTTGCACTGTCACGTGGTGTAGAGATTTTATTTTCGGCAAGTTTCTTTCCTTGCTGATTTGAAATGATTGAAGGTTTCTCAAGGGCTTTCTTGCCTAGTGGTGTCTCACTAGGAGCTATTACAGAGGTATTGGGCCCAGATGTATCTACAGCTTTCTTTGAAATGTTGTCGTCAGATTTATCAGCACCAACCAACACATCACTCTGGTTGACTGGTAATAGTGGTGTCTCACCAGGAGCTATTACAGAGGTATTAGGCCCAGATGTACCTGCTTTGGCATGATTGTTTTGAGCACTTTCGTTTGGGGTGTAGGTTTTGTTGTTTCATGAGGAGGAGAAGGAGGAGGAGGAGGTGGTGGTGGTGGTGGGGATGGAATATTTGGTGTCTCTTGCGGATATGGGGATGAAAGTTTTTCTGTTTTTTCAGGACTAGTAGTAGGTGGGGATGGAATATTTGGTGTATCTTGCGGATGTGGGGATGCAAGTTTTTCTGTGTTTTCAGGATGACGAGGAGGTGGGGATGCAAGTTTTCAGGACGAGGAGGAGGTCCGAATGGAGCGTCTTGCGGATGTGGGGATTGAGGAGGAGGCGAGGAGGAGGATGGGGAACCATGTGAGGAAGGAACTGCACTGCAGTGAACTACAAGGAATCTCTACCGTAGCCTGTGAACGAGATTTACATGTTGGTGCTCCCTTGATGTCAATCCGACACCTTCTCCACTGTAACCTCTGTCCTTCAGCTTGTCCGAGTTTCATCACCTCGTCATTAGGAGGGTATTCCACCAGTTCATCCGCAAAGATAGTATAGTGAGCACTTCAACCACAACACAGTCTTCATGAATCGGGACTGTTTGTAGCATAGTCTACTCTGGATGAACAAGACCAATTGCAACCTCACATTGAAGACCCCTCCACGTGATCCATAGGCCACAGTGTGTGGGTTCAGTCAACATGCCTATAAGGTCTTCGTGTGTACGATCGTCACAGCGCACCTCCATCGCCAACTCTGCAATGCCATCGATCAAACCTACATTATCTGCGGACGCACAGTTGCTCTTCAGTGTGGTGGGTGAAGGGCTTGCGCGATTGGACACTGGTGACAACACCACCTCTGCATCTGCATGTTGCATGCATCTCGCATGTTCGTGGCATGTCACCACCAGTTCTTGCTTGATTTGTTCCTTTATCTTTTCCGCATCAACTGATGCGTCGGTCTTCATCCTCTTCCTCTTCCTGTACATGGAAGCGTGCTGAGGCCATGCATACTTCCAGCCCTGGTAGCTGGAGACACCACACATGTGACCTGGTTGTTCAGGGCGGCCCAAGCACTGACTTAGCACATCATACTCCCTCTCGCCGCCATTCACGAAGATTCGCACATGCAATCTTCTCCTTGATGTCTGACCAATTTTTACGCCTCTTTGTTGTTGAACACTATCATGGCAACATGGTCTTTAATCACTAGCTTACTCCTTGCTTACAGCCAATTCTTGGAACGATCGTCAGGGTAGGCATCATATGGGTTGGGGATACCAGCCGCAGCTAATTGTCCGTCCTCTTCCTCCCATTGTTCTAGTTTCACAAGATAACCTGGACCCATCTTTGTGCTCGCTTGTGTTCGGCTTTGGAGTTCTTTGAACTTGACACTAGATGAGGCTTGCTCGGTTTCCTCCTATTTCAAGAACTCCTTCCACTGTTCCGGGACGATAAACGGGTGCCTTGTAAATGACTCAAGTCCTTTTACGATAAAATCTACGCCTAAGCTGAAATCTGAATTGTCTCCATGCCTTGGCTGCCGTCTTCCAGGAAAGCTTGAATGCCTGCGGTTTCGCATCTTCCTGGAACTTCAAGTGCCATAACCCTCTTCTTCATCTTGTGGCCCAGGTCTATAGTCCTCGTCAGATTTATCACGTGAATTAATAGTCAAGGGAATTACGGTAACTACTTTAGCCATGTAATATCATTGGTTCTGCAAACCATTAACATAAATGCAAAAATTCAAGAACTAAAAAATTAGTTCAGGCAATGCGACCTTACCATTTTAAAGAGGAAGATGCAGCCTCATTGCGATGAATACTTATTCAACTTGGAGAGAATGTGCACATGTACATAGGAACAAGAGCAAAACCAAATATAAGAGTCAATCTAAAGGGAAATGCTAAGTATGTATACCATCAACAGCTAAGTATGTCCACATGTACTTATACAAAGGAGCCACGTCATACCCTGCAATTCCCACAAGTACAAGTATATTTATACGCATTTATATAAAAAGAAAAGCATACACACGCATATGTTGTATACTTGATTATATCTGAACGCATGTGTGCATACATCGCTTGGCCTAATTGCATAAACTCGAGCAAATATACCAAATTACGTTGTTAATTTTACAGTTATTACTGAATTGTTGTTAATTTTACAATTATTACCGAGTTAGTAGAATGTATTTACCGAATTGTACAAGACATTTTTAGAGCGGCATACCATAAACTCAAATCCTAGATTCGCCACTGACCTTGTCACTGCCGGAGCGGAGGGATCTCTACTCCTCGTCGCTGCCTACTCGCCGCCACGTCCTCATCCTCGCCTCGACCTCGTGGCTGGATCCCTCCTCCTCCTCCTAGTCGTCATCATCGTCGTCGTCGCTGGATCCCTCCTCTAGTCGTCATCGTCGTCGCCGCCGCCGCTGCTGGGTCCCTCCTCCTCCAGATCTCGCTGTCAGAGGTGTGGTGCGGCCGAGGTGGTGTGTGGCGCATCTCGTGAAGGGGTGTAGCATGCGTCGCGGCGTGGGGAGGTGAGGGGAGGCGGCGAGCGTGAAAGCGGCGGCGGCGCGAGGGAGAGTGGGAGGAGACTGTGTGAGGGAGGCGTCCTTCCCTACTAACCTAGCGCGAGTGGACTTGTGTGGGCCTTAAAACGAGTAATGTAGTCAAGTACTATTCTGCTACTAGTATAGTATATCATAAACATGAGACAAAAAAATCTAATTTTAAGAAATTTGGTTAAACAAGTGTGGTGTTGATATTTTATTCAATTACTAAATTACCAACTATGAGTTTTTCGTATTTTTACAATTTTTAGGTGTTGTTTATGGGCTCTAATATGACATGCATCACAAGTTCACATCACCAAAGCAAACAAGTGTGATGTTGATATAGCATCACATGTTCACATATGACATGCATCACAAGTTCACATCACCAAGCAAACTAACTCATAACAAACATATTCACATCTCGACATGCATCGGAGGCACATCACCAAAATAAGGCGCATCGGTGGGCGCATCACCAAACTAGATTGTAGCTGCAAGGGAACTAGTTAGCTAGATGGCTTCTTTTGTCTTTCTTGCCTCAAGTTCAGCTAGCCTTGTCTCTAGTTTTGCAACTCTTTACTTGCCACCAAGATTCTTCTTTATAAGTTCAATCTCCCGCCTCTTTTGTGCGGCTTTAAGCTTCTCATCCGCTTGTCGATTCCTTTCCAGATGTAGTCAATATCATCCCGAGTAACAGCACGTTCCTAAAATAAAGGAAAAATTATATTGATGCAAGCTTCATAACAGCTTGTAATTTACAAGAAAGTCGTTTAGCTCTAATCGGTTTCAAAACATGTCTGCGCTTCTCTTCACCGATTCCTTGAGCTTGTTGATTTCAGTCCAAATCCACATCAATGTCATGTGTAGCAACTTCCTACAACAAATGGAAATTGATGCATTAGAACAATTAATCAGTGAAGATGTGAAGGTACAAGGACAAATCGTGCGTGATGGTTTCAGAACTTGCCTCATGGTCTTCAGAATCGTCGCCGGAGTTGTTGGTGGAGTCGTCGCCGGAGTTGTTGCCGAGTCGTCCACCGGAGTTGTTGCCGAGTCGTCATGGGAGGAGATGAGGTCTACCACCACTCTTTTGCCCGGGTCATCGCCGGAGGAGTCCGCACTCACCTCAATGCGCGTGGACCGATTCTTCCTTCGTGTTGAGGAAAAAAACCCTGCCTCTCCATGGCGGGCGTCGCTGGAGTCCACCAACTTAGCCCTTGCGCGTGTGTACGGCTTCCTCCCCCGGGCCGACGAAGAACCGGCCTCTTCCATGGAGCGCCGAGGAAGACACGGGCGGCCTGTGCGGCTCCTCTCCACCGCGGAACCTCACTCTCTTGGCGGTGGTGGCGACAAGACCGAGGAAGAGACGGACGTGGCGCGGGGCCTCCTCCTTGAGAACCACCAAGGACCGATTAGGCGAACCCGAGAGGGGGGAGTGAATGGGAGCCGATAAAAATTCTCCTCGAAGGAGATGAGGACTCCAACAAGACGAACACGGCTTCCAAATCATGTCTCCGACTCAACTACCCAAGTTGGCCAAGACCACGCAGCCGGAGTGCTCCGGTCCTAGGAACCAACAACCACCTTCACGGACTCGAGAACACAGTGAACAGAACTCGAGCACCATCGACCACACCGGTCAGGGTGAGCACACCAGTCAGACCGGTCCCTGCTGGTAAAACCAGGAACTTCCACAGAAGGCCCCTACACCCGGTCGGCGGTGTAGCTCACCAGTCGGCCGGTTCAAGCCAGAAACCCCAATCCTCCAAACAGCCTACCGAGCTCCAAAGCCCACCCAAACTCGAAGAAACACGGGACAACAACGAACTCACCCGGATGTTCACCCGAGGCAAAACCCACAGAGCCTCGCACCGGTCGGGCCGGTGAGCAGCAAGTCAGACCGACTGGTGGGCCGCTCGGGATGAACACACCAGCGTCAACTCCCCAAATCCAACTCGATCTCGAATCACTCCACTGATTTGTGCAAGACTTTGGGGATAGTAGGAACACCTCATGGGCACTCCATAGCCAAGATTTGGTCCACCAAAACTTGCTAAATCAAGAGGAATCAAGAAATCCCACCAAGAACGCTTCTAACCCTAGAGCCACGAAAACCCCAAAATTGAGCCCTTTGCTCACGGATTTGGGAGGGGAATCAAAGGAAAAGAACCACGAAGGGTTCATGCATACATCCCCACCAAATCCCAAAGAGAAAGGCCTCAAAATCGCTCCAAGAAAATCGCCAAGAAAGGGCTCGAAAATCACCAAAAGGAGAAACGGAAAGACACATCCAAGCCTTGAGGAACCACGAATCATCTATAAATACCAAAGAGGTTCATACAAGGTCTAGCTTGCGCCCGATCATCCTTCCTCTCACAAGATCTCACCATGAAGCTCTCAAGCTAGTCCTAAGAAAATCCTAAGGAAAATAGGAAGAGAAAATAGGAAAGCAAATGAGCTAGGGTTCCAAGAGATGGCTGCCATCCTCTCACCACTTGGGTTATATGGAGGCAACCGAAAGACGAAAATACCCTTACTAGCTAACTAGGGATACATGCCCTCAAGGGTGAATTCGAAAACTTTGTCTTCGCCTCCATCGGACGGATGCCCACATAAACTTGCTTAGCCTCGACGCAAGCCTTGCGATCCCGACGCGTGTCCTCCGCTTGAAGATTCCGGATCGTTGTCGCCATACACCGGCCGACCCACACCCAAACGGTTCGAGTGCACCTCCGTCTTGGTTCTTGGTCTTGGCTTTGTGGATCAACCAAGGAACCCGGTGGTTTTCTCGGTGAACCACCTGGAAACCCGCAAACTCGGTGTAGCCTCCGCCAATCACCACTCATGACTCGGCCCACGTAGTCCGGCTCGACCTTGGTTTTGAGGCTCAACCAAGAAACCGCCCCATGACTTCATCTTGCCGTTCTTGCCACCATGCGCACTTGACCCTCACGGCCACCGGGTCCCTCGAACCAAGCCTACTTGTCTTCTCCACACCGGAGGCCTCACCGCAATGCAATGACCTTTCGCGCTTGTTCTTCACCGCACCTGCGCACCGGTCAAGCCGCAACCCGCAATCACCCTGACACCACGTTGTCAATCACTCATCACACCGTGAAGCGACCATCCACCGGTCCTCGAACCACACCGGCTCTCAATCTCCTCCTTGATGAGTGCATTGACAACACACAAGTTTTGGTAACCAAGAGAAAAGAAAAGAAAAGAAACGAGTAAAAGAAACTCCAACAAGCGATCGAAAGCCAAAGAAAAGGCAAAGAGCAAGATCACTTGAAGAGGACAAGTCTCGGACCCCTTAGGCAAGGGCAACGGCTCGACACATCCGAGACAAAAACCATGCTCAAGCAAAGAGCGAAACCATCAAACCAAAGCTCGAAAACCACAAAGAGCTCCCCGCACACATGCAAGCTCCTCGAACCAATGCAACTCCCCTCGGACAAATGCATGCGCTCGACCGGCCGACTGGCCGTCGACACCACCGGTCGAACCGTGCTCAACATGTGAACAGGACCAAGACACCGACCGGTCGGATCGGTGACCTCAACCGGTCGATCGGCACAACAGAGCCAAATGGCTCAAAACCACCTGAAAACCTTCTAGATGCATTCAGTAGGCCAAAACATGCTCAAAGTTCTCCCCCTTGTTGACAATGCATGAATCAAGCCAAAAATGCAAAGAATGCAACCTAGAGCTTCTCAAATAGACAAAATTCAACATAGGATGCTACACATGTCCAAATTAGCAAGTTAGATACTCTATAGCTTCGTAATGACATCAACTTCATGATCACCAAGTTTCACAACCATTGGACGAAGCTAAGATAGAATTGAGCAATTTTGCAAAAATTTACCCTCTCATGAGCAAAGTCCTAAACATGAGCAAAACATGTCAAAATGGCAAAGCCACACAAACTTCATGCTAGGACAGCCATTCTAGCATAAGACCATCATAGACACCCACAAGCACCTCATGTCATGTCAAAGCCACCGAGCCATGTGCCTACTTCTATATATGAGACTTCTCATTGGTAGGCATCATGCAACTATTTAACACCCAAAGCAAATTAAAATTAGCACATATGACATGGGAGCACATTTTCAAGCAATTTACATTTCATTTTCAGATTTGAAATTGGTACATGAAATGTCTTTGCGATAAAAGGAACTTATGCCCTCCACAAGATCAAGCATGGGGCTAAACATTCATGATGGCAAATGAGCCTTTGGCCCCATATGATCAAAATAAGCTATCCAACCACAAATTAAGCATTGACAAGCCACAAAAACATGTCAAGATCATATAAAGGCATTTACTCACAAGAGAGCATACATATGGGATTTTTGAAAAACATAGCCATCAACCATGGATATAAATCAAGATCATCAAGAGCTATGCCAAACTAACCATAGCTTACCACACTAGCTCACAAAGACATATATATCATTCCATGGTGAACAATGTATATAGGAGAAGCTTTTCCTAAACAATGCATATGATACAAAATGCATGCAACCTAAGATACAAAGATGCCTATACATCATGTTACATATACCATGCCAAATGCAAGAAATGCACAAAGGAAAGCTATACATATGCTACAAAAGAGCTCCCACACACAAAGCTCACAAACGACCGGCTCCTCGAGGGGAGGCAAAAAGGGCTCGACACCACTGGCAAAAGAGCAAAGGAGCGCAAAACTCACAAGCTCCCCCTAAACACATGCACTAGGGCCAAAGAGCATACAACGCTCACCCTTAGTACACATGATAGAGTAACTAAGCACACAGGCTCCCCTAAACTCATGCATTAAGGTCAAAGAGCATACAAAGCTCACCTTACACACATCGAGATAGGGCAAGGAGCGAAAGCGAACCAAGTGGCTTGACCAAGGCCACACACTTGAAGGTCACAAATTCACTTACCTTCATCATTTCTTCAGAATTCACCCGTCCTTGTCCACCATCCCCGAAAGTGATGTACCTCCATGTCACCAAGGTATGAGGCCGAGAACCACCCGATATCAACCAAATGTTCTCCGGGCCTCCCACCGCAACTCAAAACCAAGAGCGAGAGCGAGCAAACGACTCAACATCAAGTTTTAATACCAAAGGTGTCAAACCAAAGGGCCATTTCCTCAAAAGTAGGGTTAGCAACATCCATCCTACGCGCCTATTAAAACTACGATCCATCCTGTCTAACCTATCAAACCTGAACCACCATGGGAAAACCACTCCGCCTCTCGGAGGAGTACGAGTACCATGAAAGGGAAAGTGTGGTCCGTAGCCCCTCACGAGACTCAAAGCTGCGACCTCTCCCAAACTCGTATTGATCACGAGGTGGAGAACGTCTAGCAAACTCAACACCATCAGACTCAAAGCGCCTACCACCTGTTCCACGACCAAACGGGCTGAAACCTCTAGCATCATAGGCTCGAAAACCAAACTGCTCCAAAGACTCTTCCTCTTCGGCATCGACCGGTCACTCGGCCTCGGCCCGTGGCCTCGGCCAGCAAACTTGCTTCCACCAAGCTCTCCTATCTCTCCATGCCGGAACCGTATGCACAACACCCTTTCCTTAGGTAGTTGCATACGAGGCTCAGGCACACCATGAGAAAGGTGGTACCTGTCCTTGTTTGCCCACTCCTTAGCCATTCTCGCCTCTCTCCTTCTCTTATAGCAAAACTCTCTCTTGTGACCATCCTTTCCACAAAACTCACAATGGAAACGGATTGGTCTTGGCTTAGGCTTGGGGTGAGGCTCTTCACACGGCTTCTCACTAGGTTTCCCACTTGGTTTCTCACTAGGCTTTTCACTTGCCTTCTCACTTGGTTTTTCTCTCGGTTTAAGCAACTGGTTTGGATTGGGTGCAAACTTGTCTTTGGGCGTGGGTTGTGGTGGAACTGGAATATTCCCAAATTTTCCTTCTCTCACCATCGCTGCTCTCACCAAACTTAACAGATCCCAAAGCCCAACCATCAAAGCGCTTATAACCGGCAATCATCATGCCAAGCTGAGGTTCCCGACTAGACAACCAACTCAAGACTTCACGCAACTTCATCGTTCTCATCCGCAAATGATCAACACATTGTGCAAGTTCCAAATTCTTCGGATGCAAATCCTGTGTAGAGCAAGCGTAGGAATAGGCACTTTCAAATCAGCCTCAAGCGAAACAATGCGAGAACGAAGCTCAGCAATTTTTCATGCAAACCAGTAAGAAGTACATGCACCAAGCAAAGTGGGTCTAGATTGCAGCTCACCAACTCAACCCTAAGCACATCTAGTTCCTCACACTTGAGGCATGCTTTTCCTTAAGAGCGATCAAATCGACTAGGAAAAGCAGAGCAATCGACAATCAACTTCATCGAAACAACAGGGACTAGCCTTAAGCGAATCTATCTCAAGCTTGGCATCAAGGTTACGTGTTTCTAGCTCACCCACTCTATTCCTAGCATCTTGAGGCAAAGCCCTAAGCTCCTTCCTAAGCTTCTTAGCCTCTCTAAGCATGTGATCGTGATTATCAAGCAAGTCAACCAACTCCTCATTCTCCTTGAGCAAAGAAGAGAGCTACCGGTCGGTGGGTGAGCGACCGGCCGACCTGGCCCCCTGGTAAAACACAGGAACTTCCACAGAAGGCCCCTACAGGGGCCGGTGTAGCTCACCGTCGAGGGTTCAAGCCATGAAACCCCAAATCCTCCAAACAGGCCTACCGAGCTCCAAGCGGACCCAAACTCAAACAAAGCAGAAACACGGACAACAACGAACTCACCCGGACATTCACCCGAGGCAAAACCCACGAGCCTCCGCACCGGTCGAGACCGGTGAGCAAAGACCGTCGAGCCGGGCCGCTCGGGATGGATGAACAGCACCACCGGGTCAACTCCCCAAATCCAACTCCCGATCTCCCAAATCACTCCAATGGATTTGTGCAAGACTTTGGGATAGTAGGAACACCTCATGGGCACTCCATAGCCAATATTTGGTCCACCAAAACTTGCTAAATCAAGAGGAATCGAAGAAATCCCACCAAGAACGCCTCTAACCCTAGAGCCACGAAAACCCCTAAAATCGAGCCCCTTTGCTCTCACGGATTTGGGAGGGAATCAAAGGAAAAGAACCACGAAGGGTTCATGCATACATCCCCCACCAAATCCCAAAGAGAAAGGCCTCGAAATCGCTCCAAGAAAATCGCCAAGAAAGGGCTCCGAAAATCACCAAAAGGAGAAACGGAAAGACACATCCAAGCCTTGAGGAACCACGCGAATCATCAATACATACCAAAGAGGTTCATACAAGGTCTAGCTTGCCGCCCGATCATCCTTCCCTCTCACAAGATCTCACCATGAAGCTCTCAAGCTAGTCCTAAGAAAATCCTAAGGAAAATAGGAAGAGAAAATAGGAAAGCAAATGAGCTAGGGTTCCAAGAGATGGCTGCCATCCTCTCACCACTTGGGTTATATGTAGGCAACCGAAAGACGAAAATACGCTTACTAGCTAACTAGGGATACATGCCCCTCAAGGGTGAATTCGGAAAACTTTGTCTTCGCTCCATCGGACGGATGCCCAGTGACCGCAAACTTGCTTAGCCTCGACGCAAGCCTTGCGATCCCGACGCGTGTCCTCCGCTCAAGATTCCGACCGCTGCGTCGTCGTCAAGACATCGGCCGAGGCCGGTGCTTCTCACCCAGAAGACCGGTACCCACGATCGTCGACCGGTCGACCACCCGGGACGATGGAGGCTACCTCCATCTTCGGTTCTTGGTCTTGGCTTTGTGTATCAACCAAGGAACCCGGTGGTTTTACGGTCAACCACTAGAAACCCCGAACTCGGTGTAGCCTCCGCCAATCACCACTCATGACTCGGCTCTCAAGTAGTCCCGGCTCGACCTTGGTTTTGAGGCTCAACCAAGAAACGGTCCATAACTTCATCTTGCCGTTCTTGCCACCATGCGGCGCACTTGACCCCGCTAGCCACCGGGTCCCTCGAACTAAGCCTACTTGTCTTCTCCATACACGAGGCCTCACCGCAATGACCTTTCGCGCTTGTTCTTCACCTGCACTCCGGTCAAGCCGCAACCTGCACCTGCAATACTTAGCCAAGAATCGTCCACACCACGTTGTCAATCACTCATCACACAGAAGCGACCATCCACCGTCCTTGAACCACACCGGCTCTCAACCACCCCTAGAGTCGCGGGTCATCCTGCGAGACGAGGCTGCGCGGAGGCGAAAAAGGGCGGAGAATGGGATAGAAGGCGGAAGGCGGGCGGAGCGTTTATTAAAAGGTTCATGCAAATGATACGATGATTAACAACCACCGTCGCCAATGAAGGGCGGGGCGAGTCTATTCGAGTGAAGAACAGTTTGCTTTTCCCCTTTTAATCTGCAATCAAATTTTGTATCACGTATTTCTCCGTCAACCGTAATCCAAATTTGATGATATTTGTTTCTGAATTTTCTAAAATCAACATCTATTCATTTATGACATTTTTCGTATGTAATTCCGTTTCTTGGATGTTGTTTATACACCTTTATATTGTTCCTTATAAGTACAACATAGAAATAATATTTGTTTTACACAACCATTACTAATGAAACTTTGCATTTCGTAATCTTATGGTGAACATAAGGTTATGTTAAAATTTCAAATGCATATGAGTTCGAACATGTTTTAAAGTGTGGAAAACTTCAATGTCGAAGTAACATTCTAAGAAACTATGTGAGAGATGTAGACATTTGTACACAAGTATAATCTTCCAGTTTTCAAAACGATTTGAATTTTGTAGACAAGCTTTAGGGACTTAAATTATGTTGCCAAGTCAATTTGTAGAATTTTTAGAACGCACTAAGGCGTTATTATAATTATTATATCATAAACAAGAGATAAAAATCTAATTTTAAGAAATTTGGTTAAACAAGTGTGGTATGTTGATATTTTATTCAAATACTAAATTACCAACTTTGAATTATTCGTATTTTTTACGAATTTTTTGGTGCTGTTTATGGGCTCTAATATTTGAAGGAAGCAAGTTTCAATTCAGAAAAAATAGTGTCCCCACGTCGTCGAAGCCTATATAAAAGATAACCATAGACTGCACATCGACAAAGGCGATCGCGGTAGACTAACCCTCGTCGCCAACAAGTGCTCCATTGTCCGAAATGCCCCTGGCCGAATGAAGATGCATCCGCCCCGACGACACTGGTAGACTAACCCTCGCCGCCAACAAGTGCTCCATTGTCCGAAAATGCCCCGGCCGAATGAATATGCATCAGCCCGGCGACGCCGGTACACTAACCCTGTCGCCAACAAGTGAACCATTGTCAAATGCCCTAGCCGAATGAATATGCATCCGCCCCGACCACGGCCGCCTTCTTCTTCCCCGATCTGAGCTCCACCGCCGCCGCCCGCCCGTCCTTCCCCATCGAGCACATCTCGCACTATCCGATTAAATGCGGAGGTCACATGCGAGGAGGCGAGGGTTCAAGGTTGCCGAGCACCACAATCACTCCATCGGCTTGGATCCGGTCGGTGAGCTAAGCGGCTTTCACCGTCCCTTGCCCGACCGGTGGTATGGCTCGGGTGGTGGAGGGCGGACACAAAGGAAGGTGAAAACCACGGTCGTCTTTATTTCAAGTGTGTAAGGAACTCGGTGAGTAGTCTGTGTCTCCCAAATACGAGTTAGGGTTCTTATGTGCTTTTGATTCGCAAGACACCAAGAATTGTGGATTTTATCGCTTCCACAAGTAGTATCTCCAGATGCTGAAGGATGTTGGTGTCATTGTTTTTCGACTGTTGAACTAGGCAGACGCGGTCGATGAAGTAGTTGATTCAGCGGAATGTCAAATTGGGAGGCGGCGAGAGCAAGCAATCGGAGGACAAGCAGAGGAAGAAAGCACTCGGAGGAGAAGATGGACAATGTGATCCGGAAGATGAACTTGATTATTGTGGCTGTTGTTTGTGTAGTATTTGGATGTTTCTTGGGATGTATGCTACAAAGAAGTAATTCTGATGTTAAAAGTGGTGCTTTTGCTTCATCTGTGTGGATGAAGAATGAAAAATTTGCCACATATGACAAACTTAAATGTATGAATGAAGAATGGATGGAATGAAGAATGCTGCCATATAATGACACAAACAGAGTAACAAACTTCTGGCATACACATTGCAATTCATTGTAAGCTGCTGCCATAGACATTGCAATGCGTTATAGGAGACATGGATTGATCTACCCGCGTCTCTTAGATCTACTAGTTCATCACAAGTTCAACATACACACAGGAGGAACATATTAACAGAGGATCTACTTGTCCATCACAAGTTCAACAAACACACACGAGGAACAAATTAATTAAGCAGAGGTAGTCGCCGCCGGAGGAGCCCCACCGGAGTCGGAGTCGGAGCCGGAGCCGGAGCCGTCGAGGCTGCCATCGTCGCCGCGCCGTCGTCGGCGAGGGCAGCACTCTCTCTCTAGGTCCCCAGCCAAGATATTGATCTTGAAGGCATAATCCTTCACGGTCCTCTGCAGCGGATCATTGGGTACTGGGACCCCAAGATGAACAGCCACCTTTTGAAGTTTCACGAAAGCATCACAGAACAAGTTCACTGACCAAGTGGCTTCGTCACCATTTAGTGGAGGAGCACGCACGACTGCCACGGGATGCGGGCGCCGCCTCCTGGCTCGTCTGGCGGGCGGCGGCACCTCCTGCTCGTGGGCGGGCGGCGGCACCTCCTCGGCTCCTCGGGCGCCATGCCGTCCCCTCCTTGACGAGCCGACGGCGGGCGGCTGGTCGTCATCCTTCCTCCTCCTCCCCGCTCTGATGGCTCGCTTGATGATGCCATGTGCACGCTTGAGGAAGAAGAAGCTCTTGGATTCACTTCTTGGTGACCGGAGATGGTGGTCGGGGTTTTCTTGGTGCCGGTTGACGAAGTTCTTGGCCGGGGATTTATATTGACAAATGGCGAACGTCAGCGGCCGTCACGCGCCTCGGAACCCCGTGTCCGCTCAGAGAGCTCTTGGCCACAAAGAGTCATGTGGTCACAAGGAGACGTGTGACTATTCATATTTTATTCAAAATACCAAATGCCCAACTATGAGTTGTTCGATTCTTAAAAAACTATGAATTGTTCGTATTTTTATTAATTTTTAGGTGCTGCTTTATGGGCCCTAATTTTTGAGGGAAGCAAGTGTCATTTCAAAAAAGTGTCGGGCCCACGCATCGTCGTGAGCCTAGTATAAAGAAGGTAATCATTGCCGCACGCACCAGCCAACAAAGTGACGTGGTTTCCTAACTCGTCGGCATTGACTATCCATTTTGCAAAATGAATATTCAACCGCCCCGGCCCATTCCGTCTCTCCTTCTTCTTTCCGAATGGATAAGCACAGCACTTTCCTTTAAAAAGCGAGGAGGCGTGAGAGGAGGCGTGGAGACAGAGCGGCGATGAGTGCCGGCGAGGGGCCAAGCAATGACGACCCGCGCGCACGGGATCGAGGAGAACCGGCAGCGAAGCGGTGCCGCAACTGGATCCACACACGTGCCGGTGAGATGGCGGCGAAGAGGGAGATGACGATGAGCGATGGAGAGGGGCCAGCGGTGGAGTGAACCCAATGTGGGAGGCGAGGGTCCTCGGGGATCCTCTCGGATTGACGAGGGCCAAGAAGGCAAGGAGGAGCGTGCCGGCGAGGGGGCAGCAAAGTGGGCGAGGGGCCTGCCTCACGTTTGCGAGCACAAGTGTCTAGCAATGACGAAGAGGGTCGAGGGAGTGGTGAAGGTGTACTCGACTGCAGCAACGACCACGACGACGACGAGGCAAGTTTCTCTGAATCTCACTGCCTTTTTACTTGTTCTATAGATGGAGCTTAAGCTAGCTTGAGCTTGAGCTTGATAAAGTTAATTAGTGCCTATGGTGATGTCTTCCATGCTTGTCATGATCTTATACCAAGTTCTGAGGCAAATCAGTTCTGAACTAAGTTACGCTTTTACTTGTCACACTGTATGAAGCCTAGGATAATTTTCAAGTTCTTATATAATTTTCCTATGTTGTTCCTATCTTGCTCCAAGTTACGAGGCAAATTAGTTCTGAATTAACTATGTTATTCTTATACCATGTTTAACCTTTGTGCAAAACTCTTTGAGTCATGAGTAGAGCTTGAGTTACTTCTAAACCTTAATGTCTGGGATTATGTGAAACCCGAGTTTGAAAAATCACGAAAAGAAGTGAACATCCTCATAAAAAGGCTAAGCACATAAGGAGGTACAAGTATACTCTTGAACAAAATCTCGAGCCCATTGAAGATGTCGGAAGGGCTTCAAGAATCCTTGGTTGCTTACGAAGAGGCTGCAAAAGAGCCAATCTTGATGGGGCATGATCTAGTTCAAGCTTGTTGATGTGCGGTCGGTAGCCATACTTTTGTGGATGTTCAAGGGCATGCCTTTGTTGATGTGTATGGTTAGATAGCACGACCATAGTAAATAGTGTGATGGACAAGTTAAGTCCTAGCACGATGGACAAGTTAACCTTTGTAATAATTATCTTTATTCTTGTGGACAAGTTATCTTCATCTTTGTGACAAGTTATCTCTTTATGATGTCTGTTTTGTCTCAAAAGATATGTGTGTTGATTGTGCGTATGTTGAAATGGAAGCAATGAGAGATCGAGTTGACACATCAATGAGGACAGACTCCAAAGGAGACGAGATTCACAAACCTCCATCTCCTTTCTTCACAAAGGAGACACGGATTAACAAACCTCCGTCTCATTTGTTCGCCAAGGCGCTCCGCTTCACGGCAGTGAAGAGTGCTATTAGACTTTAATTATTGAGCTCTTAGTCTAGTAACGGGCGTCAAATGCTCATCGGTAATGGACTTTATAGCCCGTTACCAATACAGTAGCGATCAGTAACGGACTTAAACAGCCCGTTATCGATAGGGCATTGATCAGTAACGGACTTTACGAGCTCATTACCGATAGGTTTAACTTGTGTAACGGACTCGATTTAACGTCTGTTACAAAGAATTCATATAATGGGCATTTAAGAAGACCATTACCAGAAGTCCACATTGGTAACGGGCGTTGCGGAGGCCAACCCCGGGGTCAGCCTACCGCGCTTATTTGTAACGGGCGCCAAACAACAACCGTTACAGATGTGGGTGCATGTAACGGGTGTTAAGGGCCCGTTACAAATGCTGCGTGACCTATTCGAGGTTTTCACGTAGTGATGATGAGCACAAGGTAACGGTGATTATTTTTTGTTGAAAACAAAAAACAAATCTAGGTTGTACTCCTAGTAGCCATGTTATTCTATAGAGAGATGTACAAAGGTTGTATCTAAGGTTGTGGAAAGCACATACATATATGCATACATATAGAAAGACAAGGACAAAAAGAGGGTTGAAGAATTGTTACCATCCTTTGATGCTTGAAGTGTAGTGTGGCCTCCCCCATGCTTAAGCATTGTGCTTAACATGGGAGAAGAAAATCAGCATCGTGTGGCAATCATGATCCTTGTACTCCATGCGGTCTTCTCATGTCCACCAAGTCCTCCCCCATGCTTAGCATGTTGCTAGGCATGGAAGATGATGATTCATCTTGTAATTCTTGAAGTCTTACCACTATGCGTGGAGATCACCATCATGCCTTGATTTTCCTTCAACGTCCGCCCTTTGTCGCGAGTATTGCTCCCAATCGCTTCTCAACTCGTCTTCACTTCCTTCCATGTTGTCCTTTATCGCTGCTTCAACTTCCACGAATTTTTCTTCAACTTCCAGAATATAACATGTACTGAAATATTGCTTCACTGCAAAGTTCTTGAAATTATCTTTCCAATGAGTGGTCATTTACCCCAATCAGACTCCGAACAAGAGAGTTACGCCCTTTTTACTCCATCAATGCAAACTGTCTCGGGCTAATTTCAGAACATGTGACGCCCAAATATTTGGTTGTAACTCCTTGCACAGGTCTCCTAAAATGTTGAATCTCGATGCGTTGAAAAGAAGACTTAGTGGAGCTCCTGAATATCCACATTTCCTTTTGTACATCTCTGTACAAGTGCTTAATCTTGATGAGGACAGAGGTGTTTCTTTCAGGTTTTTGGAGGTGTTGACAATCTTAACTTTATCTTTTATCACGAACTCATGGGAGTGATTCGCCATGTCTGCAAAACAACTCTAAAGCACCAAGTACCCCCAAGGTTACGGTCGCCAATAAACCAAAGACATCCCCTAAGATCTTAACTTATGGCATAGTTAATCTAGTGAAAGAAAAATGAAGAACCTAATGGGTGTACGTGCATGCGAAAGAGAGGAAGGTGCATAAGTAAAGACAATGTTTACACTAATTCTAAGCACCATGCTTACAATTAGGTTGCTGAATTTCCCATGGCCACAAAGATTTATTAACCAAAGGTAAAACACCATGTTTATCTCAAGGTCAATAATTCTTTGAAGAACAAAAAAACCAAGCACATTGCAAAGCTTAAATACCAACCAATGCAATTATGGAAGTTAACAAGGGTTATTGAACTAAATGTTGATGGTCCACAAACAAGTTTAAACACCGCGTTTACACAAGATTGCTAATGAAAAATGCCATGCATGAAGCATTATCATGGATATGAAATCATTCATCATTATGTAGAGAGAACAACCAAGCCAACTTTATGCAAAGCTTGTATGGAGTGCAAAAAGAATGGTAATGGTAAGATGCAATGCATGCATGAAATAAATATGAACATGATCATGGTGGTTGTAAGAAAACAAAAAAACAAACCTAGATTAATTAGCCACAAGCTTGGAATCAAAGGGGTGGTGCAACTCTTCATATTTTTCTCAATAATGACACAAATAAAAAGACTTTAAACACTAATAGGCACACAAAAGGGTCTACAAGCTTTCTAAATTCAAATGACAAAGTCCTCTCTCAATAGTAATTAAATCAAACAATATGGTGTTGTGGTATTTATTAGAGTAATGGTACAATGTTACTTGATGGTTCAGTTTAAGAGCACATTGTAGACAGTCATATATATATATATAAGCAAAAGAAAACGGGTTGCCTCCCGCAAAGCGCTTCATTTAAAGACACAGAGCTCGACTTTCTTACGTACCTTCTCGTGGTCGCAAAGCCATGGTTCTTCATGTAATATTTGAAGATGTCCATGCAGCTTTGATCCACTCAACATGCTTGACATGATCATTTTGCTTGATGAGAGGCTTGCCCGATCGTCTCTTGCATCATCATCCCCTCCTCCTTTGTTCTTCGTCGCTGCCTCTCTTATCATGAATTCTCCTCTCTGTCCAGATCATACCATGAAGCAAACAATTTCTCCGATGCATGACGCGAAAATTGTCTTCCCATCTAGTGTTTATTCACCCCCAACGGACTCCAATCGAGTGAGTTGCGCCCATTTTACTCCAACGCTGCAATCTGTCCAAATCTAATCTCAGACTGCACAGCGCCTAATGTTTTTGCCATATCTCCTTGTACGGGTCTTCAAATTCATCGATCTTGGAGGCGTTGGAATCGGTACTTGATGGAGCTTCTGATTTTCAACTTTTGCCTTCTTCTACATATCTAATGAGGTGCTCAAAACTGATGAAAACAGCGATGTCGTTTTCAAGGTTCGGTGTGATGGCGATGCACGAGCTTGCAATTTCTTTGGGGCATGGCTTCTCTCCTCTTGATTAAGGTTTAATGACCTGCATCGTTAGTGAAACTCAGGTTTTCTCCTGACACACACTCTATTAAGGTCATGAGCTTGACCAAGCACAAAGCAAGTCCAATATTTGCAAGACGTAAAATAAACATACACAATTATAACCACAATCTAAAATTGGGTGAACAAAATGTGATTAAAGGTAGCATAAGTTTCTTGCTCAGCGCTAAGGCTGTCATTAGGCATGGGTTCATTAGGCATGCAAATCAGCAAAGTTAAAGCACAACATTGCCTCTTTATCATTCTCAAGAAATTCTAGCCTATTATGATCATCAAAGGTGTAAGACATAGAATCAAATAATACTATTGGATATGAACATGAATATTTCAAAAGAAAGTGTGAGACATGGGAACCCCTGGGTTCCCATCGACCAGGCTCACGATCGTCCCCGACAAGTGGGTCCGGCCTACCAGAAGACCCGCCGACTTGATAGTGGGCCCAACCGACCTAGTTGGTGGCCCACACGACCTCTTGAAAACCTTCCAGAAGATTCCAGACGACCTTATCCAGAACGACTTCAAGACTTGGCGTGCAAGACAAGACATCGGTGGATTCCGACCAAGCAGATCGACGGATATGGCAAGTGTTGTAACCAACTAGACTTAGGTCTCCTGGTCGTAACCGACCAGGAATCTGGGAACCGACCTTGTCCGCTGGCCAATATAAGGTAGGCAGGGCGACCCTTTGTACAATGACGCAATCCTCAAGCAATCTACACCAACAACTGGACATAGGGTTTTACTCTCCGGAGGCCCGAACCAGTATAAACTCGCCGTGTTCTCTGTGTTCCGTGTGCTCATGCGCAACCTTCGAGTTCTTAGCCTTAGATTCCACCTCGCCAAACAACTAAACCACTGGGGTTAACCCCCCTGTGGGCTGTCTAGATCCAAACATCTGACAGTTGGCGCGCCAGGTAGGGGCGGAATCCAGGGTTCTTCGTGCAACTCGATGGCTTCGTCAAATGGTGTCATCTTCCCGGAGAGCATGGCGGACATCCTCGCCAACCCCATAAACATCTGCTTCGGCTCTATGCCGGCGGGATCTACCGTTCCAGCCGCATGCCACATCATTGAGAGCGCTGCGGTCACCTCCAACCAGCAGGTCGGACCCGATCTGCTGGAGAAAACCCACCCACCCACACCAAGCGACCTGATCGCGGGGCTCGATCGCGTCGAAGACATGCTCTCCGACATGATCAAGGTCTGTGAGCGCGTCAAGCGCCCTCGCAGGACCCCTCCATCTTCATCCCGCATGCCCTTTGGTCTGCGGAACACAACTCATGTAGCGTCTCGCTACTTGAAGAACAAGCTTCAGATCCAATCTGAACCCAAAATCCCACATCGCAGGAACTGCAGGGGTCACCTCGACAACCCTTGCCCCGTCCATGAAGTCTCCAAACACACAGCTCGCCAGTGTCGTGTGCTCAAGAAGCTTCGTCGACCTCTCACTGCGGCTCATCGCCGACAGTTCAACCGCGAGCCGTCTCTGGACCGCCTCGTGTTTCAGATCGCCCGCACGACCATCTCCCAGAACTATCCGGGAGAGGTATTTGAAATCCCAGACCGAGAGGTCCTCGTGGTCTCCGCAGACGTACCCCCTCAAGCCGGCAAGACGGATGAACAGCGCATCGAGCGTGAAAACACCAATGCCGCACGAGCTATGCATCGTCCGCCAAGAAGTCGGCAGCAGCGCAGTCAGCCCGCGGCAACGCAGGCCTGGTGCCGGCGACCAACCCGCAGTAACGTTGTCAACGGGGCACAACCCCACGCGCCCCCGCCTCAAGAAGACTAGAATCGCAACGAGCCTCGCCGAAACAACCCACGTGGAGACCTCTTGAGGGACTTTGAGCAAGACGGCCATGAAGTTTACAACCTCCTCGTTAACTTAGGCGCAGCCCTTGCCGCTACCGGGTCAACTTGAGGATACTCCCGCACACGGTGCCTACAAGCTCACATCCGCCCGCTACCACCCGTGTCGAAGAAAGGGGTCCGTGATACGCAGATCGCCTTCAAGCTCCTACTCCGTGAGTAGGTCGAGCGACCTCGCCGCAACGCCATATGCCCCTTCACCAGACAAGAGGGAGGAGGCGAAAACAAAGTCGACACGGCCAACCCCGCTGCCAACATCACTGCCAACCCAGCAGCCAATCCAGCCGCCAACGTCACTGGTAACACTCCTGGTAATGCTCAAAACAACACCCCTAATGCGGCTGGCGTCCAATAGCAGAATGTTGCCACCAACGCAAGACAGAACGCTGGAGCTCAACCTCCACCAGTACAAGCCAACCATGCTCAGGGCGTCCAACGCCAACGGTACGAGAAGTGGAGATAGCACACCGGTTAATCATGATCGCGACAACGGGGTTCCTGATCCCCTTGACGCCAATCACCCTATCCAAGCAACAGATCTTCGGCAGATGCACGACCAAGAGCTCCTACGACGTGCCCAGTACGACCAAGATAATGGTCCTCCCGATGACCTCTACGTCATCCCGACGGCTTACGCCCCGCCCAGCCTAGCCCCGAGCAATCAACAACTTCCCAAGATTCTCACGCCGCCTCGTGGACGATCGATACCCCAAAGACTTCAAGCCAGCCATCGAAAAATACGACGGTCGCTCCGACCCAAGTATTTGGCTCAAGATGTACAAGATCACTACCCGCCTACCGGAGGCAATGAAGATCACATGGCGGGATATTTTCCCCTCGTAATGGGCAAAGTGCCACTCCTGTGGCTCGATAATCTTCCTGTGGAGTGCATCACCTCATGGGCGACCTTGTCACGGCTCTTCACGACCAACTATCAAGCGACCTACAATCGCCCTGGCAACACACATCACCTCGCCAGAGTGCGGATGAGGCGCGATGAAACTATCCGTGAGTACACTAACCGCTACTTCGAGAATCGCAAGACTCTCGCAGGTGTCAAAGATGAAGACGTCATAGCCTACTACAAGAAGGGGGTAACCAACATCAAGCTCTTGGAGAAGATCCACGAAGCTGACGCCCATACCATCGCCGACCTCATGGCCTACGTCGACAAGCTTGTCGACACTCAAGATGCGGTGATGCATGACTTCAAAGGAGAAGACCACGATAACGGTGGCAGCAGGTCACGCAAGCGATCTGGTGAGGTCCACAACCGCAATGACAACGGCCGTAAGGAGCCTTCTCCGCCACCACCGCCAAAAGGGGGCAACCCCAATGGCGCGCTCCGCATGCTTCATCGCTGGTGGTCGCCGACAGCCAAGAGCAATGCATGCCAGCCGATCAAACGCAAGGGAGATCGGTCATGTCAATGCAGAAACTCCACAACCTCTGCGTTATTCGAGTACCCAATCACTTTCTCCGTGAAAGACCATTGGGTGCACATACCGACCCCGGACCTACACCGGTCGTCAACCCCATAGTGGACTGCGTTCCTCGCCTAAGACCCTCATCGATGGGGGCAGCAGCTTGAACATTATCTTCACAGAAACGCTGAGAAAGATGGACTTCGACTTCTCCAAGATGACCGCCTGCGACGAACCCTTCTACGGGTCGGTCTTGCAAGGCTGCATACCCCATAGGTTGTGTATGCTCACGGCCACCTTCTAAACAGGAAAACTTCCGCCGCAGTACCCGACGCTCGAGGTCGCGGACTTCCGCCTCCTCCTACCATGCCATCCTTGGTCGACCTATGTTGGCCAAGTTCATGGCCATACTGCATCACACCTACCTCATCAAGAAGATGCCAGCGCCAAACGCGATCCTTTCCCTCCACGGTGACATCCTCGTCTCCTACAACCGCGAGAGCGACACTATCAACCTCTCCAAGGTCTCGCGTGTAAAAGCTGCCGCTACGGCCATTGTCGCCAGTGCCACCAAGATCGACCAAACTACCCCGGAGGTGTCGAATAAGCACACGCCCAACGCTTGGACCCAAGTCCCACAGTGAAGAAAGTTAGCCTACCGCCCGACACGTCCAAGGAAGTAACCATCGGGGCCAACGTCAATCCCAAATAGGAACTCGGCCACCGGTTCCTCGGACAACGCTGACATCTTCGCATGGAGCCCGTCCGACATGCCCGGTGTCCCTAGGAGGTTGGCTGAGCACACCCTTGAAGTAAGCAAGACCGCACGACCTATCAAGCAAAAGCTCCGGTGATTTGCAAAAGATAGAAAGCAAGCTATAGAAGTAGAAGTCTGCAAGCTCTTAGCTGCAGGATTCATCCGTGAATGTAAACACCTGGTTTGGCTCGCAAACCCAGTCCTTGTACCTAAGAAGACTGGAGGATTAAGGATGTGTATCGACTACACCGACCTCAACAAGCACTGTCCGAAAGATCCCTTCCCTCTTCCTAGCATCGACCAGGTCGTGGACTCCATGGCTGGTAGCGTTCTATTATGCTTCCTCGACTGCTATTCAGGTTATCACCAGATAGCCTTGAGTCCCGACGACGAAGACAAAATGGCGTTCATAACGCCCAATGGCATCTACTGCTACAAGGTCATGACCTTTGGCCTGAAAAAAGCTGGCGCAACATACCAGAAGGTGATACAGAAGTGCCTGAAGTCGCAGATCGGGAAGAACATCGAAGCCTACGTCGACGACGTGGTCGTCAAGATCACCGAGCAAGATCAGCTCATCGCCGACCTTGCCGAGACCTTCTCCAACCTATGCGAGTACCAGTGGAAGCTCAACCCAACAAAATGCGTCTTCGGTGTCCCCTCCGGATTGCTCCTGGGCTTCATGGTTGGACACCGGGGCATCGACAAATCCCGTCAAGGTCGACGCAATACGCAACATGGCCAAGCCATCTTGCAAGAAGGACATCATGAAGCTCACAGGCATGATGGCGGCTCTAGGTCGTTTCATCAAGAAGCTCTGAAAATTTGCCTTTCTTCAAGTTATTGAAGAAAGCAGATAAGTTCGTATGGGATGAAGAAGCATAGAAGGCTTTCGAGGCTCTCAATGAGTCCTTGTCTACGCCTCCAATCATGACGCCACCTATACCAGGGGAAACGCTCCTACTCTACATCTCTGCCACCACTCATGCGGTCAGCACGGTCCTCATCGCAGAACGAGAAGAAGAAGGGCAGGCCTACCCTGTTCAACGACCTGTGTATTATGTAAGCGAGGTCCTTGCCGACGCTAAGACACGTTATTCACAGCCTCAGAAGTTGCTCTACGCACTCCTGATCACATCGAGAAAGCTTCGCCACTACTTCCAAGCTCACAGGATCACAGTACCATCATCATTCCCGCTGGGAGAGATCATCCGCAACCGCGACGCTAACGGCCGCATCGTCAAGTGGTCGGTAGAACTTGGAGAGTTCGACATCGAGTTCTGCCCTAGGCAGGCGATCAAGTCCCACATCCTAGCTGATTTTGTATCAGAGTGGACAGAGATCCAGATGCCCCCTCCCAAGGAGCGGCCTGAACACTGGATAATGTACTTCGACGGTGCCCTTAACCTCGAAGGTGCAGGAGCAGGAGTGCTATTCATCTCTCCTCAGGGAGAGCAGCTCAAGTACATCTTGCAGATACACTACAAGGCCTCCAACAATGGAGCAGAATACGAAGCTCTAATTCACGGGCTCCGTATAGCAGTGTCCCTTGGCATCAAGCGACTACTAGCATACGGCGACTCTAAGGTCGTCATCGAGCAAGTCAACAAGGAGTGGGATTGTGTCAAAGACACAATAATGGATGCTCTTGTCTTGAGATCCATGGCTCGAAGGCCACTTGAGGGTTGAGGTTCGGCCACGTGCCACATAACTTTCGCGTGGCCAGCGTACTATCTAAACTAGGCTCGGGCAAGCTCTAGTCCGGCGGTGTGTTTGTCCAAGACCTCATGAATTTGTCAATCAATGTTGGACCGGACAACGGACCAAACCTGACCCGACCCAACTCCAGCACCTCCCCGGGACGTGCTGATGACATATAAAGAGGATGATTGGCGCGAGCCTTTCTTAGCCTTCCTACTCGACCAACGGGTCCCACAAGATAAGGCTGAACGAGAGCATATCACACGATGAAGTGCTAACTACATCATAATCGGCAATGACCTATACAGAAAAGCCACCTCTACTGGCGTCTTAATGAAATGCATCTTGCGATCAGAAGGTCTCCAGCTCTTGGCTGAGATCCATGGCGGTGAGTGTGGCTGCCACGCGGCATCAGCCCATCTGGTCGGCAAGGCGTATCGATCCGGCTTCTACTGGCCCACGGCCATGTCTGACGCCAAAGACCTCATCAAGAGGTGCAAAGGATGCCAATTCTTTGCCAAACAGCAACACCTGCCAGCTCAGGTCTTGCGTACGATTCCCCCATCTTGGCCCTTCGCCATATGGGGCCTCGATTCTATAGGTCCGTTCCGAACCGCTCCGGGCGGCTACATGTATATCCTTGTGGCCGTCGACAAATTCACCAAGTGGATCGAAGTCCGACCTGTCGCAAAGGTCACGTCGGAGGAAGCGGCGAAATTCATGCAAGACATAACACATCGCTTCGGTGTGCCCAACAGAATCATCACCGACCTAGGGACGACCTTCATAGGGTCCGCCTTTTGGGATTTTTGCCAAGACAACACGATTGACGTCTACTACTCCTCGGTCGCCCACCCCAGGTGCAACGACCGGTCGTGGCATGGTCCTTCAAGCTCTCAAAGACCGTATCTTTGACAACGCTTCAAACTACGCTACCCGGTGGTTAGCCGAGCTAAAACACGTGATCTGGGGTCTGAGGACCCAAGTCAGTTCCGCCACGGGCTTCTCGCCCTTCTTCCTGGTCTACGGCTCAGAGGCCATCCTACCCACTGGCGTCACCTTCAGAGCTCCACGCATACAGTTCTACGAGGAGGGAGAAGCCGAGCAGACTCGTCGTGTCGACCTTGACAGCCTCGAGGAACAGAGAATGGCTGCTGTTATGAGGCAAGCTCGCCACGACCAGCAACTCTGTCGGTATCATGATCGCAACGTCAAGGAAACCTCCTTCAATGTTGGTGACCTAGTCCTAAGGTGTATCCAGAAGACCGACGGCATGCACAAGCTATCTGCCCCTTGGGAAGGACCCTTCATCATCACTGAAGTCATCAGCCCATCCACATATCGCCTCCAGTGGGGCCATGGGCAAGGCGTACCCAACCCATGGAACGTGGAGCACCTACGACGATTCTACCCGTAGAATAGTTTTTATTACAGCTATGTATTTCTTGTCCTTGTACTTTTTCAGTTTAATAAATATTAATTAAAGCAGTCATCTACTGTGTCTCGAGCCCTACCTTCTCTTCCTTCATGTCATGAACCCTCCCCCTCGACATGCTCGGGGGCTTGGCCAAAGCCAATACAAGGGTCGAAAGACCTGAGGGTGAAGTTTCCTGCTCCTCCCCCTCGACATGCTCGGGGGCTTGGCTCAAGCCAACATAAGGGTCGTTCGACCTGAGGACGTCGTCCCTCATGACTACCTACTTTGTGTTGTTGTGAACCTGCTTGGTCGTAAGGTTGCAAAACCTGAGTCCTAGACTCCCTCCCGCGCGCCGATCGCACGTAAGTCTCCCTGCTGAGCTGTGATGATCGGTAAGCCAGCCTCTCCATGGGTAGTGGTTAGCGGAATATGATAAAGACACATCACTTCAAGGCTACCAAGTTCGCGTAAACACAAAACAATTACGTCATGCAGGTTAAAAGAAGGTTATCAAGTAATGTTTTACATGACTAGAGGAGGGAGGGGGTACAGCTCTAAGACTATGACTACTCATCACCGTCGTCACCCTCATAGTCAATGGCGTCCATTATCGCCATAGCGGCTTCCCGCACTTCAAGCTCCACGACCTTGGGATCCTTCGTCGCATCCGGGCCTTCTCCGAGCTTGACCATGTCAACGTCGGGGTAGTGAGACTTCACCCGTACCAGCGCCTCCATAGCCGCCGCCAAGCTCGTCGCCTTCAAGAGGTCGAGCAACTTCTCGGGCGCAGCCAGAAGTCGATCGATAGCCGGCTTGGGCTCCTCCCCCTCGACCTGCGATGCCACTATATCCATCGCAAAGTGGGTAGCATTCTTCAGATCGTTAAGCTCCACCTCTTGCCCTGCAATGATCACCTGGTCATTCTGCAGTGCCTTCAAAGCTACCTCAAGATTGACCTCAAGGTCCTTTCGAGCTTGTTTCTCATAAGCCAGCTTCTGAGATACAGCGTACTCACTATCTATGGTGCCCTTCAGCAACTACTTCAAATCCTCAGCACCGACCTCCGCCTCCCGAGGTTCACTTCTAGGCTTCGGACCCTCTCCTTAGTGTGTTTCAGGTCGTTCTTGAGGTCATCCTCTCGCCTGTGAAAATCTGCAACATACAAGATGTCATGAGGTTCAACCCTCAGTAGTACAAGTCAATGATGGAAAAAGTTGCAAAAAAGCTGGTTCTACCAATGCTCATGGCGTTGAACTGCGTATTGGCCTCCTGAGTCCTATGCTTCTCTTGGCCAGCTCATCCTCGAGCTTCTTCTTGTCAGCCACCGCCGCCTCATGGGCTTGCTTGAGCTCCTGCTCAAGCTCGACCACTCGCAGCTGCAGAGCTGCAGCATCCTTAAGCTAGTCGGCCCTGCCCTTGGCATGGTCGGCCAGTGACTTTTTTGCAAAGACAAAGCAGGTCATTAGCCACATCCAGGAAGCAAGACGTTTATTCAACTCAAAGACAACACTTACCGTAAGAGATCGGTTTGTCAAGATTGATCGGCGGACCTCCCTCATATCCTCATCATCATCAAAGATATCTCCCTCCCAGGGAGTGCCAGTCCAGTCAATATCTTCACGCCCCAAGCTTGGCCCTGTCAACGTCGGACCCGATGCCTGCACACCGGTTGTTTCTAGGTTCTCCTGTGGCGGCTCGATCTGTATCGGGTCCGCAGTTGGGCCCTGAGCCGATGTGCTGGGCATCGAGTTGATGGGGTCTGCGTCGATAATAGGCGGAGAAGACGACGCCATGACATCACCAACAGAACCCTGTGTTCCAGCTTCTGTGGCAGGCGGAGGAGCCGATGTCTCCACGTCACCGACCGAGGCCTGGGTCCCGACCTCATGGTCGGATGACCTTGTCCGTGAGGGTGAATCTTGAGCACCCAAGGCGCTCTGAGGTTAGACGTCCGACCTGCAGCAATCTTCGTCAACACAATACAAGAACCAATGACAGTTAGCAAATGAATCAACTTCAGTGCCAAGACCTTACCTTACAGTAGCCGGGGCACGCAACTTCGACCTAAAGGGCCGAACTCGTATCTTCACAGGCATCTTCACCTGTGCACCAGCGCAGCCCGCTGTGCCTCCCTCATCCGATGGAGGTCTTCATCATTCACTTGTTGTTCTAACTCCCGTTGCCTCTTGGCCGCGAGACTTAGCGACCTCCTCATCGTGCGATCTTCAACAACCGGCGGATCGTCGGTAGCGTCATCTTCATCTTCTCAACCTCCTTGGTCGACGGAGTAGGAATTATTGGTGTGGGGATCGCCGGAGGAGGGCTCGCCTTCCTCTTCTTCTTCGTCGGCCTCGAGCTTGGCGGTCTTCGCCGTCTCGGCCTTGGCAGCGACCCTCGTGGTTGACTGCTTTGCTGTTGTTGCCCTCGTCTTGCGCCTGGGCTTTGTGGTGCTGCTTGTCGCAGGGTGGCTCACCACATCATCACCGACCTCTGATGCATCTTTATCATCGCTTCAATCGATGAATCGTGGTAATTCTCCGGTACGCCGAGGCGATCTCCTCCGACCTCGCCTTCCGGCGTGGTTCTTCACCACAGGCAAGGGTGCAGACACCAAAACTATCTCCCAACCTGCAACAAACAAGTACCAAAGAATAAGATCGAACAGCAACTAAGCAACAAAACAACTAAGCAACACAAATGACCTAGTAGTCCCAGGACTTACAGGGTCAGCTGGTCGGGTCAGGGAGTGTGCTTTTGGGCACTTTCTACCATGGGCACCCCCGGTGTAGATCTGTGACGCCCTGGCCACCATCTCCTCTTGGGAGACCTTGCGGTTCACTTCGCTCGTGGGGTCTGATTGCCCCCAGTACTCATACACTGGATGCACCCAGTCCTTGATCGGCTGGATCAGGCGACGGCAGAACGACCTCACCACCGAGCCCCCTATCAGCCCGTTCTTCTTGAGGTCACACACCAGGGGGAGCAGCTCCTTGATGTCGTCTAGCTCGTGGGAGGACAACTGCAGATCCCACTCCGGTATCTTCTCGGGCTTATGCCCGACGCTTAGCGAGCCTTGGTCGTGATGTAAAACCACTCGACCTCCGACCCGGTGTTATCCGGCAGGTCCATGTCTATCCACTCTGCTTTGAGACCTGGTCTCAGGCAGAACATGACCGACCCTACTACACCTAGACGCTTGCTAGTGCTCTTAACATTGAACAGATGGTGCCAGAGCAAAAAGTGGGGCGGTATTCCTAGATACGCCTCACATAAATAAATAAACGACGACACTACGGTTATGGAGTTGGGGACGAGGTGTACCAACTCCAACTTGTAGTAGAAGAGAAGACCTTTGAAGAAGTCGCCAGCGGGGATGTTGAACCCGCGCTCGAAGAAAGAGGCGAAGACGACCTGCTCCTTGTCGTCCTCCATCGGGAAGGCTTCGCCCGCAGGTGCCTTCCACTCCACCACCGCCTTGGGCCTCAGGAGCTCGCGATCCACCAGCGCTTGAACCTTCACCTCAGTCATCACGGAGGGCTCCCACACCGTCTGCGGGTCTGGGATCTGAGGAGCAGTGGCCGCCATTTCTTGAAGTCTAGGAGCTTTAGATCTAAAATGTACTAGGGTTTTGACGCGCATGCGGAGCTGCGCGGCGCGTGGATGGCGGAGCCGGCCAGCGCGTCTGCCCTCTGAGGCGGCGGGCTAAGGATTCCTGGGTGGAGCTTGGATGAGGAGCGCATGACAGCTAGGGCATGCAGATTGCGATGGAGGCGGCGAGAGGAGGAAGAAGATGGAAGGGGACGGTCAATGCCGGTCCCCGCCGCTCTATTTATAAGGGCCCCACCGTGGGTGCCCGCTGCGGATCCTTTCGCCGCAAGGAGCTCGCCATAACGGCTTTGTGTCACTAATTTAGCGAGGCGATCTCGCCGGATTTCACGTCAATGGCTATATGCCCAACGGATAGTCTGGCGACCTACGCCCTGAGTTTAGGTCGTGAACACAGCTAAGATGTCAGGTCGCCCTGATAGCACATTAGATCTCCATGAGGTCGCTAAGCCCCCAAATTACGTCACTACTGGTCATTGATGAATAATTTCTTCAAAATGACCATTACATGACAGAAGAGAGCAAACATTACACGGGAACTTCGAAGGTACACAAGTCGCCTGCGACCTTATTGGATCCAGAACCCGCCACAAAATACAAACATATTCGAAGACCTGATCTACCTAGAGCAATCCTTGAGGTGTACTACGCTATAGCGAGCACGCGTAAGAATTCTTCTAACCGGGACCTCGATGGTGGCCTTGCGGTGAACAACTACACGACCTTTGCACATGCATAGCGCTTTGTGCTAGACTATAGAATGCAGACACGAGCTTGCTCTTTGGCGCGGACCGCAAGCCCTCGACGAGCATCACATGCTTACCAAGAACTTGCAGCTTCACCTCGGGCCTCTACAACATCACCTCCAAACTCTCCTTGATTCCTCACTGAGGCAAGGTACAAAGAGTGGGTGTGTTGCCTACATTTCACAAGAGTTCTTCTAGCTCCAAGCCTCTACAAACTCTGTATCCTACAATCTGGTGGACGGACACATGCCCATGGCATGGCCTTAATACTACCCTGCGGCTTCATAGCTCAGCAATGCTCGGTGCTTGCCTCTTTCAGCCTTATGGTGCTATTTATAGCCAAAGCCAAGCCTCGTGCGGTCGGCGAAGTGATGACACTGTCACCACGTGGTTCAGAGGGCCTGTAGACATGTGCATGATTAAAGGCGACGTCTTTTTCCCTGCCTCGCAGTATCTTTGTCGCTAGTGCATCAATGATGCCTGAGGCCGCCGCAGCGTCACATGGCCACAATACACCCCTTGATTCGTGGGCAGCTTGTCATTTTTTGGGTGGCAAGAGAATCTCCGACCACTGTTGACCTGTGACCCAGCAGCCTACGGACACTAACAAGCGACTCGTATCGGTATGATCAATGCACCCTTCTGACTCCATGTTTTCATTGCACCCGCTAGGCTCTGTGTCCTAGTGCACCCGCTATGTCTCTGCGTCGTAGGTTCGATTGAAGACCTTCCGGGGTAGGCATGCCTCGCTGCTCTGCTAGATCCGTCTAGGTACATGAAGATCAGAAGCTTCATGTCTACGATTTCGTCGGGCCCCCGAGGTCGGTGTGCCTATTGCTGAGGTCGTCAATACCTTAGTGCCTTGGCTCTGCTGGATGGCCGGCAGCTATGTTGGTCGTTTAGGCACCAAAACGACCTCCTCGAGGTCGGTGTGCCTTAATACCTAGGTCTTGCAATACCTCGGTATGAGTACGGTCCTGCCAACCTAGTTGGGCGCCCTGGATGCGTGGCCTTCCTGAGGTCGGTGTGCTCTTGTAGCCCTGCCAGCCAGCTCTGGACACCCAGGATTTTGCGTAGGGAATGAAGGCCTCCCTGTGGGGTGCGCGCCTAATTGCCTTTCCAAGTACCTCCGCGTGCTTGGGCGCTTTGATTTGAGACCTTCTTGAGGTCGGCATGCCTCGGGTGGCTCTGCCAGACTCTTTGCAGCTACGCAGGACATCTGGGTGCCTCCACACTCCATACGTTCAAGATCTACATATTTTCGTGGCCTCGTCAGCAATAGTTCCAAACATCACAACTTCAGCTACGACATCATCAACGACCTTTTCATATGATGCACCTTTCAAGATCCTACTGGGTATCCTCGGATACTGGACATTGTTGATTTAAGGCCTCTTCGAGGTCGGCACACCTACAAAGGCCTCCTTGAGGTCGGCTCTGCCAGACTCCTTGTAGCCATGCTGGGAGATCTGGGTGCCTCTACACTTCGTTCGATTAAGACCATGACTTCGTTTTCTTCTCTTTTTTGAGCATCAAACCAGCCATGCTGCCTATTTCAATGCTTGGGGACTACTCTACGAGAGCGTCTTGACGCCCTCTTGATTTCTTCGTCGTACCGACTTGTTGGGAAACCTATTTCTCATCACGTCGTTGCTCGACCTACCTTTTCTTCTCTTTCTTTCTTTTTTAGATCATCATACCGGCCATCCTGCCCACCATGATGCTCGGATACTACTCTATGGTGCATCCTTGATGCCCTCTGAAATTCTTTCATCATCGATTCGATCTATTGGAAGCCTGCTTCCTATAGGTCGTCACTCGATCTCTCTTCGTTCGGCAAGACTATAACAGGTGGGCTGCAAAGTTGATTTGTTCTTTTCTTTTTGACCGACGTGCATGCTATTTGACCTGTCGATAGCTCTATGACTTTGTCATGACCTTTCTAAGGTCGCCGCGCCTACACCTCGCTCGGGGGCTTGTGAGACATGGGTACCCCTGGGTCCCCATCGACCAGGATCATGGCCGTCCCGACAAGTGGGTCCGCCTACGGAAGACCCGCCGACGAGTGGGCCCAACTGACCTAGTTGGTGGCCCACACGACCTCTTGAAAACCTTCCAAAAGATTCCAGACGACCTTATCCGGAACGACTTCAAGACTTGGCGTGCAAGACAAGACATCGGTGGATTCTGACCAAGCAGATCGATGGATATGGCAAGTGTTGTAACCAACTAGACTTAGGTCTCCTGGTCGTAACCGATCAGGAATCTGGGAACCGACCTTGTCCGCTGGCCAATATAAGGCGGGTAAGGCGACCCCTTGTACAATGACACAATCCTCAAGCAATCTACACCAACAACTGGACATAGGGTTTTACTCTCGGAGGCCGAACCGGATAAACTCGGCATGTTCTCGTGTTCCGTGTGCTCGTGCACAACCTTTGAGTTCTTAGCCTTAGATTCCACCTCGCCAAACAACTAAACCACCGGGGTTAACCCCCCTGTGGGCTGTCTAGATCCAAACATCTGACAGAAAGATATCATCTCCAAAAATACCTTGATAGTTTAACGTGTACATTAGCCTTCGAGCTTTTCATCATGAGTGGTCCTCCGGAGTTGAAAGCAAACAATCCTTGATGATCAGAGGTGGCTCGCGTAGACTTCTTCTCAATCTCTCCCTTCATATCACATGTCATCAAGGTTGCTTTGAGTAGGATCACTCCTCTTCATTTGTGGGTTCACACATCTCTTAAGTGTCCTCATGTATCTCCATGAGCCTTCGTGTGAGAGCCCAAAGTGTCAGTGCCATTGGATGTTGTCCTTTGTGTGTAATCCTTCGTGGTTTGCTCCAAACATCTCCTTGCTTCGGATGTCGCCAACTTGTGCCTTCATTTGCCAATGATCCAGGGTCCTTTGTTTTGTTCCAAGCCTCTGAATTTCTTCATGTGTGGTCTAATGAAAGCATTCCCCAAGCTCCTCTTCATTGTTGTCGTCCTCATCTTCACCATCTTGTCCTCATCGTGTTGCTGCTTCCTCTTCTTCGTGGATTTTCACCTATATACATAACAGAACATATACCAAAATATAATTCTTGTCAGATGGTGAGATCTGGACAGCCCACAGGGGGGTTAACCCCAGTGGTTTAGTTGTTCGGCGAGGGGGAATCTAAGGCTAAGAACTTGAAGGTTGCGCACGAGCACACGGAACACGAGAACACGGCAGTTTATCTTGGTTCGGGCCTCGAGAGTAAAACCCTATGTCCGTTGTTGGTGTAGATTGCTTGAAGATTATGCTGCACAAGGGTCGCCTGCCCGCCTTATATTGGCCAGACAAGGTCGGTTTTCCCTGACGGTTACGACCGAGAGACCTAAGTCTAGTTGATTACATCACTTGCCATATCCAGTCGATCTGCTTAGGTCGAAATCCACCGATGTCTTGTCTTGCATGCCAAGTCTTGAGGTCGTTCTGGATAAGGTCGTCTGGGGAATCTTCTAGAAGGTCTTCAGGAGGTCGTGTGGGCCACCAACTAGGTTGGTTGGGCCCACTTAACAGGTCGGTGGGTCTTCTGGTAGGCCGGACCCACTTGTCGGGGCCGTGAGCCTGGTGGGGACCCGGGGTACCCATGTCTCACAAGCCCGAGCGAGGGTGTATGCTAGACCTTAGAAAGGTCATGACGATTTGTAGAGCTATCGACAGGTCGAATAGCATGCACGTCGGTCAAAAAGAAAAGAACAAATCAGCTTTTAATTGTAGTCTTGCGAACGAAGAGAGGTCTAGTAACGACCTATATGAAGCAGGCTTCCAATAGATCGAAATGACGATGGAAAAATTCAGAGGGCATCAAGGATGCACTCGTAGAGTAGTATCCAGCATCGTGGCATGTGATGGCGTGATGATCCAAAAAGAAAGAGAAGAGAAGAAAAGGTAGGTCGAGTAACGACGTGATGAGAAACAGTTTCTGGCGGGAAGAAAACAAAGAGGCGCCGGCACTGTAGAGTAGTCCCGAGCATTGAAGCGATGGCTGGTTTGATGCTCAAAAAGAGAAGAAACTGAGTCATGGTCTTGATCGAACGCAGTGTAGAGGCACCGGATCTCCCATGGCGCAAGGAGTCTGGCAGGCCGACCTCAAGGAGGTTTTGTAGGCGTGACCTCAAAGAGGCCTCAAGTTAACAATGTCCGATCCGAAGATACCGGCAGGATCTTGAAAGGTGCATGAATGAAGAGGTCATGTGAGTGGTCAAAAACGGTCAACGGCGAAGGCAGAGAAAATGTTGATCTTGAATCAAATGGAGTGTAGAGACACCCAGATATCTTGTATAGCTGCAAAGAGTCTGGCAGAGCCACCCGAGGCATGCCGACCTCAAGAAGGTCTCAAATCAAGAAGCGCCCAAGCACCCGGGAGGTACTTGGCGCCATTCGCGCACCCAGTGGAGGCCGTCATTCGATGTAAAATCTTGGGTGTCCAGAGCAGGCTGGCAGGGCTACAAGAGCACATCGACCTCGGAAGGTCACGCATCCAGGGCGCCCAACTAGGTTTGCAGAGCCACTTATATAGCAAGGTATTGCACGACCTAAGTATTGAGGCACGCCGACCTTATGGAGGCCATTTTGGTGCCCAGACGACTAACATAGCGGCCAGCCATCCAGTAGAGCCATGGCACTAAGGTATTGACGACCTTAGTTTTAGGCACACCGACCATGGGGGACCAACGAAAATCGTAGATGTGAAGCTTCTGATCTCCAAGCGCCCAGACAGATCTGGCAGAGTAGGGAGGCACGCCTACCCCGGAGGATCTTCAATCGAACCTATGACCATTCTACTTAGGAAACAGAAATATAGGCTGATTGGAATAGGTCCGCTTATGTGCGAGCGTGCACCAGACGCAGAGCTTGAGCCTAGCGGGTGCAATGAAGACATCAGGTCGTAAAAAAGGATACGTGTAATCATCGTCGCTGTGTCTAGATGTAAGAGGCGCGAGCCCTCTCGACCGCAGTCGAGCTTGTCCTTTGTCGTGACCGAGTCATAGGTCAATAGTGGTCGGAGATTCTCTTGCCACACAGAAAATGACAAACTGCCCGCGAATCAAGGAGGACACTATAGCCATGTGATTCTGCGGCGGGCTCAGCCATCATTGATGCACTAGCGACAAAGACGTCACGAGACAGAGTAAAGTCATCGCCTTTAATCACGCACATGCCTACAGGCCCACTGGCCCGCGTGGTGTCAGTGTCATTACTTCGCCAGCTGCCCAAGGCCCGGCTTTGGCTATAAATAGCATCGTGAAGGTGAAGGAGGCAAGCACTGAGCATTGTTGAGCTATGAAGCCGCAGGGTAGTTTTGAGGCCATGCCATGGGCATGTGTCCGTCCACCAGATGATAGGATGTTGTGTTTGTAGAAGCTTGGAGCTAGAAGAACTCTTGCGAAATGTAGGCAACACACCCACTCTTTGTACCGTGCCTCTGCGAGGTACCAAGGAGAGTTTGGAGGTGATGTAGAGGCCCGAGGTGAAGCTGTAAGTCCTTGACGACCATGTGGTGCTCATCGAGGGCTTGCAGTCCGCGCCGAAGAGCAAGCTCGTGTCTGCATTCCATAGTCCGGCACAAGGTGTGCCCCGCTGTGTGCAGCGTCGTGCAGTTGTTCACCGCAAGGCCACCATCGAGGTCCTGAGGCTAGAAGAATTCTTGCGACGTGCTCGGCTATAGCAGAGTACACCTCAAGGATTGCTCTAGGTAGATCAGGTCTTCGAGTATGTTTGTATTTTCATGCCGGGTTCTGGATCCAATAAGGTCGGAGGCGAGTTGTGTACCTTCGAAGTTCCCGTGTAATGTTCGCTCTCTTCTGTCATGTAATGGTCGTTTTGAAGAAATTAATCATCAATGACCTGAAGTGACATGATTTGGGGGCTTATTGACCTCATGGAGATCGAATGTGCTATCAGGACGACCTGACATTGTATTTGTTTACACGACCTAAATGTAGGGCCTAGGTCGTGAGACCCTTTACTGTTGGGCATATAGCCGTTGGCGTGAAATCCGGCGAGATCGTCTAACGAAGTTAGCGGTGCAGAGTCGTTAGGGTGAGCTCCTTGCAGCGGAAGAATCCGCAACGGGCACCCACGGTGGGGCCCTTATAAATAGAGCGGCGGGGACCGGCGTTGACCGTCCTTTTCCATCGTCTTCCTCCTCTCGCCATCTCCGCCGGAATCCTTGCGCTCAAGCCACCGCGCGTTCCACAGCCAGCCTTCACCCTAGCGCCCATAGTTCGCCGCCGTCTGTAGCAGACCACGCGCCGGCTCCGCCATTCCCGCGCCGGTTGACATCGCATGCGCACCAAAACCCTAGTGCATTTTAGATCCAAATCCATCCAAGCGCAAGAAATGGCGGCCGCGGCTCCCATGATCCCGTCCCCGGAGAAGGTTTGGGATTCCTCAACAATGACTGAGGAGAAGATCTAGGCGCTGGTGGACCGCGGGCTCCTAAGGCCCAAGGCGGAGTTGGAGTGGAAAGTGCCCACTGGCCAGAGGTTCCCGACGGAGGACGACAAGGAGCAGGTCGCTGGCGTCCTTCTTCGGTTGGGTTCAAGATACCCATCGGCGACTTCTTCCGGGGCCTTCTATACTACTACAAGCTGGAGTTGGTACATCTCGTCCCCAACTCCATTACTGTAGTTTCGTCGTTCATTCATAAGTGCGAGGCATTCCTCGGGATCCCGCCACACTTTGTGCTGTGGCGGTACTTCTTCACCGTGAAGTTCACCGACAAGCGCACCGGTGTAGTAGGAGCAGTGATGTTCTGCTTGACATCAGGTCTCAAGGCAGAGTGGCTGGATATGGTGTTGCCGGACAACACCGCAGGGTGGAGGTCGGAGTGGTTCTATATTGCTGACCAGAAGCCGGCGCTCCCAAAGCGCACCGGGCCTAAGCCCATGAAGATAAATGAGTGGGACCTGCAACTCACCTCTCGCGAGATGGAGGACATCAAGGAGCTAAGGATCTTGATAGGCGACCTGAAGAAGAAGGGCCTGACTGGAGGCGCCGTGGTGATGTCTTTTTGTCGTCATATGATTCAGCCGATCAAAGATTGGGTTCATCCGACGTATGAGTATTGGGGTCAGATGGACCCTACTCGTGAAGTTACTCGCAAGATCTCCCAAGAGGAGATGGCGGCTAGAGTGACACAGATGTACTCCGGGCGCATCCAGAACAAGAGGTGCCCGAAGCCGTACTCTCTCTCCCGACCTGCTGATCCTGTAAGTTCTGAGACAACGAGGTCGTAGCGACCTGTTTCCTTGCTTTGTGTAGCTAGGGAAAATCCTCTTATATCTTGTTACTTGTGTTTACAGGATCGGCAGATGCAATTTTGGTGCCCTGCACCTTTGCCGGCCGGCGAAGAGCCACGTCGGAAGTTGAGGTCGGAGGACTACCAGCCTCCAGCAGCTGCGCTGCTGGAGAATTACCAATCAGACTCGTCGGTTGGAGCTGACGAAGATACCGACCCAGAGGTCGGTGACAACGAAGGTGGTGACAACGTGGGAAGCCGCCCAGGCGACGGGTGCCACCAAGCCCGGGCACAATGAGGGCAGCAACGGCAAAGCAGCCGACCTTGAGGGCTGCTGCAAAGGTCAAGGCGGCCAAGATTGCCAAACTCGAGACAAAGAAGAAGAAGAGAAAGAGGAGGGTAAGCCCTCCACCAGCGGTCGAGACTGCGGTAATTCCCACACCTTCGGCCAAGGAGGTCGAAGATGATGAAGACGAAGCCACCGATGAACCACCGGTTGTAGAAGATCGGACGGCGAGGAGGTCGTTGAGTCCCGCTGGCCAAGAGGCAGCAGGAGTTGGAGCAAAAGACGATGGAGGATGACCTCCGTCAAATGAGGGAGGCGCAGTAAACTACTGCTGGTGCGCAGGCAAAGATGCCTGTGAAGATAAAGGTGCGGCCTTTTAGGCCGAAGCTACGCACCCCGGCTACTGTGAGGTATGGTCGTAGCGCTGAAGTTCATTAATTTGCTGGCTATTGTTGGTTCTTTGCATTGTTTTTGATGAAGACATCTGCAGGCCGGTCGTCCAGCCCGAGAGCACCTCGGGTGATCAAGGGTCACCTTTGCGAATAAGGTCGACCGACCATGAGGTCGGAGCTCGAACATTGGTCGACAACGCGGGGACGGCGCCTCCTCCACATGCTGCTGAAGCCGGGACACAGGGTTCCATAGGTGACGTCGGTGCTTCGACCACTCCCCCCATCATCGACGCGGACCCCATCAACGTGATGCCCAGCACGTCGGCTTAGGAACCAACTGCGGACCCGATTCGGTCGGCGACCGCGGAGAATCGAAACAACCAATGTGCAGGTACCGGGTTCGACATCAATAGGGCCGATATTGAGGCGTGAAGAGATTGACTGGAATGGTACTCCTTGGCAGGAGGACATCTTCGATGACAATGAGGACATGAGGGTGGTCCGCAATGCGATCTTGACTCTCAACCAGGCGTTTACGGTAAGCCTTTTCCCTCATGCTATCTTTGATGACTTGCTTTGAGACTGGTCTTGTCGACCTGATTTCTTGTTTCTGTGAAGCAGTCGCTGGCTGACTGTGCCAAGGGTAGGGCCGACCTTCTGAAGAATGCTACAGCTACGCAGCTACGGGTGGTCGATCTTGAGCAGGAACTCAAGTAGGTCCGCGAGACAGCGGCGGCGGACAAGAAGAAGCTCGAGGACGAGCTGGCCAAGGAGAAGCGGAAGACCCGAGAGGCCAACACACAATTTAATGTCACAAATACTGGTAAAATTGATTTTCTTACGGGTTTCTCTTTGTCAATGTCTTGTACCACTGAGGTCCTGACCTCAGAGTATTGTTGGCATGTTGCAGAATTTCTCAGGCGCGAGGATGACCTGAAAAACGAGCAGAAGAACACCAAGGAGAGGGTTCAAAGCTTAGAGGTAAACCTCCGAGAGGCCGAGGCTGGCGGCCAGGAGCTGAAGCGGGTGATGAAGGAAACAATCGATAGTGAGTATGCTGTATCTCAAAAGTTGGCTTATGAGAAACAAGCTCGGAAGGATCTCGAGGTCAGTCTTGAGGTAGCTTTGGAGTCGCTGCAGAATGACCAAGTAATCATTGCAGGACAAGAGGTGGAGTTGAACGATCTGAAGAACGCTGCCCATTTTACAATGGACATATTAGCGTCACAGGTCGAGGGGGAGGAGCCCAAGCCTGCGATCGACCATCTCATGGCTGCACCCGAGAAGCTGCTCGACCTCTTGAAGGCTACGAGCTTGGCGGCTACGGAGTCATTTGTTCAAGTGAAGTCTCACTACCCCGACATTGACATGGTCAAGGTCGGTGAAGGCCCAGACGCGACGAAAGATCCCAAGGTCGTCGAGCTTGAAGTTCGTGATGCTGCAATGGCGGTGATGGACGCCATTGATTATGAGGGCGACGACGACGAAGAGTAGTCTTAGTCTTGGAGTTGTACCTCTTCCTTCTCTCAGCCATGTAAAATAGTACTTGATAAAACCTTCTTTTATGGCCTGCATGATATACTTGCTTTGTGTCTACGCAAACTTGGTAGTCTTTGAAGTGATGACGTCTTGTATCATACACCGCTAACCACTACTCTGGCTTACCACCACCAGCTCGGCGAGGAGGCTTACGTGCGATTAGCGTGCGGGAGGGAGTCTAGGACTCAGGTTTAGCAACCTTTATGACCAAGCAGGCTCGCAGCGACACAAAGAGGGTAGTCATGAGGGATGATGTCCTCAGGTCGAACGACCCTTAGGTTGGCTTTGAGCCAAGCCCCCGAGCATGTCGAGGGGGAGGAACAGAGATTTTGACCCCCAGGTCACATGACCCTTGTGTTGGCTTTAGCCAAGCCCCCGAGCATGTCGAGGGGGAGGGTTGATGACGTGAGAGAGGAGAAGGTAGGGCTCAAGACATAGCAGATGACTACTTGAACTAATATTTATTAAACTGAAAAAGGTACAAAGACGAGGAATACATATCTGTAATAAAAACTATTCTACGGGTAGAATCGCCATAGATGCTCCACGTTCCAAGGGTTGGATACGCCTTGCCCGTCGCCCCACTAGAGGCGATATGTAGATGGGCTAATGACTTTGGTGACGATGAAGGGTCCTTCCCAAGGGCAAGAGCTTGTGCATGCCGTCGGTCTTCTGAATGTGCTTAGGACTAGGTCGCCAACGTTGAAGGAGGTCTCCTTGACGTTGCGATCGTGATACCGACGGAGTTGCTGATCGTGACGAGCTTGCCTCATGACGGCGGCCATTCTCTGCTCTTCGAGTCTATCGAGGTTGACACGACAAGTCTGCTCGGCTTCTCCCTCCTCGTAGTACTATATGTGTGGAGCTCCGAAGGTGACGTCGGTGGGTAGGATGGCCTCGGAGCCGTAGACCAGGAAGAAGGGCGAAAAGCCCGTAGCAGAACTGACTTGGGTTCTCAAACGCCAAATTACATGTGGCAGCTCGGCTAACCACCGGGTGGTGTAGTTTGAAGCATCATCAAAGATGTGATCTTTGAGAGCTTGGAGGACCATGCCGTTAGCACGTTCGACCTGGCCATTGCACCTGGGGTGGGCGACCGAAGAGTAGTAGACATCTATTGTATTGTCTTGGCAGAAATCCCAAAAGTCAGACCCTGTGAAGGCTGACCCTAGGTCGGTGATGATCCTATTGGGCACGCCGAAGCGGTGTGTTATGTCTTGCATGAATTTGGCCGCTTCTTCCGACGTGACTTTTGCGACAGGTCGGACTTCAATCCACTTGGTGAATTTGTCGACGGCCACGAGGATATGCCTGTAGCTGCCTGGGATGGTTCAAAATGGTCCCACGGAGTCGAGGCCCCACATGGTGAAGGGCCAGGATGGGGGAATTGTGCGCAGAGCGAGTGGCGGTCTGCCGCAGCAGAATTGGCATCCGTTGCACCTCTTGACGAGGTCTTTAGCGTCAGACATGGCCGTGGGCCAGTAGAAACCAGATCGGTACGCCTTACCAACTAGATTGGCAGAGGCCACGTGGCAGCCACACTCGCCGCCATGAATCTCAGCCAAGAGCTGGAGACCTTCTGATCGCAAGATGCACTTCATCAAGACGCCGGTAGAGGCGGCTTTTTTGTATAGGTCGGTACCGATCACAACGTAGTTGGCGCTTCATCGCGGTGATACGCCTTCGCTCGCCTTGTCTTGGAACTCGTTGGTCGAGTAGAAAGGCTAAGAAAGGCTCACACCAATCATCCTCTTTTTCAGACATCAGCATGTCGTGGGGAGGTGCTGTTGTTTGGTCGGGCTGCGCTTGGTCTGGATTGTCCGGGTCTAACAGCTTGATTAACGGCTTGCGTAGGTCTTGAACGAACACACCCGTCGGGACTAGAGCCCTCTTGGAGCCTAGCTTGGAGAGTACATCAGCAGCCACGTTGTTGTTGCATGGAACGTGCTGAAACTCAATCCCTCGAAGTGGCCTTCGAGCTTGCGGATCTCGGCGCAGTATGCATCCATCGTGTCCTTGATGCAATCCCACACCTTATTGACTTGCTCGATGACGACCTTGGAATCGCCATAAGCCAGTAGTCGCTTGATGCCAAGGGACACAGCTATGCGGAGCCCATGGATTAGAGCTTCGTATTCCGCTCCATTATTAGAGGCTTTGTAGTGTATTTGCAGGACATATTTGAGCTGCTCTCCCTGAGGAGAGATGAGTAATACGCCTGCTCCTGCGCCTTCGAGGTTGAGGGTGCCATCGAAGTACATTATCCAGTGTTCAGGCCTCTCCTTGGGAGGGGCATCGGATCTCGTCCCATTCGACACGAAGTCGCCGAGGATCTGTGATTTGATCGCCTGCCAAGGGCAGAACTCAATGTCGAACCCTCCGAGCTCGACCGACCACTTGACAATGCGGCCGTTAGTGTCGCGGTTGCGGATGATCTCTCCCAGCGGGAACGATGATGGCACCGTAATCTTGTGAGCTTGGAAGTAGTGGCACAACTTTCTCGACGTGATCAGGAGTGCGTAGAGCAACTTCTGAGGTTGTGAGTACCGTGTTTTAGCGTCGCCGCCAGACCTCGCCACGTAGTACATGTGTCATTGAACGGGGTAGGCTCGCCCTTCTTCTTCTCGTGACGAGAACCGTCGCGACCACATGAGTGGTGGCGGAGATGTGGAGTAGGAGGGTTTCCCCTGCTACAGGTGGTGTCATGATTGGAGGTGTGGTCAAGGACTCTTTGAGAGCCTCGAACGCTTTCTGTGCTTCTTCATCCCACACGAATTTATCTGCCTTCTTCAATAGCTTGAAGAAGGGCAGACCTTTCTCGCCGAGCTTGCTGATGAAACGACCTAGAGCCGCCATCATACCTGTGAGCTTCATGACGTCTTTCTTGCAAGATGGCTTGGCCATGTTGCGTATTGCGTCAACCTTGACGGGATTTGCTTCGATGCCTCGGTGTCCGACCATGAAGCCCAGGAGCAATCCGGAGGGTACACCAAAGACGCACTTGGTCGGGTTGAGCTTCCACTAGTATTCGCGTAGGTTGGTGAAGGTCTCGGCAAGGTCGGCGATGAGCTGCTCTTCCTCGGTGGTCTTGACGACCACATCATCGACGTAGGCTTCGACATTCTTCCCGATCTGCGACTTCAGGCACTTCTGTATCGCCTTCTGGTATGTTGCTCCCGCATTTTTAAGGCCAAAGGTCATGACCTTGTAGCAGTAGATGCCATTGGGCGTTATGAACGCTGTCTTGTCTTCGTTGTCAGGATTCAAAACTATCTGGTGATAACCTGAGTAGCAGTCGAGGAAGCATAGTAAAACACTACCAGCCGTGGAGTCCACGACCTGGTCGATGCGAGGAAGAGGGAAGGGATCTTTTGGGCAATGCTTGTTGAGGTCGGTGTAGTCGATACACATCCTTAATCCGCCAGTCTTTTTTGGTACAAGGACCGGGTTTGTGAGCCAAACCGGGTGTTTATATTCACGGATGAATCCTGTAGCTAAGAGCTTGCAGACCTCTACTTCTATAGCTTGTTTTCTATCTTTTGCAAATCGCCTGAGCTTTTGCTTGATAGGTCGACGGTGTTGTTCACTTCAAGGCGTGTTGACGCTCCCGGGACACGAGCATGTCGGACGGGATCCATGCGAAGATGTCGGTGTTGTCCCGGAGGAAACCGTGAGTGGCGAGTTCCTATTTGGGGTCGAGGTTGGCCCCGATGGTGACTTCCTTGGATCGTCAGCCGAGGGCAAACTTTCTTCACGCAGGGACTTGGGTCCGAGGCGTGGCGACGCTCTGATGGCAGCACCTCTAGAGTGGTTTGGTCGATCTTGGCGGCCATGGCGATGACCGTGCGCACTTTGCAGGCGAGAATCTTTAGCGAGTTCGACGGTGGCGCTCTCGCAGTTGTAGGAGACCATGATGTCACCCAGGACGGAAAGGATCCCGTTCGGTGCTAGCATCTTCATGATGAGGTAGGTGTGGTGCGGTATAGCCATGAACTTGGCCAACATGGGTCGACCAAGGATGGCATGGTAGGAGGAGGAAGTCCGCGACCTCAAGCCGTCAGTACTCGTCCTAGAAGTTTTCTTGTGTGCCGAAGGTGACCGGCGTGCATACAAGACCTATGGGGTATGCAGCCTTGCCGGGCACCACGCCGTAGAAGGGTTCGTCGCAGGAAGTCATCTTGTTGAAGTCGAAGTCCATCTTTCTCGGTGTCTCCATAAAGATGATGTTCAAACTGCTGCCCCCATCGATGAGGGTCTTAGGCAAGAACGCGCCATCCACTATGGGGTTGACGACCAGTGGGTAGGTCCCGGGGTCTGGTATGTGGACCCAATGGTCTTTCCTTGAGAAGGTGATAGGGAACTCGACCAACACAGAGGTTGTGGAGTTTCAGTGTTGACTTGGCCGATCTCTCTTGCATTTGATCGCGTCTGTCTGTTGCTTTTGGCTGCCTGGTGACCACCCACAATGAAGTTGATCTTGCGGTTAGCGGTCTGAAACGCACCGTTGGGGTTGCCCCCTTTTGGTGGTGGTGGCGGAGAATGCTCCTTGCGGTTATTGTCGTTGCGATTGTGGTCGCCAGCGGCGATGACGATCATCCGCCGGTCGTCGCGGTGCTTGTCGCGGTCATCGACGATCATCCCATCGCCGTCGCGTTGCGGTTGTCTTCATGGCGATCATCACGTCGGTAGTCGTCACGTCGATCATCGCGACGGTCATCGCGGCGGTAGTCGCGGCGATAATCACGACGGTCCCTGTTGTCGTTGCGACGGTAAGGTCGGCGATCTCGATAATCACGTCGATTAGGTCGACGGTTACGGTTGTCGTAGCGGCAGCCGCTGTTTTGGTCATCGTTGCTACTGCTCTTAGTCCTCTTGGGCTCTGGGGGGACCCCTAGAGCACGCTTTAGCTGTTCACACTCCCTCATGGTGTGCTTGGCGTCGCGGTGGAACTGGCACTAGTCGTCCATGACCATGTTGAAGTCGCCTTCAAGGAAGGTGGAAGGTCTGGGTGGATCGGTCGCGTAGACCTCACCAGATCGCTTGCGCGACCTGTTGCCGCCGTCATCGTGGTCTTCTCCTTTGAAGTCGTGCATCACCGCATCCTGAGTGTCAACAAGTTTGTCGACATAGGCCATGAGGTCGCTAATGGTATGGGCGTCGGCTTCGTGGATCTTCTCAAAGAGCTTGATGTTGGTTATCCCCTTCTTGTAGTATGCTATGACATCTTCGTCCTTGACACCTGCGAGGGTGTTGCGGTTCTCGAAATAGCAGTTAGTGTACTCACGGAGAGTTTCATCACGCCGCATCCGTACTCTTGCGAGGTGATGTGTGTTGCCGGGGTGGTTGTAGGTCGCTTGATAGTTGGTCGTGAAGAGCCGTGACAAGGTCGCCCATGAGGTGATGCACTCTGCAGGAAGGTTGTCGAGCCACAGGAGCGGCGCTTTACCCATCACAAAGGGGAAGTACCCTGCCATGTGGTCTTCGTTGCCCCTAGAGGCGCGTGCTGCAATGCTGTACATCTTGAGCCAAACATGTGGTTCCATTGCTTGGATAGGATTATTGGCGTAGGATGGGGACCCCATTGGTGGTCATAGTTAGCACGATGTGCTATCTCCACTTTGTCTCTTATGGGCCGTTGACTCCTTGAACTGATTGGCTTGTCTTGGCGGAGGTTGAGGCATGGGGTTCCGCTCTGCCGCTACCGGTGACATTTTGTTGGGCGCCAGCAGCATTAGCTGCATTGTTGGCGACGTTACCTGCGGCATTAGCGGCAGGGTTGGCTGCGGCGTTAGCGGCAGTGTTGGCAGCGGGGTTGGCAGCATTGGCAGCGGGGTTGACCGGCTGCACTACTTCGTTTTCACCACCTCCTTCTTCGGCCACAGGCTGAAGAGGAGCATTGGCATTAGACGCGGCGTCGTAGGGTGCTCGACCGCTCTGAGTAAGAGCTTGAAGCTGATCTGCTGTATCCTGGACCCCTTTCCTCGACCTGGGCCGTGGCGACGCGGATGTTAGCTTGCAGGCGCCATATTACAGGAGTGTCTTCCAGTTGGCCAAGTGCGGCAAGAGCTGCACCCAGGTTGGCTTGAGGCGAGTTGTAGACTTCGTGGCCGTCTTGCTCAAAGTCCCGGAGGAGGTCTCTGGCACGTAGGTGGTTTCGACGAGGCTCGTTACGGTTCTGTTATTGTTGAGGTGCAGTTGGAGCCGCGCCGGGCTGCGCCCCATTGACGACGCCCTACGGGTTGGTCGCCGGCGCCTTGCCCGACGTTAGCTGCAGCTACTTCGACTTCTTGCTGACGCCGCGCAGCTCATGCGGCATTGGCGTTTTCCCATTCAATGCGTTGTTCGTCCATTTCGCCGGCTTGAGGAGGCACATCTGCGGAGACCACCAAGACCTCGCGGTCTGGGACCTCAAACACTTCTCCCGGATAGTTCGGGGAGATAGTCGTACGGGCGATCTGAAACGCGAGGCGGTCCGGAGACGGCTCACGGTTGATCTGGCGGCGATAAGCCGCAAGGAGAGGTCGCCGGAGCTTCTTAAGCACACAGCATTGGCGAGCCGTGTGTTTGGAGTTATCGTGGATGGGGCAAGGGTCATCGATGTGACCCCTGTGGTCTCCATGATGCAGGGTTTTGGGTCCAGATTCGATCTGGATCTTGTGCTTCATGTAGCGTGATGCTACGTGAGCTGCGTTCCGCAGACCAAGAGGCATGCGGGATGAGGATGAGGGGGTCCTGCGAGGGTGTTTGACGCGCTCACAGACCTTGATCGTGTCGGAGAGCATGTCTTCGACGCGATCGAGTCCCGCGATCAGGTCGCTAGGAGTGGGTGGGTGGGTTTCCGCCAGCAGATCGATCCCGACCTGCTGGTTGGAGGTGACCGCACTGCCCTCGATCACGAGGCAAGCGGTTGAAGCGGTGGATCGCGTCGGTATAGAGCCGAAGCAGATGTCGACGGGGTTGGCGAGAATGTCCGCCATGCTCTCCGGGAAGATGACGCCGTTGGTTGAAGCCATCGAGTTGCACGGAGAACCTTGGATTCGCCCCTACAGCGCGCCAACCGCCGATGGTGAGATCTAGGATAGCCCAGGGGGTTAACCACGGTGGTTTAGTTGTTCGCGAGGGGGAATCTAAGGCTAAGAACTCGAAGGTTGCGCCGAGCACACGGAATACGAGAACACGCGAGTTTATACTAGTTCGGGCCTCGAGAGTAAAACCCTACGTCCAGTTGTTGGTGTAGATTACTTGAGGATTGCGTGTTGTTACAAGGGGTCGCCCCTGCCGCCTTATATTGGCGGCCGGACAAGGTCGATTCAGACTCGGTCGATTACGACCGAGAGACCTAAGTCTAGTTGATTACATCACTTGCCATATCCGCCGACCGCTAGGTCAAAATCCACCGATGTCTTGCATTGCACGCCAAGTCTTGAGGTCGGGATAAGGTCGTCGGGGAATCTTCTAGAAGGTCTTCGAGGTCATGTGGGCCACCAACTAGGTTGGGCCGGGTCTTCCGGTAGGCCGGACCCACTTGTGGGGACGGCCGTGAGCTGTCGGTGGGGACCTGGGTACCCATGTCTCACAATTCTATTGAAGGGTTTATGAAATTATCTTTCCAACGGGTACTCATTGATCTTAATCTGAGTCCAAATGAGGGAGTTATGGCTGTTTCACTTCAGCTTTGCTTGCGTCAGATCAAGACGTGCAACCATCGGTGATTCGGCCATATCCACTTGTAGGAACCTCCCATCGACTTGATTCTTTACTCGTTGGAAGCATAACTTCGTGGGGCTTCTAAATATCCAAAGATATTCTGTTGTTCTTCCCATGAGGCTGTGCAAAATTGATGTGAACGAAACTTGAAGATGTTGATGAGCTTGATCTTGTGATCTTGGGGGCACCGTGATTGCTTCCAATACCTATTTCTTGAACAAACGATTCTCCACGAGACATTAGTCTTAAAATTTTAATTGACACGTTGACTTATCTTGTTTATTATCTCTCGTGTAGGGTGTGGGCTCGATAGCGGATGATGGGCCACTAACAAAAGTTAGCACCTACCACTAAAGAGCGAATCTTGATGTTGCAATCATCTTGTTGGGGTGCGGATGTTGAGAACTTCTTGAACATCTTGTGTCTAGGGTTTTACCTACTTTCAAGGACACAAAGAAGAAAAATAGGATATATGCAATAATAAGATTAGGGTTAGTCCAAAAGAAAGATAGATCTTCCTTGGGTTCGAGTTCCAATCCCCGACAATGGCGCCAGAAAAAGGGGCTTGTTGACGGTTGAAACACGTGTCACATTTCGATCCGCAAGCGTACGGATTACGTGTTTCCCTTCTTCACTCAGGGATGACCCAAGGTATCAATCTATGGATCAGAAGCAAACTACCTAGGGTTTACCATCTAATCTATTGAACTAACCTACATGAAGCATATATTGCATAAGGGTTTAACATACAAGCTTGGGTGGATGTATGGATCACATTCGATAGCCAAAAGGTAACATGACAAAAGGGTAGCACGAGCCTACCATCTCCTAGTTGCAACTCCAGCCAAAGCGATAAACTAACCTAAAGCTCATACCATGATAAGGAGATATCGATTACACATTCATTCGGTGCTTTCCCTATATCGTACTGTCACTACGCAAGGTAATTAACACGGAACGACTACTCGTAAGTCCGTGCACCTCTGTGATGTATCCACAAGACATAGATTAGATCTATTTCAACTAAGATCATATGCTAGCTACACACATGAATGAAAGGAGGCATGCATCGAAGTAGATCAAAAGTAGATACAATATTAGATTGATATCACCGTCAAAAGTACATGTGCCTTGATGAATCCAAGGCATGGCTCCGGAACTCCACCATGGCTTTACCACGCAGGGCCAACCATGGTGGCTAGGGTCTAGCCTAAACCATCTCCTAGGCAATGTCGAGGACTCGCGGTGGCGACGGCTTCCTTTGGTGTGTATTCCTCAATTCGGCGGCTCTCTGATGAATTGATGCGGTTGACGTCGGAGGTAGGGGCTATAAATAAGCCGATGAGCATCTAGGTCAAAGGGCGCGAACCGGGCCCGAAAGGGGGTAGGCCGGTCGGCATGGGCCTGCCGGCCTAGGCCCTTTTCGGCCCCCTTTAGGCCCATCTTCCTCCACAACGCTTCTCGCACTTTCTTGAATATTTGCCGAACTTCATGTGGGTCCTTGATGTCGTTTTCCCAGCGGTTTGGATAAGTGTACCTGGCGTGGCATCTTCTGTCTAGGTCCTAGGAGTTTCACAGCTTCATGCTTTGATCCTCGGGTCATTTGGAGTCATGTTCACTTCGTGTCTTGACTTGTGCCGGGCTTCATGATCTTCTCATAAAGTGCTCGATGAACTCTACCCAGAAGTCCTCTTTTAGGCGCTTAAATCCTGAGTAAACGACACACTCCAAAAATCACATGCAAGTGTGAACTTGTTACATCATTAGTATGCCTAATGGCGGGTTAGTTATAATTCAAAGCTCAAACCAAAGTGCAACAAGTGCTCTTGGTTGACGGAAATCGGCCGTCAACATTATGCTAGCGTAGCACACGGAAAGTACAGCGAGACACAAGGGATAAGGCGATTTTATACTAGTTCGGGCCTCCGGAGAGTAAAACCCTACATCTAGTTCTTGATTGTATTTATGTGGATGGATGCGACTTGTCCCCGGGAGGACACCCTTGCCCTCTTTATATTGGTTGACGGACAAGGTCGGTGGACCGGAGTCCAAGTCGGTTACAACAGGGAAACCTATCTCTAGCCGGTTACAATATGGAAAACTTGTCCGAGCTGCCTTAATCCGTTTGGGCTGCCTTGGCTTGCACGTCAAGCTGTCTTCTTGTCTTTGGGCCCACATGTTAGGTCGGGCACGCCTACTGACACATCGGCGGGTCTTCTGGTGGGCCGGACCCACTAGTCCGGGACAACCGTGAGCCGGGTCAATGGGGACCAGGGGTACCCATGTCTCACAAAACCAGAACGGTCAGATACTAGTTGAGATCTAAGAGAGAAAGAATGGGGAGGACAGAGGATTGGAGAGGCTACAACATGAATAGAAACAGAAGGGGAAAAACTGGAATAGAATAAGGGAAGGAGAAGGAAGGGAAGGACGAGGATAAGGTTGGCTATCGGTCACGTGGAGAGATGGAGGGAGTGCCACGCTTCCGTTTGCAGCTACTAGGTGGCGATGCGCGTGCGTAAAATAAGAATTTCGCCTACACAGTCTAGACAAAAATATAAGAAAGTTTGCAGGCTGTACCAGTAAAATCCACATGTGAACACAGAACATGATATAAAGTTGATCTCAAACACAATTTGGCTACTACTCCCCAAACTACATAGCTTAATCTACCCACTAGAGAACCTGTGCAATAAAAACCTGATAAAATGAATCAAATACATTATTAGGTAAAAGTTTTGAATGCCAATGCAATTTCTACATGCTTATTAGTTGCAAATCCATTTTATTATGCTCCACTTAATTTCCAAGCAACCTATCTCACAAAACTTCATAGCTTAAATAGTAACGTCTAGAACTTTATACTCTCAAAAGTTTGCTCTGAATTTGGAAACTGTCTGCTTCATGTTATAAACTTTGTACTCTCGGATCTAGAACTTTGCAATTTCAAACTTTACACTCTAAAATCTAGCCTTTCTACTAGCAATTTCCAAACTTTGCACTCTTAGATCTAATACTTTGTATTCACAAATTCAGTGCTTTGTACTCTTATAACCAAATACTTAATGAAAATATTATATATCTCTAACTGTAAGTCATATATAAGAAATATTATACTGTGAACACAAACTTTAAATTAGGTGCCAGAAAACATTTAGCTTGCAAGTCAAAAGCATTGTTACTTAGATATTTGAAATTTTGAAGTGTTATGAAAAAAATTCTACATCCAAAATTTGAGACTATGCATTAGAATATTTTTACCTGAATATCGAATGCTCATAACACATGTTATGCTTTATAATTTGGATAATAGAAATCTGTGATCATACCAAAGATGCTTATACACCTCTACCTTTTAACTTTGTAGTACAAATTTAAAAACTTTCTATCGACATGCTATAAACACTGAACTCCAGGATTCTAAACTTTGTACACTCAGGTTTAAAAATTTTGTAAATAAAAAGCTTTGTAGGAATGACCATTCTAAATCTACTGCTCCAGTTTATAAAATTATTAGTCTAAAAAAAGTATGAAGGAACAAAGCAGCAAGAATTACATAAAAATATTTTGAGATCACAATCACCAATGATAGCAGAGCACAACAGGCCATAAACTTGCATACATTTTAAATAAAAATCATTTTAGGGAATTAGAAGGGAAGGAGATTTGCGAATCAGAGGTGCCAAGCATACAACAAGCAAAGATAAAAGTTGAGATCTGTAGGATTCATCTAGTTCCAACAAGAAAAAAATCTATAGCATAGTAGATCCGAAAGTATATAAATATGTGTGTTACTAACTAACATTGTATACCTCGTAGCTCCTAAATGACATATACAAAACTCAATATATGATGACTATAAACCTTCAAATCATTATTTACAGCCCATCCTGTATGTTATCGTTCAACTTTGAACTGGCATATACAAAACTTTATATGTACTGATTGTAAACTTTGAAATCAATACTTGGGGTCTTTTTGAATGTCTCTAGTTTATAGCTCCTATTTAAAGGATAGTAAAGCCAAACAAACATTAGCTATAATAATTTGTTTAAAAAAACATGCAGTTTGCAAGGCACCTTCTTGAGTCCAATTAGGAATATTGTCATCTTCTTCTTCATCTAGCATTATAACCCCTCTTTCCCCATGCTTTATGGAAGCAAAATAGTTTGGCATGAATCCCCATTTGTATAGGTGATCGTGAAGAGGCTTTATTGATGGGTAATCCTTCAGATTTTTGCATTTTTTACATGGACAAATAATGAAATTGGATGCGGATTGTTGCATTCTACCACTTCTCGAAATCCACGCAACCAATGTATTCATGGGAGATTCTCTTGTCGGTGTACATCCATTATCGGTCCATCTACAAAGTAACACCAAACAAAATATATTATTATTATATGAGGAAACTATTTTTCTAACGAGGAAACTATTTTCCTAATTACAAAATATTATTGCCTGAACAAACTATTTTTCTAATGACGAAACTATTTTTCTAACTAACAATTTTCCAAAGAGGAAACTAATTTTCTAACTAAGAAACTATTTTTCTAATTCGAAAACTAATTTTCTAACTAAGAAATTATTTTTCTAACAAAGAAATTATTTTTCTAAAAAAGTTGGGCGCGGGTTGGGAGTCGGACGGGAATCGGTGAGTCGAGCAGGCGTCGCACAGTAATCGAGAGTTGGGTGAGCATCGGGTGGGAGTCGGACAAGAGTTGGGCGGGTGTCAGACAGGAGTTGGGCGGGAGTCGGACCGGAGTCGACCGGGAATCATTGAGTCGGCAGTGGAGAGTCGGTCAGGAGTCGGGCGGGAGTCGGACAACAGTCGAGTGGGAATTGGGCATCAGTTAGGCGGGAGTCGGACCGGAGTCGGGTGGTAGTCGGTCGAGTTGGATGAGATATTGTGTGTTGGGAGTCGAGCAAGTCGGACGGATGTGATATTCTTCGAATACAACATTTAAGTACCATACAAATTAATAAATTTATACTATATTTATTAGATATGTTTAAATAAATAAAATCTATCATCACATACAACATCTCATCCAACTAACACGACACACCCTTTGCAATCTTTTCTATTAAAACATACACAAATATGCATCTAAATCAAAAAAATCCTCATTTCTAGCTTATTCTAAAAATCAAGAAAAACACACACTACAAAGCACAAAACTTAAAATACTTAGCATATATCAAGGGAGGATGAAGTAACTAACCTCTAGACCACTTCAACGACTGAAATCGTAGAGAAATCTTCGCAAATCGTGCAAAACCTCCCCTTGGACGCCATGGTGAGGGGAAGCTCGAGTTGGAGAAGTGAGAGGGGTGCGGCACGGGCTGGAGGAAGAAGATGGATACGTAGCCGTCGCACATTAGTACCAATTCTCATTTAGCGCCGGCACATTAGTACCGGGTGGTAAAACGGGTCGGTACTAATGTGCTTGCCTCACATTTGTACCGGTGCATATTACCACCCGGTACTAATGTGTATCACGGGATTGCGCTGCGGGGTCCTTTCTCCCGACCCGGTACTACCACATTAGTTCCAGGTGGCAAAATACCCGGCACTAATGTGATTTGGGGCCTGAGACAAATGTGTGTTTGTCTAGTAATGCTTGTTATATACAGTAAGTGACCTTATGTTTATATTGAGCGCAAGTTCATTAATTAATGCTGGGATGCAATTTTGTCTTCCAATTGATTTGATGATCTAGAAATATACCATGTTACTTTTCACTTTGCAGGGGTGGAAGTCCAAGCTGTGGTAGTCAACCTTTTCTTGTCTTTCAGGATAGTTGTAACATCTATATATATAGCTACGTTGCACGGATACTTGCTGGAAGATGCGTATCGCGTATCGGATACGTATCAGACACGGATACGCCACGGATACACCTTCGATACGTATCCAATCCGTATCGGCGTACAGGGCCGTACTGGGCCTGGAAACTCAAGATTGGATAAGTATCTGTGTGTGATATGGCCCAGCAGCCACCTTTAGAGCAGATACACCATAGAAAGAACGAGTGGCCTCATCCTACGCGGAGATGAAGCAACCGTAGCGCCGGCTACTTGTGAAATCTGTAGCAATGGAGATGGCTCCTGGTGAAATCAAGGACAATAGAGTGAAGAGGAGGTTGCTTGCTGTCGATTTGACTTATCTCTTACTGCCCTGCGAGGAGAGCGGAGCAGCGAGGAAGAGCTTGGCGTGGTCAGTTTTGGAATCGTGGGGTATATACGGGAACATCTCGGATTGAAGGGGTAAAGAGCTCTTTAGGTCAAATAGTGGGCTGGCTGGGCCTGGAAACTGCAGGCCGGTGGTCCATTTATTTCTAATTTTCTTTATTTTTTTCCTTTTATTATCTATTTATCTTTTAAAAATTAGGTAAACGTATCCATGTATCAGGTTTTTTTGAAAAATGACGTATCTGCGTATCCGTATCCTTCCGATACCGATACACGTATCTGTATCCGTGCTGTGTAGATATATAGCATCTATTTCCATCAGCACATCACTTTCGTAATGCATATAACAAATAAATAAGGAGTGTTGGAACAGCTGCTGTACCTGTAGCTATCTGAACAGTGAACAGCAGCACAGCTGCTTAAAGCCGGCTTTAATCAGCTGTGCTGCAGTCCTGCAAAGGCCAATTATTTTTTTATTTTCATTGGAGACACGGGTTGCAACACTGCTTCTCCTATGAGGGTCATATTGGAGAAGCGTTTTTACCAACCCGCGTCTTATTTGATGGGGTCATTGGAGACGCGGTTTGGTAAAACGCGTCTCCTTTACTCCTCCCAAAGGAGACTCGAAAAAATGATCTCCTATAACTTGTCATTAGTGGCGGAAATTTAGAGACAAAGAAAAAACATGTCTCCTTTGTGAGTGAACCTGTGTCTGCTTTCAAGCTTTCTTTCATTCAACTTCAATGGTTATATCCAGGGGCGGAGCTACATTGCCGGCTACAGGTGCGGCCACACCCAGGAAAATTTTGCAATCCTTTATGGTTTCTAATTTTTCACCATATTAAATTGAATATCTATGGATATTATAAAGACTTTCCCCCCAAGATTCTTCTCTAGCTCCGCCCCTGGTTATATCCAAAGGATGTCATGCCATCATTAAGAGATGTTTGGTCACAAGATCTAGCGACAGATAATCAGGATACAAATTGAAGTAATTAAACATGGAACAAGATATTAAAAATTAAATAAGCTATCACTTTGATATCTCATATCTTATATACAATATTTCTTTCAATAAAACAAAAGACATTCTTATTTAAGTATTGCAGCCTTTATCGAGACAGTGATAATCGGCTCAAAGATTTCTTAAAATTTATTTTATTTCTTTGTAACCCATATATATTTCAATGGAATGAAATATTATTAAATATTCTTGCACATTAAATACTAATGCTATAAATAGAAGTGTATGGTGATGCACATTGTTAACAAAACAGCATACTGTAAGGATCAATGTTCATCGCCACCTACATCCATAAAAGGTATTCTTGGTCATTGAGAAGCACCATAACCAGTACAAGATGACTACAAAATCAATCACCCAATTTTTGGTGTTTGCTTTTGTTTTCATTTTGTTGCCTTGTGGTTGGGGTGAGACCGATTGCCATCTCCAGAAACTACAATTCATGCATACATGTTATATGCACATTAGGCGTAACACTGGCTACTTGAAACCAATCTCTACCTGCTGCAAGATTGTGCAAACAACCGACATGGTTTGTGTATGTCGTAGCATCAGGGATGAGGACGAGAAAACCATAGATGGGAAGAAGGCTTATTTTGTTTCACGAGATTGCGGCAACCCGGTGCCTGCTGGAAACAAATGCGGAAGTAAGTGTCTACTATCTTTCAATTTCTTAATAAATTGTTTTGGTAATTTTATGATTTTATTTGCCAATCAAGGAGAGGTATGAATTAATGATGCGCATCCTCACTACTAGCTAGGTCTTGAAATATATCATGACATTTGTTTTTTTAGGTTGGACTATTCCTGCACCACTACATCACCAGCATACATGAAGGGAAGCCAATACATTATAGGAATGATAATGGAAGAATAAATGTCTCCTTGGCTTGATTTTGGATGAATAAATTAATGTCTCCTAAGCTTGATATTAGAAGAATAAATTAATGTCTCCTAAGCTTGATTTTGGTACAATGTGTTTTTAGTTGAAACATTTGGAACATTCTTTTTTGCGCAAGCTAACATATATGCTATATTATGCCTTACTACACCAAATCTATATGCAACTTAGGCGCTATCGATGCTCAAGATCCGGTTCTGGACTCCTATGATTCAACTGAGAAAATCATGTGTGTCCATACGGTGCATGCGGATGTCTTTTTCCTACATAAACCAGCACACACAGTGGCGTTTGGTTTGCCTAAATAATGTATCCTAATCCGATTACACCTTGTAAGCAATAGCGTTCCGGCCATTTGTTTAATTTCCAGCACCACGTAAATAGTTAACAGTGTAATCAAATCCCAACCTATACAAATCTCATACCGCTTCTGCTACTCCGTATATAATCAGAAAAAGGGATACTAAGCCACCCAGCTTGAGATGAAACGAATGTCGCCGCGACGCCGTCGGGAACGACGCGCCGCTGCTCCGCCACCTCATTCTTCTCGCTTTCTTCTCGGCGCGTCACGACCGATGACCATGCCGCTCTAGCTCAGCAACCTCTTCGCACTACTACAGAAAACGTTTGTAGGAGCGGGCGGATTCACATTTTCAGGTGCGGGCGTAAGACCCGCTCCTAGCTGTCACTTTTAGAAATAACGATTTCTAGGAGCGGTAAAACGCACCTGGAAATGCATCTCCAGGTGCCGGTCATGGCGTCACCCGCACCTGGATACACCATTTCGAGGTGCGGGTGACCGGGTGGCCCGCACCTGCTAATAGATTAAAACAGAAAACGTGGATGAGCTAAAAAGCCCAAAATAAATAGCAAAAAAAATCTTTTTTATGGGAGGGACCCCACCGGTCAGCCAGCCACCCGTCCTCGGCAAGTCGCGCACTTTTTATGCGTAAAGTCGCACCGCTACGCTGTCGGCGGGGTTCGAAGACGCGACCTCCACCCTCGCGCGAAGCCTCCTCCACTACTGCACCACACAGTCATATGCGTCCATATTCAGTTTTCATTCTACTCATATTATACTACACCAAGTGTAAATATTTTTTTGAGGCTTTAAACGGATTAAAAGTAAAAACTTGTCAACTGCAAAGTTTCATAACTTCCTGAGATCTACAACTTTCATGTCGGAAGTTTTTCCATTTGAGGTCGTTTACGAAATTTGAAATTTAAATTTGAATTTCATTCACAATATGATTCAAATTTGAGGTATTTGAAAAATTCAAAATTTCAAATTTCAATACTTCAAACATACTTTACCTTGACAAAAGTAATTCAAATAGAAAATGATTCAACTACAAAGCTCTTTGACTTTTGAAGATGAACAACTTTTATTTTGGTCATTTGATCATCTAGTATAGTGGTAGTAACATTCTTCACAAATCTTATACATCTCTCATATAGCTTCATGAAACTTTATAAGAGATATAGGTTTTTCAAACAATCTCATTGTACTTAAATGGATATTTTGAAATATTAAACAATCTCAAATTAAAAACTTGTCAACTACAAAGTTTTGGTCTCGTCGAGCTATACAATTTTGATATAAAGTTTGCTTTCATCCGAGATCATATGAAGAAGTTAAGAATTTTTTTTGCATGAGACCATTTCTAAGAGCGGGTGACATCATCCGCACCTAGAAATGAGAATATTTCTAGGAGCGGGTCATGGCGTCATCCGCACCTAAAATGATTTCCAGGTGAGAGTGATGGGGTCACCCACTCCCAAAAATGATTTCTAGGTGTGGGTCTAGCTGCTACAGTGCCGCACGTTTTTCTTAGATCGGGCGACAAAACCGCCCGCTCCTGCAAAAAATCTGGTAGCTCTTACAAATGTTTTCTGTAGTAGTGTCGTGTCGTGTCCACTACTAGTGATGACAGTTGTCGGCGATGTGACAATGACGACATCGGTGATCAGCCACTGCTTCCTCCGCGTCATTCCCATGTATTTTCTACAAATTTCATGATTTTCAAACTTTGTTTGGATTTTCTACAATTAAAACACTTTTGATGGCACCTTCACGGTCATGCTTCGGGAACCAAATATTTAAAATTTTGTCCCATTTCATGTTAAAGGTCTTAAAAAGGACCGAGAAACATCAATATCATTTTTGCACTAACTTTAGTCTATGATTTCATGCACTTCCAGTTCAAATTGGACGTATTCGAACAAACTACATGGAATGAAAAAAATTATTAAATATAAAACATAACTATATGCCAAATTTGAACAAATGGTTTCTATAGATTTGTTTGAAGGGAAGAAAAAGTTTGGAGAGGGATGGAAGAAATTTTTATTGATTGTTTGCCATGAGTTGGATTTAACTCACGACAAACAGGGATGGCTCACGGCAAAAAGGGATGTTTGCCGACAGTATAATTCTATGCCGTGAGCCCTCCTTGTGGCTCATGGCAAACTAAACGGCACCGGCTAACGGCCATCACAGGACGTCCAGTTTGTCGTGAGCCATTGCCGTGGCTCACGGCAAAGCCTTCCGATGTCGTGTGTCATATGTTTTCCGTGAGAAGTAGTCATTTGCCGTGAGCCGGAAATTTTGCTGTCGGCAAACCACGCGGCACACGGCAGCCCCTCGGTTTCCCGTTGTGCTTCTCGATGCACATCACCGCTGCTGCGCTTGAGGTCCCCTCCTCGAACCTCCATATCCTTGTCACCGTAGCATCATAGAAGGCTAGGCTATGTGTCTGTGAGCCTCCTGGAAGCTCCATTTACCCAGTGATCACAGAGCGCAGGGTAGAGATATAGAACAGCATGCCTGACCAGGAAAGATGCAAGGAGAAAACGGGGAACGAGACGACGATGGCAGGTGCATGGGTGGTTAGAGAGGTTTTCATTCCCATTACAGCGTGACAACCAAGCAAAGTGAGCCACCTGTTATATTGTTAACATTAGGGCTGATTTCTGATTACAATTATCATTTCCGTTATATAAAAAACCTTTTCTTTGATTGTGAAATGGTTAGAATTATGTGGAGGATTGTACAAGTTTCCTTTAATATAACACCCCCCTGTGAACATTGCACATATGTTTACTGGGTGGATAACATTGCACAAAATCCTGGTTGGAGCATCTGCTTTATGTTGGGCAATTTGGTTAAGTAGAAATGACATGGTTTTTAACAATACTCGAGCTGTTACTCTTATGCAGGTTATCTTCCGACCCATTGGATCCGTTTTTGGGTGTTACTGTAGAAAGAGGACGAGCGGCCTCACATTTTTTGGGGGCGTCATGTGGTAGAGACCACATCGATGGAGATCTTTGCATCCCATGGATGGTCTTTTAGCAACAGAATTGCTTTTACCTAATGTTTGACATTATTCCAGAGACCGACCTTCTTGTTTTTTTTTTGTGACGTCTGTGTTTGTAATAATAAAGAACTATATGCATAGTTTAGAGCCTGGAATATTGAAATATAGTCCCTTTTTAAAAAATATAACTAAATATTGGCTCTAAGGTAATGTATTTTGATTACTAAATGTAAGGAATCTCATTACATATGTTTGGTTGCAGTTGTTTGTAATGAATTGATACTATAATCGAATTCTTTGCCTAAATAATATGTATGTAAGCCTCTCCTTTGTCTAAATAATACCTACAACCTTTCATCCCATTCTAGATCAATCTAGCGAAGTAATCACATTACTCTTTTCTTCTGTAACTTAAACACCCCATTAACAATCGTCATTCATAACAGGAACCACATTAGTAGGTAGCAAACTAGCTATTACCTTTGGGTAGACAAAGCAAACCGGCGGCAGGGTTGAGAAAGGTCCAAACATACTTCACCACAGCTCTCAACCCGTGTTTGCACTTGTCTTTAGGATGCCAATGGCTACTGTTGGAGGACGATGTCTACAGCGAGTAGCTACCAATGGAAGAAGATCTTTGGAGTACATGGATGCTAAAAATTCATTAGCAACTTGAAATCAATGCTTGGTTTTGCACTTTCTAAACTAAGGTCTATCAATCAACTTGTAACAACAATCGTGTTTCAACCGAAATCCCTAATTCCAAATATCACATCCCTCGACGAAAGGGAAGTAGAGACACAAAACATGATCTTGACCTAAGCATGCCTCACTCTCCTCTCTTCGATGCGAGGATCGCCATTTCCATGTTGCGATCTGGCACTGCGACTCTAAGCTAGATATTTGCCACAATGACAGGAGGCGTGCTAGCGAGTCCCTTGCAATGCAGCAGTTGGAGATATACTTGTTGGCCACACTTAGTAAAATAGTTCTACTTTGTTCGGAAATACACAAAATGCATTATGTCTCGTGGTTCCGTGTTCCCTTTTAGAATCAAGCGTCGCGTGTTCGACCCCTGCTATTGACATTGTATTCTTTTAATTTTCCTCCATTTTTATCAGACTGACTTGTGGGACTCTATTAAATTTCATGACGAGTTGGAATGACTATAGGAAACAAGTTGTTTCGCGATCGTTACTCAGGAAGGTCCTTCCAGAAAATCATCAACAGAGACCAAAAAAATATCGAAAATTAATTCAGAATGGTGAGTATGCTCGAATCAATTTGAAATAGATTAAACCAAATCGGCATAATAAGATGGCATCTCATAGCAACTCATCACCACAATGTTCACACCACCAACAAGTAGCAAACACCAAAATAGAAGCAAATCATCACCACAAAGTTCACACCACCTAAACTGTCTAGCTAGCAATAACACCTGACATGTTTTATTGATTGTCTGCAGCTCAGATAGAGTCTGATTGCTCTTCTTTCAACAGGGCATTCTCCTGTAACAATTTCTCAAACAGGTCGATCCATTTGTGAATCTCTTTCAACTAGGACTTCTCCTCCTGTAACAATTGATTAGTCTGATTGCTCATCTTTGAACTGAGTAGTCTGCTCTTCCAACAAGGTAGTTTTGTCCTGCTGTAATGATACCACTTCTTCCAACTCGGCATTCACCTATTGCATCAATTGATTACACTAGTCCCCGCATTTTTTATTCTCTTTCAATTGAGCAGTTTGCTCCTGTAATGATTGCTCATACAGGTGCTTGTATTTTATAGCCTCTTGCAGCAAGGTGAGCTCACTAACTTGTTGGTCTTGCAGGTCTCTAATCACCTTCTACAGCACAACGACGGTAGCTTCAACCTTCACATTAGCTTTTGCCCATTCTCCTTTCCATAACCTTGCATCCTCTTCAGCTTTTGTGTTCCTATCCATTCGCTTCATCAAAATTGCTTTAGTCCTAACATCCCATTCAGGATCATTCTACATAAATGCTGCACATTGTTTTCCTTCAGTTGCAGACACCAAATACATATATGTTCATACAATTCTCCATTTACAACACTAACATCAAGAGTACAAGTAAGCTTTATTAGAATTGAAACAAGTTAGTATTGTTTACCTCACGGCAAGATGCATACCGGTGCCCAAGGTTGGCAAATGTCCAACCATACCTCACAAGGAGAGCATGCCCATGCTTGCACTTGTTGTTGGGATCCCCAAGGATAAAATCAGCATCAGGAGGCCCCATTCCACCGCAACCCGGTGGCTTGGAGCACCTCCATAAGCTAGTAAAATACAAGAACCTACCAATCAATAAAATGATGCAAATTGAAAACTAACTAAATCAAACACATATGAATTGTCTATAGCTTATCAACTTCTAACACCAATCAGAGTGCAAATCAGAGGGTATGATGAAATCTTAATCTAGGATAGATGCTCATCAATCCTCTAGATCTCCAAATCTAGAAATCCCCATCCCCAGGACGATAAGGAAAATATAGTGGCTCAATGCGAGGATGACCTCGTCATGCTGTTTCATCATCTTTTACTTGGGAGGTGCTTAGGCATGACCATCTTCCCCTCGCTGCTAATATCCGCCATTCCTACCATAAGCCATTGCAGATCTGCATAGCGGAAGTCGAAAGTCTTTGTGAAGTTTGAGTGAAGCATCTCGCCTTGACCATTCTATAGGTAATTCTATTAAAGACTCACTGAAACTTACATGTGGGACCTGGTCACTATAAAGAATTTCCCTGAAATTATTAGGCATAAGGATAATATTTCCCATAAAATTAACACAACCAAGAACCAGTGCAGTGGTAAATAGCGATTTTGTTCTGTAGGTCTTTGCTTTGAACCCTTGCAATGGCAAATTATTGACATTGCTTCCTTTTATTTTCCTCCCTTTTTATCACACTAAATTGTGGCTGATCTAAGTTTTGTAATGACTTGAAATAGCCCATTTTTAAACAAATGCTTACATGTGGGACCAAAGTTGGTTTATGACAATTTTGCAGAGCTTATGGCATCATAAAACAAGCGTGTAACAGGGAATGCCTAGCTATAGTAGCTACTTTTATGACAAAAGTTTTTTTGTCACTAATTTGCTCAAAAGTGATATTTTATGACGAGATCAGCCAAGAACGTCATAAATCAATGACGCCAAAATTAGGTTGCATCACTAATCAATGTTTTTCTTGTAGTGGCTGGTGGCTAGGCCTCCCAGGTGCGGGGACGACGTCGTTGGGAGGGTGTACGGCCTCCCGTGCATAGAGGCTCACAACCTTCAAGGGCCAGTGGCGCAAAGGTTGGGGCGGCGGTGGCCTGGGCTCGGCGGTGCTGCGGCCTGGGGCTAGTGGCGTAGAGGCCGAGGCCACAGTGGCTGCGGGTAGCTCCTCCGGACGTTGCGAATGTGAATGTTTGCACTATGAATCTTGTGCACGGGCTACGGGCCTGGGTTTCCTCTTCTTCCCCCTTTCCTCACTTCTCTTGCACCGATTTCATGATGTACTTCTTGTAAGATCTGTGATTGATATATGATAGTGGATATGTGTGAATATGTGATTGTGAATAGATCATTGAAAATAAATGTGATTTCAATTTGTGAATATGTGATTGAGAATGAGTGGAAAAAAGAAAATGATAAAATGAAAAAGGACGAACAGACGCAAATGGACGGGGGATGAAAGGCGGACTTGAGAGCTCATTGAGTCACGGGTGCCAAGAACACTGGTACTACTTTAATCTCAGCACAATCTACGGTATTAAAGTGTCACACCGGTTTGAAAAAGTAAACCAAGTGCTTACCTATATGTATGCCGGGATCAAGTTTCATAAATATAGTAGACATAAGTGAATATGAGAAACAATATTACGTAAGAAAAGAGAGTTATCAGTATTACACTAAATCTCGAAACGAAGGCTCCAAACATCACAAGCAATCATGGGGTTGCATACGCCTAGCACCAACATCTTCACAATGACTTCATAGTACCTTCCTCTTTCTGAGCAACATTGTCTATAGCAAGGGTGAGCACATGTCGTACTCAGCAAGTGTGGGGAAAGTATGGATGCAAAGGCTTAAACAAGGAAAGGTCGACAGTCGATCGCATTAAGCATTTTTAGTTGGTCAAATTTTATTAGCACTTGATTGCTATGATACAAGTATATACCAACCCACATTAGCATAAAGAGACGCCATAAGCATATGGCAAGCATAACCATATAATAGATCACAATTTCAGTCCATCTTCAAGTTCAATTATCATGTGAGGGTCCAGGGCGCTATAAGGTCAATACCAACCCACAAGGTCCGGATCAGTTAGCAAGGTATAAAGCCCCCTATATGGTCAATACCCCACCATAGAAAACAAACCCAACTCCCGACTAGGGTGGGTCCATACCGACCGCCCGATCCCTTGTCCTTATCAGGTAAGGTCACCCCAAGCAGGAGTTCCTAATTATTCAGCCAAGACCAGTGCCTGTTTAGTCCTTGTGGTTGCACTGTTTTCCTGGGTGGGTCTCCATGTTCCAATTAATGCATATGATCTTGTATTAACCAGAGATATATCATAAAAGTAAAGCAAGTTCATCATTATTGTTCATTAAAACCACCATAACCCAAGTATAGCAGCTAAGCAAAGCTACCCAATAGAAAGATAAACCCAGGTTGTCAATGAAGGATAATAAAGACTAGGCAAACCTTAATAGGACCCATCAATATTAATGCAAATGCAATCAGTGATTAAATAGTTATTGGGATAAAAGAATAAGGAAACACTTGCCTTTAACCAGAGAATAGTTGCTCACTATCTTCAACCTCTTGCTTTTCAAAGCTTCTTGAACCACGTTCGCTCTATGCGCATCAATCATCGGCACAATTATACAAAGCAAACAAACAGGCAAACTAAGAACAATACACCAAACAAAAGAAAAGCTTTAAAAAGAACGCACTAAAGGATAGGCTCGATTCTATGGATCACTAAAGCACACAAACCGTGCTTTGAAGGGAAAGGGCTGATTAGATTTATGAAACTTCTTGATCTAAGCTTGAACTATAACCAAAAAGATCTAAAGCTCTATATAAGACTAAAGCACAAAAGAGGTACCAAGATAAAGTCGATGAGAGAATGTCTAACGAATGATTTGCATTTATGAGAGAACATAACTATGAGCTTAGGTCCATTTTAATTAACAAAACATATGTAAAGGATATTAAGGAAATACCTTGAGTTGAAACTAAAACAAGTTAAACTTTACTAACAAAACCGATGTGAAGAACTAGTCAACTTTTATTTATAAATATTCTTTATAATTAAACATTTAACTTAGAAGAGGTTAGATCAACTAATCGAAATAAAGCATATGGCGTGTTGAGCTAAACAAATTTTATTTAAAAAGCACATGCATATTGACATTTATCATGTTAACATTTATTTATAAAAGTCGGTGTAAAAGCCTAATCAACTTTTAATTAGAAAATGTTGATTCAATGCTGAACATTATGCAAGATTAACATTTATGAAAAAAACGATGTACAAACCTTAATCAAGTTTTATTAAGAAAATGCATTCATCAAAACATTAATCAAATTAACATTAGTTTAAGAAAAACAGGATATAATGCTACATAGCTTTTAATTAAAGAGATGTTTAATAGACATTAATAAAATTAATATTATATTAATTTTCAGAAGACATGCATGATGAGAACTCACGACGAATGTGTACTTTATGTCATTATGAATTTAACGTAACTTGAACCGATTAAAACGGATCTAAAACATAGATTTTATAAACAAAACAAGGTTGGAAGAACCTAGATGTGATAACTATAGATCTGGTGGCTAAGAGAAAAGATATGCAATACACATATAATAGTGCTCACGAAAAGGGTAAAGGTTAGGGTTAGATCTATAAAAGCTCTCGGGTTGGATCTGTCTGTGGGGATCTGGAAAGATCTAGGAGGTTTTCTGCAGGTTTGCATAGACACAAGAAAACAATCTAAAGATAAAAGGGAACTACAGGGGCCTATTCGCAAAACTGGGAGGTCTTCTTCTTCTACCTCTAGTTTAGGCGGACGGCGGCTCTGGTAGCCAAAATCGCTGGGGCTCCGGCGTCTTAGGGGTTCGAGTGAGGCGCAAAACGGAGGTAGGAGAACAAGGGGAACTCGAGGATGTGCTCACCATGGGCGGAGACGAAGGAAGGTGGCCGGAATCGAAGAAGGACGGTGGCGGTGTTGGCGGTCGGCTCGGGTCTCTGCGGGTAGGGGTGCTCGCCAGATGCGGTGCGTCATCGCGCGTCTCCTGATGGTGATCCATTCCTCCGAGGATGCTCATGTGCGACGAATTGAGCGGCCGCCGGAGCTATGCTCGGTGACTCCCATCGGTGGAACGGTGCAGCTGGCGGCGTGGCGCGGAGGAGGCAGCAGCTAGGGCATGCAGCACGGGCAACCGCTGTTTAAAGGGGCACTGAAGCCTAGGTGGCGCCACGGCAGAGGCGGGCGGCGCCCTACCATGTAGGCCATGGCCTCTGGTGGCTAGGCCCAGATAGGCCATAGTGGAGATGGGTCAGGCCCTCAGGCTTAGCCCAAACCGAAAAGGATAGCTTTTATTATTTTCTGAAAATTAATTTTAAGTGCAAAACAAATCTAGAAAAAGTCTAGGAAATGTTTTGAGGCACGAAAAATATTGAGAAAACTTCCAAAATTCTAGGCAAATTCCAAGAGACAGATTGGAGCATGAACAATCGAAAGAAAGTATTCAGAGCCCATGAAAAGGATTTTAGAGCCTTATATTAAATAGCATTAGCTCAAGGAAAGTGAGAATAACTTCCAGAAAAAGCTGGAAAAATTCTAAAAGGATTTGTCGGCGTCTAAACATATTTTAAAACCTTCTGCACTCATGAAACACCAAGATGCATCGGCATGAATGCAACAAACACGTAATCATTTTATTTAATTCAAAAACACAATAAATTGTTTTTCCTATACTATATTTCCTATAAATAAAATAAATGTTGGAAAAGTTTTAAAAATATGAGAAAATCATTGTTTAATTATTCTTTCTATTCACATCCTGAAATTCAGAAATTTCAGGGTGTGACGTAAAGGCTCCCCTTTTAGAACCTAAAAAAGAATATTAGTTTGGTTACCCGATACTGAAGGGGGTTGAGATCCGATATTGAACGTCGAGTCCCTAGTAGTGTTATCCAAAGGATGTCATGCCATCAACAAGAGATGTTCCATCACAGGAGCTAGCGGCAGGAGGAATTAAAATTCAATAAGCCATCACTTTGTTATCTCAATGCAAATCTTATATACATATTTCTTTCTTAGAAAATAAAAAGATATGCTTATTTAAGTATCAAGGCCTCTAAGAGCCGGGGATAATCAGCTCAAAGATTTCTTAAAATTTTATTTAATTTCCTTGTAACATATATGATTCAATGCAATAAAATAAGGATTTGTGCACATTAATAATTTATACTTGTGCCGAGATTTCCAAATGCTATAAATAGAAGTGTATGGTGCACATTGTGAACAAAACAGCACAAGTAGCACAAACACCACTGTAGTACGGGATGACTACAAACTCAATCATCCAACTCTTGGTGTTTGCTTTAGTTTTCACCTTGTTTGTAATGCCTGGTGGTTTGGGTGAGACCGATTGCTATAGTGAGAGAGATAAATTTATACAGATATGTGATCTGAGCATTAGGCGTGGCAGTGCCTACATGGCCCCACACTATGCCTGCTGCCTGACTGTGAGAACATATGACATGGTGTGTATATGTCGTAGCATCACAGATCAGAACGAGAAAACCGTAGATGGGAGGAAAGCTTATTTTGTTTCACGGGATTGCGGCAAGCCGGTGCCTGCAGGAAACAAATGCGGAAGTAAGTGCCCAAGATATTACTAATAAATTGTTGTGTTTTGGTACTTTTGTTAATGATGTAGGTAGGAATTAATGATGGGCATCATCTTCAACTAGGTCTTGAAATACATCATGACATTTGTTTTTTTTTAAGGTTGGACTGTTCCTGGACTATTACACCACCAGGATACATCAAGGGAAGCCATAAAAGGAATGATAATGGAAGGATAAATGTCTCAACTTTATTTTATGATGTTGCAGATATGGATACAATAATGTGTAGTGTTTAGTTGAAACATTTGAAGCACCCTTTTTTATCCCTTAAAGCTCGTGTTCAACTTGATCCAATTGTGATCCTATCTCAGCTTATAGGACATATGATAAATAATAAATAATAATATCATTAAGGGATCCAGATAAATAGACCGCAACCTACCAATCGACCGAATGAACCTACCTGCCGTATGTCTGTATCCGAATAGACCGCAATCATATCAATCCACGGGGTATGATCCAAATAGACCACATTTGTATTTAAAAGGACTGTCTCGCCTGCACACACTCTATTTCCATCTTCAACAAGTTTCTTTCATCTTTTCCTTCCACCTCACCGATCACCATGCCGCAGTAGATTCCCAGATACACACCATCTCTAGATTCCCAAGCGTCAACGCCTCAATGGCAGCCACCTCCGCGCAGGGTTGTGCGGCTGCCGGAGACTGAGGCGGGTGTATGATCCGAGGACAATGGCTGTCGAGGATCTGGCGCACTTGTCCAACCTCACAGATGTTGCAATTGGTGTCTGCAGTTCTGCACAAGGAGTCTGCTATGCGTTGATCTCTCTGCTGTTGCTGCTGGGTGTCGTCGAGGAGGCCAATGCAAATTTGATTCTGGTTTATGGATGAATTGATGCAAAATTAAGTTTACAGCAAGATACTCTTATTGCTTAGTACTTGCCTTCGTGCTGTTTAGGAGTAATTTTTTCTCACTGTGCACCACTTAGCAGTAACCTGCTAGTCTTCTACTCTGCCACTGTGTTTGCTAAAAACAACTTAATTAGGATCAGCATTCATACACAATGGTGTGCCAAGATCTGTTTGTAAAACCACATGAAAGTTTGTAATGCTGTTAGTGAGTTTTTATTTTTGAATAAGCAATTTCATATGTATGAAGTTTTGCTAATGGATATGGGATCTGAATCATGGGTAGCTGATGCATAGTGACCCGCACCTCTTATCTAAGTGTCCTAAGTCCACTATATTTGGATGATGCATTGAACTTATTAGGAGATGGATGAAAATACATTTGTTTTATGTGCCATATTTGTCTGAACATTTATGTGAGAACAATGGTAATTTGCTCATAATTAGTGCACTTGTGATGAATTGAATTCTTGATGGTTGTAATTAGAATTACATATGTATGTACACTATATTCTGTATCAATTAGCTGATGATATAAATATTTTTTTGTTGATTTTTTATATTCCTTGGCGGTAGACAGACAAGGAAATAACTATTTAGCTTGGTGATTAAGTGCTGCCAAGTAAATAATAACTTACCATGGTAATAACCAACAACTGCCAAGTAAATGGCTTTCCATTTCAGCCAACGACCACCAAGTAAATAGCTTTATTTGGCGGTTGGAATGTTTTCCTGTTAGCACATTGAAAATTTTGATGGCATCCTAATTTATTACTTGGCAGTAAAACCTCCAAGTATATAATTTTTGCCAGCCAGCCACGAAGGAAATTGAATTTCCTTCCCTATATATACTTGGTGGGTCTTAGCGGTTGGCTGCCAAGTATAGTTTCCTTGGTGGTTTTAGTGCTTTGTTTGGCGGATTTTGGCCACAAAGTCAATTCCGGATTCTGATAAAGTTTGTAACAGAGATTTCAATGGATAAATATCTCATTAAAAATTCTTGCACATTAATTTGTACTAGTACTATGCTTTTCATATCCTATAACTAAGTGTAATGGGAAAGGGGAGCTCGATCTTCCGTTAGGTAGAAAACAGTGCTATGATATTTCGACAATTTGAAGAAATTCCTGACATGATACTACGGCCAAACCATATCCATGGGAAAGTTTATCAAATGAGCTTTCCATCATACTCATGAGCCTCAGTTGGACTTCGGATGATATAATCGAGTTATGGCCTCCATAATACAGCGCTGTCGGCTGACTCCATACCGAGTTCAGCTTTCACGCCAAGTTGGGTCATCTGTGTGGGACATCCACTCCACATATACTGTACAAGTTTCTTGAAACATATTTCATCTTCATGCTTTCTCCTAAACATAAACGTAGCAATATATTTTGAGATACTTCATCGTGCAAATTAAATATTGGAATGAGGCCACCTTATATTCAACTTGAATGGTTATATCTGAAGGATGTCATGCCATCATTAGGAGATGTTCCATCACAGGAGCTAGAGCAGATAATAAGGATACAACTTGAAGTAATTAAACATGGAACAAGATATCAAAAATTAAATAACCCATCACTTTGATATCCCATTTTTTATATGCAGTATTTCTTTTGAAAAACAAAAGATATTCTTATTTTAAGTATCGCAGCCTTTAACGAGCCAGTGATAATCGGCTCAAAGATTCTTAACATTTAATATATTTCCTTCTAACCAATATATATTTCAATGGAATAAAATATGATTAATTATTCTTGCACATTAAATACTAGTGCCCAGATTTTCGAATGCTACAAATAGAAGTGTATGGTGATGCACATTGTTAACAAAACAGCATATATAAGGATCAATGTAGCAATATGTTCTGAGATACTTCATCATGCAAATTAATTATTGGAACGAGGTCACCTTATATTCAACTTGAATGGCCATATCCAAAGGATGTCATGCCATCATAAGGATACAAACTGAAGTAATCAAACATGGAATAAGATACCAACAATTACATAAGCCATCACTTTGGTATCTAATATCTTATATACATATTTCTTTCAAAAAACAAAAGATATTATTATTTAAGTATCGCAGCCTTTAATGTGCCAGTGGTAACTGGCTAAGAGATTTCTTGAAATTTATTTTATTTCCTTGTAACCAATATTTCAACGTAGTAAAATGTGACTAAATATTTTTGCACATTAATTTATACTAGTTCCTAGATTTTCGAATGCTATAAATAGAAGTGTATGGTGATGGACATTGTTAACAAAACAGCATAAGGATCGATGTTCCTCGCCACCTACATGTTTCCGTAAAAGATATTCTTGGTCATAGAGAAGCACCAAAACCAGTACAAGATGACTACAAAATCAATCACCCAATTTTTGGTGTTTGCTTTTGTTTTCACCTTATTTATAATGCCTCGTGGTTGGGGTGAGAACGATTGCCATCTCCAGAAACTACAATTTATGCATACATGTTATATGCACATTAGGCGTAACACTGGCTACTTGAAACCAATCTCTACCTGCTGCAAGATTGTGCGAACATACGACATGGTGTGTATGTCGTAGCATTAATGATCAGGACGAGAAAACCATAGATGGGAAGCATGCTTATTTTGTTACACGAGATTGCCACAACCCGGTGCCTGCAGGAAACAAATGCGAAGTAAGTGTCTAATATTTTTAATTTCTTAATAAATTGTTTTCGTACTTTTATTATTTTATTTACAAAGCAAGAAATGTAGGAATTAATGATGTGCATCCTCACTACTAGCTGTCTTGAAATATATCATGACATTTGTTTTTTTTTAGGTTGGACTATTCCTGCACCATCTAAATGATCACCAGCATACATCAAGGGAAGCCAATAAATTAAAGGAATGATAATGGAAGAATAAATGTCTCCTAAGCTTGATTTTGGAAGAATAAATTAATGTCTCCTAAGCTTGATTTTGTTACAATGTGTTTTTAGTTGAAACATTTGGAGCATTCTTTTCATGCAAGCATATATGCTATATTAGCCTTACTATACCGAATCTTTGTGCAACATAGGCACTATCGATGCTCAAGATCCGGTTCTAGACTCATATGATTCAACTGAGAAAATCATGTGTGTTCATACGGTGCATGCAGATGTCTTTTTCCTACATAAACCAGCACACATAGTGGTGTTTGGTTTGCCTAAATAATGTATCCTAATCCGATTACACCTTGGAAGCAATAGTGTTCCGGCCGTTTGTTTAATTCACTGGTAGAGCGGGAGGTTTCTGTACGCCCCTTTAGTCCCGGTTCAACTTTGGAGCCGGGACTAAAGGTCTTTCGTCGACGTGGCCCGAAATGGATGCTGTAGCCGGCCCCCCTTTAGTCCACGTTGGTATTATCAACCGTGATAAAAGGGGGGGGCTCCCAATGGCTCTATCCGGCAATTATTGCCCCGGACTTTAGTCCGGGTGGTGTTACGACCGAGACTAGTCTCAGTTCGTAACACTACCCGAGACTAAAGCATAGTCTCAGGTTGTAACACCAGCCGGGACTAATGACCAGCCTCCATATAAACATTGTACCTCCTTTTTCCTCCTGCCACCCGAGCCATTCACCGTACTCACTCACCCGCGAGCTCAAGCTCCTCCTCTCCATGGCGACTCAAGCCTAGGGTGTTGCTGCGATTTTTTTCTTCATTAATTTGTGAAGATTTCTCTCCTCCAAAGTGTTGTCAAGATTGGAATCTTCATCCTCCCTTCATTTGTTGTGATTAAATTTTGTTTTATGGTTTAGAGATGGAGAAAATAGAAATTTTAATTTGTAGCAAGTGTTGACGCTCTTAGCCTCACTACTAAGTTTGCACTTACGGTGACAGCGCCAGGAATGCTTGAGGCACTCGTAAGCGTCGCTACCGGGTTTACACCCCTAGTAACGGGGCTAGGAAACGTCTTTGGTAAAACACACGATCACAGAAAGGTCCGCAAGCGCACGGATTACCGTTGTAGCACTTCACCCGGTGGTATTCGGGTTATCGTATTTATATTTTCCCAAAGGAGGCACTACGGCAAAGATAATCGAATAAACGGTGGAGAAAGACAAGACTTGGTAAAGAGCTATAGCAGGGCTAACGAATAAAGATATTCGGGAATAACTTGACACACACAAGGAGATCTTGATAAAGGGTTAGAGAGGACCTAGCGAGCTGGGAGGACAACGAGACGAGAAAGGATCCTAACACAATTTATCTATTCTTGTCAACTCTAGGCAAAGAACTAAGGCAAAGGATAACCAGGTAAGCTAAACTCAACAAGCTCTTCTAGTGTGGGGGCATGCAAAGCCGCCTCTGACCGGGATGAGAAGGGAGAACGACGACGCTTGAATCCCACCGAACTAACTAACATGGTGGACTACAAAGCCGTCCAGACTGTCACCTCCTTAGGGTACCACAACTATTACGGTGAGCAGGACACCAATCTAAGACTAAGGTGGCTACGAGCACCACGCTCTAGCAGACAAGAACCTTTCCCCGGATATCACGAAGGAAGGTCTCTCTTTCTGGTGAACCACCGTAGATCAAGCGACCACAACACTATAGGGTTCAAGAGAGCTATGCTAACCAAGATTAAACTAACTTTAGTCTAAACCAAGAATAAAGCTTCTAGAGCAAAGTAAAATTTGAATGTAATTGACTCGAAAGGTAAGATAGAAAGATAACTTGAATTGTACTTGAGTCTAAACAAAGAAAGGATACAAGAGTAGTAGGAACTACGAAGAAGACTCCTCGGAACCCTAAGACTAGCTCGACTAGACTCTAACTCCCCAAGCTACACTAATCCTACTCTAAGTGAACAAAAGAGAGAAATGGAGATGCTCTGCGTTGTGTGTGTGATCCAGTGGGAGGTGGCTTTATAGGCAAGGAAAGGTCGGTGGGTTGGGCCAGAAACCACAGTCCAGGCTGCGTGTCGGCCCAGGATGTGCCGCCTCTATGGATGCCCCGATCACTGCTCCCGAGGCGGTTGTGGGTCGGCTCCTTGGGTCAGTTTTCGCTGAGCGCAGTTGATAGAAGGTTGAAGTGCGGCCCGGCCCCCGTGCCGTGTGATGCACCGACCAAGCTCGGGGACGCCTAGGATCGCCTCTGGATGACGGTTGTGGCGGTTGAGCGACCGGACAAGTGGACCCATTGATCCAAGTGATCCTAGCCTTCACCCTTTGATCAAACCGGCGTTTCTTTAGTGAATCTCGTTCGTCAAGTTGTGCTCGAGAGAGGCGGTGCTTAGGACTAGGACACGCCACGGGCGGGCAGTCGGTGACCAGGCGGCACTGCGGTGGCCGCACATGCACTGGTCCCAAATTCTCCCAAAATGTGTACCTACCTATGAAAATCACAACACAACTCGTGGAACTTTATTAGTACTAAAAATGTGCATGAAATTTGTCATATACTCCTCTCGAACCCGAGGTTTTGATGGTCGAATTTTTGTTGTAAGGACCGTCAACAAACTCCCCTAAGATAAATGTTTGCTCGTCCTCGAGCAAAGCCTAGACTTGGTCTCGGCAGATCAGGAGTTGCATGATGTTACCACTCGGCAAGTACCTGTGCACAAACTCATGCTCTTCTTGCTATTTGAAAAGATTGGTACGAGAGAAACTTAGCCTTATTTTACCTGTGGGGCTTATTACTTTCCACCTCACCTTCGGAGGTTGAAGAGTAGAATGGTTTTCGACTTTGCATCTCTCACTCTTCTTCTTTTCTAGATCATATCTCGGAGTTTTTGAAAATTTTTCAAAGAAAGACAAGGTTCCTCGGATGGTTCCCTCGATCGCTCAAGTGGTATTTGTTACCTCACCAAAGGCTTTTGAATGAGCCTCAACTTCCTACTCTATGGCTTGTATGTGGAGCTTTGGGTAGGATAAACATGAGACTCACTTGTGCCACATGATGTTGTTGAGCCAAAGATCGGATCCAAGAAGAAACTAGTCATGCAACTTGATCGAGATGTGCAAGTGTGTGGAATATTTTTGTTTGTTTTTCTAAGTACTCCTTGCTTGGAGATTCTCCTCTTGCTTTGATTTTGGAGGGGGGTCATACTTCATTTTTTTTCTATGCTCTTTGATTGGAGCACATTTTTTTCTATGCTTCTTGAGCATATACTTTTTTCTTCTTCTTCTTTTTTTGCAATGACCCCTCTCTCCTTTTGCAAGAATACAAGAAGAGAAATATCTTTGAAACTTTGGAGTATTTATTTTTTGGTGGGTGGATGGCATGTTTTGCGTAACTCTCGGTGTAGGAGTTACCATATATATATGTGGGTGTACGTGATCTCGATCATGGGAGCATGAAAAGATTCTACCAAGGGTCACAACAATTTGGCAAAACTCAATGGGTCACAAGCAAGCATATGTAGAAGGTTTATACTTTGATATCGACATATGGCTTTGGTAGGTAATATGACCATTGAGGAACTTGTCTTGTTTTATTTTCAAAAGAAATCACCCGAGATTTTCACCATACTATGAGATAGAGCAAGATCAACATTGTCTCACCACATCATACTAGTCAACACCCTAGGTTTGGTCATAAGCATTTGCTTCCCACAAAGTTTTATTTCAGGCTCTTGTCTCAAAACATACCAACAAATTCAAATACTCATAGAGCACAAGGTTGTACACTAGGTTCTTGCAAAGTTTTAACATAGCAACTATTCATCATTTCCAAAGTGAGGGTATAGACAAGGTTTCAAGCACATGGTTGAAGCAAATATTTTTGTTGTCTTTCTTTTATTCAAATGTGATAAACAAGATGTTGAAAATTGGTTTGGATGGACATACCATCCTTGATTGAAGATGTGGTCTCCCCCAAGCTAATTTTTGGCTACCTGGTTGGCGTGTCTTCATTTTGGTGATGAGTTGAGCACTTGGGAGCTTGTAGTGGTTGGCTTGATGGATTCGTGGAAAATCATAGGTATGGCCGTACCACTAGGTTCGGCCGGCCCTACTCTATTTGCTCCAAGCACTCGTGTCCCCTCCTGTAAACATCCTGCACAAAAATTTTGTCGAGGAGACGGCATACCTCTAGGTTCGGCCGTATCACCAAAAATCTCCAAAATTGTTTTTCTATATCTTGTTTACTTACTAATGCAATGGTGAAACCAAATTTGAAATTTAAATATGCTTGATGCACGAAATAAAATGTTGGAAGGGAAATATAAGATAAATACCGGTTTACCTCACGGTAAGGGCTCGTAGTTTAGATTCCGTGAGCGGGACTCCTCCGTTTGCTCAATTGATCTTGGACTTGTCCGGTCCCGGAGTGGAAGACTCGGACGATGCTCCCTTCACACGCCACACCTTATTTGTTTTCTTCGGTGGCGCTGAAGTTGGTGAGGCTTTAGCGGGGGTGTTTTTGGCTTCCATTTTCTTTTCCCCCTTAGCCTTGTTATTTACCTTCGGCTTCTTGGGTTGGTGGCGCCCTTTGAATGCTTTTACCTTGGGCTTGCTTGGAGCCACCCCATCTTTCTGCACACAGTTTGAAAATTTTCTATTGACTATTCGTATATGTGAGCATTGTTCCACCTTTGGTCTAAAGGTGAATCGTTCTTCCTCGCCGTTGATGTTAAGGCGGATTTCTCCGGCCCCTACATCGATGTTAGCATTGGCGGTACTCAAGAAGGGTCTCCTGAGGATTAGAGGCGTCCTTGTATCGACATCCATGTCGAGGACGACGAAATCCACGGGTACGAAGAAATCCCGAACTCTCACAGGAATGTCCTCCGCTATCCCCGCCGGGTAGCGGACCGATTGATCCGCTAGCTGCAAGCACATGGTTGTAGGTGACAAGGAAGTATAATTAAGTTTATCGAAGACTACCTTAGGCATGACGCCAACACTGGCTCCAAGGTCACATAGTGCATTCTCAAAGTGTTCGGACCCGATAGAGCAGCTAATTGTAGGGCACCCGGGGTCTTTCTTCTTTAGAATGGCCGCACTACATTCCTCCGTAAGCTTGACCATATCCGTGGTGGGTAGAGGTCTCTTATTGTTGAGGATGTCCTTGAGGTACTTGGCGTAGGTTGGTACCTGCATAGCCTCAAGAAATGGTATGTTGACATTGAGTTTCTTGATTACCTCAACGAACTTCCCGAATTGCTCATTCACGGTCGGCTTCTTGATTCTTCGGGGAAATGGAAGAAGCGTGGTGTCGACGTAATCTTGGGGTGCCGTCTTCCTTAACTTTTCCTCATCGGGAGCTACCTTCTCGGTGTCCTCTTCTTCTTCCGACTTGGTGATCACTTCCTTCTGTTTCTTCTCTGCGGGGTTAGGATATGGTGGATCCCGAGTGGTCTTACCACCTCTCGTGGTCACCGATTTTAAATTCTCTCGGGTAGGCTCAGGTTGCCCCGGGATTCCACCCGACTCAGAAGAAGGTAAAGAAGCGAGCAGTTGAGTTTCTATCATTTTATTAAAGCTTAGCTGATTCTTCATAGCAGTGGTGAAGGATTCTATGGTGGAATTTAAATTTTCAAGAACTTTATCATTGGCGGCTAGCTTCTTGTTTAAATTTTCATTAATTCTAGCTTGGCCAAAGACAAGATCTTTAATGAAGGGCTGATTATTGAAATTGTTAGAATAGTTACCTCTGTTTTGATTGTTGAACGGGAAGTTGGGCCTCGAGTTCCACCCTTGATTGTTGTAGTTGTTGTTACGGAACCCGTTGTTGTTGCCATTGTTGATGAAGCTGGCTTCTTCCCTTGTCTCGGGACAATCATTTCCCGAATGACCCACATTACCACAAACCTCACACGTCATGCGAGCGTCCATAATCTTGGCGGTCTCCATATTGCTCGGTGCCTCCAATTTCGTCATGAGGAGGTCCATCTTGGCGGCGAGCATGTCGATTCCATCGACTTGGTGTACACCGCGGGTACGGGGTTGGAGAAGATCTCCATCCCAACCTTGATTTGCCACCATCTTCTCGATCAATTCCTTGGCGGCGGGTTCTTGTAACGAGAAGAAGGTTCCTCCAGCGGCTGCATCTAGGTGCTCACGGGCGGTACGCTTGAGCCCGTGGTAGAAGGTTTGAATCAAGAACCACCCCTGCATGCCATGATGCGGGCACGCGGTGATGTACTCCTGGAAGCATTCCCATGCTTCCGGGATACTCTCATCATTCTGCTGCTGGAAACCCGAAATTCTTGCGCGGAGGGCATTGGTTTTGCCCACAGGGAAGAACTTTGCGAGAAATGCCTTTGAGCATTTATCCCATGTGTTGATGGCATCTCGCTCCGCATAAAACCATTGCTTCGCCTTCCCGAGCAATGAGAACGGGAATAGGCGAAGACGGATTGCATCATCCGTCACTGCATGGATATTGAAAGTCCTACACACCTCCAGAAAATGTTGGAGATGTGCATTGGCATCTTCATTAGGCTTGCCGGAGAATGGATTTGCTTGCACCATGTTGATCAACGCCGGCTTGAGTTCAAAGTTCCCGTCTCCCACCGTTCTGTTCGGTCTAGTAGGGACATTGGTGTTGGAGGGGGCGGAAAACTCGCGGATCGTCCTCTCGGCCATCGGTGCTGACGAGGTGCTATCTACGGGATTGACAGTGTTCGTCTCTTGACTCGAGAGAAACTTCTGAGGAATGAGGACGCGAGGGTGCACTATCCTCACAAGTGACTCCAGATTGTCGTTAAAGTTGGACGGTAGGTTGAAACCGGTCATGCACTACTCTGCGTACACGAGAGTAGAGCAAGGGTAAACCCGCTTAAATAGTGGTTCACCGAACCTTGATAATTCTACCACTAAGTTTAAACGATATCTTATGCCTATTGCCTCCCCGGTAATGGCGCCAGAAATGCTTCTTGACACTCCTTAGCCTCGCTACTAAGTTTGCACTTACGGTGACGGCGCCAGGAATGCTTGAGGCACTCGCAAACGTCGCTACCGGGTTTACACCCCTAGTAACGGGGCTAGGGAACATCTTTGGTAAAACACACGATCACAGAAAGGTCCGCAAGCGCACGGATTACCGTTGTAGAACTTCACCCGGTGGTATTCGGATTATCGTATTTATATTTTCCCAAGGGAGGCACTATGACAAAGATAATCGAATAAACGATGGAGAAAGACAACACTTGGTAAAGAGCTATAGTGGGGGTAACGAATAAAGATATTCGGGGATAACTTGACACACACAAGGAGATCTTGATAAAGGGTTAAAGAGGACCTAGCGAGCTGGGAGGACAACGACACGAGAAAGGATCCTAACACAATCTATCTATTCTTGTCAACTCTAGGCTAAGAACTAAGGCAAAGGATAACCAAGGTAAGCTAAACTCAACAAGCTCTTCTAGTGCTGCAGGGGCATGCAAAGCCGCGCTCTCGGACTGGGATGAGAAGGAGAACGCGACACCGAATCCCTACCTGGAACTAACGTGGTGGACTACAAAGCCCGTCCGGAGCTGTCACCTCCTTAGGGTACCACAACTATTCCATTGAATGGGACACCAATCTAAGACTAAGGTAAGCTCTGAGCACCGCGCTCACAACGAACCAAAGAACCTTTCCCCGGATATCACGAAGGAAGGTCTCTCTCTACCGTGAACCACCGTAGATCAAGCGAAGAACGACCACAACACTATAGGGTTCAAGAGAGCTATGCTAACCAAGATTAAACTAACTTTAGTCTAAACCAAGAATAAAGCTTCTAGAGCAAAGTAAAAGCTGAATGTAATTGACTCGAAAGGTAAGATAGAAAGATAACTTGAATTGTACTTGAGTCTAAACAAAGAAAGGATACAAGAGTAGTACCGAAACTCTGAAGAAGACTCCACCAGAACCCCGAGACTAGCTCGACTCGACTCTAACTCCCAAGCTACACTAATCCTACTCTAAGTGAACAAAAGAGAGAAATGGAGATGCTCCTGCGTTGTGTGTGTGATCCAGCGAGTGGGAGGTGGCTTTTATAGGCAAGGAAGGTCGGTGGAGCGCAGGGGGGCCACATGCCAGGTACAGCCGGCTCACTAGGTGCGGCCGATGGGATGTGCGCCTCGCCTTGGGACGCCCCGATCACTTTGCCTAAAGGCGGTTGTGTAGGTCTCCTTGGGTCGGTTTCGCCAGGCATGCGAGTTGATAGGTGCGGCCGGCCCTCTAGGTGTGGCCGGCCCACCCCCGTGCCGTGTGATGCACCGACCAAGCTCGGGGACGCCTAGGATCGCCTCGGATGACGGCCGGTTGTGAGCAACCGGACAAGTGGACCCATTGATCCAAGTGATCCTAGCCTTCACCCTTTGATCAAACTGACGTTTCTTGATGAATCTCGTTCGTCCAAGTTGTGCTCAAGGAGAGGCGGTGCTTAGGACTAGGGACACGCCACGGGCGGTAGGCCGCACCGCAGGCCGGCCGCACTGCGCCGGGCCACTGCAGGCCTTCCTGCTCGGTGGTTCGGCCGTGCCAAGCACGTGTGGTGTGTTGGTCCCAAATTCTCCCAAAATGTGTACCTGCCTATGAAAATCACAACACAACTCGTGGAACATTATTAGTACTAAAATGTGCATGAAATTTGTCATATACTCCTCTCGAACCCGAGGTTTTGACGGTCGAATTTTTGTTGTAAGGACCGTCAACAGCTAGGTAGGAGGAGCTTAGAGAGATGCGATTTTGTATATATACGTGAAAATGTAGTTAGGATGGTACTTGCATTGTTCCTTGTTTCATTAAATTTGTATTAAGCATTCTCTTATTTTCTTGTTTTTCATATAGAGAGAAAATTGAATTTTACTTGTACATATAGTTTATAAAATATATGCTCATAAAGGAAATAATAGACATACAGAAAATGTACTAGGTATTTCCATTCTTTCATCGTTTATAAATGCTTTTATTTCTAGGTAGCTATAGGAGGAAATAGAAGATTAAATTATTTTATTAAGTTTATTTATTTATATATATAATAAATGTAAGCATTTTCTTATTTTTCTTGTTTTTTATATACAGCCCCACGTCCTAACTAGCTGCAGCTGAACATCTCTGGCTAGGTGGGGACTGCAGCTCAGAGATGTTGGGCTGTAGCTAGATAGGAGATGTAGGGCATGGTGATGTAGTACTGTATGTGGGAGAGCCAGGTGTATATGACGGTGAGGTGAGAGTAGTTCGGAGCATCTGGGTCGTCTGAGTCGCTGGTTCATAAAGGTTATGTACATTAATAATAGTGTTGAATTCTATCCCCTTTTGTTTTTCTATTTATGCATATATTGAATCCAATCTATATATGTAAACTAATCCTACTTATTGTGAATAATGTGTGTTATTTTGATTTGGATATAGTTTGAGCTAACAATGTTGTCGTCAAGTGGCGTTGGTAATGGTGCCCGTGGCCGTGGCATAGTACGTCGCCGTGGCAGGCGTGGTGGCCGTGGAGGTCTTGGTGGTGGTGTTTGGGAGGACCCGTTGCCTCGACGTCCAGGATTGCACTTTCACCGCGAGATTACCTTGCAAATGGGTGATCCGGGACGTGTAGCCAACGTGGTAATATAAGAACTGAAATTAATTTGCTTTACATAGAACTTTTTTCATTTCACATGGAAAATCTGTAATTTTAGTTACATATATAATTAATGTAGGTTATCAACAATATCAGATGGCTCAGAGACATTATCGATGATATGAATGGTACTCCTCCTATAGTGCAAACTGAGCATATTGATGAGAACATGGCAAGAGTGTATATCTCTTTCACCATACCTGATCGATATGTAGACTACGGCCAGTTGCCAGTAGGTGTGCCACACCCGATGGTTGCCATTGCAACAGTTGGCTCAACATCACCTATTCGGTTAACCCAAGAGAGGACTGCCGTGGAGAATTATCTACAATAGCCCCCGAATAATGTTGGGTGCTTCGTGCCGGACCTTTCCTATTTTAAATTGAGGCAACTCGAGGCGGGTGAAGGCAATGTGGTTCAGACTACAGAGATGCTTTGCAGGGCTCATCGAGTTTTGGTATAATACACTCACACACATATATATATATATATAATATTTTTTATTCATTCTTGATAAATTTGTTTCTGGTACATATATATTTTGAACTTTCATAAGGTTATTATATCTCATCATCATCTGATTGTGTGCATGATCACTCTGGTTCTACCTATGCTTCAATTAGCTTCTGTGTGATTCTTAATAAAGTCGTGGAAAGATTTGGGGTGGATTACTATGGTGGGGAGCCGTTTTTCACCAACAATTGGAAGAGTCAAGCAATTCTAACTTTCTACAAGCCAGCAGAACCCGAGGCTCCATTATTTGATGTTTGCAGTGCTTTTGTGACAGTCCTCCGGAATCGGAGGAGAGTGCACTCGTACGCGCTCTAGCTTATTTTGAGGGAGTTCTAGGCTGGAGGATTGCAGACATTAACCAGATTTCATATCTACAAGTGTGTGCTACTCAGTAACATTATGCATGCATGGATCAGGCTTTGTACCGTACCCTAATATATGATCTTGTATTAATTAGCTAGTTATGTGAACCTTTATGAACTTATTATAAATTATTATTAATTAGCTACTTTATTATGAATTCATGTATTGTCTTCAATATGTTCAGTAAGCATGTTTATTATTTTGAGTTGGTTTGGTACTATTTTCAATTTAATTGAATTTGCGCTTAGAGGGATTCTGATGAATACCATGCATTCAGACATATATTGCACTACCTCCAGTACCGATAGGAGCAAGCTGCCCAAGCATAGTGTTTTCGGTGAAACCTCTCAGGAGGTCAGCTCCAGCATATATATACTAGCTCTTAGACACCTTTTCCAGAGAGTGAGAGAGAGAATGTCACATCTTGCTTGAGCGACTTTTGTTCACGATCTTGGAGGTTACGTGCCCTATATATGTCAGCTTCTAGCATTTCAACCAGTACTTGAAACACATATCTATGAACTCACGTATTGTCTTCAAATCATCAACATGTTCAGTAAGCATGGATGTTTATCATTTTAAGTGGTACTATTTTCAATGTAATTGAATTTGCGCTTAGAGGGATTCTGATGAATACCATGCATTCAGACATATATTGCACTACCTTAGAACTAGATGATGAGAACTGGAGGCCTACCTATATTATTCCTGAATATGTTGATCATTCCAAGACAATACGTGAATTCATAAATGTGTTTGAAGTAGAGGTTCAAAAGCTAGAAGCTGACCAGTTTCAGCTTGGGACTTGTACTCATTGGTATTAATGTCGTGCCTTGTAATAGCTATCAGGTGACCTCTGTATGTATGTCATTGTACCACAACCGCGACAATCATTAGATCCTATGTGAACTACAGACATCTGGCCATTTGTTGTGATACAATGACATACAGAGATCACGTACCTGATCGCTATTTTTTTATCTCCATTATTAATGACCATATTTTTTATAAACTAATTTCTAAAAAATTAGCTAAATGTAAAATTAATAATTAGTTCTATTGATCATTATATCAAAAAAGTAAACAAAGACAAAGATGAAGAAAGGTGAGTTTGATGATATATTCCGTTATGAACTGGATGATGAGAACCGAAGGCCTACCTACATTCTTCCTGAACATGTTGATCATTTCATGACAATACGTGAATTCCTATATGTGTTTGAAGCAGAGGTTCAAAAGCTAGAAGCTGACCAGTTTCAGCTTGGGACTAGTTTCATCTTGGGACTTGTACTGTATCTTGGTTCAAGTACTCACCAATTTTCAGATTTTTCTAAGTTGGTTTACTAATATTTTTCAATTAATGATGCATAAACTGACTCAATTGAGTTTTTTTAGTTATTTCAAAGCATGCCTGCTTGCCCAGCATTTGGAACATATATATGAAAATTGTAAATGAAAATTAGAAAGAATTGTTTCAACTCTTGAAATAATATCTGCATAGAAAAGTAGGTATTTTTTGTTCTTAACTTAATATAATTTTGCATGGCACAAATATTTTAACTAACAATTTTTTTAAATATTCCAAGCAAAAGGGATGAGAAAAATGAGGAAGGAAAAGAGAAATGTTAACTTCCCGCGCAAAATTGTGTTTTAGTCCCGGTGGTGTTACTAGCCTAGACAAAAGGACCCCCTTTTGTCTCGGGTGGTAACACCACCCGGGACTAAAAGGCGAAATTTACCTTTAGGGGGCTCCCACGCGAAACACCCCTTTTGTCACGGGTCGTGACACCACCCGTGACACAAGGGGGGCCTTTAGTCTCGGGTTGTAGCACAACCCGGGACTAAAGGGGCTTTTGTCCCGGTTGGGAACTCGACCCGTGACAAAAGGGGTGGGGGTATAAGCCGCCTCGCCTTCTAGATCGGCACTTAGCCGCATTTCTCCCCCAAATCGCCTCCTGGCCTCGTCTCCATCGCTGCAGCCGCCGCCCCCGCACTCCCTCACGCTACGCTCCCCGACGCAGCGCCTTCCCGACGCTACCATCGTCCTTTCCGTCCGGCTGCCGGCTGACGTCGGCCACCGCGGCTCCTCACGCGTGTCGGCCCTCCCCGATGTGCATCTCCTCCCGACGCATCGCTCCCCGGCCGCGCCCGCCTCTCCTCCACACGCTGCCGCCACCTCCGGATCCCCAACCGCAGGCCCACCGACCGGTACGCCGCTTGCCGGGCCTGCGCTGCCGCGGCGTGCGTCTCGATGGCTCACCGTGTGGGGTTTTGCCTTCGATGCAGCTCGTGAAAAGCTTGCGTCAGCAAGCTTTTTTAATTAAATTTTAGTTTATTTGATTTAGTTTATCAATTGATATGTATAGTTATAAAAATTTCGTAGATATGCATGAAAATTTTTAAATTTATATGAACGGTAAGAAAATTTAATTAGAAATAAATTGTAATACTTTGTATATTTTTGTGTGTATATACAGTGATACATATAAATTTATTAGTTTCGACACCTACGACTATGGACCAAATTCTTGTTTGTGTATTTGAGTTCTTAATTGTTTTCTAATATACAGTTTCATAGTTTGATAGTTTTGAAGCACGTCGTCAATCGGCTCGAACAAGTGACTTCCCGTCACCTCTTTCATTCTCCTACACGGCACCGCCACCAACAAGCATCATTCGTCCACAATTTACTAGAAATATTTTGACTTAGTTTATTCCAGAAATTCATACAATATTGTTGTTTATTCCAGAAATTCAAAGAAAATTCTTGTTTATTCTAACTATTCTTAGTAAATACTTGTTTATTCTAGAAATTCATAGGGGCATCTTGATTATTCCAGAAATTCTTAGAAATTTGTTGTTTATTTTAGAAATTCAAAGAAAATTCTTGTTTATTGAAGAAATTCATAGTAAATTCTTGTTTATTCTAGAAAGTCTTAGAAAATTGTTGATTATTCCAGAAATTCATAGAAAAATCTTGTTATTTATTCCAGAAATTCATAGAAATTTGTTGTTTATTCCAGAAATTCATAGAAAAATCTTGGTTATTCCAGAAAAATTATGTTTATTCAAAGAAAAATCTTGTTTATTCTATAACTTCTTAGAAAATTCTTGTTTGTTCTAGAAATTCATAGCAAATTCTTGTTTATTCTAGAAATTCTTAGAAAATTCTTGTTTATTCCAGATGGATGACAACAATGTCAAATTTATGGATGACATTATTTCTAGTGGTACAAATACCATTGCAACATTCACCGACGAGGAGTGTAGTCAGGCGGACATGTACTTGAACATACCTCCGACTGAGGAGGATGCCGACCCCGTCGAGGACACAACAACAAATAATGAGGATAATGCTGGAAATAATGAGGAAAGTCTTGTGAATGATAGTATTGAATGTTCCCATGAGGTATATATATATCATGCGTTAAGTTCATAATTCTTATTTCTCTAACCTCAATTCTTACATAATTAATTAAATAATAAATCTGCAACTTGTAGGCTTCATGCTAAACATCAAAAAATACAAAGAGAGGGCGTACACAAGTACTCATCGGCCATGTCATGTTTCATATCACAGAAGTGTCAGAGGTTGGCCAACCATGTGCTCCAAAAAAGATCAAGGACACGTATGTCATGCAAGGGCCATTGTAAGGGACAACGTGCCCATCAACTACAGAGAATGAAATGGAAAACCATATAATCCACACGTGGTTCCAGACTTAGTGAAAAATTTGTTGTGGGATGAAATCCTAAAACACTTCACACTTCCTGAAGGTGTTGAACCAAACGATGTGAAGTGTTGGACTCTCACGAGGATGGCAACACAATTTCAGAAGTTCAAGCAGCAACAGGATAAAGATTATATCAAGAAGAATCGAACTCCAAATTGGATTGAATATCCCAAGTTAAAAGAACACTAGACGTCATTTGTGGAATACAAGAAAAGTGAAGATTTCGCCAAGGCGAGTGCACGAGGGAAGAAAAGTCATGGTAAGAAGGGGCACGACCATCATCTTGGTCGAGGTGGTTACGCACTTGCAGTTCCCAAGTGGCGGAAGATGGAAGAAGACCTTCTCGCACAAGGTACCATACCAGCGGTCTATGAGTGGCCCGAGCGAGTGAACAATTGGTATTATGCTCATGGAGGCACAATTAACTCTGAAGATGGTACCCTTGATTTCCCACCCTCGTTACGAGAGGCTGCACTTGAAATACTGAAAACAATTGAAGATGTCAAAGCGGGCAGAGTGAAGGTTGACAGAGAGATGGATGAGCTCACTATGGCGCTCAAGAATCCAAAACACCGTGACATTGCAGGGGCTACTGGTGGTACCATGGAAATTTGCCTTTAGGGAGACTTTGCCACCCATCGAGCCGCAGAAGAAGAAGAGAGCGCGAAGAGGAGGAACGGCGCCAAGCGATAGAGCAAAGACTTAAAGAACACGAAGAAAACATGACGACGGAGATTGAACGGCGTGTGGCTGCCGCAATAAATGAGATGGCCCCATCTGGAGGACTGCCCCTAGTACAAGTGGATCCTTCTGCTAGCAAAAACAGTTGTGCTTCCACAACGGTCCCCAAAGAGCAAAGGGCAATAGAAGAAGTTCAAGTGGACGACATCTGTCGGCGCACCCCATGTGAACTACACAAGCCATTCGGCAACATCAAAATGAAGGTATGTATAATTCATGCTTTTATTAGCTCAATAATTGATGCATATGACTTTGAAATTTTGACGATATTCACAATGGCGGTATAATTCATGCTAATAATAACTAATTAATTATTATTTCTCTACATATATACAGGTGGCGGACGGAAGTGCTTTTGCGCATTTTCCCGACAGACAAGCCACCTGATGCCAATTCCACCTAGCTACGCCTCAGTTAGTGTAAAGAACATTTGTCAACCTGTTTTTGAGGAGCTAGAGCTAGATATCCCAGGAGGTAATGGGGAAAAGACACTTAAGGATGCGCTACACGGTATCATATTATGGCCAAAACGTTACATCATCATAATCCCCGTGAACGATCGATCTCCGAGAGACCCCTGGAGCCTCCACAATCATCTCCGGGGCCGTCATCACTACTTGCTCGCTCATCTTCTCCACAAGAACCATACAATCTGGGAGAAGCGAGCTCCAGCGATCACGATGATTCCAGCGACGATCACGATGATGACATCCCTCCCAATTCACCTCAAGAACAATCGCAGAGCAGAGATCATAGAGGTCTCGAGCACAATCTTGCAAGTCGGTGCAACCACCAAAGAAAAAACGAAAACGAGCAGAGAAAAAGCCTGAGCCAACGAAGCTACCATGGGAGAGGACAGAAGAAGAAACAGACATGATTTCAACAAAACAAGTCGCGGACTGGTTTGCAAAAGTGAGAGAAGAAACTCGACAGGAACTGGTGGAGGCCAAAACAAATGAAGGTCGTAAGGTGAACTCCGTGCATACGCGAGAAGGAAGAAAACAGGAGAAGGGTAGAGTTCAAAACGGACTATGACCGTTCTGTGGACAAGTCTTATCAAAAGAAGAGACGACGAGGGTCGCCGAATAGTTACATCGAGCAAATACCTGCGTCGACGTCGGGGACTGCCACAAACAAAATAACAAGAAGAAGCAAATAGATGCTTCGACGACCAATCTGACTGACTTGTTTGCGGGCCTCAGTGCAGAAGAACAAGTAGCTATTGAAAACATGTCTGAAGAACAACTGGCTCAAGTCATTGACTTTTATGAACAAACAGGATGCTCTGGTGGTATTCTCGGCCTTCAAGACCTAGTAGCAGATAAAAATTTCGTACCTAGATGGCGCTTTGAGCTAGGACAACCTTTAGTGAAGCCAGAATTGGTCAACAAGCTCCCAACTAAGATACCTAGATTTCATGATTGGTACTTGAAGAAGTCAGCTGATGGCCTGGAGATGTTTGGTATGCTCGTGAGACCTGGAGATTTTGCCCTTCAAAATGAGAAGGTGGTCTGGCTCCAATTCAAAGATATCTATGAAGTTTACCATCTGGACGCCGTGATTACCGATCTTATGATGGCCTGGTGTCTGTAAGTGACATATTTTCATATGTTTATTAATAAATTTATTACATTTATCGATCTACTAATTAACATTTGGCTTTCTTCTTGTGTAGCCGGCAACTTACTGAGATGCGAAGGAAGGGTTATTCAAGAGTTGCTTTCATGGACCCATCAAAAGTTAACCAACGAGATCCGGACCAACAAAACAACAATCGAGACAATTTTTAGGCACTTAGATGAGTTTTATTACAAGAATTGTATACTACTACCTTACAACTTCAAGTAAGTACGAATGTCATCCAATTATCCTTGTTAATTCTATTTAGTCAATTCTAATCTTTCTGAGCATGCATACAGTTTCCACTGAGTTCTACTGATAATCACTGTCAACAAAAGCAACATCAATGTGTATGATTCATTGAGAAAAGATCCCTCACAATACCAATACCTTCAAGAAGTATTTCACGAGTAATAATTCTATCTCTGACATTTTCTTTAATACAATATATATATATATAGCTTTTATACTAACACTATATCTTTTATTATTTTCCCTCAGAGCTTGGACCATGTTCATTGCAAAACACTGAGGACCATTTCGAAAAACAATTAGATGGGTCACTAATTTTCCGATACATATACCAAATAACAACTTCAGATTGGGAATATTTAAAATGTATAACACTAGTATTTCATAATCTGCTCTCCTCTCCACTCTAGTTTTTGAGACAAACTTTAGTTTTTGAGACAAAAACCAGGAAATAATTTAAGCGGGTACTACGTCTATGAGCACATACACGATTGTGGCAACTCAGATGATGATAGTGTAAGTAAAATAAACCTATTAATAATACATCATTTTTATCCTCTTTTTATATTTAATGGGTCAGTGTAATATATTAACCTATTTGCAAATTACATAGGATTGTAAAAAGGGACGCACTCATTGAGAAGGATCGTCTCTTGGCAATTCAAGAAGCTCTCATGGGATTCCTCATGGACGAGGTGGTTGATCCAAAAGGAAAACATTTTTATGACAACCATCCAATTGACCGACTCACCTCTGAGGAAAGTTAATTGAGACTCGAACTTTGAACTGAATGATATTTTGATGTATATATACTATAGGGTTTAGCGTTTTGATGTATATATACTAGTTTAATAAAATACTATTTATTTTGATGTGTATAAATTATTATATGTATATACATTTATAAGTTTATATATGTAGATATATAGGGTTTATATATAAGTCTAAGTGCGTATATGGTATATATATAGACATGTATACTTAGATACAAGTACAAATACATATATGTACATATACAGGTGAGACAACAATTAGAATATACGCTAAAATCGAAAACAACAAAAAAAAAAAGACGAGACCCTTTAGTCACGGTTGGCATTACCAACCGAGACTAAAGGGGGTGGGTGCAGGCGCTGGCGTGCCCCCCCCCTTAGTGTCGGTTCGTAATACGAACCGGGACTAAAGGACCCCTTTAGTCCAGTTTCGTTCACCCGGGACTAAAGGGGGGCCTTTTGTCTCTCATCATTAGTCCCAGTTGGACATGAGAGACCTAAGGCCTCTACCAACCGGGACTAAAGTCCCTCTCCCTACCAGTGATTTCCAGCATCACATCAACAGTTAACAGCGTAATCAAATCCCTACTTATACAAACCTCATACCACTTCTACTACTTCAGAATAATCAGAAAAGGGATATTGTGCCACTCAGGTCGAGACGAAATGAGATGCCAGGCCACGCATGTCGCCACCATGTGGGGCGCCATCGGCAACGGGACACGGCCGCTGCCTCCTCCACCTCTTCCTTCTCTACTTTCTTCTCGTCGCGCCACGACCGATGCCCATGCCGCTCTCTGGCTCAGCAACCTCTTCGTGTCATCTCCGCTGCTGGTGATGACAGCTGCCGGCGATGCGACAATGATGACATCGGTGATCGGCCACGCTTCCTCCGCATTCCCATCTGCTTTCTACAAATTTCATGATTTTCAAACCTTGTTTGGATTTTCTACAATTTAAACAGTTTTCGACAGCACCTTCATCGTCATGCTTCAGGAACCAAATATTTAAAATTTTGTCCTGTGTCATGGAAAAGGTCTTAAAAAAGGACTGAGAAACATGAATATCATTTTTTCACTAACTTTAGTCTATGATTTCATGCACTTCCGGTTCAAATTAGACGTATTCGAAAAAATACATCAAATGAAAAAAATTGTAAATATAACAAACAAAGCTATAATTATGCCAAATTTGAACATGCAGTTTCTATAGATGTGTTTGAAGGGAAGAAAAAGTTTGGAGAGGAATGGAAGAAATTTTTGTTGATTGTTTGTCGTGAGCAGGGATTCAACTCACGGCAAAAAGGGATGTTTGCCGAGAGTATAGTTGTGTGCCGTGAGCCCTCCTTGTGTCTCACGACAAACTAGGCGGCCCAGGCTAACGGCCGTCACGAGACTAGTTTGCTGTGAGCTGTTGTTGTTGCCGAGAACTTGGTCTTCTGGCTCACGACAAAAACATATAATGTTGAGAACATTATTCTTTGCCGAGAGCATTGGCTCCTGGCTCACAGCAAAGCCTTTCGATGTCGTGTGTCGTATGTTTGCCGTGAGCCGCCACTCTGGCTCACGACAAAGCAGCTGTTTGCCATGAGCCAGAAATTTGGCTCTCGGCAAACCGTGCAGCACACGGCAGCCGCTCGGTTTCCGGTAGTGCTTCTCGATGCACAGCACTACTGCTGAGTTTGAGGTCACCTATTCTTCGAACCTCCATTTCCTCATCACCGCAGCATCATGGAAGGCTAGGCTATGTGTCTGTGAGCCTCCTGGAACCTCCAGTTCCTTAGTGAGCACTGAGCGCAGGGTAGGAAAAGAGAACAACAGGCGTGACTAGGAAAGCTGTAATGAGAGAAACGGGGAACGAGCCGACGATGACAACTTTCATAATTCGGTAAAAGCGGGAACACAATCGTAATGTAGAAAAATGAAAGCATTCGGTTCGGGATCTATCCCAACCGTTTTCATCCCTAATTATTACATTATCACCAAAGTTGATTGTAGTCATATGCCATTCCCATTGGTTGTCTAACGAAAATGGACCCAACAAAAAGTTTTAGTTCGATCCATGGTTGGTGCAAAAGTATGTTCAATGGCTCATGGCAGGCACATATTGACGGACATTGTTTGGAATCAGTTATTAAAGGTTTGTTGCAAATTGCTAACCAAACATTTAAAAATATTAATCTGATAAACACAATTTCTTATAGCAGATTTGAATAAAAAATTAAAGAAAAATTGCTTGTCCATCATGAGGTTATGTGGTATATATACAAGTAAATTATCTTCCATAAGATGCATTTGAAGTCCTCCCGGTTGTGGATTAGAATAAAAGTTGAATTGCCCAATTATGGAATAATATATCAATTTAAATATGCCATCACTTTGGTATATGATATCTTATAAAATTACAAACATTTGCTTATTGATAAAGATTTCTCACATTTATTTTTTATTTGTAACTTAGATTTCAGTTGAATAATATCTTATTTAAGATACTTGCACATTAATTTGTAATATAATTAAAAGTGTCCCACTGCAGAAGCTAGATGGCGATTATCATCAAAGGTAAAGTATCCATATATGAACTAAATAAGGCATTAAATAATCATCAGTATGGTATCAGGCATCTGATACACATATTGTTTTGAAAACATTTAAAGATATTTGCCTTTTTAATTAACTCAGCTTTTAATGCAGTAGTGTCAATTGGTTGAAAGATTTCTCACCATCTATTTATTTGCAATATAGATTTCAGTGGAATAATCTGATAGAAGATTCCTGCACATTTATTTGTTCTTGTGTACTTGACTTCTTGAAACGCCATAAGTATCTGGCCACAGGATATGATGTACGATATCAAAGATGAAGTGCCCAAATATGAAGTACGATATCAAAGTTAATTAAGCCATCACTTTGGTATGTGATATCTTATATACAATTATTTTTAAATCATTTAAACATTTTTCTATTGAGTATCTCAGATTTTTTTAATGCAGTAGTGTTCATTATCTGAAGAAAAATAGCAAATAACTATAAAAGATGCAACATCATTTATTGTTAACATAAATGCTATTCCAACCAACATTGTATTTCTTCACATGGTCCAAGGAAAGTTTGGTAATTGCCTTAGACCCACATAGGTGTGATAAGAAATTCAAAATCACTACTTGACCTCACAAATATTAGACACCATATATCACCTCGATTGTGCATCAAATTTCATTTACCTCGATTATTCTTATCAATCTATTTGTTGTAACTTTTGCTGGATTAGATTAGTAAAACTTTTCACCACCCTAGAAAATATATTTTTTTTCTCAAAAAATAGTACTGATGCGTATGCTTATTTACAATGATGAAGCTTGATGAAAGCATGGACACACACAGCTGCAACGAAATCTCAATATGTCCAACTGCCTTTTAACCATATTATGTTGCCATGTTTAGTTCTTTTTGCTTTTTTGTTAGCGCTAGCCCAACTTCGGCAGTCATGCCACCATAACCACTGCCAATGACGTCCACCTCTTATATCCACCAACCATGAGATCTCTCCCACCACTGCGGTGAGCAATACCTTTGTTGCCTCACCATGTCACCTCCATCGATGGCTGGTAGCGTCACCAATAAGAACTCCATATAAACATATAGTGCATGTAACCCTCTAACAGTGTTGGAGCATCATCTTTTTTTTACTTCAATTTTCTGATTTGGGAGGGCTCTTCCATAAGGCTAGATCAATAAATAGCCTTCTCAATTTGGTTGACAGCTCAAATTCCCTTATACCAAGGTCAGTAGCAGGCGTACGTGTGCATTGGCCATAATCTATATGGAGATGCTTTCTTACTTTATTTTCTTATCTTCTTAGCATTCTGTTATTTTTCCTTTCTAGTCGGAGCTCCATGTCACAACTTTCCCAGCCACCAGACCTACAATGGCCCTTACCTAAGACCTCCCCTGCACCATCTACCTTTCACTAACCACTCCTTTTGCTCACCCAACGTTGGAATGCGCCGGTGTTGCCCTGAGCATGCTTCATCCTGTCAATCCAACCTGCCTCCCGGCATCTCTTTTATCATGCAGCCCTGATAGGCTGGAGCCTTACCACCCAAACCAAAATCTTCAAAATGCTGATTTCTTCTTCTCCGCATTCATGCCCAATTTATATGGTTTTCTTAATTTGTATATGTAGTGCACTTGTGTTCTCCCAAGAGAATTGATCAACATTTTTGTGCTCCCAAGATGTGGTAAACAGTTCTTGATAAAAAAGCATTGACATCAAGTTCAGATGAAGAACTTCAAGTTCTCCAGGAGAAAAAATTTCCTTATATTCAATCCATCATGCCATAATTGTTGTGCCACTCAATAAGGCTGTAGTGAGCTAAGTTCCATATGCGTAATGTTGTAGCGGGCTTATTTTTGTCTATTAATGCTAAAATATAGTTATTCAGCCCATGGTCCAACAACTACATTTTTTCACGATCAGATGTAGGTAGGATGTTGCCTTCCCGATTGATATTTAATCTATTGTCACTCATGTACATGTTGTGCTCGAGACCTCTGGTGTTTGTGAGCATATTGCCCTGTCGTTGCACCTGGTAGTTGCATTGAAGCTTACCCGTTCTTGTCTGACCTCTGGCATTGTCAGCATGTTACTTTTTCCGCTCATGCGCCTTATGGTTTCTTTGAAGCCTCTTGGGTCTTGCGTGACTTGTAGCATTCGTTGGCATGCATGTTCCTCCTTTTCCTTTTGCACCTCAAGGTTGCATCAAAGGCTCCCAGCTCTTGCTTGATGCCCTAACACAGTGCTCGGCATGCACTCAGATGTTTGTCGTTTAGCGAGATGGACAATGGTGGTCTAGCGGTTATCCGCAAGCATGTGACAAGGATTGGACACGAATCATATCCTTCCGTTACAAGTAATCCCAAGTCTCTTTTTTTCATATTAGTTTTTACCTATCCCTTATAGTATTTATACTTAATATTATACAAGTGCAACTGCTAATTTTGTTCATTTCATCTTTAGTGTAAATGTGCACCAATTGATGTTGCTAGTATTCACTGGTTTGAATTGCCACGCAGTGTCACCTTATACAAATCAGGATGGAAAATTTGATTCAGGCCACCAAAAAAGTAAATAAGAAATAAGCAAAGTACATTTTGCAATTATTTTGTTTTACCACCTTGTTGTTGGTGTCACATACATTTTGCAATTATTTTGTTTTACCACCTTGTTGTTGGTGTCACATAAATAAACAATTGTATAGGTACAAGGTTGAAAATATTCACTTGCTTTTGGGACGGATGTAGTAGCATTTAAAATCATATCCTATTTAGATGTTTTGAAGTTTAGATAGGACCCTGAATATCTTAGTAATTACATACTCTGCCACTTCACCTCCTCATGTCTATAAAAACATGCTCCAGGGAGCCTTTCCTCCCACGCATTGTGCGCTTTGCTTCGTGCATACAAGCAAAGTGAGTACCCGCTTCAGATTTCCCGTGCACCATCCCATCTGCTACAACCCATAGACCAAGAGGTTAGCGATAACTAGTAGCGAACCATGTGTGGTGGCGCAGTTCTCCCTGATGATATGCCGCCATCGCTGCGCCGGCGGCTCATGGTGGGATTCATCTGCTTGTGTAGTCTCTTTTGGCAGTTTGAATGCTGATTTGCATCTTGATCGGGCTATTGCTTGAATCGGGTGGAAACTGAATTTGCACAGCTTGCAGTAACTCCTCTGGTTGCTTGAAGAAGTCGGAGAAGTTGTACTATAGTGCTTTGTTTCTTTTCTTTTGGGAATGAATTGAGTTTTAACATCATCCATTTTTCGTAAATGCAGTGGAACCTTCTTCCATGAAGAAAGATACATATATGCTATATAGATCGATATCAAGGTAGGGAAAAATTTATTCAAGCTCCTTTACCTTTTCTGTTTAGGTTTTCCAGTTAACTGGGGAAAAGAGACAATCTTGTAATTGTAATACAGACTAGCTCTAGGGAAGCTTTGGTATCTCCAAATAGAAACACAGAGGGATTTCACTCGTCTTTTATGCATAATATGGTATAGTAATTTTTCATGGATTATCTGATGCCTTATGTTTTTCTCGCTCCTTTCTTTGGACGGATTAAACACATTTGCAGGTGGTATTGATGTCTCTGATGCGAGTAAGAGAAAGTACCAATTCAGGGGTGTCCGCCGTCGCCCTCGGGGTAAATGGGCTGCTGAGATCAGAGATCCTCACAAAGGTGTTCGTGTCTGGCTCGGTACTTACAACTCTCCTGAAGAAGCTGCCAAAGCTTATGATGCTGAGGCACGAAAGATTCGTGGCAAGAAGGCCAAGCTCAATTTCCCTGACGAGGCTCCAGTGGCTTCTGAGAAGCGCCATGCCGAGCCTATCTCTATACCTGAGCCTTCTGAGAATTCTGCTGCCTCCGTTCAGGAACCTTCAGTGAATTCTGCCAACAGTTCCTTAGAGTTCAGGCTGGAGAATGACACCAGGACCACTGACATGCCATCAGTTCTTGCACCTGTTCCCGCCCAGGTCACTGCTAATGCTACTGTTGATGTCTTTGAGTGGCAGCCTTATATGGAGGATTTCCTTGTTGAAAGTCCAGATCAGCCAATCAACCCCTCTTTGGTCTGTGAGTGTGATGGGTCCCAATCCCCATATGTGGGAAGCAACATGAACCTTTGGAACTTTGATGACATGCCTGCGCCTGATGTTTTCTTCTGAGGTCGAGGCCCAGCGGCTGCTGCTTGCCCCTATGGCTTTGGTAATATAAGCATCTGCAGTTATTAAGATCATTCCTTTTCTGATACTTGCAATTTTCATTAATTTGATTATTTGTTTTCTGCTGTGTTTTAGGAGTAATATTGCAGAGATAATGAAGCGCCCAACCCGGGTGACTATAGGCGCTCAGAAGCAAATTAAAGTTATTATATGTCAAATTTTCCGTTATTTTCTTAAGTAGTCATTGGCACTGGACATGTACCAAATTATGTAAGGTGAAAACAATTATGTGCGCGCAACAACCTATCTTTTTTCCAGTCTTTACTTTAAATGGTTCTAAATTTGTAAAATTGTAGCTTATATGCTTGGTTTGCGAAATCATATAAACTTCTCCGCAATGTGGTCTCCTGCCCGACACGTTTCGGCAGCTTGGGCCAGCCCGACCTCCTCACTTTTGGGTTGGCCCTTCGCCTTCGGTGGCTTTGGCTTGCGCATACCGACCCGGATAGGACGTGGGCGGCGTTCCGGTTCTCGGTTGATCGTAAGGCAAAAGCCTTCTTTGACGCCTCCGTTCGTTGCTATTGAGGTCGGAGATGGAGCCCGAGCCTTGTTTTGGGAGTATAACTGGCTGGCCGGTTGTTCTATCAAGCACTTAGCCCCACCTTTGGGCTGTCGTCTCGCCGAGGATCAGGCGCTCTCACACGGTCCGGGAGGGACTAAGCGCGGGAGCGCATGGTTTACGCTGGGTCACGGATATTATGCATGCTCGGACAGTACAGATTATCGTCCAGTACCTTACTATCTGGGACCTGGTGCGGATTGTGAGGTTGTCGGTGGAGCTCGACAAGTTTATCTGGAAATGGTCGCCCAACGGACAATACTCTTCGGCCTCCGCCTATTCCGCTCACTTTCTTGGTCGCGTGGATATCCTGGGAGCTCGCCAAATTTGGAAGGTTCAGATGCCCGGGAAGTGCAAGTTCTTTGTGTGGCTAGTCTTGCATGGTCGCTACAGGACTTCGGACAAGCTTCACCGACATGGCTTGAAGGACTCGGATACCTATGCCCTCTGTGCACAGGAGGTCGAAACCCTGGACCACCTACTTGTTGACTATGTCTATAGTCGAGAGACATTGTTCCGGACCCTCGGGCATATCCTCCTCCCTACTCTCACCCCGGACCGCCCGGTGAGTCTTGCCACCTGGTGGTGCTCCACCCGGAAGTTGGTCGCTAAAGCTCGGAGAAAAGGCTTCGACGTCTTTGTCTGGCTAGTCGCGTGGTCGCTTTGGAAGGAGCGTAACAGGAGGGTCCACGATAGGGAGGCTCTCATGCCGGTAGCTCTTGCACCGGCAATCTTGGAGGAGGCCAAGATCTGGGCGTGTGCTGGCTTCCTTCCTTTAGCTCGCCTACTTGGCGTGCGGCCTTTGAGGCTGTTGTAAGCTTTCTTTTCAGTTCAAGTTTTTGTGCCCTAGTTTGTCGTCGCCCGCGGGCACTTGTAAACGCAGCTGCTAAGACTATGTTCTCTCTTCTCTTAATGAAAAATGTGCTTTGCATGTCTTAAAAAATTGTGGAGATGTGTTCGTTGGCGACAAGCACCATCTATCTATTATCTGTTATCAAAGCCAAGCTGAAATGGAGATGTGTTGGGTCCACCTGGTAAGGGGAGATTAGTTTCGAGGACAAAGAAACTGTACTGAAATCGAGATGTGAATACAAAATTCTTCCATTAGCCGTATGAATCTATAATAACTAATAGGTGATTCTCCGCGTGTTGATGCGGGATTCAAGAGTGCTTTTCGATAAACTATGATCAGAAGATGAACAAATTAGATAAAACACAATGATAGATATATCATGTAGTATTACAAATAATCATTAGATCGAGGTTGTTGAAAACATGAAATGGTAGATTTTCAAATATTGAAAACTTATCATAGGAAATACATGAAGGAAAGTAATAAAAATCAATATTCAAATAAAAATATATAATAGACTTTTAAGTTACTTTTGATTAATTAATGCGGTAAGGGATGTGGAGCAGTGGCGCAGAGCACCATGGATCGATCACTTCTTCCTGGCAAGAAAGGTCTCGGAGAGCATGGGTCAGAGCGCTGCACCGCAGGAGGCCTAGCCCCTCGTCCATGTCGTATAAAGTGCCCATGTGCTTGACGCTCTGGTACAGGCGCTACACAATGCAGGCATGATGCCAGATCTCTTTAGCCTCAATTTTGGGATTATTACTTTAATTCCAAAAACTGAGAACGCCACTAAGATTCAGCAATATAGATCCATTTGTGTCATCAACGTTAGTTTCAAGATTTTTACAATGTTCAGGTTATCACAGGAACATTTCATCTAAGGTCTGGCAATGTTCAGTAAAGAATAGGAAATGCTCTTCAGGTGTCGTGCTAACTATTGAGCTGCTGCAGTGCTGAGTAAATATCTACCGTGCTCCGCCATTAGTGAGCCTCTTCGAGTGCTGCAGTGGTGAGTAAATAAGAGAGGATTATATGCCCCTGCCGTGCTAACTCTTGAGATGTTGTGCTGACGTGGCTGCCTGCTATTTGAGAATTCTCGTAATAACTTGTAGTGGGTGTTGACCCTTAAAATTGCACCACCAGCCAACACACAAGAATATAGCAGAAAGAGATTAAACAGTAATTTGTTCCTTCACTAATATCCAATGTGCAGCGATTAAATGAATACCAGATATCCTAACGACAAGCTATCAATTGTTCTGGCCGTGCTTTATTTTCTTCAAGTAAAAATCACGTACGCACACGACCTGGAAGTGCAGTAGCACGTGTAGATGCACAATGATCTTCGACGACGGCACACGTGTTGATGATGACGTCCGAAGCTTGACGGAGATGCAGCAAGCAAACGGCCGTACTAGCCGATGTGGTGATAGGGCTTCGATTACGGCGAAGCGATGACGGATGGTTTACAAGCTAACCAACAAAGATTGCTTCGATTATGTGGAAGCAAACGACCGATTTACAAGCTAATCGGCAAGAATAGCTAACCCTAGGCAAAAAATAAGAATGAGAAATAGTAGATTTATTTTTGTGTCGATTGTCGGGGGAGAGAAGACAATCGGCCGTGTACCCACAACTTATAGGGTACGCCTGGTCTATAGCGTGTGTATATTCGGCTAAGGACTCTATCTGCAGGTAACCTCTCACATCTCCTTGCCGAATATAAGCTAATCAACCAAAATATTATATTTCTAATCTGCTCCCTAATTCGGTTCCAGACCAGATACGTGTTCCTGTAGACCTGTACAAGCAAGCCCTGTACACATGCATGGTCCAGCCTCCCCTCCGTAATCACCAACGGGGCCTCCATTGATTTATTAGAAATCTTAAGACTCCCTGGCAGATATTGCTTTTCCCAAACAGTAGTATACCTGACTTGGCCTTTCCACCATGTAAATGAGCTGCAAAGTCTTGACTTGATGAAATAATTTGATGCACTGTTGATGGCTGTTAAGTACCTACTTTAGCTGTCAATATACTCATGAATAAAAGAGCAAAAGGCATTTCTTGCACGCATTTTAGTTAAGAATAATGTAGTTCCACTTGTCCTTGGAGATTATTTAATTGCAGGAAAATAAGCATAAAGAAGTGACAAACTCACCTTCTATGATCCATGCCACATCACCTCAGCCAAGGAGGGGCTGCCACACAGGATTCCATGCATGCAAGCCATGACATCAATCCAAGGGAAGCACACCCCGACGAATCAGAGGACGACACGTGGAAATCACATGGATTGAAGGGCCCACGGGGACCCAAACCGACTTCATTTTTTACATCCACCGAGGAGACACCCAAGGGCCCACATACCAGCCACCTAGCCAAAGGGGAGGGCTAGCCGGGCCCAAAGGGGTCGGCCAAACCGGTTCGGTTCGGCCGAACCGCCTTAAGGCCGGCTGATCCCCACCTTCCACGTGGTGGTTCCTGATTGGCCCTAGAGTGGATTCCCGAGGTGTTACGGGTGCTCTCGCGCCGGTGCCCGAACCTATAAATAGAAGGAGAGGGGGTTCATTTCTAAGCAACTCAACTTGTAACACTTGTCTCACTTTTGGTTTCCAAGGCTAGGAGGTAGGCTATAGTAGTTCTACTTCAGATTCTAAGTCTACTTGGGATCTAAGGTATGAGTCCTCTTGTATCTTTATTTCTTTATATGACTTTGATCTACTTCGGTTATTCAGCTATTTCTTATAAAGTAGTGCTTGCATGCATGGGTGATTTGTTCATGTGTTCTTCATCTGTTCATCATTTAGAGGCTCCTGTTCTTCATGAATAAGGCCTTTCGATCCAGCTGACAGCTGACTTATTCATGTTTTCTTCGTTTGTTCATAAGTTAGAGGCTCATGTCACTACGACAGGAAGAGGTATTAACGACGGGATATGTGGTCGTTAAAAGTGTAGATGTGGTCGTTAAAAGTTTTTAACGACCACAAAAATGTGGTCGTCCATGGTCGTTAAAAGCTCCGTCGTTAATACTATTAACGACCACATACAGTTTCCCGTCGTTACCTTTTCAACGACGACACAATGTGTGGACGTTGATGTTTTACTAGCAACGACCACATTTCTAATAATAACAACCACAATTTTCATCGTTAATATTATTACACCACGTTGCATGAGGGATCAATGACCAGTTCTTAGTAATAACGACCACAATTTTGTTGTCGTTAACAACATTCTTGATCTGCACACATTTTTTAACGACCAATTTCACAACATTAAAAATCACACTGCTATGACTGATATTTTGACATCAGCGATTTGTGGGGAGTTAACCACCACTTTGCACTTGGTAGAAGAATGATATATCTTTTGATCACATAAGAATTCATGTAAAATATATAAATTTTCAACGATAAACATGATTCAACATCACAGTACTTCAACTGTTGAACAAGTTTCTTTGAGATGGAGAAAAAACAATCTAAGAAATGAACATAACACAAGCTAACATAAGGCCCATCCTGTACAGATAAAATTCTCTTTTTCTCATGAACCATCCACTTTTTCCTCCTTCAAGCAAAAGCATAGACATATTCAAGCAATGCTGACATCCTCATGATCCATTCACTTTTCCTGCTTCTAATATTCATCATGATCTCTTGTTCCCTACAGTATGCAAGTTTGATGAGAACCCAAACAAAGGAAAAAGAGATCAGGAAAAAATGATGTTTTTGAGTGAACATGCTTACAGCAGATCCTGGTGAGTCATGTTGGCTATAGTTAGCACTCATATGCTTCTTCATCTATGCCCATTCTTCTTCCATTCGGCTCATACGATTGTTAACCTTTACATTTTCTTCATGAAGGACTTGATTATCTTCTTGAAGTGCTTCTCTTGCTTGCTCAGACTGTGCTAGTTTTTCTATCAGTTCAGCCTTGGTAACAGCTGGACCTCTCAAGTCTCTTGCTTTTATTCCTCCACCATAACCAACTACATGGTCACGTCTTTTGGATGGAAAGCACTTGTCCGCAAGTTCCAGATTAGAAAGAGAAGGGTTTAATAACCTTTGCTCCTGAATATGTGCCTGGGAGCAAAGCAATCAGAATTAGGGGCTTGTACCAACAGATAAGTCACAACCATGAGGTAACACAGAACAAAAAACATCCACTTGAAACTTGAAACTTACTTGTTTGCTTGAGGCTTCAGAATCCACAAAAGTTCCACCCTTTTTGTGAGTGATAGAAAATAAGGTGTCGAGTTGGAGGATTGCTTCGTTGCCACCCGTCATTGATAGAACATTATTGGAACATATGTAATGGACGCGTTGACATGTGAAAAGTAGTGAGCAATACAACGTGTATAGTGTATACAGGCATTGTTCCAGATGATCTCTCTGTATGGTTTGCTTCCACTGTGATGAAGAATTGTTAAGTTGGATCTATTTCCGGAGTTTCTCTTGCTCGTTTTCTACAATTTGAGGAAATTACATTGCTAAAGGTAATCACAAGGTGTCACATGTAAACCAAACAAGATATTCTAATATAAGAGACATGATGAACACATACCATGAACTCCTTGGAATAGAAATGTTCCTTGACAAGCCACTCCCAATCAGATTTTGGGATCTCTTTAGGACAGTTCTTAATAGCATCCCGCATATTCCTTGCTGGCTTAACAAAATGCCGATTCAAGTCTCCACGCCAATTGTTCCATAGATCTCTAGCATGCTCCATGATCTCATCTTTGTAGATATCAATTTCAATGTTTTGATCTGCATTTTCAAACTTGTCCTGCATGTGTCAAGCAAATAGTGTAATATGAAGATATGATCGCTGAAGGATAAAAAGAAAGAATATGCAGCTATGTAAGGGGAACGCTTGAATTGCAGCAAAATGTGGTTCCGAGCTGCTGGACTTATATCTGTCCATTTATTAACCCTTATTGGGATGATGTTATTATCACGAACTAGTCTACCCAACTGCCGTGCGAATGTTTTAGACAAAGCCCGCTTGTTATAGAACCTCACTTCAATTTTCTCACCTGGCTTTAGTTTAGCAACCTTTTTACATTTGTTTTTTCCACGACCTTGTTTCTGTTTGACATTTTTGTCACCTGAAACATTTATGAGAAATATCACATCAATTTGATCTTATCAAGAAAAGGATTTTTGTTTAGCTTGTATCAGTGGTTGTACGATTTGATGTACCTACAAGATGCCGATCCTGTCGTACTTCTTCAGTTCCCATGTTATTATTGTCAAATAATTGGTCAGAATATGAATTATCAGGAGGAGCTCCTGTCAGTTTTTGAAAATATTGTAAATTCACCTAAAGTCTAGTTCATAAGACTTAACATTTTTTTCATGTGTGATTGGTTAACATTTTTCACAAAATTGAAGGTAAAAAAAAGCAGTGCTCATCTCTGAGTTGTTGGTGTGAGTAATTTTCCATAATATAATGCATTGAATATTTATTACTTTGAGGAATGCAACTCCCAGCAGGGCGCGATGGTGGTGCGTCATACCTTGATCGACAGCCCTGTCTTCATCACTGCTCCTTCCAGTTTGTCGCCTATCATGATTGATAGCACTGTCCTCATTCTGCCTTCCAGCATGCGACCTACCTCGATCAAGAGCATCTTGGTTCCTACCTGCAGGATAAAAGCAAAATGGGAAAAAATGAAATAATGATGGATTTTCTAGTCTGCTTGATTAGCGTTGAAGTCTCACTTATAAACTCTTCTACCCTCCTGTTCCATTCAGACCAGTCACCTGCCCCATCTTCATCTTCTGAGTCATCACTAGCATCTGCAAAACAAGTCAGATTTGCACCTTCGGACTTCTTTGCATTCGCTGTCCTTTCAAACAGAGTATCTCGTGCATCTCCATGTTTTGGTTCATCTGTAGGAATGTGGAGCTAAGTTGAGTAATTGGAAACCACATATGAGTAAACACTTGAGACATCCATCGTCATGGTAAAACTAATTGTATCAGGATAACATAGAATCATTTACCTTCCGGTACTTGGAAACGGTTGCTGAAAGTTGTAGCTTTCTTGATTGAAGTGGCAGCACTATTGGTTTCTTCATCAGTGCTGTTGTGGATTGCTGTACCACTACTGGTATGTGCATAGACGCGCCTTGCAGTTTGTTGACGAAGCAGTCCAGGACTTATATACTGTGACCTAGCCAATGCTGCAGGCGTTAGATTTCCATACCTGCCCCGTTGCATAGTTAGAACCTGAACAATCTGCAGCCAAGTGTTCTGTCAGTACAAGAGAAAAAGTTATATTAAGCACCGAACCTCGTAATGAAAATATAGATAATTACTTAAAAGTTGTGTGCTGGCATAAGACATGAGATCAGGGCCAATTCATAAATGGATTGAACATTACAGTACTGATCTCTAGTCAAGAATCTGAATCAATGGAAAGACTGGACAGTTAACACTAATGACCCACACTGAGGCTTAGACTAACAAGCTAGACATAGAAGAAAAATAGCACAATCATAATTTCCTCTTTCCACATGATGTTGTTGTATTTGAAGGATCTTCAATGTTTTCCTCTTCATAACCAGCATCATCATCAGATTCAATGTCTTCAATGTCTGAATCTCCAGGTGGTACATCATAAGTATCACGTGGCTGTACTTTTACAACCAAGTGCCATCCTTTCATTAGATTGTCCTTAACAAAAAATGCTTGAGAGGCTTGGCTAGCTAAGACAAATGGCTCATCTGTCTTTAGTAAACACTTGAAGTTTATGCTAACGAGTCCATAGACATCCGTCTTTATCCCTCTAGACTTATTAAAGATGTCAACCCACTTGCAACGAAATAAGGGCACACGCCTTCCACCTAAAAATTGAAGCTCAAGTATTTCTGTCAAGATACCATAATATTCTACATTGTCCCCATCCTCACTTCCTTCTGAAATAACCGCAACCCCGCTGTTCTGTGTACAACGATTCCTATCACGACTTTCTATGCGAAATCTAAAACCATGCATATCATAGCCTGAAAAATATGTTATGTTTTTCAAAGGGCCTCGTGACAGTGACAAAAGGTCTTCCATTCGTTCACTTTTATCAGTTTCATGCAAATGATGTACCTGCAGATGAAAACATATCATTTAAAGTCCATAAACAACATACCAATGGAAAATGTTGGTTTACAACAATAATATTGTGTTGTACCTTCTCTTTAAACCAAATTATAAATTTTTTAGTCCAGAGGGGCGTAAATTGCTGCAATTGGGAGCCCTCGGGACTACTATTGTACTCACTGCAGTATAACATAGAAAAATCAACATCAGCATGTGAAAAGACAAAAATTTGATGGAATCATAAGGCCTGAGCAATTTACCTTATAAATGGTTGGACATCATCACAATTCCTGAGAACATAAATATGAGCCTGTTGTAACTCTACTGTTTCAAGATCTCGAGTTTTACACGCGCCAAGTGGCTGTCCAGAAGAAGAGAATACTGGTAAATAAAACTTTTCGTGGTCTAATGCATCATTGATTCTTGCAGGTCGATTGTGTACTGTCTCCACATCATCCAAGTACCTTGAGCACAATGTTATGAATTCATATGCAAGATAGCCCTCTGCTATGGAAGCCTCCGGATGAGCCATGTTACGAACTAGGGATTTTAGAAATTTTATTTGTCTCTCGAACTGATACATCCAACGATATACTGTGGGTCCACCAATCAGAGCCTCGCTAGCCAAGTGAACAGGTAAATGCACCATGGGATCAAAAAAAGAGGGTGGCAATTCCTTTTCAAGTTTACATAATGTGATTGGTATTAGGCGCTCTAGTTGCTCCAACTGTTGAGTTGATAATGCTTTTGAGTTCAATGTGCGAAAAAACTGGGAAAGCTCTACCAGAGGTTCATAAATGGTTGGTGGTACAAGTCCTCGTAAAGCAAGAGGAAGTAAATGATTCAAAATAACATGGCAATCATGGCTTTTCAATCCTGAAAGCTTTCCCTCCTTCAAATTAACACAACGGCTAATATTAGAAGAGAAACTATCTGGAACTTTCAAATCCCTGAAGAACTGCAGCAGTTTATTCTTTTGTTCAGGAGAAAGAACATAAGGTGCTCGTGGATAATCTGTCTTGCCACCATCCTCAACAGGATGCAGATGTGGCTTCAGGTTCATTTCTTGCAAATCAAGACGACTATTCATGTTATCCTTCGTCTTCCCTAATATGTTTAGAATTGTTGTAATAATACTCTCACAGATATTCTTCTCTATATGCATCACATCTAGATTGTGACGCAACAAAAGTGTCTTGAAATAAGGTAATCTAAAAAATATACTTTTCTTTAACCAGTTATCTCCTCTTTGACTGTGTGATATCTTGGTCTTCTTACTTGGATCCTTAGATAAAATTACCCCCTCTAGATCATTTACTTGCTGTAGCACCTCATCTCCTGTTAGTGGTTTTGGTGGGCCACGAGACTCTACGGTACCATCAAAAGAAGCTTTATTTTTTCTCCATATATGATCATCTGGGAGGAATCGACGATGGCCCATGTAGCAAAACTTGTTACCCTTTGGTAACCATAATGACCAAGTTTCTTTGTGGCAAACAGGACAAGCCAGGCGTCCCTTAGTGCTATGTCCTGATAGATTACCATATGCAGGGAAGTCATGAATAATCCAGAGAAGAGCTGCTCGAAGCGTGAAATTTTTCCTAGTCGATGCATCATAGCTGTCAACACCATTAACCCAGAGATCAATCAGCATGGTTGCAGGTAAATATCAATTGCATCCCCAGGACCTTCCGGTCCAGAAATCAACATTGAAAGCATTACATTATGCTGTTTTGTGCACAACCAAGGTGGCAAATTGAGAGGAACAAGGAATATAGGCCAAATGCTGTATGAGGTTTTCATCTTATTAAATGGTTGGAAACCATCACCAGCAAGGCATAGCCTTACATTGCGAGGTTCAGATGCAAAAGAGGAATGGGTCTCATCAAAATTTTTCCATGCTTTAGAATCAGCAGGATGCCTCATCACACCATCATCCACCCTGCCCTCCGGCTCCGTATGCCGTGTGCAGAAATTAGCAATTTTCCTACACATGTACAGTCGCTGAAGTCTTGGCTTGATTGGAAAATAACGCATAGTCTTCTCTAGGATCTTCTTCCCTTTAACTGACAGTACCTCTTCACCTGAGTGCTTATCTTTCTTCCATCTTGATCTATCACATATCTTGCAGACTTGTGCATCTATATCTTTGTCCCAATACAGCATACAATTGTTATAGCAAGCATCAATTTTTATGTAACTTAGTCCTAGTTCCTTCATAACCTTTTTTGCTTCGTAATAAGAATTGGGCAAAGTGGAGTTATCTGGCAGAAAATCTTTGCGGAGTAATTTCACTAACATGGAAAAGGATTTGTTACTCCACTTCCCCAAATTCTTTGTATTAAGCAATTTGACTGTCACGGCAACCTGAACCTATCTGCAATGTTCATAACTACTGAAAAATAAATCAATCTCAGGTCAAAATAGACATTTGAAATTAAATTAGTTTGATACCCGCAGTGGCCAGAACGGAATGATTGCTGCAGGCCTGGGATCCTCCGGATTGTGTCCTGCTGCTGCACGGGATGATTGGTGCCGGCCTAGGATCAACCCCAGAAGGGCACAGGGGCGTTGACGGGACGAAGGGCGAAGGGGAAGAGCGCATGATGATGGCAAGGAAGAGAAATTATTTGGAACGGACATCAGGAAGCGGACTGACATGATTTATCATCACGGGATCAGTTGCCACCACCAATTTTCAGAAGTGCGCGCCAACAATTTGGAGCTCCCGCCATTGAACAACGCAACCAAGACGAGGTCATACAGTTTTCGCGGCTAAAACAGATAGATTTTCATGGCACGATCTCATTTTAATCACCCTTTTCCCACTGTAAGCGGCGTGGTCGTTAGGCAATCCAGCGATTAGCGACCACAGGGGCGGCTGGATAACGACGGGACTTCATCTTGTCGTCGCCTGCACTCCGTAGCCCTTTGCCGAAGGTGGAACAACCCCACGACGACCACATGTTCTGCGTGGTCGCTAGTTTCAGGTCGTTAATACCTCTTCCTGTTGTAGTGTGTTCTTCGCGAACCCAATCCTTTGATCTTATGGAATAGACGTAGAAGAACACGAATCCATTTATATGACTAGCCTGGTTTGATCTTGTTATATTACATATTTGTTTTGTATGAAGCTCAAGTTTAAGCTACGGTACTCGGTGTAAGTGGCTAGTTATCTGGTGGCTCTGACCTGGGTCACAATAGCCCGGGCCGGTCAAGGTCTAGTTAACAATGCAAGCATGATGCTTGGGTTGAGTAGTTGTGTTGCATACGAGCGTGCCCCATGGTTTGTCTTGAGGTAGGTCACAATAGTGACAGCCGTTGGACCCTTCGTATTCCTCCACGTTCGGGTATACCTATAGGAGTCTAAAATATAATAACCGATGCCGTGCATAAGCGGTGCGGGAGGCTAGCTCCCTGTTTGTACCTGGGTGCTGAGCTGACCTTCATATAATGCTTATGTGCCTAACTTGTATCTGCTGACTTTGTATATTTATAGTACCTTAGAACCTAGAGCTATTTCGAATATTGCCTCCTAAGTCGTAGTGTTCCTTTGAGAGATGAGTTCAAGTGTGTTCACACTACCCCATCATTATCATATCTTACCCCTGTATTTGAGAACCTGATTTACTTCTGTTTATGATTTATATTCATTGTAATAGTGTTGGTCTTGTTATCCAATCCCGCCTTCCTTGGATTCGATACCCTTCGGAATACTCCCTTGGGGAAATGCTACAATGGTATATCCGTGCACTTGCGGATTCTTTGTGATCGTTAGGATTACCATCGGACATTTCTGGCATCGTTGCTAGGAACTCGCACTAGTACAGAAGTTCACATGCATGACAAAACACTTTCGTCACAGAACAAGCAAAATTCGTCATTGAAAACCTTCTGTGACGAATTTATGATGATTTTGAAATCGTCGTAGAACACGCGTCACATTTGACACCGTGACGAATCAGCCATTTTCGCCGTAACTGCTCATTTTCGATGACGGACACGTCATGTAACTGCTCGTCTTCTATGACTAGTGAACATCGTCACTAATTTCGTCATGAAAGTGACTGCCACGTGGCGCCGTGCATGCTGGTAGCTGACGTGGCTCGGTGCCACGCTGGCTGCTGACGTGGCTCGGTTACACGCTGGACGCTGACGTGGCTCGGTTCCACACTGGACGCTGACGAGGCTACTACATGGACGCTGACGTGACTGCTACGTGGACGATGACGTGGCTGCTACGTAAATGATGATGTGGCTGCTACATGGACGTGGCAAGTGACTTGGCAAATGATGACATCATCATCAATGTGGCCTTTTTTTTGAACCAACAGAACCAGCCCACTAAATTTTACATATAACCCATATAAAATAAAATCAGCACGCCAAATTTCAATTATTTTTCCATCCCAATTTATTCAACAGTAAGCAAATAGAGCCCAATTTATAGCAACAATAACTAACAACACAATGTTTTGCTGACAGACACTTTGACAAGTTCTGGACATTCTACAGGTAGGGAAAAAAGACACAGGATAATGTCGCCATCAGCTTCCCAAACTTGAGATGCTCTATTTCTTCTTATCAGTGTGAGTACCAGCAGACCTGCAGCCAAAAGAATTTATATTAGACATGTATTATGTATACAATAACCTTTCCAAAGTCATAATGATGCAAACATGAACAATGCTTCAGAAACCTATAGAAGTGTAATAACAAGTAACAATACTCAGATGGTGGTAGAGAACAATAAAATGCATAGGTGCTTACCCCACATTAAGTAAACACCTTCACTCTTTATCATAGCAAAGCAATAGCCAAGTGGATTCTGAGAATTGGATGTAAATTAGTAGTCACCATCATGGATAATAAAATAAATAAACAGAGCTGAGTGTCAGTTCTATCTTACTGTTATAGTAATTATTGGGCCATTGACAGGAAATACACTCCCACCTATTGCCATCAGGCCTATGTTTGGAGGATTGATAGATCCCTTTGAACTGGAAAGTGCAGCAACATATCCATCAGGCATACATGGATAGCAGTACATGGAGATGTAACTATAAGGGACTATTGCTACATGAAAATACCTTACTGAGTAACAAAACTTGAAGAGTAGATGAAAATATCTTTGACTTGTGAATTGAACTGATTAAGAAAGAACATGTGTAAGAAGTAAGAACAGAACTGATTAAGAAAATGAAAACAGCCATATGTAAAGCTTAAACAAGAGCTACCAAATTGGACACTAGTCATGTTATCCTTTGTTAAATCTTTAATACAGTACATGAAAAGTAACTCTACAGATCTAATCACAGTTTCAATTGTCATACAATTAAATTAGGGGATCGGCAATGAATCTAACAGTAAAGGCAATAAGCCATATGGTCCTAGGAAAAATGGGATACAAATAGGCCAACTCAACCTCAGGTTCTTTGACTAGTCATCCCAATTCATATTAAGGCTACAGAACACAGGACTTGTCCAGAATGGACAGATCCAATGAGAATCTAGAAGACACAAGCCATAATAAAATAACCAATCACAATTATTTGAACTAAGGTAATGTAAGCCCTATTACGTGGATATTTTGAAATCTGAACGTCCTATTTCCCCAGAAAACAAACCTGCCAGATGCTAGTAGCAAACATGACCAAATTAACCATGCAGCATTAACATGAGCTTACATTCCAATGCAAAGTTTCTAGATCAAAGTGTGCCATTACAATAACACATCAGATCTAAATGACCTCTACAAGAAGCAATCAGACACTACAATATATCATTAGCTAAATGCCTCTACAAGAAGCAATCAGACATTACAATATATCATTAAGCTACTGATGTTATGAAATTTGAGTTACAGGACATCAAATGTTTTAATGTACTTAAGTAACATCCATATCTGCTTTTTAAAAAAAATAAACAGGAGTTGAATCATATGTTGAGGTCATGATGGCCATAAGATTAAGATGAAAATTGGCAAAGATAACTGATGAGAAACATAATCTTCTATGACTCAGGCACATTAGCTAATATGGCACGTATAACCAAGTTACATGGTGGTAAAAGGAAGAGTGATAATAGCAACATCATCCATATCAGTCCGTCAGTTCAGCAAGACAGAGGAAATAGCAGGAGCATCATCAATTCAGTTCGTCATTACCAGTTTGATTTGTCGTACCTCTCAAGAGCAGGTTGCACTTGGCAGTGGAGAAATGGAGTGGTGCCGCGACCCAGTTCGCCAGCTCACCTCAATGTGCAGATAGGCAAATAATTAGATTGTATAGTTAGTACAAATATGCCAACCATGGAAGCCACAAGATAGACAAATGATTCAGTAAAAAATGGACACTAGTCATATTATCCTTTGTTAAATCTTTAATATAGTACATGAAAGAGAAACTCTGCAGTTGAATAGACAAGTGACCAAAGGATAGCATCTGAATATTAAATGCAGGTAAGCCTCATGTTTAGATCAAAGTTCAAATATATTGAAAGGTACTCAAACTTGAAAACCAAAATTTCATGTCTGAACACTTGCACTGATGCACAACCAAGGAGGCACTAATTTGACTGATATGTGCACATGAACAAGCAATCAAAAAGCCTGCTACATAAGTGATACAGGTGAAATAGTAGTGACATTTAGCCCTAGCAGTGCAGAAGGTGAAATCTAGCAGAAGGTAGATTAGTTTCTAGGCATATTCCTAAGCATTAACCATGCTACCACTTGTGGAACCAAGCAAGATAGGATTTCCTTGCACAGTACAAATTACGACATCTATGTGTAAGTTGGGACCCTCGATACTGTAATCCCATATCCGATTGCTACCCTTGAAAAGCATCAATACTCGCCCGCTCTTTTTGTTCCACCAATGCAACCTTACCTTTACTCTCCTATTAGTATTTGGAGATTTATATTTTCAATTGTCATGCGAAAAAAGTCATTTTTCTATTTTTTGAAAACATAATTAAGACACCCTTGTGAAGTAACATGCACAAATATTACCTTATGTACCCCCAACACATTTTTCACATGTAAAAGAAAACATTTAAGTTTCCTTCTAGAAGTTTCAAGATTTTTCAAATAAATTTGCTATTTTCTATCATTTAATTGAATTTCGTTACAAAAAGTAATTCCAAGTTGACCTATGTGTACCTCCAGTAAGACTGGAAAAATTTCACAAAAATCCTATTAGGCTTCTTTGTTCCATTCTAGGCCATGTTTTGGATATTGATGAGAAATTCAATTTGAGTTATAAGGGACATTCAAACTTTTATCTCAAAAGTACAACATAATAACTACAATGATATTTGAATTTGGTCAAATAAATTCCACAAATTGGTATAACAACATGTTTTTGGTTTGCAATCTTGCCATAAAAAATTGAAGTGGATTCAAGAAAGTGACGACATACACTGCTCACAAATGGATACGTCTCTCACATAGTTTCTAATAACTCAACACAAACTTTGAGATTTGAGTGGTGATTTACATTTTTAAAGTCGTATCCATGTCAAACTTAGCTACAATCTTGTGTTTATCATAACATTAGAAAATATGAAGTTATGTTACCATTTATTACGAAAAATATCTTTTATTTATTCTCTTTTGGTAGACGAAAAGAAGCTATATTCAAAAGATAAATGAAATTGATATTAATATGCAAACGAACAACATTACAAAAATCAGAAAAAAGAATCAATGAATTTGAAGTTACTATAACCGAGAAACACCAGTTTCAAATTTTAATTGTAGTTTAAAAAGAAAAACGATGGGAAAAACGAGCTTAGCGTGCGCCACGTGGTTGTGGCAAAGCAACTCGACCATCCCAATGCTGCCACATGGTCCCGAAACTCCATCACTCACTATATGAAGTAAACTATCATCAAACTTGTACAACTGACGAAATGGTCTAGTGGTAGTAGTTCCACTCTTGATATGCGAGGGCGCGGGTTCGATACTTGTCTCCTCCGTTTTTTGCCCCCGCTACGGATTAAATTCCGGCCGCTGAGCGTGACGTTCCGGCGGTTGGATGATGTGTACTATAATACAAAAGCACCGAAATCCTTGATAAAAATTAGAAACAATGAATTGGCCTAGTGGTAAGGTGTTGTTGTTTGTAGTAGGAGGTCTGGGGTTCGAATCCCCGTCGACCCCTGTCTTTTTTTTGCGCGGGATTAACTTCTCCTTGCGCCACTTGGCAGTGAACAGTGCCGGCCAAGTTTGTTGAGGCAGTGAGACAAAGAACGGGCGAAAACCATACAAGATCGTGAAGAACCGAAGCCGAACTGGCGTCTGGATGTCTGAACCGGCGCAAAAAACAGAAAACAAGCGTGAGCCGCGGGAACCGGGGAACCAACCTTCGCAGGCCGCTAGCGGGTGACTGCGCGCGGAAGGGTCTGGTAACGTGGGTCCGGCGGTTGGATGATGTGTACTATGATACAAAAGCAACGCAATCCTTGATAAAAATCAGAAACAATGAATTGGCCTAGTGGTAAGGTGCTGTTGTTTGTAGTAGGAGTTCTGGGGTTCGAATCCCTGTCGACCCCTGTTTTTTTTTTTTGCGCACGGGATTAACTTGTGGCAGTTCCCCTTGTTCCCCCTCTTCTCCTTGCGCCACTTGGCAGTGAACAGTGTTGGCCAAGTTTGTTGAGGCGGTGAGACAAAGAACGGGCGAAAACCATACAGGACCGTGAAGAACCGAAGCCGAACCGGCGTCTAGATGTCTGAACCGGCGCAGAAAACAGAAAACGAGCATGAGCCGCGGGAACCGGGGAACCAACCTTCGCAGCGCCGTCTCGCGGACGCCACGTGTCGACCCGCGCGGTCCGGCCTCCCGCAATGGCCCTCGCCCCTACACAGCGGGCCTGATTTCTGTGGAACGAAGTGAACTACTCCGTCAGGCCTCCACAGTACAGTATCCTGATCGAGTCCACGGCCCACCAACATCTTCCCGTAGGGCCTTTAGTATTTCTTTCCAATTCTGCACTTTCCATCTCTGTGGCTTCAAGGCATCGCTAATTACTAGTAGTAATTTAGTGCCACATAACATCTGTTTAAGCTATGTAATCATTTTACTAATCATTTTTACCCCAAATTAAAACCACGTACCTATATACTTGAGGTATTAAATAGATATAATTAACATTAGCAAATAATTAGCATAACTAAATTCATGGGGTCTAGACGTTTAGGCCTAGGTTCGAAACACCCCACAACTGAAGAGTTTTTTTTCACGTAAACAACAACTGAAGAAATAATATTGGCTCCTATGTGCTGCCAGACGTGACGAGGAAAATAGAAAAAAAGAAAAAACTACTAAAATACACAAACAAGGAAGTGTTGTAGTGGCATATGGAGCCTTGTTTATGTTCATGAGGTTCCAAGTTTGATTCTCATCTCTCCCCCTTTTTCTGATTTTTTTTACTTTTTTCAATTTATCAATTCATATAACATGACAATCAGTCATGTTTTCTTTTTTCAAGTTGTTCTGCGACGATAACGTTGTTGTTCTGTGACGCAAGTTTGCTTTCGTCATTGGTTCTTCACTTGTACAACTGGAACGATTCATCTGTGACGAACAAGTTTGTTGTTCGGTGACGATCCTCTGAGTTTCGTCATTATTTTTAGTGGCTTGGTGCCGTCACTCATTATCTGTGACGAAGTTACAAAATTCGTCACGGTAGAGAGCACTTCCATGACGAATAATCAAAACATCACTAGAAAATCGTCATAGATATTAACATTTCTACTAGTGTCACGAACTTAGCAGCGACGTTAAGAAATGCCAACATGCACCTGACAATTATTACACCTAGCCATTTAATCAACTTTGCCAGCGATCATCATAATTTGGCCTACTACACAAATTAGCCAAATTACGCTATAAACAGTGGGGTCCTCATATATAGGTATAGATGATATCTAACCTTATGAATCGCGCGAGCCTCGGCGGCCAACCAGAGGGGACACGTTAGTAAAAAAGAATTGCGTCGTCCGATTTCTGATTTACGGTCCACGATTTACCTCCCAGGTCATGTGCTGCACGTTGTCGCGTGTCATTTTTTTTTCTTTAGGAAACTTCACGAGGCCGCCAGACTCTCCAGCCTCCTCGAAACATCATGTCTCCTCTTTTTCTCAGCTCCTTTCAGGGGTGCGGCAGTGCAAATTTGTTTCTAATACCAAATAGAATTGCAAAAGAAATATCTTAGCCCTAAGCTACCTATAACAATGTCCACTTAGAACAATTGTATATCTACCATATGTGCCTATCTATTATGTTCCCATCAATTTCTATCCATTTTCGCTATGCCTCTGTAACATATGCTGTAATACACGTACATATAATAAATTACATTGACTTCATCGTAAAACTACTTATCTCGTGCAAGTTTGGACTTAACCGCCGCGCGCATGGGCGCGCCCAAATCACTAGTCTATATTAGTGAGGACCACTAACTTTAGTTACTTCTTCTAAATCTTTCACCATATTCACGATTGTAGCCTCTCAGCCAGATCATGAACAGTAGATAAGAATTACATAGGTAGGAAGCAAATTAATGGTTGGATGGAGAAAACACTACTGGGAAAGTGCATTTAGTATCAGGACGCAACCCCATTTAGTACCGGTACTGGCCATTCGATACTGAAGATCAAATAATTGGTACTAAAGAGGTGCTCCCGATCCCTCCCGTCCTGTTTTCCTCATTTTCTTTTCTTTTCTTTTCTTTTTTTCCTCGCGCTTTCTCAAAATAACCTTCTGCTTCTCCAAGAATCACAAGCACAATCACAACACATCGAATCTCACACAAATGCAACAACAACATCACATATAATCTCATATAAATATCCTCATCGCATACATTTCACACATCAAAAACAACTTTATAAACAAAGAAAATAAATTGTAACCCGAATAGAATGAACTCACGCGAGTCGCCCTTCCACCGAATCTGCTGGCTGTCGATAGGCCGGTAGCTCCTCCTGCCAACCCCCCGTGCGGCCGACGGGGAGCCACGCTCCCACCTAGCCCACGCGCCCTCACCGGGAGGCCACGTTGGCGCCCTCATGCCACCAGCTCCTCCCGCCAACCCCCCATGGGGCCGCGGGAAAGCCGTGCTACCGACGGTGAGGCCACGTCGGCCCCTCCCCTGGCTGACCGTTGCACCTCAACCAAGGAGCCACACTCGCCTCCCGTTGCCAGCCATCATGCCCCCATCGGAGAGGTCGCCGAGTCGCGATGTTGCACGCTATCGCCTCTCGTGGTCAGCCATCGAGCCCACATTGGCGGACCCACGGGCCATGTCGTGCGCCACCAGGCAGGGAAGGCCTAAGAGAGTAGAAGAAGGGAGAGGAAGAGAGAGTGGAGAGGTGAGGACCGGTGGATGGTCGCTCCATAGTGATGAGTGATTGGCAACATTGTGTGGACTGACTCTTGGTCGAGTATTACAGGTGCAGGTTGCGGCTTGATTTGCGTTGGTGCAGGTGAAGAGCGGACACGAAAGGTCTTAGCCTTGCGGGGCCTCCGAGGAGTGGAGAGACAAGTAGGCTTGGCTCGATGGACCAGTGGCCGAGCAGGATCAAGTCACACATGGTGGCAAGAAAACCAAGACAAAGTCGTGGACATGAGCCGGTGCAGGGTAGCGGCTCACAACCGGAGTCTGCACGCGGGGTTAATTTGCAGCGGTTCACCACAAAACCGTCGAGTTACTTGGTTGAGCCACAAAACCAAAACCGGAGGCTCGGCCGGTGAGGACGGATCCGCTTGAGAAGCTTCGATCTTTGGGAAACACGCGACGAGATCGCGGGGCTTGCGTCGGGAAGACATGAACTGCGGTGAAGGCGTGGCCGCCCGATGAGAAATACCAAGTCTTGACCATATTGCCCCTTAGGGGTATGTATCTTCCTTTAAGTTGTAGGGGTAGTGTGGTCATTTGCCCCACCCGGAGAGACTTCATATATATAGCTCTAGGGTTGGATGGCAACTCATCCATCTGGACTGCTTCCTTATTCCTTTGCTCTATAGGCTAGATTTTTTGTGGTTTTATAAAGAATCTGACCTCTGGATGTATGGAAGCATTCATCGTTGTGTTGATTTCCTTCTCTTAGCTCGTGTGATTTTTGTGTCTTTTCGGGCTATTTTTGGGAAATTTCGTGGATCGCTTGATTCGCCAATTTGAGGCCGTTTCTGTTCGGATTTCTTTTAGGGGATCATGGGTGGATGTCTTGTGCATCTTTGTGGATGATCTTGACCCCTCAAACGCCGGATTTGGTCTTCGATTCGCGAGTTTCGGTTGGAACACTAGGTGGTGGCTTGAGCTAGGTTGTTTGGCGATTCCAGACGTTTTGATTAGTTTGGTGCTCTAAGTTTTGGGTATAGCATGTCCTAGATACACTTCATCTTTCGCCAAAATCTTGGCTCAATCCATTTAGTGGTTTGGGAGATCCTTGGTGGAGTAGTGGGTGTTGACCTTTCATTTTTCAGCTTCTGGTCGCGTTCTGCGAGAAGGATGGACGGTCCGTCAATCCCTCGCGGCCAGTCCGTGAGAACAAGAGTTCATCACGTGTTCGTCATGTTCTTGAGCAAGGCGTTTGATCGGTTGAAGCGTTTGGTTTTTGTTACAGGGAGTTTTCGGACCGTTCGTGGGTATGAGCGGCTTTGCCCTGCATCGACGGACTGTCCTCTGGTCCAGTTCGGACTGTCCATGAGGAGCGGTTCGTCTCTAGATGTTCTGGTGGTAAATACGGACCGTCTGTGCTTCCCTTTTGGACTATCCATGACGAACTATCCGTGGTGGCCATGCGGACCGTCCGTGTTGGACGCAGAATCCAGCCAAAGTTGCTTAGCCCCTTTGCTTCATGAGTTGAGCATCCACATTGCTTTTAGTTGGAACTTGTTCCTAGGGTTGGTAGGTCTGTTATGACTGCATGACCTTGGCAAGCAAGCTCGTGTGGGAATCCTTGGTTGTGATTTTTGGGACTTAGCCAGTTTTCTCTCGGAGAAATTTTTATCGGCTCCCATTCACTCCCCCCCCCCCTCTTTGGTCGCCTAATCGGTACTTCAAGAGGGAGGGAGACACTAGAGATACGGTTGAGAAGCACCTAGCAGATAAAAATGGTGGTAGGTGGAGGGTGGGAATGTGGCACGACGGTGGTTGGCACCTTTAGTACCAAGTGAGGTCTCCACCCAGTAATTAAGGCCTTTAGCCACATTAGTACTATGTGGATGACTCATCTGGTATTAAAGGTACGTTTCCACCCGGTATTAAAACTTGTTATGAGGACATTTAGGGGTGAGCTGGTGGACGTAATACTAATGTTATATTACTACTAGGGCTAAAAATAATCAGTACTAAGCTTCGGAATAAAAGATCGATTCTCCAGCAGTGAAAACCAACCAAAGACTGAGATAAGCCATGTGGTCACATGTACTAAGATAAGCAATGTATCTCCTAGAGCGCTGAACCGAACAGACAATCAGTAATCTTACGGGCAAGTCATGTACACACCAACTCCACCATTGCTGCCACACGTGTGCACCTCTCCGTCCTCGGATCATACGTCCACAAAGCTCCGGTCCTAGGGAAATAGATGCACACCGAGAAGACAACCCTCCGTCATCCAGAATCCACAAGGGCTCATGCATGTAGAGCTCATGGCACCATGGGATGGACAACGTGAGAACTTGTTATGACCTGAGTAGTGCATTTTGTGTTAATTCCTTGGGCTGGTGTTATAGGCTGGAATGAGCCGTTTGTTTAAGTGTTGTAAAGCTCGAATGGGCCGTTGGTGTTGCATGTGTGAGCTGCCCAGCATGGAGGCTACAAAGGCCTTTGGCTTCTCTTTAACTTAATCGTGAAGGAAGAGAACTCTGAACCCGTCTCCCTAATTCTCTCTTTTTTCCTCTTCCAAGTTCTTCCATTCTTCCTCCCAATTCTATCAAACTACCCCTGATCTCTCAACTCCCAGCTCAGATCGTGACAATTGGTATCCATAGCCTCTCTCCCCAAAATCCTCCAAAAATTTTCCCCCAAATAGCTGAATCGCACCCTGGCGCCAAGGAAGCTGACGAAGTTTGAGGAGAAGATGGCGGAAAATCAATCGAATCCCTCGTCAGCAAGTTTGATTCGCTCCATACTGAGTTGGTCGACCTCAGCAACAAGGTCGCCGGTGGCAAGCCGGTGCTCCAGAAGATCCTGGACAAGCTCTCTTCCATGGAGTCGAAGCAGACAAAGACCAACGAGTCCGTCACAGCCATCCTGAACAAGGCGAATGATGCTGCGACGCGGCTTCAACAGCTTGAGCAACCGCCACCAGCACCCCAGCAGCAGAAGCAGCCGCCTACACATCCACCACAGGCGTGGATCAACCCCTTCGACCTGAACCTAGCTCCGGGAGAAGCGGTGCGCCCATATGCGTCAGCTTCAGAGTGGCCCAGCGGGCACCGTCTTCCACACGATCACCGGGATGTAGGCGGTGAGATCCTTGGATCTCATCCACCGCTCCCAGTCATGGGTATGACTCGGACTCCAAATCCACAGTCACTTGATCTGAATGTCGTTTCTCTATCTATATGTGAGATTTTTGGAGTTAGTGATGATTTGAAACCTAGACTTGCTCCTCTGAATTTCACTGATGCGGGTGTTTCCTAGCTTCAAACCATTGAGCTTTGTGGTAGAATTACTAATTGGGAAGTCCTGCATATGGTCGTTTGTGATAGATTTGATAGAGATCAGAACCAAACCCATGAGGCAACTTGATAATCTGAAACAAACCTCCTTAGTAGCTGAGTATCATGCTAGATTTGAACAACTAGCTCACAGCCCCAATTATGAAGATAATTTCCTTGTGGTTTGATTTTTGAATGGGCTGAAAGATGAAATTAGAGCTCCAATTACTTTACATCATCCCAAAGATGTAGATACTGCTAGTACCCTTGCCTTGTTGCAGGAAGAGGAGTTGGAGTACCAGAAGAAATCCTTCAGTTTCCAAACATGGCAATAAGGAGTTTAGCAAACTAGGCAGCAAGGTTTTCACTGCTGGATAAGGCTAAACCTCCTTACAAGAAGGATGAAGCAAAGAAAAATGACAAGAGACCAAGTGATGACAAAATGCAAGCTTTATTAGCCCACAGGAAGGCTCATGGTCTCTGTTTTACCTGTGGTGGGAAATGGATAGGAAGAAATCACAAATGTTTAGATAAAGTGCCAATTCATGTTATTCAGGAAGTCATGGAGTTACTTCAAGCTACTTGTGATTTTGAGTCTGAGGATAGTCAATCTAATACAGAGAATAAGGAGGACTGTGTCATGACTGTAGAATCTCCAAATTCTTCAGATCAACCTACAAGAAAGAGAAAGACCCTAATATTTAGAGGTCTGGTGGGTAAACAAGAGTTATTGATCCTTCTGAACTCTGGCAGTGCTGGCACTTTTATTAGTGTAGCCATTGCTCAAAACTTCCAATCTCAACTTAAACCTTGTGATGAACTGGGGTTTACAAGTGTTGATGGAGAACTCCTATGGTGTCCAACCAATGTATACCTGGTTTTCAGTGGTTCATTCAAGGGCATTCTTTCTCCTACAATTCTAGAGTACTTCCCTTAAAGTGCTTTGATATGATAATGGGTGTTGACTGGCTTGAAGACTATGGATTCATTGGAAAAAGAAGCAAATGGGGTTTCCATTGAATGGCAGATGAGTAATGGTGCATGGAATAAAAGATACCGTTACAAACTGTAAAGCAATCAGTGTGGGGAAACTCAAAGGGTTGTTAAGAAGAAAAGCAATAACTCATTGTGTGGAACTGAGATCCATCACCAGTTCAGCTGGTTTTATACATACTATCGCTGAATCCACAGAAAAGCCCACTTTGACAATGGCACCTCCACTAGAAATTACTGCCCTAGTGCACCAATTTCAGCATCTTTTTCAAGAACCAACTGAGTTGCCTCCTGCAAGAGAGGATGACCATCATATTCCTTTGATCCCTGGGGCCCAACCTGTTAACATCAGACCTTATAGGTACTCCCCTCAACATAAAACTAAGATTGAGAAGCAAATTGCTGAGATGCTTCAGACTGGAGTAATCAAACATAGCTCTAGTCCTTTTGCATCACCAGTTCTGTTTGTTAAGAAAAAAGATGGAACATGGTGTTTTTGTGTGGATTATAAACACTTAAATGCAATCACTGTGAAAAACAAACATCCTTTACCAGCTGTGGATGAGATGTTAAATGAATTGGCAGGAGCTAAGTGGTTCACTAAACTTGATTTTAGATCAGATAAGGGTGGCAATAGGATATGAACCAAAGACTACTTTTAAAACTCATAATGGCTTATATGAATTCAGAGTAATGCCATTTGGGTTGACCAATGCTCCAACCTCTTTCCAGAGTATTATGAACAAGATTTTTGCTTCACTACTCAAACATAGTGTATTGGTGTTTATGGGTGATGTATTGGTCTACAGCCCAACATTGGCAGATCATGTGAAGCACCTTCAACAAGTGTTTGAGATCATCGAGGAGCATAAATTCTTCATCAAATAGTCTTAGTGTGCATTTGGCCAAGATCAATTGGAATATTCGGGTCATCTCATTTCTGATAAAGGAGTGTCTAGTGAACCTTCTAAGATAACAACTTCTCAACAGTGGCATGTTCCCAGCAATATCAAGTAGTTAAGAGGCTTCCTGGGCCTTAGAGGCTATTATAGAAGATTCATCAGACACTATGGTATGTATGATCAACTCTCCTCTGACCCAACTCTTGAAAAAAGGGGTTCAGTTCTTATGGACTTCTCAACCTCAAACAACATTTGAAGTCTTGAAACAAGCATTGGTGGAAGCTCCTGTGTTACATGTGCCTGATTTCAACAAACCATTCACTGTGGAAACAGATGCAAGTGATGACGGGTTTGGGGCAGTGTTAAAGCAAGATGGACATCATGTGCCCTATCTTAGTAAGCCTATCCATGGAAAGAATAAAGCTCTCTCCACATATGTAAAAGAATGTATGGCAGTACTTCTTGCAGTGGATAAATGGAGGTCCTACCTGCAGAATCAACATTTCATTCTGAAATCACAGAAGTATGTTATTTCTCAAGGAGCAAAAAGCTGTCACTAAGTTACAGCAGAAATCGACATTAAAACTCATGGACCTCAACTTCAAAATTTGTTACAAGAAAGGAATTTCAAATGCAGCTACTGATGCTTTGTCCAGGTATCCAGTTCAAGAAAATGTAGTATGTGCTTTGTCTACTTTTGTTCCCTCATGGTTATAGAGACCCCAAGAAGGTAAACAATTACTAGTTGAGTTGAGCATAACTGATACAAATGATCAGGGATTCTCTTTGGAAAATGGCATTTTGAAATTCAAGGGGAAAGTTTGGGTTTGCAATAACAATTTGGCTCAACAACACATTCTTGAGGCCTTACATGCCAGTGGAGTAGGAGGGCACTCTAGTATACAAGCTACTTATAACAGATTTAAAGCACTATTTGCTTGGCCAAGGATGAAAGCTTCAGTCACTTCTTTTGTTCAAACCTGTGAAGTTTGTCAACAAGCTAAGATTGAGCATGTTAAACTGCCAGGACCCTTGCAAACATTGCCGGTTCCTGCTAGAGCTTGGGCCAGTGTTGGCATGGACTTTATTGAAGGACTTCCAAAGTCTCAAGAGCTACAATGCCGTGTTGGTGATAGTTGACAAATTCACCAAGTATGGTAATTTCTTGCCTCTATCTCACCCATTTACAGCATTGTCTGTAGCTCAATTATACTTCAATCATATATATAAACTGCATGGGTTGTATGAAAAAATAATATCTGACAGACATAGAGTTTTCACAAGTAATCTTTGGCAAGAGTTGTTTAGGCTATCTGACACTATATTGCTCATGAGTTTCTCCTATCACCCTCAAACGGATGGACAAATTGAGCGGCTTAGTCAATGTCTGGAAGCCTTTCTGAGATGTTCTGTGCATGCTTGTCCAAAAGATTGGAGAAAATGGATCTCCTTAGCTGAATTCTGGTACAATACCTCTGTACATTCAGCCTTTGGTATTTCTCCCTTTGAAGCTCTTTATGGACACCCTCCAAGGCATCTGGAATTTCCAATCCCATGGATATTACAGTTCTTGATCTAGAATCTTGACTCAAGGAAAGAGACCTACTCACAAATTTGTTGACCCAACAACGTGGACGTGCACAGCAACGCATGAAAGCTCAAGCCGATGCTAATCGCTCTGAAAGGGAATTTCAAGTTGGTGATTTGGTGTACCTCATGCTTCAGCATCACATCCAGTCATCAGTAGCCTCGAGGAGCAACAACAAGCTGCAATCCAAATTTTACGGCCCTTTCAAAATAAGGTTTTTTACGGTACACAATACCACCCTATACCACCGGTTGAAAAGAACTCGTATGTAATAAAAAAGGACCTATATGTAAGGATCCGGCAGTTGAGATTAATTCTGTACCACCGGTTTTTTTAGTGTGGTATGGGTGGTATTCATAGGTGGTATGAGTAGTATATGGGTATTATCGGAAATATACAAAATAATATTGTTGTAATATATGAAATCAAGTCATTTTATGTAACCTTGGCAAAGGGGAAACATTTTTCAAATAATATACATCGAACAAATTACCATTTTACCCATAGTAAAAAATTGAAAAAAACGGATAATACCACCGTACTACCATTGGGTGGTATTGTGTACCATAAAAAACCTCTTCAAAATTGTGCAACGTGTGGGAGCTGTTGCATACAAGTTGGATCTTCCAGCAACTGCGAAGATTCATCTGGTGATCCATGTATCTCAGCTTAAGAAGAATATTTTCTTCATCTTAGCAGGTCAGTACTGATCTGTCCACTGTTTCAACTTTCACTAAAGAATTGGTGCAACCTGTGGCTGTGATAAAACAAGTCTACAGGGGTCAAGCTAGAGCGTCGGCAACGCGGACCTTGGTTCAATGGGATATGCCATCCAAATTACAAACATGGGAAGATGAACAAGACCTGCGTCGCCGTTATCCAGAAGCAACTTGGGGTCAAGCTGTTTGCAAGAGGGGGGGTGTTATGACCTGAGTAGTGCATTCCGTGTTAATTCCTTGGGTTAGCATTATGACCTGGAACAGGCCGTTTGTGTAGGCGTTGTAAAGCCCGAATGGGCTGTTGGCGTTGCATGTGTGAGCTGCCCAGCGTGGAGGCTACAAATGCCTTTGGCTTCTCTGTGAATGAATCATGAAGGAAGAGAACTCTGAACCTGTCTCCCTCCTACTCTCTATTTTCCTCTTCCGAGTTCGTCCATTTTTCCTCTCAATTCTATCAAACTACCCCTGATCTCTCTACTCCCAGCTCAGATGGTGACAGAACTCTGCATTGCTTGGACCATAGGGCCTGCTTGCTGTCGCCGGAGCCCATAAGCAACCACAGGTCCATGGTCAAGACAGTGGAGGAGACCGCAGCAAGGCGCCCGTTCACCTCGGTCAAGCTTCTGACGATCTGTGTTCGGCCACTAATGCTCGGTTCGGCTACCAGGCCTCCAAGAAGAGAATGCCGCCATTGCTCCACCTCCAGGTCAAATGCCACCATCTTCCAGCTATAGTCGGTGTTGTCCGCATGATGGTATACGCGCCCTTGGCGACGACAGTTCCGACATGCAATGTCTCGATGTCGACAAGAGGTGTTGGCACGGTTATCCACGTGCCATGGCGCCACCGCCCGTCATGGCCATCATCAACGACGGTCAGTACATGCATCAACTTGAGTCTGTGTGTGTCGAGTCATGTCGTGCTCGTGCGTGTGGTTGCCAGCAGCCGAGCGGCAAGGTCAACGCACGACGCAGTCTAGGTCCAGCCCAGTGTGCGCGAGATTGTAGCTCCGCCATTGGTGTGTCATGTGTCGCATCGTGGAGAAGGGTGAGTGGTCTGCATGGCACGCATCTTGTGGAGGAAGCCACCTAGTCAGATCGAGCAAACGACTTGCGGCCATGGACGAGCGGGTCCAGCAGACGACGCGCAATGGCCGCGGTGGAGGGGAGCTCTCCGGCCTTTAAGTAGACCCTATGCTCCCCATGTAATCTCCGCTGGTTCCGTTTTGCTTGTGATTAGGCCAAGATACAGAAGCTATCAGTTACGTGGTGTTTGTCGCCGAACATCTATGGTTCATCTTCCTCCTCGGGTTCTTTGTGTGTGTGAGCACTAGAGAGAGCGAGGCAAGGTGCTAGCTGGTGGAACGTGCATTCCTAGGCAAGACTAACATTTGGTATCAAGAGCTGGGCTAGGAGATGAATATTGGCGAGTCGCCGAAGAAGGAGGACAATTCGAGTTCGGGCATCACCATGGAGCGCGTCATGCTCGGCTCCGGCATGGTGGAGCTGCCGCTGCTGACAAAGGCAACTACCAGGAGTGGGTGATGGTTATGCAGGTGTCGCTGGAGGTGCTGGAGCTATGGGACATGGTCGAGGAGGAGAGCAAGGGGCGGCCGGGCCGTGATCCTCCGTGGTGTTCCGCCAGAGATAAAGGTCGGGCTCGTCGTGAAGAAGTCAGTGAAGGAGGCTTGGCACTCCGTGAAGAAGATGTGCGGCGGCAGCAACTGTGTGAAGGTAGCGAACGTGCAACGGTTGATGAAGGAGTTCGAGAAACTCGACTTCCACGACGGTGAGGTGGTGGGCAAGTTCCCCGGCCTTTAAGTAGCCCCTATGCTCCCCATGTAATCTCAGTCGGTTCCGTTTTGCTTGTTATTAGGCCAAGATACAGGAGCTATCGGCTCTGCAGCGTTCGTCGCCGAACATCTACTGCTCATCTTCCTCCTCGGGTTCCCTATGTGTGTGAGCGCTAAAGAGAGAAGGGCAAGGTGGTAGCTGGTGGAATGTGCGTTCCTGGGCAAGACTAACAAGCACGGGTCCGTGAAACGGCTGAGGCTAAGCACTTTGTATTCGCCATCGTCACCTCCCGTGGATGACGCGGCTCTCCCGAACACAAACGTGTTGTCATGCTCGTACACACCATCGCCAGATAGGAGTGAGAAGGAACTGCTGGCCGAGTCAAGCATGCTCGGGCGAGGGCCACTGTTGAGGCATCCCCTTTCATTCCTCTCCCACTTTCAGGCCAAAACCAAACTCCCATTGCCCTTAGGTCAGCCTCAGTGTAGTGAAGTTTCAGCCCAAGGCGACACGGGCGGAGCACCCTGCCCCCCGTTTCCCTCATATCTGACCTCCTAGTCGGTGGTAGGGAGACGGTGGGTCCATCCTCTAGTAGATCTGATACTGCATTGTCAGGTTTTTCATCCAATAATTTCCCTTTCCTCCACAATAATTAGGTTAGGTTTTGGATTGTCTTTTCGATGTTTTCGATCTGGCTTTCTATTTCGTCATGGATCTCCTCCGCGGGATGCATTGTTTTCTTTGGAGACGGTGTGTTCTTCATCAAGGGATTGAGATACGTTGACCTAATCCACTTTGGGGAGGAATTGGACAAATTTTCCCCATTTGTGGGATCGTCTTTCTAGTCATTGGTGCTATTGCTAACAGCAACGGATCTACTCTTTCGGTCTTCGTTGGTGATAGCTAACGCGGCAGCGGATTTTATGTTTGGTTCAACCTTCACAAGATATGGTTGATGTGATTTCGGTGCCTTTTACTCCCTACAATGGTTGAGCATACAACACCTCTTTTTCGGCCTTCACGTTTGTGGAGTCTTTTGGTGGTTGGGACTATGGTTCTCGTGTTCAAATTTGGTGTTGTTCCATGGTGATGGAGTTTCCTGAAGAAATGGATGGCGCTGATTTCAAGAAATACGAAGGGTAGAGACCTAGTGGCAGGCTTCAATTTGATTTTACTTTATGTTGAGGTCTCCATTGTACTAGGGGTTATATTTTTATGAAATCTGATCCCTTACTAAAAAATACATGCATAGTTAAGGGATTAATGAGTTTCTTAAGAATGTGATAGGCTTAAATAAGTGCATATGTGAAATAAAGGACCCCAAAACGATGTTTGAGCATAAAAGAAGAAGATCTTGTTAAATATTGTTCTGTTTTCGAATTTGAGTATAGAAACACTGTACTATAATGGGTGACACAAAGATGCCAAAGTGCACATTGGAGATGCTAAATACCCATGAGAGACATCATAATCTTGCGCTTGCACATGATGTTTCTCATAGTTTCTATGAGTGTCGAAACTTAAGTCTTGGGTAACTTCTAACAGGGGGTGCTCAACCTTTTTATTTTCATGGAGTTGAAAGTTTTGACCCTGTGTCAGAAGTTCCAACAGGCACATAACCAGCTTAGTAACAACTAGCTTTTTATAAAAGTTCTGACAGACACATAGCTTTGAAAGTTCCGACCCTGTGTCAGGTATTTATACCCCCTCATCACCTCCTTCATTGCTGCTGACTTACCACGAAATAGAAAACCTCCAAGAGCATTCAATACTCTGATGCTTCCTACTCCCTTCTTGAGCTTATCTTTGAGAGTCTTGAGTGAGCGGAACATTCGAGGTGTTCGACTCCATGTGTTGTTCATCTCAAGAGAATTTGAAGCATCTTTGGTCTTTGATTTGTGTTGGTTATCCTTGAAACTTGTTTCTAGACAGTTAGGTGTCTTCCATTTGTGTGCCCTCTCATTGTGGTGCACCCCGGAAGTTTGTATTTTCCATCCTCTTGGAGGATTCATAGTGACTTAACTTCCTTTGTGATTGATTAGGTGAGGCAAAGGGTTAGTGAGGAGCTAGCTCTTTGTGAGCACCTCACTAGAGAAATTTCTTCCTTTGAAGGAGTGAACTTCAGTAAACAAATTCTTTTTCATTTATGCTTATTGTGTTCTTCAAGTTCTTGTTGACCTAGAACATATTTGTGTCGATCTATGTGCTTGTGAGCTTTCTCTTATCGGTATCACCTGCAGTAGTCTCCATACCTCTTTGATGAACTTTTGATTCAAATATATTCTTCTTAAATAGGTTTTATTTTGAATTTCACAAAGACCTTTACCAACATTCGGAAGTTCTGCTCTTGTACCAGAAGTTACGGCATATTTAACCGATGCGAAGAATTTTTCAAGAATTTTAGATAGTGCCTATTCACACACCCTAGGCATCATATGATATAATCCTTTCGATTTCCTGATCAATTCTGATGTGTTATTGGCCGTGGGCATGTGGACTGCATGAACTATGGAATTTGTTGGTATGTTGATTGTCATCCACTTGTGCCATCTGTTATGTCAAGAGAACAAAGCTTCATATGTATTGTGTGGCATCTAGCGTTTGTTGTCGTGTTGCCCTTTTCTGGTTGTTGGGATCTCTGATCCCAGCAGGAAGAAGAAAGACCATGTGTGAAGCAAAAGAACCTCTCCCCCCTCCTCCCAGCCTTTTTTCCTATTGTATAGGGAGGAGGTGGGTCTGTATATTATTGCCACTGATGATGTCTTAAATTACAAATAGGTCCTCAATTTTTACAACGACACCCTCAGACCCCTCTTTTGGCCTCTTTTACACATAAGGGGGTCCTAGCGTTAGGCCTCTAAGGCACACCCAACAGTAGCCCCTCAACTATTTGGTCTTGGTCGGCACAACAAGACCTAATAGTTGCTCATGTTTAAAAGAGGCCCAAATACAACTCCAACTCTAGTTGCAAGGAACGCCGTTAGCAACCTACCCATGTGTGCCTCACTAAAAACTCCATCCCAAAAACCCAATGGGAAAAAGGCATGGAGAAAAGAGCATGCACAATCTTGGGTATATATATACCGACTCCAGTTACTTTGCCTTCAAGTACCGGTAACTACCTCCAAGTGCCTTGTACATGCTTCGCTCTTCGTGCGGCTTCACACCCTTCTTCAAGAGTCAATGTAGCTGAAGTGCTCGTCATCGATGCTTGCTGCAACATCTTCAAACTCTCTCACGAGCACTGGACAATGATGATGTACTGGTTCTCTAGTGCAGCCCCAGCCCCTCTTGGCCGGTGTTCGTGAGAGAAGCTTCGCGTGTAGTAGTCGAAGTAGTCGAGGTGGTCGAGGTGGAGTCGCCCTTGAAGTAGATGATGTCGTGGAAGTAGTCGAGGTGATCAAGGTTGAATCACACTTGAAATAGATGATGTTGTTGAAGTAGTAGAGGTACATGGTGATACCGAAGCATGTCGAGGGTGAGCCACGTAGTAGAAGATGCGAAGTTGAGGATGATGCCGGGTTGAGCCCCCCGAGCCCGTGCAGCGGAAGACACGAAGTTGTTGAAGATGATGAGGTCGAGCCCCTCTAGCATCGAGCCTTGTCGAATCTGCAACTTAGGTCAGGTTGGCCCGACAGCTTTCACCTGAAAGGGTTGTATATATATAGCACAAAGAATGATCCAATCATTATTCCCATATGCATCCTTGGATCCAAATGATATAGGTAATGTTAAATATATGGTACTTGATGATTATTGTTAAATTTCACAACCCTTTTTTGCTTCTACTATGTAATTTTAAATAGGTTAAAGGTTTTTTTTGGGATTTCACTAATGTGTCTAAATCCTTATTTATCTATAAGCATACATGCACTAAAGTGCTTATCATCTAGCTTGCTTTACATATGAATTGAAATATTCGTTTTCTAGTGAGACACTAAAGTGCTTATCTCCGATATACTCATTGAACATATGCATCAAATTATTTGCTTTTGCCCATCATAGTTTTTGCAGGTTGCTAAAATATTCATGTTATGAATCGAGTCCCATATATTCATTGATCTTCACATCTATACCTGGAGATAACATCATCAATGATATATGGATGATATTATGTTGATTGATTCATTGCTGGCAGTTCTAACATTATAATAAAGCTGACAGTACAAATGCAACATATAACCTACTTCATTGTTAGCAAATGGAAAGATTGACATGTTCAGATTATGAGCTTCTCATCTCAAGGGATCTGTTGAAATGCAGCTGCAATGGGGCAAAGTGGTTCAATTGCGCATGCAACAAAGGTTGAGTCAATCTTTCAAAGTTATATCAGTTGCTTGACAAGGTAACCCCCATTATTTTATCATGCTTCTAGTATCATCATAACCACTCAAGTATCTCCCATCTGTCTCTAATTTCAAACCCTCTCACTTGAGTGGTTTATGCTATCTCCATCATAACCAAAGTTTTGCTACAATAAACTTGGTATATTAAATGTGAGCTATAACTAGCATGAACTAATTTTCTTGTTGCAACTTAGGTAGTTCCTATATACTACTTCAAGAGCCCTAGAGCGGCTAGTCATGAAAACTCATTATTTTTGCAAGTTAGGAATTCCTCTAACTTGCAACAGTGCACTAATGTCAGTATTGCTTTATCTATATAGGCTAACTTTGTTAATCATGTGATTACTCTTGCACTACTCATATATCCAACTAATGAATTTTACCAGGATGTCATTACCATATTCTAACTATGACTCATTTTCAACGCAATGTTTTATACTCTGTGAGACTTAAGTCCAAATCATTAGTCGAAGCAACTGAGAGTTGCGATATCAACTAGATCATGACGCTCAGGAAGTAAGTCCACAAAAGCTTGAGCATGAGCAAGCTTTTGTCGACTTATCTGCTTATTTTGTGTTGTTACTATACCACGGTTGAATGAGACATATGACCTTTGATTGAGACATCTTTCCAAAAATACAAGTTATTACATCTTTTATATATCAAAATCTCCTCTTGCAGGATCTCATAACTGTAAGTGTCTCTTCACCTGCTCAAGACTAACCCGTACATGCTAGGCCTTTACATTTTCCTTTGCATGTACATTGGTTTTCATCACCTAATAACTAAGTCAAAAATTAGTGCATGATATGTTGGTTTTCATAGTGTCATGATCTTCATCACATAATATATCATATGGACATTCAGGACATTTGGATATCATCATCTATTGAAATCACCACTTTTGGCATTCATCAATCATTGGTCTCTCACTATAATGGTTCTCAAAAAACAATAGCTCTATCTTGCTCTATCTTCACCTCTGACTTTCATCAAAATACAAGGTAATCGCTTCATCCCTCCTCTAACAACGGATGTCTTTCCGTTGCAGGGTAACATTGTTATTACTTTTACTGCTGTCGAAATACCTTGATTCAAGCTAACTCTCACACGAAAATTTAACCACTTTTAGGCTGTCAATATATGTTTCAAGTGATCATTTTATCCTTCGTATCTTGATTCATATGCCTATTCAGGTTTGTGAATGGGCAAATCTAGGCTCTGGGCACATTTATGTAGGTTCTACTTATGTGATCTTAAAAATTCAAAGCAATACTCTGTCACGTACTTGTATGTCTATGAGATTCTATGTTTATGAGATCCAAATGTGATGAATGAGATGAAAAGGCTCCGTGATAGCCGAAATCCCAAATTGAATGAATGATTCCATGAGAAGGCTCCGTGGTAGCCGAAATCCCGAAGTGAAAGAATGATTCCATGAGAAGGCTTCGTGATAGCCGAAATCCCAAAGTGAAAGAATGATTCCATGAGAAGGCTTCGTGATAGCCGAAAACCCAAAGTGAAAGAATGATTTCATGAAAAGGCTCCGTGATAGCCGAAATCTAAAGGTGAAAGAATGATTCCGTGAAAAAGGGCCCCGTTATGGCCTAGATCCCAGAGTAAAGGGACATCCTACGAAAAGGCCTAAGACAACAACAAGTTGTGGCCTAGATCCCAGAGTAAAGGGACATCCTACGAAAAGGCCTGAGACAACAACAAGTTGTGGCCTAGATCCCAGAGTAAAGGGACGTCCTATGAAAGGGCTTGAGACAACAATAAGTTGTGGCCTAAATCCCAGAGTAAAGGGATGATTCCACCGAGATCCCAGAGTGAAGGGATGATTCCACCGAGATCCCAGAGTGAAGGGATGATTCCACCGAGATCCCAGAGTGAAGGGATGATTCCACCGAGATCCCAGAGTGAAGGGATGATTCATGAAAAGGCTTGAGACAACAATAAAACTACCTTATTTTGGAAGGTTGATGACATGATATAACCAAGTATGAAATACATCTTGGCTTGGCATGTGCATACATTTCATTCATTTGCATCAAGACATGCATCAAAAGCATTGCATTGCATGAAATATTCTCAGTTTTACTTTCCAAATTGAGCCAAAAGGCAGCAACAAGTTGAGGCATGAGTTATCCTTCCATCCCGAGCCAAAGGCAACAACGAGTTGCGGCATCAGTTTAACTTTTCACCAGTTTAACTTTTCAAGCTATTCGGAACAAAAAGTGACAAGTCTTAGCATCAACTTTCATTTCGATATACACTTGTTTTTTCCTCTAACCTTGCAGGATTTAAAATTACATAGTGGAAGCAAAAAGGGGTTGTGAAATTTAACAATAATCATTAAGTACCATATATTTAACATTACCTATATGATTTGGATCCAAGGATGCTTATGGGAAATAATGATTGGATCATTCTTTGTGCTATATATATACAACCCTTTCGTGAAAGCTCGGGGCCAACCTAACCTAAGTTGCAGATTCGACAAGGCTCGACGCTAGAGGGGCTCGACCTCATCATCTTCAACAACTTCGTGTCTTCCGCTGCACGGGCTCGGGGGGCTCAACCCAGCATCATCCTCAACTTCGCATCTTCTACTACACGGCTCAAGGGGCTCACCCTCGACATGCTTCTGTATCGCCATGTACCTCGACTACTTCGACAACATCATGTATTTCAAGTGTGATTCAACCTCGATCACCTCGACTACTTCCACAACATCATCTACTCCAAGGGCGACTCCACCTCGACCACCTCGACTACTTCGACTACTAAACGCGAAGCTTCTCTCACGAACACTGGCCAACAGGGGCTGGGCTGCATTGGAGAACAAGTACATCATCACTGTCCGGTGCTTGTGAGAGAGTTTGAAGATGTTGCAGCAAGCATCGATGATGAGCACTTCAGCTACATTGACTCTTGAAGCAAGGTGTGAAGCCGCATGAAGAGCGAAGCATGTACAAGGCACTTGGAGGTAGTTACCAGCACTTGAAAGCAAAGTAACTGGAGTCGGTATATGTAAACCCAAGATTGTGTGTGCTCTTTTCTCAATGCATTTTTTCCCACTGGGTTTTTGGGATGGAGTTTTTAGTGAGGCGCACATGGGTAGGTTGCTAAGGGCGTTCCTTGCAACTAGAGTTGGAGTTGTATTTGGGCCTCTTTTAAACATGAGCAACTATTAGGTCTTGTTGTGCCGACCAAGACCAAATAGTTGAGGGGCTACTGTTGGGGGTGTGCCTTAGGAGGCCTAAGGCTAGGACCCCCTTATGTGTAAAAGAGGCCAAAAGAGGGGTCTGAGGGTGTCGTTGTAAAAATTGAGAACCTATTTGTAATTTAAGACATCGTCGGTGGAAATAATATAAAGACCCACCTCCTCCCTATACAATAGGAAAAAAAGGCTGGGAGGAGGGAGAGAGGTTCTTTTGCCTCACACATGGTCTTTCTTCTTCCTGCTGGGATCAGAGATCCCAACACTGGTCTTGTGCTTCGTGGTTGTTTTGTATCTTCCCAAGTCTTGCATTACTTCTAGTGTTTGCTGGCATGTTGCCTTTTCCGCTCTATCGGCTCAGGTTGCCTTGAAGCCTCTCAGTCTTGCCTTACTTCTAGTGTTTGTTGGCATGTTGTCCTTTCCACACTTTTTGCCTCATATTTGACTAAAAGATTCCTCCATCTTGCATGACACCAAGACACATCACTTAACACATTCCCAGGTCCTTGTCTATTAGTGAGATGGACAATAGAGATCCAAAGACCATGGGCTAGTGCCTAGTGATAACGACCAGAATTAGATCATTCTGTCCGTCCATTGTAAGTAAACCTCAAATCGCTATTTTTCCAAATTTTTATTACATATTCCATTCAATAGTTACTCCCTCCATATAGCATTTAGATGACGTTTAGGACATGATTGTACATACCAAGACGTCATTAAGTAGAGGTTAGTTTTCCTTGTTTACCCTTATTAAATAGTTATGCGGGAGTACCATGGACGCTAAAAGACTTCGTCCCAATTGGTTACTCTAGCAACTCCCGAGGCGGCTGAGGCCAGAGGTCCCCTGCTCGAGTCTCAGTACCGCATTTTTCATTTTTTTTTACTTCGTTCACTTTGCATGGCGCGTTGGAGATTTGCATGGCACCGGCGCCGGACGTGCCAAAGATGGATGCATCGGCTGAGCAAGGTTTTGTTTCTTGAACTTGTGCTTTCGTTGCACCCGTTCGAGGATGCCGACGACCTCGACAACGAAGACGACTTGCTGGTCCAGGATGCCGACGAGCTTGACGAAGACAACTTGCCGGTCGAGGATGCCGACGAGCTCGACGACGAAGACGACTTGCTGGTCCAGGATGCCGACGAGCTCGACGAAGACGACTTGCCGGTCGAGGATGGCAATGGTAATGTGTCATCTGTTTCCTGTTTGTTTGTTGTGCCATTACCAATGTTCGGTCGTACTGGTGCTCCATTCTGCTATTGCTAGGAGAGACCAAGAGAGCCATGTGAGGCAGCCAGGCAGGGAGATCAAAAGAGAGTGCGGCATCCCGAGGAAACCAGGCGAACGCGAGGAGTCCCAAGCAACACGCGATTAACGCATGCTGCGCGCGGAGTCCCAAGCGAGGGGCAGCAGCATCAAAAAAACTCCCCCCGACGCCCAAACGTCACTTAAATCGCAATTCCCTCTCCTCCACAGGACGTCACGTCATTTAAAACATATACGGAGGGAGTATATTGATGATTATACAGGTGCATACGTTAGTTTTGTTCATGTCATCTTTTGTGTATGGGTGCACCAATTGATCTTGTAGTAAATTATTCCAAGTTGCAAGAATTATCTTATACAAATAATATTAGGAAATTTAATTCATGTAGAACAAAAAAAATGAAAAAAATTGGTTATTGTAATTATTTTGTTTCACTAGTTCAGATCTTTTTTATTGGTCGATAGCTCTATTCTATGTGTTATACGAAATAAATATTAATCTAGGCACATAGTTGGATTCCTTTAACATGATTTTGGATGGATGCAGCAGCATTTGAATTTAACACCACCCTCCACCCCGAGCCTTTCCTCCCACTGGCTCTGCATTCCACCTCCACCAAACAAGGCAAAGCGCTACCAGCTTTAGATTCCCCTCGTGCACCATCCTATCTGGTGCAGCCCAAGGCCCCACAGGGTAGCGAGTAACATCTCTGCCAGCCATGTGTGGTGGCTGAGCTAGTGAAGCAAAATAATTGCAATAATTAATTTCTTTATTTTTTTTGTTCGTGATGAATTAAATTTCTGAACCTTATTTTTATATATGAGACAATGCTTGCAAGTTGGAACTATTGAATACTAGATCAATAGGTGCACACATATGGTTTCTTGATTGCTGTGGTGAATTCCAGAAACACAACGGAAAATAAATTTATTCTGGATACACATCAGAAAACAAAGAATATATGAAAGGAATGAAAAAAATTAAGTACTAGAAAGAGATGATCTTTCTTACTGCAGATGCTTACCAGAGGTTTAGATACAAAGCACCAGTAGCCATAGGCATTAACCTCAGAAAATATATCTAGGCTTCAGCATGTCATCAAAGTTCCAAAGGTTCATGCTGATACCAACATCTTGGGATTCATCACTGAAGGAAGGTACGATGGGGAAATTAGTACATTGATTATAGAGGTGCATAGCACACATACATATATAGGCAAGGGTCTAGGGTTGGTTTATAGAAACACCACCAATCAAGGAGACCCTTGCCCTCTACACAAGAAACCTAGGGGGTTGGGCGGCGGCCATATAGGCCAGCACGCCACAGAACCCCATAGGGCCAACCGGGCCTATGGCCTTATACACAAGCATTCTAACAATCACAGCCCAAAAAGGTGTTGCTTGACTCATTTGAACTGCCCATAACAAAATTCATATATGATGGTTCCCACTCATAGAGATCAACACTAGCATCACCTGTCACAGAAGGCGCCATAGCATTAGTGGTGCCCTGGAGGAATGCAGACCCATCAACCTCAATCCTGATGCCATTCTCCAGGATGAAGTTTGAGCAGGGGTCGTACCAGGCCACATCTAGAGGCCTGGCCAAATATACCTGCTGGTCAGGCAGCAGAATTCTCCAAACTGATGTTTTGAGTCAGCATGAATGGCTCAGGTACGGAGTGGTCGACAATAGGGTGGTGATATACATTTGAGTTGGCATTGTTATTGGCAATAAGCTTCTCTTCATTTTCTGTCTTGGCTACTTTTACAAAGGTAGGCTTAGCAAGGCGCTTCTTAGAAGCCACGCCAGAACCTCATCTGGAAAGCTGAGCTTGGCCTTCTTGCCACGAACCCTGCGTGCCTCAACATCATAAGCTCTGGCCGCTTCTTCAGGAGAGTTGTAAGTGCCGAGCCAGACACGAGCACCTTTGCTTGGTAGGATCTCTGAATTCAGCAACCCATTAACCCCAACGGCGATGGCGGATACCCCTGAATCAGTTCTTTCTCTTGATCGCATCAGGGACATTAGTATGAGCTGCAGTTGTATTTACTCCATCTGAAGAAATGAAGGAGATCAACATAAGGCATCAGATAGTCCATGAAATGTTGGAAGTATGTTTCTATACCATAGCACAGACTACCATCAAAAATTCAGATTTTTGTTTATAGAAGACCTTGAGAGTGAAATCCCTCTACGTACCTATCTTCATTCAGAAATATCAAAGCTTCTCTATAGCTAATTTGTAGTAGAAAATTGTTTCTTTTCTGCCAAATAACAGATAAATCTGTACACAATACATAAAGAAGCCAAATAAATAAGGGAATAAATGATTTCATACCAAGCTAAGGATTTATATAGCTTTGATCTTTCATGAAAAAAGGTATCACAACCTTAGAAAATTGGATGCTGAAATAAATTTCTACTAAATAGAACAGAAGAGCAATGGAAAAACTAAAATTGCAAAGCTATGTGACATTTGTTTCTCCCCCTCTCCCGTTCGAGCAAAAACCCCACCTAAGGATGCAAATCTACATCTGGAACACAAAATAGGGTCATGCAATCCTACAAACCCGTAAACCAGTGACCCAAAAATCACAATAATTTACCAATGGAGTAGCTAAGGGATTACCCATGTTTTGCCCTAAGCTAGTAGCCTGCTAAGGCAAAAGAAAATTTATGCCAAGTAAAGTCTACCTTTGGCGACCACGCCACTTGGGGTGTTGAAGTGCTTGGCCTCATCCTTTGACACGACCACCAATTTCTCGGAGTCCATGAAGGAAGCCTTGATGCCCTCTTCTTAGTGAACCATCTTCTGGTTCCCTACTCCTGTACCCCTCAACTTCTTGCTATATGGCAAGAGGTTGCCTGCTATGACTTGCCAGCGGCGCGATGGGTAGACACCAATGGGGATGACAGTTCTTTTTTTAATGGCACATAGTTGAATACCTTAACTTTGTTTGTGGATGGATATAGTAGCATTTAATTCTAAATCCAATTGGATGTTACGTTTTTGTGATTATTCCCTATTTGGCCCCGAAATAGTTACTCATTTCTTCCTTAGCCTTGAAAAATTTTCCGTTCCTTATTTGACACTAAGTTGAGCTTTGGTTCCTTATTCGACACTCACGTTCATTCTGGTGTGTTCTGTCAGTTAAGTCAAATGAACATTAACCCATGCGTTTACTTAACAAAATGACATCAAAATCACTTCTAAAATTCATACAAATTTTTGTGGTGATACAAAAGATAGAGGTTAACTCATTTTGCACAAAAACTCATATATATAATTTAAAATGTTAAAACTAAAATTCACCCAAATATGCTAGTTTTAAAGACTATGTGAATTTTCATAGCACAAAAATGTTGTCCAAATATTATGTAAAAATATCCCATATTCCAAAGAAATGATGAACAAATTAATGAATTATTGTCCATATTAAATTACATAGATAAATACTTATTTCTTATGTAAAATTATTGTTTGAAACAACTTAAATATTTTTATCTATGTAACATGCTATGGATAATAATTTTTTGAATTACTTCATCATGTGGTAAGATTATTAGATATTTTTACGTATTTTTTCGAAAGAATTTCAAGGCTCTAAAAGTTCACATGATCTTTAAAAGTAGTGAATGTTAAATTTCAAATTTAATATTTTTAATTATATATGAGTTTTTGTGTAAAATGAGTTCATATTTATATTTTGTATTACTACATAAACTTGCGTGAATTTTAGAGCTGATTTCGATGTCATTTTGTTAAGTAAATGCATGAGTAACTGTTCACACTATTCATCTGACTTAACTAACGGAGTGCACGAGAATGAATGGGAGTGTCGAATAAGGAATCAAAGTTCAACTAAGTGTCAAAGAAGGAACGAAAAAAATTCCAAAGCCAAGAAAGGAATGAGTAACTTTTTCAGGGCCAAATATAAAATAATCTCTACTTTTCTTCACATAGGTCCCAACAATTTTTAGGAATTACATTGACTCCACCCCTCAATCTCCTCACATCTACATAAACCTTCCCCCGAGGGCCTTTCCTCCCACTTGCTCTGCATTCCTTCTCCAGTAGACAAGGCAAAGTGCTACCAGCTTTAGATTCCCCTCGTGCACTATCCTATCTAGTGCAGCCCATGGCCCCACAGGGTAGTGAGTAATATGCCAGCCATGTGTGGCGGTGCTGTGGTCCCCAACGGTGTCTAGCCATCGCGGCGCCGGCAAGTCACAACAGGCAAGCTCTTTCCATATAGCAAGAAGTTGAGGGGCACAAGAGTAGGAAATCAGAAGAGGGCTCGTGAGGAGGACATCATGGATTCAGAGAAATCGGTGGTCATGTCCAAGGATGAGGTCCAGCACTACACCGCACCAAGTGGTGTGGTCGCTAGAGGTACTTGACTTTTCTTGGCGTAAATTTTATTTTGCCTTGGTGGGCTAGTAGCTTAGGCCAAAACATGGGTGATCCCTTAGCTACTCCATTGGCAAATTATTGTGATTTTTGGGTCTATGGTTTGGAGATTTGTACCATTGCATGACCCTGTTTGGTACTCCAGATGTAGATTTGCATCCTTAGGTGAGGATTGTGCTTGAACGGGAGAGGGGAGAAACCAAAGTCACATATAGCTTGCAATTTATTTTATCCATTGCTCTCCTGCCGTACTAGTATTTGTCCCCATTTATTTAGTATAAATTTAATTTCAGCATCCAATTTTGATTAATGTTGTGATACCTTTTTTCATGAATGATCAAAGCTATATATATCCTTAGCTTGGTATGGAATAATTTATTCGTTTTTTGATTTGGCTCCTTTATGTATTATGTTAAGATTTATCTGTTAACTGGCAGAAAAGAAACAATCTTGTACTACAGCTTTGATATTTCTGAATTGAGCTTTGATATTTCTGAATGAAAAATAGATATGTAGAGGGATTTCGCGCTGAAGATCTTTTATCATATAAAAATCTGAAATTTGATGGTAGTCTGTGCTATGGTATAGAAACATACTTCCACTTTTCATGGAGTGTCTGATGCCTTGTTGATCTCCTTCATTTCTTCAGATGGATTAAACGCAACTGCTGTCGCCCTTGGGGTAAATGGGCTGCTGAATTCCGAGATCCTATCAAAGGTGCTCGTGTTTGGCTCGGTACTTACAACTCTCCTGAAGAAGCTGCTAGAGATTATGATGCTGAGGCTCGCAGGGTTCGTGGCAAGAAGGCTAAGCTCAACTTCCCGGATGAGGTTCCAATGGCTTCTAATAAGAAGCACCTTGCTAAGCATAACTCTGTGAAAGTAGCCAAGACGGGCACTGAAGAGAAGCTGACTGTCAACAACATGACCAACTCAACTGTATGTCACCATCCTGTTGTCGACCACTCCATACCTGAGGCATTCTTGCAGACTCAAAACATCAGTCTGGAGAATTCTGCTGCCTCTGTTGAGGATCCTTTTGTGAATTCAGCTGCCTCAGTTCAGGAAACTTTGGTGAATTCTGCTGCCTCTGTTCAGGAAACTTTGGTGAATTCCTTCAGTAGCTCAAACTTCAGCCTGGAGAATGGCACCAGGATTGAGGTTGATGGGTCTGCATTCCTCCAGGACACCGCTAATGCTATGGTACCTCCTGTGGTGGCAAGTGATGCTAGTGTTGATCTCTTTGAGTGGGAACCATCATATATGAATTTCGTTATGGGCAGTTCAGATGAGTCAAACAACACCTTTTTGGGCTGTAATGAATCCCTAGATGTTGGTATCAGCATGAACCTTTGGAACTTTGATGACATGCCCGAGCCAAGTTATATCTTCTGAGGTTGATGCATATGGCTACTGGTAAGCATCTGCATTCATAGAGATCGTCTGTTTCTGATACTAGTGTATCCTGAATAATTTTATTATCTGTTGTGTTTCAGGAATAATATTCCAGAGATAATGGAGACCCCACATGTAGGGAGACTGGCACTGTAGGCGCTCAGTAGCAAAGTTGATATATGTGTCACATGTTCAGTTATTTTCTTAAGTAGTCATCGGCACTGAACATCAACCATACTATGTAAGGTGACAACTATTATGTGTGGACAACCTATCTTTTTTTTCTCCAGTCTAATAGTGCTTGGTTCTAAGCATTGTAAGTTAATGTATCCTTCTCTGCAATGCGGAAGCCTTTTGTAGTAGTCTTCCGCATCATATATCTTTAATATATAATACATATATTATCTTTTATAAAAGGTAAATTGTAATGTGATGTTGTCCAAGCACAAATTTTGCATAGTTTCTCTATGCAATCAGGCTTGTCCGGTCCATTAGTTTTTAATCAATTTTGGACCATCATTGGTGAAGGGTTGGTTTTTTTCACTCTTTAAAAGCTGGTCGACTTATGGTGTACAGAACACCAAATATACAACCGACGAGTGCTATTCTTCATATACAACACATTACCTTATACGGTTTTTTCCCGAAACCAAGAGCAAGAGTTCCACATTTCATTTCAAGAAGAGTTACCTGATTTCTAAATGGATAAAAAAAGAATCCTTGATTGTAACCACCAAATTAAAAGAATACTCCCAATGAGGAAATGGTGAAAATAAATGCCGACTGAGGAATTAATGGGTAAATCTAACACCAACCATATATTCATGCAGCCTCGAAGAAACACGATATGAGTTTAATTTTGCTACTTCGGTTCAGAAACTAGTAGTTCATTAATACATCTACAAATACAGCACCAGCAAACCTCCACCACTACTGCATGCATGAAATTAAACATAATCTAGCAAAAATCACAAAGTGGCAAACAACCAATAAAAAATTATTAAGACAGATGAGCGGCTCTTCACGGCTGTAGATATCATGGTTTTACTACTGTTGGGCAAAACAAAACTGATGAGTGCTAACAAAAGGGCCATATATATATGATGATCAGTTTAGTGGTACTATTGAACAAATCAACAAATAAATGCCCCCAATATGAGCTCGTGTCAGGACTGCTGCCAGAGCCCAGAGAGGTTTATGCTGATCTGAGTACAATGCAAAGAGTCGATGCTAATAAGCTGTTAACTACTCTCGACGGCGGCAGATCGGAAGCCGCAGGGAAGAGTGGCGGCGGCGCGAGGAGAGAAGGTAGAAGGAGGAGGCTGAGAGATAGAGAGAGAGAGAGAGATACAGGATAAGCACAGAGGAAAGATTGATAGGGTTTTTGTTGCATTACAATTGTTGCCTTCTCTCCTAGCGACTCAAACTAATCACACACTCACTCAGTTCCCATTACACGCTTGTTGGACTTAACCACTCGTTTGGGCCTTGGGCTGCTGACTAGTGAAAATCGTTGACTAGTGACGCAACCACATTTTAGCATTGATTTATGATGTTCTTGATCTCGTCATAATATTTCACTTCCGAGCAAATTTAGTGACAAAAACTTTCGTCATTACGTTGGTATTATGTAGGGCATTCCTGTCCATGCTATTTTGTGACGCCATAAGCTCGCACGTCATAAACCAACTTTGGTCCCACATGTAAGCATTATTTTAAAAATAGAGTGTTCCAAGTCGTCATAAAATTCAGTAGGGTCCCACATGTAAGTATTCTTTCGAAAATAGAGTGTTCCAAGTCGTCATAAAATTTTCTGTGGTCCCACATGCATTTTCGCCAGTGGCGTCATAAACCAACTTTGGTCCCACATGTAAGCATTTTTTTAAAATAGAGTGTTCCAAGTCGTCATAAAATTCAATTGGGTCCCACATGTAAGCATTTTTTTGAATCTTTAATATAAATCAGTAATTCGCAGGCGAACGCTTCACACCTTCCAAAGACTCTCGACTTTGCTAAGATCTACAACGCTCGTGGTAGGAATGGTGGATTTTGGCACGAATGATGATGAGGGTGGTTTATGCGCCACCTCCCGCCACGAAGTTCATGAAACAGATGACAAGGTAGTCCTCCTGGTTTGAGCCACTATATATTTTCCCTATTCCTAGGGATGGGGATTTCTAGATTTGGGATCTAGAGGATGGATGACCATATACAATAGATTCATATTTCATCGCACTCTTAGATTTGAATTGCAATTGGTGTTAGAAGTTGATTCCGCTATAGTTTTCGACAATTCATCGCTTGATGGATTGATAGGTTCTTGTATTTTCTAGCTTCGGAGGTGCTTGAATTTTAGTAGTCGATGATTTCATCGCACTCGATTTGAATTGCAATTGGTGTTAGAAGTTGATTCCTTAGTTTTCAATTTGCATAGTTTGATGGATTGATAGGTTCTTGTATTTTTCTAGCTTCTAGGTGCTTGACATCCACTAAAGCCGATGATTAGGTGAAGAGAGACCTGCAAGAACAACAAGTCACGAGCTCAAGTCACTCGCAAAAGGCTCTAAATTACAAGCACGTATGGATTTATTGGTTACAGTATTCTACTAGCATGAAAGAGATGAAGAAATGCGTGAAGAGTCTTATCAATTGTCGACCAGAGTATGCCCATTGAATGAAATGGTATCTATAGCAGAGAACATTGCCCCGATGGAAGAGCTGACCAAAGAGAGGGGCCATGTTAATCAATTGTTACGGCGGGAGAATGACCAGTTGAAAGAGATTCAGTTACAATTGTTAGCTGAAGAATGGCTTGAAAGAAAGAGCAATCGAAGTGAGCAGAAGATATCGATAAAACATGTAACATGAAGTGTTACCGCTAGCTAGACGGTTCATAGGTGGTGTGTACTTTGTGGTGATGAATTTGTTTGTATTTTATGATGTTTGCTACTTGGGTGGTGTGAACTTTGTGGTGATGAGTGCTATGAGATTCCATCTTATTATGCCGATTTGGTTTAATCTATTTCAAATTGAGTCGAGCATACTCACCATTCTGAATTAATTTTGCTGATGTTTTGCTGGTCTGTTCTGTTGATGTTTTGCCGAAGGACCTTCCCGAGTAACGATCGCGAAACTTCTTGTTTCCTACGGTCACGAAATGTTGCAAAACAATTTGCCATAGCAAGGGTTCGAACTAGAGACCTATAGGAACAAGACAGCACTATCTACCACTGCACCACCTCTTGGTTGTGTCAATTTAATGGGAAACACTTTCCACCCCAACCACAGCACGGAGCGGTTCTGATAAGTTGGCGGGAGAAAAGCCTACGTTATAGCCAAAAATAGTTTTCCGCCCTGCCCGAAACGGAAAACGAAGAACGAGAGGCGAGTAGGCTACCAAAACGGATCATTCCGCGGTGATTTGCGACTTCCAACGGCCGCTCACTCCTACGCGCAACTGGGTGATACTTGCCGCAGCGGCGTGTCAACTGGTAAGTAATTTTGTGTTCAATCCGAAAATTTCATTTCGCAGAATGTTCTCCTTTCGATTCTGCTCTGGTCAAGAATTTTGAGTTGGATTCGCCAAAAACTTTCCAGATGGATAGACACTAGATAACCGGTTGTACTGGTTTTACCACCGATCATGAGAAAGGGGTCCAGGATTTCTTGGCATTTCTTCGGACAAGATACGCTGAGGACGAAGAAATACTATGCCCGTGTCGTCGATGCCTCAATAACTCTACAAGGACTATAGAGCGAATTGGAGTTCACTTACTTGTGAGTGGGATGGCAACCACTTACACTAGGTGGATCCATCATGGAGAAGCTTTGGAGGATATGGTTGACGATGATGCAAATGTTCAGAATAACACAATTCTGCCGGATGCAAAGGGGGATGTGGATAATGCAGCTCCACGGGATGGTGGTGATCAGGAAACGGTCCAGGAAAACTAATACATATCGGGTATGGAGGAGGATGAAGGCCCTGGAGACGATAGGATGTCTGAATTGATTGCTGACTTGGGCAAGGGTCAGGTGCTCGGTGAGAAAATGTATGAATTTGTAAAGGAACATCTGAACTGTAAGGTGTCACCGACATCTTCATATGCACAATTTACATTTGTTGTGAAGTTACTTCATATAAATTCTTTCAGTTGGATGAGCAACGTCGCATTCAACGCAATGATGAATTTGTTACAATAAGGATTCCCAGAAGCGTGTCTTCCAGACTCTTCCAATGCGGCAATGAAGTACATACATTCCATGGGACTCGGCTATGAAAAAATCCATGTTTGCAAAAATAATTGTATATTGTTTCGCAAGGAGAAGTATGTCAAACTTGATGTGTGCCCAGTATGTTGTGAAGCGGATTCATGATGGAAGGATGCAGACACCAACAAGCGCGTTTCTCAAAAGGTATTGAGGCATTTTCCGCTGATTTCCAGGCTGAAGATGATGTTTCTTTCATCAAAAACACCAAAGGATGCACGATGGCACGAGTCGAAGCGAAAACTGGTGAAGAATGAGCTTAGCCATCCAGCAGATGGTGAGGCATCAAAACAATTCAATAAAAGTTGTAAAAAATTTGCAAAAGATGCTAGGAACCTTAGACTTGGTCTTGCAATCGATGGTTTCAATCCATTTGGCAACATGAACAACTCATATAGTATGTGGCCAGTATTTGTTGTGCCGTATAACATGCCACCATAGGTATGCATGGAAGAATCAAACTTCATGATGGCCTTATTGATCCCTGGGCCGAGTTCTCCATCAAAGGATTTTGATATCTTCATGGAACCTCTTGTCAAAGAGCTGCAACAACTTTGGAAGGGTGTCTGGGCAATCCATGCTGTTGAGGGTAAGAATTTAAGCTGCGCGATTCTTTGGTGCATACATGATTATCCAAAGATTGAGCACGTTGTCCGGGCAAGTCACGAAGGCTATTTTGCTGTGTGCGTTGCGACAAGGATCCTTGCTCAAGGAGATTGAAGAACAAGATATGTTACATTGGGCATCGTTTCCTTCACACATCCATGGAGAAGAAAGAGAGCAGATTTTGATGGTACTGTTGAAAACCGAGAAAAGCGGTGGTTTACCTATGAGGAGCTGAAGCAACAACTGGAGAAGGTTAAAGACATTAGACCCGGAAAGCATCCTCTACCTCAAGGAAAGGCGAAGGGACGGTCTTTGGAGCTGAAGGGTTTGTCTGGGACTTGCCGTCTTGGTCATCTCGAAGTTGGCACATAACCTTGATGTGATGCAAATTGAGAAAACATATGTGAAAACCTTATTGGAACATTGCTTAAAATTCCTGGGAAGACAAAGGACACCATCAATGCTAGGGTTGATTTGGAAGAGATGGGTGTAAGATCAAATCTACACATGGTGGCAATCGAGGATGGTGAGTCATGCAAATGCCGAAGCTCGTATGTACTTTCAAAAACGAAATGGTTGTTTTGTGATTTTATAAGTTCGGTGAAGTTCCCAGATGGATATGCTTCAAACTTAGCTAGGTGTATTGCTGCAGATGGATGCAAACTACAAAGACTGAAAACTCATGATTGTCATATCCTACTCCAAAAGGGTTTTGCTTTGTCTTCGCTATTAGTGGACAAAGAGATATACACTATTGCGAATTAGGAAACTTCTTTCGCAACTATGTTGCAAAACTCCTGTTGGATGTCTTGCAAAACTAAAACAGATATCCCAATAATTGCGGTAAGCTTGAGAAAATTTTCCTCCCGCCTTCTTTGATGTTATGGTTCCACTTGGCTGTCCATTTGCCTCGAGGAAGCAATCCCGAGAGGTCCAAAGATAATATGGATGGATGTATCCCGTCGAAAGAAGGCTATGCATTGAAGCGCTCAAAGGAGAAACCAAGCTAGGCCTCAAGGATCCATTGCGTACATATGTTGCTAATGAGGCCTTGACATTTTGCTCTAGGTACTTCAACCGATGATGTGGCCACATGATTCAATCAGTTGGAAGGAATGAGAGAATGTTGATTTGTCCAGAGATGGAACATCCCTGCTTCGATCACAATGTTCAAGTACTTGGAGCAGGGACCACTTGTTGGCTTGCGACAAGGTGGTTTGGTATGTGCTAAACAATTGCGGTGAAGCCATACCTACCAAATGATTAAAGGTCTTAGATGGGTGCCCGAGGGTGGGACAAAACCAAGAACAAACGACCAAGATTTAGGAATGTCATTCAAACTTTCTATTACAACTACAAATACCTGATGAAACTGTGGTTATAAATTGGGATCATATGAAGTTGGCATGGAGGGATGTTAAGGTATACTTCGATGATCATCCCGGATTGATTTGGTCTCATTGCATCATCGCTTTGTTGAGGATTGGGTGAGAGTTTTTACTCATGTACATTGTCGATACTAGGGAGTACATCATGTTCATTTTTCAGGGATGCCAGTATACTCTTTTCCGACACCATATTGCTGACACTCTTGGATTGAGGGATTGTGAAATAGGAAAGTACGACCATAAGCCATCCCTACATAATATTGTCTACGGGGATCGTGAACCACCTCGGCGTAGTTTGCTCGATGGGTCGTTCCCGTCCAACGAGGAGATGGCCGGACTTTTTGTTGAGTCGTTCACAGGTAGGCGAGCATATCGCATGCCTGAAATGCTTACCCCTAAGGCAAATGTGGTTCACCGGGCACTACGGAAGACATTGTTACCACTGATTGGCCATGCAAAGTCGATCACTAGTCTTCAGCAGTGGCTTCTCCTTCACGTCATGATTGGCCGGCCCTTCGACATTGTGGACTTCATTTTAGCCGAGATTGAAGATGTTATCTTTGATGGGTTGATATACCGAGTATGCTCACTGGATCTCCTTCATCCTGAGTCGTGTTACCAGACTAGATGAAGACGGGGAAAGGTGCGAATCGGACCCAAAGATTGGCGTCCCGAGTACATCATGTCCGAGACACATTTCAAGGAATACAGACTTGCGAGACCAGGAGACAGACGTCATGGCCTAAGGACTACAATTGAGCCATTTCCTGATGACATTTGTTCCTCAGACAGTGAAGACAATGAGGCATCTCTAGTGAGACATCTCCGAGTACATGATGGTGCGTCGCTACCGCGCAAAACAAATAGTTCCAATCCTCCGGCAACAACGGTGAGCCAATGGACTCTTCCTTCTTTCTGATCCTTGAACATCGGCGGCACAAGTTCCAGTCAATGATGGAGAAGGAAAGGCATGACCGAGGAGTTAAACGCACACTCGGAGTAGATAGTACAAATGGTAACACAGCAGTAGCGCACTATGGAGAATTTTGTGAATACTTCACTGACACCTTCACCAAGTTGACTTACCGCCACCGCACTCTACCTATTGGTCACCCCTTGCAACTCATGCCTCCCGCTAACTTGGGTAAATCATTCAAGTCTATGAGCTGCCTCACGGTTCCAACAATTGGTTCACAATGGATGAAAAAGGATTCCAAAGAAGAAAAGGAAGCAGATGCAACAATACTCAAGGTTCTATCGATATTGCAGAGGAAACGAATAAGGAAGATCCTTTGGCGGCAAGAAATGGTCCGAACATCCTGCTCCGGCTACCTCAAGGCTCTCGTGGTGATCTTGCTCTAGCTCACCTGCGCAAGGCTCTCCCGCTCCCTCCCTGCTACCTCAAGGCTCTCTGCTCCAGCTCCTGCTCTGCTACCTCGGAAGGCTCTCCGCCTCTGCTGCTGCTACCTTAGAAGGCTCTCCGGCTCACTCCTGCTACCTCGAAGGCTCTCCCGCTCCAGCCTGCTACCTCGAGGCTCTCTGCTCCGCTCCTCCCGATGACCCTCTTCACAATCTCGTTATATCGGCTCCTTGAACACAAAAAGAGGTAGAATGTTAAACATTCCTTTTATTGTCATTGATTCCATTTGATTGTTGTATTCGAGTTGAACAATACATTTTTCTTCACGCAGCGAACCAGCCATAAATAATCATTTTTCCTAGGCTTTGTGCTCGTGTCTTCACAATTCTGACCAAGATGAATTGTACCGAGTCGAAGACTCCCAATACTCTTGTACTAGGTTGCAGAATGAGATATAGGTACCAGCACTTCGTTTCTATAATAGAACATCGTACTTGTGTCGTGACGTTGAAGACTCCGACTTCCATACGATTGAATCCTCCGATTGGATTAATGGCTTGGATCAATGCGGGATTCTTACAACCAAAACGGTGAGTTCTACGGCCTCGACATCACGCAATGCATGAGTGCTATGCATAAAAACAACACTCACGCATGCTTTTGTTTATAATTTTCGACGTAATCCTTGAATCATGTCACAATACCAATGTTTGATGAGAGGAAGGGATGTGTTGATCTCCAATGTGGGCATGATCGAGGAGTATGCAATGTGACGTGCTCATAATCTTGTAGTACTAAGCGAATCGAATAGACGAAGGAAGAGATGTGTTGATCTCCAATGTGGGTATGATCGAGGAGTATGTAACGTGACGTGCTCATAATCTTGTAGTACTAAGAATCGAATCGGCGAAGGAAGGGATGTGTTGATCTCCAATGTGGGCATGATCGAGGAGTACGCAGCATTACGTGCTCATAATCTTGTAGTACTAAGCGAATTGAATCGACGAAGGAAGGGATGTGTTGATCTCTAATGTGGGCATGATCGAGGAGTATGCAACGTGACATGCTCATAATCTTGTAGTACTAAGCGAATCGAATCGACGAAGGAAGGGATGTGTTGATCTCCAATGTGTCCATGATCGAGGAGTGCAACGGCGATGCTCATAATCTTGTAGTACTAAGCGAATCGAATCGACGAAGGAAGGATGTGTTGATCTTCAATGTGGGCATGATCGAGGAGTATGCGCGAACGTTCTCATGATCATGTAGTACTAAGCGAATCGAATTGACAAAGGAAGGGATGTGTTGATCTCCAATGTGGGCATGATCAAGGAGTATGCAACGTTACGTGCTCATAATCTTGTAGTACTAAGCGAATCGAATCGACGAAGGAAGGGATGTGTTGATCTCCAATGTGGCATGATCAGGAGTATGCAACGACGTGCTCATGATCATGTAGAATCGAGAAATGAAGGAGAAGGAAGGGATGTGTTGATCTCCAATGTGGGCATGATCGAGACGCAACGCTACGTGCTCATAATCTTGTAGTACTAAGCTTAATCGAATCGACGAAGGAAGGGATGTGTTGATCTCCAATGTGGGTATGATTGAGGAGTATGCAACGTGATTTTCATAATCTTGTAGTACTAAGAATCGAATCGACAAAGGAAGGGATTTGTTGATCTCAATATGGGCATGATCGGGGTAGTGCAACGGCGTGCTCATGATCATGTAGTACTAAGCGAATCGAATCGAAGGAAGGGATGTGTTGATCTCCAATGTGGGCATGATCGAGGAGTATGCAATGACGTGCTCATATTGTTGTAGTACTGCTTAATCGAATCGATGAAGGAAGGCATGTGTTGATCTCAATGTGGGCATGATCGAGAGTATGCAGCGTGGCGTGCTCATGATCATGTAGTACTAGAATGAATCGAATTCGAAGGAAGGGATGTGTTGATCTCCAATGTGGGCATGATCGAGGAGTATGCAACGTTACGTGCTCATAATCTTAGTAGTACTAAGCGAATCGAATCGAAGGAAGGGATGTGTTGATCTCCAATGTGGGTATGATCGAGGAGTATGCAATGTGACATGCTCATAATCTTGTAGTACTAAGTGAATCGAATCGACGAAGGAAGGGATGTGTGGATCTCCAATGTGGGTATGATCGAGGAGTATGAACGTGACGTGCTCATGATCATGTAGTACTAGACGAATCGAATCGGAAGGAAGGGATGTGTTGATCAATATAAGGGAGCAGACATAAACGAAATGAGTAGTTCCTAATAAAGGAATATCCTATGTAGTAGTATCTTGATAAGAGGAACATCCTTGCTGCAAGATATAGCTACCGACTGCCCCGTAACAAACCGGCGATTCAAATATTCGAATTTGACGCCGGGCAAAGCAGATGTTAAATGTCCTTTTGCTTCCCCTTCCCAATGCACCCTGCTTCAGTCCACCACCATAATGAAAGGGTATATTGGTAATCTGACAAGGCCCTCCACCGAATGGATAAATTACCCCACCCCGTCCTTCCTCCCTTCTACTCCTCTCCTCGCCATCTCAAATCTTTCCCCCATTTCACCTTCCCTCCTCGGGCAGCCCAAATCTTCACCTCCTCTCCTCCATCGTCTCAAATCTATCACTCATAGCTTCAACCCCTTTCCCATCTGCCTGTAGTAGCAGCGACACAATGGCACCAGGAGGGAAGGCCGTACGAAGGAAATATCCAGAACAAGGTACAATGTTTTCCTCCTCGATTCAGCTTCCCCGGTGGATTCGTACTTGCGTGTTTTCCCATGTGGCAGATCACATGTGTGCACTAGTTTTTTTTGATCAAGTAGATCCCATGTCTACACTAGTTCTTTTTAGGATCTTGTTTTGACTAGAAACATCCTTCGTGATCTTGTTCGTTAGGAACATCCTACCGGTTCTTATAGAAGTTTTAGATCAGCAGATCCCATGTCTACACTACTTCTCAGGATCTTGTTTTGACTACGAACATCTTTTTCAGGATCTTGTTTTGGCTAGGAACATCCTACTGGTTCTTATAAAAGTGTTTAGATCTAGTTTTATTTACAGTGGTAGGCCAACCTTATAGAAGTTTCTCTGCTTTCCTAATGTATAGACGAGATTACATGAGCGGCAGGGACATTAATGTCTTGAAGAATCACAATTTCTTCTCTAGTCTTGGCATCAAGAAAATGAAAGCACTTTTAGCGGTGGACCGACCGCGTAAAGGGTACCAACTACAACAATACAAGATTCGGATCCGGAGTACAACCCTTCTGATGAACATGAATCTGACCCAGAGACATGTCAACAAGAGGTAATCTTATCATGAACTCATTTCATGTACTAGTTATGTAGGATTGCTTTTGATCTTCTCTTTCTTTGTTGAATTTTGTGTAATCAGGTCACTCATAGCATCACAAGAGAGGAAGAGGGACCAAGAGAATTCGGGCACCGGATGACCCTACTAGAATGCCTCCTAGATTGACTAGGACCAAGGAAAGGGAATTGGCTATAGCTGATGGGAGTGGGACAACTCTTGATACACAAGAATTGACCACTGAAGGCCAAGCAACAGCAACCCATGATGAGAACATCATCGACATGACGACTGCAGAAGGCAATTCATTTGATCACATATTCGAATGTCCTAATTACCAACCGAATAATTATTAACTCGTATGGCTGTAACAAACTTGTTAGGTGATGCACGCCCTTCCAGAGCACAACGAGGGCCGCGGGATTCAAGAAGATTGGGGAGAGATCTGGATCGAATTAGTTGAGGCTTAAATGGCAAGATCCCTATACACATTCAAGAAGGGCTCAAACGCCCAGAGGCACCAATGCAAGCTGCAAAGTTTGCATCAGAAGGTGGGATCATAGTGCGTGGGCACATACCGATCCTTCCTAGCTGGAAGGACTACAAGCCAAAGAAGAACCAGCAAGATGGTGAAAAGACTGAATACCATCTCAAGAACTACATGGGCAAAGTAGCGGTGTGCATATGTCCACTCATCTACTACCATAGTTCTTTGCATCCATTCTTGTCATCCATTTTTCTGATAATTGTCTTGTGCTAGGGGCAATTTGACATTGACACCACCAGTGAGCCTTTAAGGGTGGCATGCGACATGAAGTCGATATGAGATAGCAAGGTATCGCTGAAGCAAAAGTACTTCAATGATGTTCCAGCAAATGCAGTCCCAACTAAATCTCCTATGCCCAATCTGACTGACGCCCAATGGAAGGCACAAGTTAACATGTGGTCTTCCCCTAAGCATAGGGTATGATAGAATTTCAACTTGCCACTACCACATTTTCATGTACTTATATATTGTTCTTAATCTTATTTCTTACACGAGTTCTTATTATCGTAAAGGTGAGGTGTAGTACAAACACCGGTAATCAAGGAAAGGTCAAGTACCATCAACAAGACGGATCTCAAAGCTACATTGTACAAGCTAATCTTGTGGTAAGCAGATGAACAAGTCATGTTTTTGCTCTGTAGTTCATTTCATGAACCATTTTACAATGCTAGCACTTTAATAATTATGACTATTTTCGAAACATATTTAGAGGCGTATAAACCTTTGAAGGAGAAGGGCTAAGTCCACTTGATTATTTCAAGTCCTTCCATCGGAGCAAGAATGGCTTCACTGCTTCAAAGACAGCGACCATTGTAAGTACTTATGCGCTTTTGCATTTTCTTTGCAACAATACTAGAAACATGTGTGACTATTTTATTTTAAACCTTTCATTTTATTTCCTTTTTTAGGCTCGCATGGAACAAATTGTCGCTGAACCTCAAGGCGACCAACCAAGAAAGACTACTCAAGCAAGGCGGGTTGTCCAATCTAGGACTTTTCGAGAGGTTGGCATTCGCCGCCTCCATGAAAAAGACTAGGGTTACTACTACACTTCGAGTTCGGAAATACGAGCTGGACTTAACAATGAGAAGCAAGGGGTAGCAACGGCGTAAGATTGTTGAATAGGAGGTCGAGATGAGCGAATCGAGATTGAAGGCTCAAGAACAGGAGACAACATTGAAGTTCAAATGTAAGCGCTTGAAGCTTTGAAGAAGAGCACAACTGACATGCATAATCTGATCCAAGGCTTGATAAATTTCAGCCAGGTTTGTCCTCCTTTCAACTGAACTGTGGTCCTGGTGAACTTGTGTCGCTGATGACTTGTAGTATGTTGATTCGATTCGATGCTAACTTGATGTATGTTGCACAATTGTACTAGTTGAACTATTCCCTGAATGTGGTGTGAATTATATGGAAGTGGGAAATGTTTTGTTTTGTTGTCTGATTATGTGCTGGCGATCAGCAGCAGCCAGAACAGTATACAATGCCCTGCGAAATGCAATATGGGCTGATCTAAAAAAACAATATGGGCCAAGGCCCAGGAAAGGCCCCGTGGATAATTGCCCAAAATCAAGTGTCCAAGCATAATGCAATATAGGCCAAGTTCGTTAGATTGACTAGGGCCCAAAATAAAATAGCCCAATATAGCGTGCAACAAACATTTCGGGAATGGCCAAAAAAAATAACACGAAAACCTGAAACGGGCTTAAATTGGCCCAACAATATTAGGCGCACAAAGGCTCTTACATGGACCGGGCCTCAATTTGTGACGAATCAAATCGCCATAACCCTCGCCACGCGTCGAGCCACGATGGATCTCGGTCCGACGTGGCATGTACCCTATGACGCCTTGGTGTTACGAATTTATACGCGTCATTAAACTCATGACGCCGTGAAATAAGGTCTCGTCATTAATCGCGGTTTGTGACACTCGATTAATGACAGAGCGTTTTCGTAACAACCGGCGTCATTAATTGCAGTTTATGACGAGAAACGGCCTTTTTTGCGTCACTAGTCGGCGTTTTTCTTGTAGTGCATGACACCAAGACACATCACTCAACACATTCCCAGGTCCTTGTCTATTAGTGAGATGGACAATAGAGATCCAAAGACCATGGGCTAGTGCCTAGTGATAACAACCAGAATTAGATCATTCTGTCCGTCCATTGTAAGTAAACCTCAAATCGCTATTTTTCCAAATTTTTATTACATATTCCATTCAATAGTTATATTGATGATTATACAGGTGCATACATAGTTTTGTTCATGTCATCTTTTGTGTATGGGTGCACCAATTGATCTTGTAGTAAATTATTTCAAGTTGCAAGAATTATCTTATACAAATAATATTAGGAAATTTAATTCATGTAGAACAAAAAAATGAAAAAAATTGGTTATTGTAATTATTTTGTTTCACTAGTTCAGATCTTTTTTATTGGTCGATAGCTCTATTCTATGTGTTATATGAAATAAAAATTAATCTAGGCATATAGTTGGATTCCTTTAACTTGATTTTGGATGGATGCAGCAGCATTTGAATTTAACACCACCACCACCCCCCCACCCCCCACCCCGAGCCTTTCGTCCCACTGGCTCTGCATTCCACCTCCACCAAACAAGGCAAAGCGCTACCAGCTTTAGATTCCCCTCGTGCACCATCCTATCTGGTGCAGCCCAAGGCCCCACAGGGTAGCGAGTAACATCTCTGCCAGCCATGTGTGGTGGTGTTGTCATCCCCAATGGTGTCTACCCATCGCGCCGCTGGCAAGTCACAGCAGGCAACCTCTTGCCATATAGCAAGAAGTTGAGGGGTACAGGAGTAGGGAACCAAAAGAGGGCTCACTAAGAAGAGGGCATCAAGGCTGCCTTCATGGACTCCGAGAAATCGGTGGTCGTGTCAAAGCATGAGGCCAAGCACTTCAACGCCCCAAGTGGCGTGGTCGCCAAAGGTAGACTTTACTTGGCATAAATTTTCTTTTGCCTTAGTGGGCTACTAGCTTAGGGCAAAACATGGGCTACTCCATTGGTAAATTATTGTGATTTTTGGGTCACTGGTTTGCGGGTTTGTAGGATTGCATGACCCTATTTTGTGTTCCAGATGTAGATTTGCATCCTTAGGTGGGGCTTTTGCTTGAACGGGAGAGGGGGAGAAACAAATGTCACATAGCTTTGCAATTTTAGTTTTTCCATTGCTCTTCTGTTCTATTTAGTAGAAATTTATTTCAGCATCCAATTTTCTAAGGTTGTGATACCTTTTTTTTTCATGAATGATCAAAGCTATATAAATCCTTAGCTTGGTATGAAATCATTTATTCCCTTATTTATTTGGCTTCTTTACGTATTGTGTTCAGATTTATCTGTTATTTGGCAGAAAAGAAACAATTTTCTACTACAAATTAGCTATAGGGAAGCTTTGATATTTCTGAATGAAGATAGGTACGTAGAGGGATTTCACTCTCAAGGTCTTCTATAAACAAAAATCTGAATTTTTGATGATAGTCTGTGCTATGGTATAGAAACATACTTCCAACATTTCATGGACTATCTGATGCCTTATGTTGATCTCCTTCATTTCTTCAGATGGAGTAAATACAACTGCAGCTCATACTAATGTCCCTGATGCGATCAAGAGAAAGAACTGATTCAGGGGTATCCGCCATCGCCGTTGGGGTTAATGGGTTGCTGAATTCAGAGATCCTACCAAGCAAAGGTGCTCGTGTCTGGCTCGGCACTTACAACTCTCCTGAAGAAGCGGCCAGAGCTTATGATGTTGAGGCACGCAGGGTTGCTATGGCGCCTTCTGTGACAGGTGATGCTAGTGTTGATCTCTATGAGTGGGAACCATCATATATGAATTTTGTTATGGGCAGTTCAGATGAGTCAAGCAACACCTTTTTGGGCTGTGATTGTTAGAATGCTTGTGTATGCCTATGGGGTTCTGTGGCGTGCTGGCCTATATGGCCACCGCCCAACCCCCTAGGTTTCTTGTGTAGAGGGCAAGGGTCTCCTTGATTGGTGGTGTTTCTATAAACCAACCCTAGACCCTTGCCTATATATGTATGTGTGCTATGCACCTCTATAATCAATCTACTAATTTCCCCATCATACCTTCCTTCAGTGATGAATCCCAAGATGTTGGTATCAGCATGAACCTTTGGAACTTTGATGACATGCTGAAGCCTAGATATATTTTCTGAGGTTGATGCCTATGGCTGCTGGTGCTTTGTATCTAAACCTCTGGTAAGCATCTGCAGTAAGAAAGATCATCTCTTTCTAGTACTTAATTTTTTCATTCCTTTCATATATTCTTTGTTTCCTGATGTGTATCCAGAATAATTTTATTTTCCGTTGTGTTTCAGGAATAATATTCCGGATATAATGAAGACCCCCTAAACTATATTTTGGTTCAATTTACACCCTAAACTATTATATATATTTGGTTCAACTTACCAAATATTGGAATTTGTCATTTCTTTCCATACACATGTTGAATTTTAATTTGAGATTTGGAGGGTGGTAGTGAACATCATAATCTTTATTAAAAAATATTTGAGATTTGCAGGGTGGTAGTGAACATCATAATCTAGCGTTTGATGGCATGTTGCCCTTTTCTGCTCTTCATGGTTGCTTTGTAGCTTCCCAAGTCTCTCGTTACATCTAGTGTTTGTTGTTGTGTTGTCGTTTCTGCACTTTTCGCCTCGTGGTTGTCTTGCCTATGACACCTAGACACATCATACAACATGTTCCCAGGTACCCGTCTATTAGCGAGATGGACAATAGAGGTCTAGCGACCATGGGCTAACGCCTAGTGACATCAATCGGAAATTAGATAACTCTGTTCGTCCATTGTAAGTAAACCTCAAATCACTTTTTTTTCATAATTTGCATTGTCTATCGCATTGAATAATTATATTGATGATTACACAAGTGCATCCGGTAGTTTTGCTCTTGTCATCTTTTGTGTATGTTTCACGATTTATTTTTTTTAATCGCAAACTGTGGGGGAATTCCCCACAGCAATCAACAAACCATATGTGTGCACCTATTGATCTAGTATTCAATAGTTCCAACTTGCAAGCATTGTCTCATATATAAAAATAATGTTCAGAAATTTAATTCATCACGAACAACAAAAATAAAAAAAATTAATTATTGCAATTATTTTGCTTCACTAGCTCAGTTCTTTTTTTAATGGCACATAGTTGAATACCTTAACTTTGTTTGTGGATGGATATAGTAGCATTTAATTCTAAATCCAATTGGATGTTACGTTTTTGTGATTATTCCCTATTTGGCCCCGAAATAGTTACTCATTTCTTCCTTAGCCTTGAAAAATTTTCCATTCCTTATTTGACACTGAGTTGAGCTTTGGTTCCTTATTCGACACTCACGTTCATTCTCGTGTGTTCTGTCAGTTAAGTCAAATGAACATTAACCCATGCGTTTACTTTACAAAATGACATCAAAATCACTTCTAAAATTCATACAAATTTTTGTGGTGATACAAAAGATAGAGGTTAACTCATTTTGCACAAAAACTCATATATATAATTTAAAATGTTAAAACTAAAATTCACCCAAATATGCTAGTTTTAAAGACCATGTGAATTTTCATAGCACAAAAATGTTGTCCAAATATTATGTAAAAATATCCCATATTCCAAAGAAATGATGAACAAATTAATGAATTATTGTCCATATTAAATTACTTGGATAAATACTTATTTCTTATGTAAAATTATTGTTTGAAAAAACTTAAATATTTTTATCTATGTAACATGCTATGGATAATAATTTTTTGAATTACTTCATCATGTGGTAAGATTATTAGATATTTTGAAGTATTTTTTCGAAAGAATTTTAAGGCTCTAAAAGTTCACATGATCTTTAAAAGTAGTGAATGTTGAATTTCAAATTTAATATTTTTAATTATATATGAGTTTTTGTGTAAAATGAGTTCATATTTATATTTTGTATTACTACAAAAACTTGTGTGAATTTTAGAGCTGATTTCGATGTCATTTTGTTAAGTAAATGCACGAGTAACTGTTCACCAGTTACTATTCATCTGACTTAACTAACGGAGTGCACGAGAATGAACGGGAGTGTCGAATAAGGAATCAAAGTTCAACTAAGTGTCAAAGAAGGAACGGAAAAAATTCCAAAGCCAAGAAAGGAATGAGTAACTTTTTCAGGACCAAATATGAAATAATCTCTACTTTTCTTCACATAGGTCCCAACAATTTTTAGAAATTGCATTGACTCCACCCCTCAATCTCCTCAAATCTATATAAACCTTCCCCCGAGAGCCTTTCCTCCCACTTGATCTGCATTCCATCTCCATCAGACAAGGCAAAGTGCTACCAGCTTTAGATTCTCCTCGTGCACTATCCTATCTAGTGCAGCCCATGGCCCCACAGGGTAGCGAGTAATATGCCAGCCATGTGTGGCGGTGCTGTGGTCCCCAACGGTGTCTAGCCATCGCGGCGCCGGCAAGTCACAACAGGCAAGCTCTTTCCATATAGCAAGAAGTTGAGGGGCACAAGAGTAGGAAATCAGAAGAGGGCTCGTGAGGAGGACATCATGGATTCAGAGAAATCGGTGGTCATGTCCAAGGATGAGGTCCAGCACTACACCGCACCAAGTGGTGTGGTCGCTAGAGGTACTTGACTTTGCTTGAAATTTTATTTTGCCTTGGTGGGCTAGTAGCTTAGGCCAAAACATGGGTGATCCCTTAGCTACTCCATTGGCAAATTATTGTGATTTTTGGGTCTGTGGTTTGGAGATTTGTACCATTGCATGACCCTGTTTGGTGCTCCAGATGTAGATTTGCATCCTTAGGTGAGGATTGTGCTTGAACGGGAGAGGGGAGAAACCAAAGTCACATATAGCTTGCAATTTATTTATTATATCCATTGCTCTCCTGCTGTACTAGTATTTGCCCCCATTTATTTAGTACAAATTTAATTTCAGCATCCAATTTTGATTAATGTTGTGATACCTTTTTTCATGAATGATCAAAGCTATATATATCCTTAGCTTGGTATGAAATAATTTATTCGTTTTTTGATTTGGCTCCTTTATGTATTATGTTAAGATTTATCTGTTAACTGGCAGAAAAGAAACAATCTTGTACTACAGCTTTGATATTTCTGAATTGAGCTTTGATATTTCTGAATGAAAAATAGATATGTAGAGGGATTTCGCGCTGAAGATCTTTTATCATATAAAATCTGAAATTTGATGGTAGTCTGTGCTATGGTATAGAAACATACTTCCACTTTTCACGGAGTGTCTGATGCCTTTGTTGATCTCCTTCATTTCTTCAGATGGATTAAACGCAACTGCAGCTCGTACTGATGTCCCTAGTGTGAGGAAGAGAAAGAACCAATTCAGGGGTATCCGCTGTCGCCCTTGGGGTAAATGGGCTGCTGAATTCCGAGATCCTATCAAAGGTGCTCGTGTTTGGCTCGGTACTTACAACTCTCCTGAAGAAGCTGCTAGAGCTTATGATGCTGAGGCTCGCAGGGTTCGTGGCAAGAAGGCCAAGCTCAACTTCCCGGATGAGGTTCCAATGGCTTCTAATAAGAAGCACCTTGCTAAGCGTACCTCTGTGAAAGTAGCCAAGACGGGTACTGAAGAGAAGCTGACTGTCAACAACATGACCAACTCAACTGTATATCACCATCCTGTTGTCGACCACTCCCTACCTGAGGCATTCTTGCAGACTCAAAACATCAGTCTGGAGAATTCTGCTGCCTCGGTTGAGGAACCTTTTGTGAATTCAGCTGCCTCAGTTCAGAAAACTTTGGTGAATTCTGCTGCCTCTGTTCAGGAAACTTTGGTGAATTCCTTCAGTAGCTCAAACTTCAGCCTGGAGAATGGCACCAGGATTGAGGTTGATGGGTCTGCATTCCTCCAGGACACCGCTAATGCTATGGTGCCTCCTGTGGTGGCAAGTGATGCTAGTGTTGATCTCTTTGAGTGGGAACCATCATATATGAATTTCGTTATGGGCAGTTCAGATGAGTCAAACAACACCTTTTTGGGCTGTGATGAATCCCAAGATGTTGGTATCAGCATGAACCTTTGGAACTTTGATGACATGCCCGAGCCAAGTTATATCTTCTGAGGTTGATGCCTATGGCTACTGGTAAGCATCTGCATTCATAGAGACAGTCTGTTTCTGATACTCGAATTTTTTTCCATTCCTTTGATTCTTTGTTTTCCGCAGTGTATCCTGAATAATTTTATTATCTATTGTGTTTCAGGAATAATATTCTAGAGATAATGGAGACCCCACATGTCAGGAGACTGGTACTGTAGGCGCTCAGTAGCAAAGTTGATATACGTGTTAGATGTTCAGTTATTTTCTTAAGTAGTCATCGGCACTGAACATCAACCATACTATGTAAGGTGACAACTATTATGTGTGGACAACCTATCTTTTTTTTCTCCAGTCTAATAGTGCTTGGTTCTAAACATTGTAAGTTAATGTATCCTTCTCTGCAATGCGGAAGCCTTTTGTAGTAGTCTTCCGCATCATATATCTTTAATATATAATACATATATTATCTTTTACAAAAGGTAAATTGTAATGTGATGTTGTCCAAGCACAAATTTTGCATAGTTTCTCTATGCAATCAGGCTTGTCCGGTCCATTAGTTTTTAATCAATTTTGGACCATCATTGGTGAAGGGTTGGTTTTGTTTTCACTCTTTGAAAGCTGGTCGACTTATGGTGTACAGAACATAAATTTTTTTCTAAGAAGCACTTCCTGAGCTCTCAAAATTTGAGAGTAAACCATTTCGGTGAAAAATTTACCAAATATACAACAGACGAGCGCTATTCTTCATATACAACACATTACGTTATACGGTTTTTTCCCGAAACCAAGAGCAAGAGTTCCACATTTCATTTCAAGAAGAGTTACCTGATTTCTAAATGGATAAAAAAAGAATCCTTGATTGTAACCACCAAATTAAAAGAATACTCCCAATGAGGAAATGGTGAAAATAAATGCTGACTGAGGAATTAATGGGTAAATCTAACACCAACCATATATTCATGCAGCCTCGAAGAAACACGATATGAGTTTAATTTTGCTACTTCGGTTCAGAAACTAGTAGTTCATTAATACATCCACAAATACAGCACCAGCAAACCTCCACCACTACTGCATGCATGAAACATATTCTAGCAAAAAACACAAAGTGGCAAACAACCAATAAAAATTTATTAAGACAGATGAGCGGCTCTTCACGGCTGTAGATATCATGGTTTTACTACTGTTGGGTAAAACAAAACTGATGAGTGCTAACAAAAGGGCCATATATATATGATGATCAGTTTAGTGGTACTATTGAACAAATCAACAAATAAATGCCCCCAATATGAGCTCATGTCAGGACTGCTGCCAAAGCCCAGAGAGGTTTATGCTGATCTGAGTACAATGCAAAGAGTCGACGCTAATAAGCTGTTAACTACCCTCGATGGCGGCGGATCGGAAGCCGCAGGGAAGAGTGGCGGCGCGAGGAGAGAAGGTAGAAGGAGGAAGCTGAGAGATAGAGAGAGAGATACAGGATAAGCACAGAGGAAAGATTGATAGGGTTTCTGTTGCATTACAATTGTTGCCTTCTCTCCTAGCGACTCAGGAACTTATACATCACACACTCCACTCAGTTCCCATTACACGCTTGTTGGACTTAACCATTCGTTTGGGCCTTGGGCTGCTGATGGGCTCGCTGGTGTCGAGGCCATCTGTTCCAAAGCTGCTAACATTAGCCGACCAAAATCAACTTGCTTTCAGCTAAATGCTGGTGTAAGTATAGCATCTCCATTCGAATATTGCACTGCATTTATGTTATGGTACAGCATCATATCATCTCAAATTCTCACGGCACCAGACTACCAGTTGAAACTTTTACCTCATTTTGATCAATGCATACCTCAAAACTCCAATTTTTTTTAAAAAAATGCAGCAACCAGCCAGCAAAACTATATCGATCTCCTGCATTCCCATGAGCTCGTTGTACTTGCAGCAGATTCCCAGTGTACACGCCAACTCCAATCTTTCTGCAGGTCCCTATGTCCACCACATCTGTTCAGGCTTGCGCCTTTGGATCATACATTCGCAGTGCCCCTTTGCGATCGTTGCACATCCCATCGTGCCTATTGGTACTCACCCACAGGGCGACCCTCCCGTCGTCCATCACCCACAATGGCTCCACCTCCACCAGGAAGTTGTCCTCATAAACGTGCTGCTGGATGAGCAGCGCAACAAGAAGCGTGCACCCACTGGTAGAGAGAGGACCTTCAGTCCCGGTTGGTAAGGGGTATAGGTCTCTCAAATCCAACCGGAACTAATGACGAGAGACAAAAGGGGGGGTCCTTTAGTTCCGGATGAACGAACTGGGACTAAAGGGGGGCACGTCAGTGTTAAAAAAATATTTGAAAATCTCCGGTAGGCCCTCACACACGCGCACGGGATTTTTCACGCGAAATATACGCGTGCGCGGGGATTCGAACTCATGACCTCCAGCCTCGCGCGTAGCTTCCTCGCCATCTCACCTACACAGCACATCTAACTGAGTAGATGATGCTATCCTCTTATAGTAACTCGTGGGAGACCCTTTAGTCCTGGTTGGTAACACCACCCGTGACAAAAGGCCCCCCTTTAGTCTGGGTTGGTGTTACCAACCGTGACAAAAGGATCAACCCCCCCTTTAGTCTGGGTTGGTGTTACGAACTGTGACAAAAGGGGGGGCCTTTAGTCTCGGTTCGTAACACAAACCTAGACTAAAGGGGGTGACACTTTTGTCACGGTTCGTAACACGAACCTAGACTAAAGGGGGGGTCTTTTGTCACGGTTGGTGTTACCAACCCGGACTAAAGGGGGTGAGCACTCATGGTATTAGTGGCCACGTCGATGAAACCCCTTTAGTCCCGGCTCCAAAGTTGAACCGGGACTAAAGGGGCATACCAAAGGCTCTTTCTCTACTAGTGACCGCTTGCACCAGAACGCATGCTGCTCACCTTCACCACCGTAAGACTGACTCCAACAATGAGACCCAAATACAAGACCCATTCGTGAGTTTGGGTCGTGTACAGGAGACAGGTCCAACACCTAAAAATCTCGGATCTCCAACAGTCAAGATGCAAACCGCCTTCTTCCCTTTCCTTCGCTCCGCACTGGGGACCTGCCGCCTCCTCATCGCCGGGCGGACACGCCCTGCCGGCTGACCCGATTCGCCGCCCAGGAGGGAGAGGACGTCGGGGGAGGAGCAGGGGCGGAGGCGGGTCCGAGTCGCCGTCGCCGTCCGCGCCGCTCCGGCCGCCGGGTGGAGCTCGCGAGGAGGGTCGCTGCCGTCGCCGTCCGGTGCTCCGGCCGCCGTCGCGGTGCTCCGCCGCCGGGTGGAGCTCGCGGGAGGGTCGCCGTCGCTGCGTCCGCCGCCCGGCCGCCGGGTGGAGCTCACGCGGGGAGGGGCCGCCGTCGGGGGAGGTCGCGCTGGGGAAGGGGCGGACGCCGGGGGAGGGCTGCCGCCGGGAGGGGGGACGCCGTCTGGTGGAGATCTTGGGCCCACGGCTTGCTCTGCGGAGGGAGCAAATGCATGAGGAGGAGAGAGACGGCGCATTTGTGCGTCGCCGTTCGGTGAACATGCAAAATGGATGCTGTGTATGGGTGCTCTGTTGGAACGTGTTTTTGGTATGCAAAAACACTGTGCTAACCCATTTTTGAGTTTGGGTCATGTTGTTGGAGTCGGTCTAACCCATGAGCAACCAGAGCTCCACCGTAGAGGTGGAGATCGCGACTAAGGCCAGGCACTTCACTTGGCCCAAGATGCCGATGCCAAGATGCAGTTCCGCGTGTCCTTGTCATCGGGTAGCAGGCCACGGAGGAGATCCGGCCGCCATTGCTCAGCCGTGAGGTCGAACGCCGCGATCTCAAACCTTCTTTCGCGGTGATGTGCGATACAGATGCAGTAGATCACGCGATTGGCGGCGACGGCAACATTGTATGTTAATGTCTGTACGGAGGCCGGAGGCCTCGGCGCCGGCGCGTTCCTCCACGCGCCTCCGAGCGTTAGGATCTTGTAGACCAACGATGCACGTGGAGTACTACTGCCGCGGCTGAGACTGAGCACTTTGTACACACCGGCGGCGGCCCGCCCGAGCACGAACGAGTGATCGCCGGCAAAGCCGAGGTGGTGGGCATCGTAAGGCAAGAAGGTGACGGTGCCGGTGGCAGGGTCCAGCACCCGGAGGGGAAAGGACCACCTGGTGGTGAGCCATACCAGCACCAAGCCGAGGTGAGGTTGGACCAAGCTGGCCATGTACGACGGCCCGACGGGGATCTGCTTCACGATGCAGCCGGAGGTGTCCAGAAACTTGACGCTGACGACATCCTCGTCCAGGACTACCTGGAGGAAGCGGCCGACGCACACGGCGAGGAGCGGGCCCGGGTGGCGGGCGCCGTGGGCGGCCACGAAGTGGCCGTCGGTGAGGAGGGATCGCCACGACCGGCAGACGGCGCGCAGGCGGCAGAGCGGCCTGGCCGGAACGCGCAGCAGGATCTCGCCCAGGACGTCCCGGGGAAGGAAGACGCCGTCGTTGGCTTGCCTGCTCTGTGGATGCTGCGACGACGCCATCTTTGTTGGAGATGGTTCGGATCACCACGCGACGGATCTTGGGTGGCGCGCATGAGGCGGCGGCGGCGGATGGGCTACGGATGTGGCGAGAGAGTTGTAGTTGTAGTCTATTTATCAGCCGTCTGATGTATCCCTGCCCTTGCTCAGCCCACCACTTCAGCTTTAAAAGACAAGTAAGTTCAGGATCGGTTGAATGAAAATTTATCTGATATTCGAGCAACGCAATTCCAATTTCGTAGAATCGGGTCATACTCTTTTCCTCAGTAGGGCGCTCCACATTGGAGGTGAGGTTTTTATCAGATTTAGTTATCAACGACAACGAGACGAATCACTGTATCAAATTCCTTGTTCAACTTTTTTGAAGTCATCGGCTGCTTTCGACTATTTTGGATGAGTATATCTTCACCTCGTTGTAATTGAACAGGAGGCCAATGTGACTGTAAAGTCCAATGCACTGATGACTAGTAATTTGTTAGTTTCAGATTGTACTATCCTTTGAGATGGGAGAAGAGAATTGGTCTTATGGTAAATCTACTGCAGATCGTAGTGGATCATCACCGACGCCGTGCCCCCGCTGCCACCACCGTACCTCCCGACCGGTCAGCTGCCTTTGTTGAGCCAGATGGTGCTTGCCAATGAACCAGGCCATATATGTGCACACTTTAAAAGTGTTTGCATCCATTATTTGTACTAGCATTCGTAAAAACTAAGAAAAGTTTGTCGCATAAAAATCAACGAATGGCACGAGTAGATAATAGATGGTAATTTTACCATACCGGTAGGATCATGCTATAGTAAAAAAAAGAAAGAAAACCCATATGCTTTTATAAAAATAATCCGATTTGATTAACTACGTCAAACATGAGATTTCATGCATTGCATTTTTCATCTTATGTTTCACCAAATTTATGTAAAAATATATCAATATCTTTTATGTCTAACAAATTTTAGTGGGTTCATTTTGAAATATGGCATACCTATAAATAATGATACTCATTGTTGTAAAGTTGGACAAATTTAAATAGTTTAACTTAGGAAGTAGACACTTATTTTAGGACAGAGGAAGTATTTCTAAAAAAAAGTTTAGTTGAAAAAAGAAATTGGTGCTATTATACATGTTTTGTGAAAAATAAGAAGTACTCAATAATAATTTTTTAAAAACACGTGCGTGTCGCACGTGCACCTTACTAGTATATTAAAGACTCTGTCATCTCTCTTGATCTATATATGTCTCTAGCAGTTTCTTTGTTCTGTCCTAGCTAGAATCTCTACTCCTAAAAAGTATGAAGTGGAGACAAAAACTTAGTCCTATTTTCACTGTGAATCTACCTCCCCCGCCGCGCGTCCGCCCTCCGTAATGCATCGCACGTCTGCCTCCCCCTGCGTGTCCGCCCTCCGCCCCCACGCCCGTACGTCTGCCTCCGCATCCTCCCCGCACCCCTTTTTTTTTGCCCACACCCCCCGTCATCTCTCCCACTCCCTTACCTCGAACCCTACGTGCCGCCGCCGCCACTCCGCTTTGCATCCTCCCCACATCCGCGCGCCCACACCTGATGGTTTGGCGGGGGATGAATAGTAGCAATAGCCAAATCCAAGTTGCGTCAGGCGGGCCTACCAAGGATAACCCGAGACATTGGTCGACGCCCTTGAATGGGATGAAGGGTGTTGGGTCGACGAACTAGAAGGCCCTGTTCGGGCGCGGGTCAACAGTATCTTGGATTGGGGTTTCTTGGCTTGCTGTACGTCTGGGTGTTTCGTCGCGGAGATTGTGCAGAAGCGGTTGGTGCTTTGCGAGAACCAAGCTCAAGATCAAGATTGGCTGCGGATAGCTCAAGGGCATCAAACTTATGCGCCGGTGATGGCGGGTTGCCGCGTGGAGGGAAGGAAAATTTAGGTAGGTAAAATCAAAGTTATTGAAGTTGAAGAGATAGCTCAGGGATTGAAGCATGGAGGGCAACCTGCAGAACCTTCAGTAGTTGACTGGTGGGCTCCTACTTGACCATCGTCATTCGACAGAGACTGAGGTTGAAACCATGTATGGTAGTTTACAAATTTCCAATTCTCATGATCTACTTGTGAAGAGAAAATTCTTTCCTCGGAGAGGCTCAGGAATCAAGGCGGGAAGAGAGCAGGTCATGGCAATATGGCCGAATTTAAGAATTTTTTATTTTTTTTAATTTATTTTTTTATTTTGGAAAAATATAAGATCATTTCAAAATTTAGCAAAACTAATCTGCAACCGCCGTGTCACATGGCTGTTAGGGTCAGTCTATTTTCAAAAAATCGTAACATTTTTGTATGAACTCGGATGGAGATAAACTTTATACGAAACTTATAGCTTTCGACTAGATCTACAACTTTGTATTTCAAACTTTTTTCATTTGAAGTCATCTTGAAGCTAAAAAAGGATATATTGTCCAGATCTCAGTTTTCTGTATCCAGATCTGGACAGTATATCAATTGTTTAAGTACCAAGATGACTTCAAATGAAAAACCTTTGAACTACAAAGTTATAGATCTCGTCGAAAGATACAAGTTTCTTATAAAATTTATCTCCATCCGAGTTCATACAAAAAAGTTACGATTTTTTGAAAGCAGACTGACCCTAACCGCCATTAGTCACGACAGTTTGGCTCTGTAGCACCTGCAACCGCCGTGGCCCATGACGGTTTGCCCTACCGTCATGGGCCACGACGGTGGTAAATTAGTTTTGCTAAATTTTGAAACGGTCGTATATTTTTGTAAATTGAAAAAAAATAAATTAAAAAAAATAAAATTCTGAATTTAAAGCAGTCCGAACAGCATACCGAGGATCGATAAATGGGCCGAGAGTGGAGATGGAAAAACACCCGGAACATCTGGGCTCTGCCGGCTTCTGCGCCAAGTGTTAACTGGAATGGCATTTGCTCTTGTCAACGGCACATTCAAATTGAAATTTGCAACCCCAGAATACCGCTGCTGTCCCTCCTGTGATTTCGCTCCACCGAAATTAACTCCTACTTGTGGTGAAGAACACGCATGGCCGCTTGAAACGAAATTCAAATCAGGAACAGAGCTGAAATCCAAGCATGAGAACACTATCCAGAAGACGGAGGAACATTACTGGCAATTTCTCCGTAGCTGCAATTAGCTGAAAACTTCCTGGAGAATCCACGTGCTGCGGAGGAACGCTTAGGAGGTTTGGCAGGCTGTCATTCATGATGTGGTCCTTGATCCAAGGATCTGGAGATCTTAGCACGCTCCACCCCAGATTTGTTCCAGAGATGAAATAACTTTGAAAAGAATCACAGGCAAAAAGCTTTGAGGCGTAGATCTGAAGACCATTTCATCGATCAAAAACTGAGAACTTGAAAATACGATCCTCCACTTGAACAACTGAAAAAAGGTTGGAAGAACCTCCAAAACTGATTGCAAGATCGCCCCAACTGAATCCTCATTGAGTTGGAAGTTCGAGCGACTGAAAGATGCTAGGAGCCAGAAGCTCGTGGCATCAACCGGAGAGGGCGGGAACCACAGGAACATCGAATAGGGACCGTACCTTGGAGGAGAAGAGAGATCCAGGGCTTTGTTCTAGAGATGCGACATCCATCTCGATCGCTAGGGGAGGATCAGATCGCCATCAACATGGAGGTGATTGTAGAGAGCGCCGTTGTTCATGTACTCGTCATGAGCTCTGTATAGTTAGAGAGTTTTTTTGGTGGGGAAGTATAGTGAGAGATTTTTTACCTTTCCTTTCTTTTTAGGCCCCGTTTACTTCCCAAAAATTTCATCAACTACCCATCACATCAATCTCTGGACAGTGGCGGAGCTAGCGGATTTTGACACCTAGGGCCGCTTAGTAAACACTTATAACACTCAATCTCAGTGTAATCCACATAATAGCGGTAATCAAAATAGCGATAGTTCATGTAATGATAGAAGTGGTTAAAATGCACAATTTAGACTAGTACATCACAATCTAAGATTTAATTGTATAACAAACTTGATAAAATAAATACCTAACTAGTGTTGGTCCGGTTCATCATCGGCTCTTCCTTGCATATCAAAATAGGAAGGACACTCGAGCGGGCGATCCTACATATGCGAACAGTTAAATTTTAAATGAATTAGATAAGCAATATGCAAAACATAATTAAATAGTAGAAAAATGACAATTGGATATGAAACATATCACTTGCATTACAACTATGAGGTGGTAACTTTTGCAACCGATTCTTCAAATCTTGCCAATGATACAAAATATCTTCATCTTGAATGCTTGCAAAAATCTCTTGCTCAATATAGCAAATCATCCTAGCATACTCAATTAAACCGATAAACACCCACCCGCTCGCGACACGGCGGCGACCGCACTCGCCCGGCCCCCCTCCCTCCTCTCCTCCCGCCGCCGAGAGGCTGGGGAGCGTGAGCCTCCGGGGGCGGGCGGCGAGGCGTTCGACTGCGGCGGTGTCTCGGCGGCGGCGGTTCGGCACAGGGTCCGGCGTTGGCGCGCGGCCAGCGAGGCCACGGATCCGACCGCCCCACGGCCGGATCGCCGCCCGTCGGGATCTCGGCGACGGTAGCGGTGCTGCCAGGGCGGAGGTCAGCAGCGGTCGTCTGACCATGGAGCGGCGGCCGAGGTGCGTTGTGGCTCGGCGCTCGGCCGCATCGTCCGAGCGCCGGCTTGTAGCTGCGCGCGGCGACGACGTCCGGCGCTTAGGCGCGGGCGGTCTTGTCCTTGCCCCGGTGGGCGGTGTGGCGTCGTGTGCGTGCGGCCTTGTGCGGGCGCGCCATGGTGGCGCGCGTGGCCGATCCGGCAGCGTGTGGCGTCGCCCGTGGTGGCATCGCCCGTGGCGTCGGTGTGGGGCGAAGCGCTGCGCGTCTTCACGTCGGCGGACCGCGGGCGGTGCGTGGCTGCCTTGGTGGAGGCGTGTGGAGGCCGCGGTGTTCGTGGCGCGGCGATGGCGGTGGTCGGCGAGCTTGCCGCCCGGCGTGGGCGGCTGCACGATAGTTGACGGCGATTGAGGAGGGTTTTCGGCGGCGGCCGGATGTGGGGGACTACGGCAGACGCGTCTCTCGGTTTGGGCGGCCGTGGCGGTGGTGCGGCTTGCGCGTCGAGCAGCGTGCGGGGTTGATGCTGGGCGAAAGCCCTTGCTAGATTATTTCTGGCGGAATGGGGCGGCGCCTTGGTCGCTCTCCTATTGAGGCGTCATTTGGAGCTACAACTCATCTTGCACATTGTCTCGGGTGAGAGCTCGGTCCAGGCTCTGGGCGGCGATGGCGGCCTTGTGGCGTCGTGGCCTCCTTGGAGGCGTCGTCTCTAGAGACATCGTTTGATGGGCGGCTTGGCGGCCTTCTGCTTGTGGTTACCTCGGTCGGGGGTGACGAATCAGGGCAAGCAGATAAGGGGGTTGCCTACCTCTCGTCATGACGTCTGCCCTCCTGTTGGGGACTGGGGGGTCTTCTTGCGGTCGTCGTTCGGCTGCTCGCAGCGTTCCGCGGCGTCTGGTGTTGCTCGGCCATCTCCAGTACGGTGCGGGACAGCGTTGAAGGACGGCGCTTGCGGCAACATCAACCAGTGAGGACTTGGCCTGCAGCGGATCGCGGCGGGGTTCTCGACGCTGAGCACTCGGTCACAGCAACGTCGGAAGGCAGCGGGCGACATCTTGTCTTCTAGCTCGAGGGCGGCGACCGGTGCGAGGGGAAAGCAACGCGATGATATCGAACCTCGGTGGTGGTCTGGTGGCTTGATTTGGGTCCCCGGGGGGTGGGGCACTTCTTCTTCTACCTTGACGGCAATCCTTGGAACGAGTCCGGAGCTTGGAGCCGTGCGGCGGGTTGGAGGTCCCCGTGCACGAGAGAGAGAGAGAGGCGTGCTGAGTGGCGGGTTGGAGGTCCCCGCGCACGCAAGAGTTTGCCTTCAGACTCGGTGTTTCTTCACGCCGTCGGGCAGTGGGCTAGGGTGCAGCAGCACTGCGGCGGTGGGTCCTGCGTGGCAGCGACCCTCTCGGTGCGATGGTGTCTACCCCTTTGTCTCCTTATCAGTGGTGGACCACTTCAGTGGTTTCGATACAAGCATGAGTGCGGTTGCGGGTGGAGGTCGCGGTCGATGTTCCTCACCTCGGTCGTCATTCTGTGAGTAGTGCTAGGCTGTGTTGATGACCCACTCCGACCGGCCTGTGAGTATAGCTTAGCGGTAACCCGTGTTGACGTCCCAATCCAACCGGGCGAGTTTATTTTTTCTTTCTTTTATTCTTCTGCCTGTGATCTCCCAGGATCATAGTCTTGTATTTTTTTCTACTATATCAATGAAACACGCACTATCTTGTGCGGTTCGTTCAAAAAAAAATATAGCAAATCATTGACATTGAGAAAGGCTAATATTCAATCTACAAAATAGTGCATATCATAAATAATCTCAATACTAAAAAAGTCAGAATGCAATTGGGGAATGGGGATTGCGGATTGAATCATTGAACGATTGAAGATCAAAAACAACATGCGTTGCGCCGCCGCCCGCCACTCAAGCCTCAGCAAGGTCTCAGGCTGCCGCCGCCGTCCGGTGCGTAGGGGCAAGTGCCAAGGGACACTAGCCGGTGGCGCCCGCCTGCGCTCTGTCACTCACTTGCGCCGGGGCAAAACACGGCCGTCGCCCACCAGTTGGCTGGTGCTAGGGTTGCGCTGTTGCGCGTATGCCGCGAGAGGGGAGGAGCGGAGGAGATAGCTGCGCGAGGCGAGACCGCAAGAGGAGGCAGGCCGCGTTCTGGCTCTGAAAGAAGGGAAGGGATGGTTGGCGCAAGGTTTGATGGGCTGCGAATAACTTGGGCCGGGAAAAATACAGGGGGTATAAGTGATTGTTTGGCCCACGCTTAGGGCCATGGCCCTAGTGGCCCTAGGCCCATCTCCGCTCTGTCTCTGGACACTAATTAGGATTATTAAATGTAGATTAATGACAAAAACCCATTTCACAATCCCTATCTTAATTTTCGAGACGAATCTAACGAGCCTAATTATACTATGATTAGACAACATTGTGTTACAGTAACTAATAAAGATGCAAGATGCACAGATCTCCTGCGTGTTCGAGAGAAAAAATGTTAAGTTCATCACCAAGAGTTACATGTATTGTCTGAAACAGCGAAACTTATTCAGACCATAGGAATTAAAGTCACTACTACAGAAGTTTTTTATGCAGAAAATAAAAGATACTAGATTATGTGGGCTACGTCCCGGAAGTCTTCCTTCTGGCGATGCCTCTTCCTTTATTCATTCTAACTTCAGTTGACATGCTGAAACTTTCTTCACTAATTGGCATAGTTGCATGGTCTGACTATCTGACAAGTTTCTTATGAAGGTTAATGGGATTGGGCCCTCCACCACTTCTTTAACTGAAACTCCTTGATGCTCTGCTAAAGCATATAATTCTGGATATATCAGAGGTAAAGGACGAATTCTGGTTCCTTCTCCTATTTTCCATCTACATCCTTGTATAATTTGTCTGTTGATAGAATCTATGGCCAACAAGCTGAGTGTCATCTGCTTCTGCGTTTGATCTCAAAGATTGATTTTCCCTTCAAAGTATCCGGATCCCTGTTACATTCATGCTTTTGGAGAGCCATTTTCCTGGGTGAGTACACAGTAGGAGAATCCAATGGCTTCTCAACCGACAAAGATCATCACCTAATAATTTACTTCGACTTATAGCAGCTGAAATATGGACACTAACACAGCAAAGAACCAGCAAAGACACAAGCCTGTGAAGAACTGATAAATGTTGTTTGGACCTCACATAATAAGCTAGTAAATCGTGCCGCCTTCTTATGATCATGCTATGACCATCCCTTGAAAACTTCCTGGGAATAACCACGGACAATGCTCCTGACTTGTGCGGTTTGCTCTGAAGATAGCTTACAGCATGTGGGCACAGCTAGAGCATCCCTCGCCAACCGAGCCACAATCGGGTACTGATCCGAGCCGTATTCCTTCCACCACTTGAGGATGTCAAAACCGTCAGTCAAGGGAGCGTGACTGTCTTTCAGGTAACGGCCGAGTTCCGTCTCGGATTCATGTGCACCATCCTGTGAAACATCCATCTGGTTTAGACCATCGTCAGAATATTTCAATAAGTAATTCTCATACAGTTCTTCAGTCTTCTTTTTAACCTCAGATATCATATTTCTGCTGCCTCAGAGCCAAATGCAGTATTGAAGTTGGATTCTATGTACTTGAGTTTGTATCGGGGGTCCAGTACAAGTGGTATCGACCAGAGCAGGTACGAATCTTGTATAGCTCCGTCTAAAGTTTCCATTGCTTTCGTAAGCTCACTTTCAAGATAAGTGACATGTGCTGCCAGTTTGGAGTCCAAAACACGCCGCACGTTGAACAACTCAACAAGGTAAAGATTTGAAGTTGGACTCCTAGAGACTGAAATTGATTGAATGGCACGGTATATTGCACCCCAAATGGACAAGAGCTGTTCTCTAAAACCTGAAACAGATGCAGAAGAGGCTTCGTTGCGAAGAACTTCCAACGAACAGTAGCACGAATACCACACCTTGTCGTATGCCCGAGGGTGCTCGAGGCCACGGTCTATGAGCAGTCTCTCACGCTTTCGTCTAGTCAAATTCAACCACTCCACTTTGTTATATACACCCTTGATGTTCAAGTGTTGGGATGACGAGAAGCACTGAGCGATGGAGTGGAAGACGTTGTCCATACAGTCTGTGCAAAGGAATTTTGTGATTGTCAAAGGAAGAAGTTTACCCGCCTCTTCTATGTACTGGTTTACCATTCGGCACGCCATCCACATGGGCATGAAGCGCTCATCATATCGCTCATGATCCATCCTCCTCTTGAACTCCATCAGAAAAAGAAGAACAAAGCGGCGCCATGGTCTGGGATGAACAGAATCCATTGTGCACTCCCGGACGCCCACCAACGGGCCATTGTTATGGTTGGGCACAATCACCAAAGCATCCGTGACCATCCTGTGAAGATCCCACTGATCGTCGATGAAGTGGGACGCAAAATACACGATTTGGTGGCCCACCTCGTTGGTCCCAGCTGGACCAACAGAGAAACTGAGCCCCGCCGCCTTGGTGCCCCGTAGCATGGAAACGAACTCCTTCTTCGCCTCGTCGAAGGTGGCGTCGCACACGTCCTCAACGGCGCGGCGCGAGGGCAGCTTGAATCCGGGGTTGAGGCGGCGCACGAAGCTCCTGAAGCAGTCGTCCTCAAAGATGGATGGATCGTATCCACGAAGCGCAATCATCCGAGCCAGGTCTCCGATTGCTGCGTAGTCCAGGGGGCGAGCAGGTTCGTGATCCGCGGATGATGCCCCCACAGCAGCATCTTCCGGTCCGATGCATCTGTCGAGGTGCTTCTTCAGGCTGGACGTGCCATAAGTTCCGTTCAACCGCCTCCGGCACTGATTGCACTGCGCAACGTCGGTCTCCTTGCCTTGGTCATCTTCGTCACGGACACGGGTGAAGTGCTCCCAGACGCCGGAACGCGGCTTCAGCTTGCGTCTCCGCTTCCCCTCTTCCAAGCCAGGCTGCTCAGGGCTCATGGATGTCCCGGAGCCCGAGGTGTGCACCGCCGGCGGCGGCGGCGGTCGTGATGCACCCACGGTAGCATCGTCTCTCTGTCCACTGCATATCTCGACGTGCTTCCACAGGCTCTTGGTCCCATGGGTCGCCTTCAACTGGCTCGGGCAACGCTTACATTGCGCCAAGTCTGTCTCATTCCCATGGCCATCTGTAACACGGGTGAAGTGTTCCCAGACGCCAGAACGCGGTTTCAGCTTGCGCGTTCGCTTCCTCATTCCCCGAGCCTGGATGTCCTCCGCTGCCATGTGTTCGTGCGTTTGTGTATGAACCGCTGATTTGCCACTGAGAGGAAGAAGTGACCAAATAAGTTACAAGTATATATACTAGAGAAAATGTTTCAGTAAGCTCACTACCATACTCTATATACAGCAGTACTATGTTTTTGAGGAATAAGGTGATTGACGATACATCAAATGATCCACCAACAAACCCACCCTAAATAAGTTTCATCATCATTTTTTTATACAAAAAAAAAAAGAACTCGGATCTGATCCTGGATTCCTGGTCACCAAATTAACAGGGTCAACTAGCCAGATCTGTGTGAGTCCTTTCTTATATAGCGGGGAGCCAGGGATCCATGTTTCTATTCTTTTCTTCTCTTTTTTTTTCAAGAATAATACTACCACAGAAGAGAGATCGATCCATGGATGAAATACAAACGAATGAAATCAAAGGCGACGGGAAAAGATCACAGAGAATGGGATGATTCAAGACCTTACAAGTCTGCACAGCTCGCAGCTCTCGCAACCCGGAGAGATTCTTGGGAGCTCGAGGAGCAAGAAGAGGCAGAGCTTAGAGCTAGCCTATGGTGCTGTGCGAAGTCAGTCAACGGCGGCACAACGCAATACACCTACTAATCGGCGGAGGGAGCTGCGGGTCACATCGCAAAGTAGCTTAGGAAAAAGACAACGCACTACCTGTGAGCACGACGCCTTTAGTTAAAGGATCCCCTTGTTATAAAAAAATATCACGTCCCATAATAAAGTAAGGAAACGCATACAGATTCAGTTCAACGTATTTCACTCTGAAGATTTTTATGTGTATAGTCAGAAATAGTATTATACTATATATGACATATTAGTTTTTGGAGAGTGTTTGACGCGACTGCTCACTCCCTGTACGATTACTTCCAACTACTTCCAGGAGGCCGTTCGAGGGATGCCTAATCCACGATTAGTATGACTAATCCAAGTGATAACGGCGCATCGAATGCCTCCGGTAGTCGCCCCACCTTTGGGTACACTCTCAAACGTAACTTCTATGTTCTTTTTTGTTCATGTTTAATAGCTGTTTATTCATGAACATGTTTATGTTTAATTGATGTTTAAACATAAACACATGCACATACTTTGTTTCACTCACGATAATCATATTGCTGAAATATCTATTTAATTGTGAAATTAAAATGTACTGAAAACTAACCTATTATCTAACAGTCTTCTCCAGCTCATTGTCGTTGGTGGTGCCGGCTCTGGATCTGTGGGTGGATGGATCAGAGGAAGGTGGTGTTCTTGGTGCTCTTCCGTCTTCTCCCGTGTGGATGTTGCTGAATGCTGATGTACCACAAGGATAATAGATGCGTCAGGAGATGTCCGTGGCGTTGGCTCTTGCAGTGTTACCAACAGTGGAGCTCCTCGGCGGCAAGATCGGATTCTCCAAGCTCGACGGCGCTGGCGGTCGTCGGTGGCCTCTAAGGAAGGCAAAGAAGATTGTGATGGACTACTTCCTAATTTTTGGCTTTCTAAGGGTCTTCTCTGTAATTTGGGGATGTATTGTTCTTCATTTATAATACCATCCTTCCTTTCCGGAAAAAAAAAGGTTTAACTAGGGAATCAGACCTAGACCCAGACCTAGACCCAATCTGAAGTGGAGTACACTGTCTTGGAGCTGCAATAATATATGATCAATAAAAGGGGGCCCAAACCCAGCCTACAGTGGGGGATACGTTCAATCAATGTGTCTTGGAGTCGCAACTCGCAAGAAAATTATTATTATCAATATAAAAGGGAATCAGACCCAAACCCAAACCCGAACCTAAAGATAACACCATAAAAATAAATATACAGTGGAAACATCTGGCTGGCTGCCAAGCATCGCAGGAGGTAGGAGTAGGACAGGGGCAACGAGAGGAAGAAAAAACGGTGGTTTCCGTATATAACTTTTTCGACGGGAAATTTCCATATGATTCGTAAATCACGCTTTGTGTTGAATCATTTTTTTTTAGATAAAGGAATAAAACATCCAGCCTCGTGCAATGTTTGCATTTGTGTTCTAGATGGAGTGATGCACTCCTTGGTCATGGTTGGTTTTTTTTATTGTATTGGCAGTATATGTTCGTCACATGTAGATTTTAATAGTACATCCGGTCACTGACTAGAAGACCCTGACGACGACCGTGTGTGGAGTACAAATTCAATACACAACTTCACAACTAAAGAGCCAGAGGAATCTTGTTGTCCCCTCCGGTGATTCTTGCATCCGAGAAGCTAAGAACTCCGAATCTGCCATGATGGCTGTGACATAGTAGACGACGGTTACGGCACAGTGAATGAAGCAGAAGTTGCCGCCGAGGGCCAAGAAATCGAAGTGGATCAAGCCCCATGATGGCTCTGATTGGGAATTGAACATGGCTCCAACGAGCAGCGGTGCGAACGCGGCACCGAAGGCTATCCTGTTATATCATAGAAAAAAAATAGTTGCATTTAGCGTGGTGGAGAGAGAACAAATAAACTCTGATCAACTCTACATTGGATCGCTCTTGTAGAATTATAAGATGATTTCGTATTGTGAGTTATGACGAGGGATTATATCTTTTTCAAAAAGAAGAAAACGTCAGAAGTCGTGGTGTGTGTGGGACAACAGCAAATGCAGACCAATCAGAACCCGTTTTAAAGCGTGTCATTATCTTTGCATATCATGCCAATATTCTACATAACAAAATGGATTGTTTCCATTTTGTGTTCCAGCAGAATAAATAGGATGTCCTTCACATTTGCCAAAAAAAAGAAATTAAAGAAAGAAAGTGTGCTCGAAACAAGCAAATTTACCATGAGAGTGCTGCCAGTTTCCTGCTCATGGATGCCGTAATGGAATCCTGACGAGAGAATATGCAGGCGCAGCCGCCCAGTATGGTCGCGATTGTTTGGGCAGCTACAAGGAGCCCCGCAGCTGCAGTAGCGAGCTGGTATGCCTTGTGTACTGGCTCCCTCCACTGAATGAAGACCAACACCACTCTCTTACCCTGCAGGAAACAATCAAACGCATGAGCACGACAGGATGTGCAAAAAAAAATCAACTTGAAGAACCCTTCATTAACTGGAGAGAGTCAGAGAGATGATCAATCTATTACCTCGTTTTCAGCAGCTTGAGCCTGCATGGCCAGCATTCCGGCAGAGACATCCAGGGCGAAAATCACCATGCACACAGCGACGGCAGCTCCAACTCTAGCCATTCTAGCCTGCTCGAACTTCTTGATATGATTTGAGCTACTGAAAGAACCTTTGCTTTGCAAGAAACTGAGCCGTGGCGAGCCCTTTTTTATAGAGTGATTAGTAGCGAACAGAGTGTGCGAACGGCCAGCGAACCAAACCTCTGTACCCAAACTCAGACCTGGACCTGGACCTGAACTTCTGTGAGACGAGTTGGACTACCGAAGCGAGACTGAACGCGCATCCTTGTTACTCCCATGATTATAGTAACAAAAAGAATGTGAGAACGGACAGGGAACCAAACCTTTGTACCCAAACCTGAACCTGAAGTTCTTTGAGGTACTGAAGAGAGACTGAAAGCGCACCCATGTAAGCAACTGACCCGCGGCGTTTTTTTAAATAGAGAGATTAGTAGCAAAAATAATTTGCGGACGGACGGAACCAAACCTTTGTACCCAAACCTGAACCTGAAGTCCTGTGAGACGAGTTGAGCACTTGAGCTACTGAAGAGAGGCTGAAAGCGCGCCCTTGTAAGCAGCTGAGATGTGGCATTTTTTTACGCAGAGATGAGGAACAAAACGGGATGCTCGAAAGGCCAGCGAGACCTGGACCCATACCCAAACCTGAACAAAAGGCAAATCGATCGCAGTGTCATGTGGCGTTGGCCCAGCCCCAGTGCATGTAATTTGTCGTTCATCGGAGCTAGGTGGATTGCCTGTTGTTGCCCTTATATTGCAAGTTGTAATGAAGATTAAGTCTGGATCTTTTGAAAAAAGAATGTCCTCATGTCAGCAACCATGTCATTCTAGACTCGATGACTCAACCTATTGCACCGTGATAACCATCAATATTTGCGTGCGGGAGGCGGTGTGGACTGACGAAAGGATTACTCGAGTGCGGGGTGGGATTAGAGCTAGGAAGGGCAGACGTACAATGCTTATGTGCTTAATATATGGGCTCTTTTACGGTAGATCATACCACTCTATACCACTGTTGGAAAATGACCAGTATGGAAGGATCCAACGGTCGACATTAATTGTATAGGATCCAACGGCTAAACATGTGGTATAGGGTGGTATGCATAGGTGGTATAGGGGTATATTGGTAGTTTTTTCTTGGTGGCATAAATGAAATATATGATTTCTTTATTTTAATTTTTTTTATTTCCCTCTGGTGGTATGGTCTGTCAATGAAGACAGACTCAAAGGAGATGCGGATTCACAAACCTCCGTCTCCTTTCTTCACAAAGGAGACACGGATTAACAAACATCCGTCTCATTTATTCACTGCCGCCGCGCTCCTGCTTCACGGCAGTGTAGAGTGCTATTAGACTTTAATTACTGAGCTCTCAGTCTAGTAACGGGCGTCAAATGGTCATCGGTAACGGCCACTAAAGCCGGTTACCGATACGGCAGCGATCAGTAACGGACTTAAAGAGCCCGTTACCGATAGGGCATTGATCGGTATCGGACTTTACGAGCCCGTTACCGATAGGTTTAACTTTTGTAACGGACTCGATTTAACGTCCGTTGCAACAAATTCATGTAACGGGCGTTTAAGAAGCGTAGCCGAGAAGTCCACATTGGTAGGGCGAGTGGAGGCCAACCCGGGTCGGCTGCGCGATTATGGGTAGCGCCAAACAACAACCGTTACGAGATGGGTGCATCTAACGGGTGTTAAGGGCCCGTTACAAATGTTGCGTGACCTATTTGAGGTTTTCACGTAGTGATAGCTCTCACGGTGTTTCTTGTTGACTGTAACAGGTTCGAAAAAAATGAAAATGCATTGGTATAACAAAAGGAGGTTAAAACCTTGCGGATTCATCAAAGAAGGAACTCACCGCCTTCAGAAGATTACTCAATTGATCATTTGTCCTCTTCGAGCCGCGAGAGGCACGACGAGATCCTGTGTTCATAATGTCACCGAAGGGGATGCGTTGACTCATTGCAAAAACCAGATATAGGCCTACGCCACTGTCTTAGCGTCGAATCAGGGAATTAGAGATGGGAGATGGGTACATATCACAGTTCACGGAATGAAGGGAAACAAAGCTGAACAAACCTGATCAGAGATGGACGATTGACGGAGCAGTGCACAGCCCCATCATCGCCGTGCTAATGCGCGATACGTGGAGACCTCGCCGGATGATAACCTTGTCGACGTGCAGTTGACAGCCTCACCGTCGCGCACCCGCGCCCCTGCGAAAGCACCTTGGAAGAAAATTATCATCCGGAGATTAACTGGAGAGCTGGCGGCTCACGTGGAGCCCGTTGCACACGTGGCAAAGGAAACACGCGCGAGAAGAAGTAAGCAACAATGGGACGGCTATAAAGGATTGTTGGGCTTGTGAGAAATTAAAGCAGCATTGCGGCACTCAATCAGAGCCATCCCGAAATCGCAGCAATCAAATCACCTATATCAAAACTTGTCTCGTCATGCAAACAATTTTAAAAGGAAACAAAAACATTTGTATGACATTTAATTTAAATTAGGGAAGGAATGAGTGAAGGAAGATTTCCTGTGAATGAAAGGAAACATCCACACACGATTTGGTTCTATTTGGAAAGGAGAAACAAAAGGGAAATAAATTTGGACGTGATCGTGATTGGTGGGCGGGATTTAATTTAAATTAGGGAAGGAATGAGGGAAGAAAGGTTTCGTGTGAATGAAAGGAAACAGACACACACGGTTTGGTTTTATTTGGAAAGGAGAAACATATGGAAATAAATTTTGGTGTGATCATGATTGGTGGGTGGGATTGGCGTCGTGTGTACCATATTATAAAGTTTGAGTACGTGAACCGTGGCATATAGTGTGCGCCAGCTGACGTGAACACTAGCTCACAGGGTGGGTACACTTTGGGTGAAAAAGTTTGAGGGAACGACGACGAAAGGGGGGGGAGAGACACCCCCTCCCTTCCATATTTAAGGTTTCGTCGTCATTTTCCTTCCATATATGAGGATTGACATGTGGGTCGCACATGACATGCAGGCCACTCTGTGAGATGTGGGTAGACTAAACTCTTCGTGAGAATTATTTTCAATTTTCTCCTCTATTATAGTATAGATTTAGTTATCAGACAACGAGATGAATCACTGTATCAAATTCCTTGTTCAACTTTTTTGAAGTCATCGGCTGTTTTCGACTATTTTGGATCAGTATATCTTCACCTCGTTGTAATTGAACAGGAGGCCAATGTGACTGTAAAGTCCAATGCACTGATGACTAGTAATTTGTTAGTTTCAGATTGTAGTATCCTTTGAGATGATGGGAGAAGAGAATTGGTCTTATGGTAAATCTACTGCTGATCGTAGATGGATTATCACCGACGCCGTGCCCCCGCTGCCACCACCGTACCTCCCGACCGGTCAGCTGCCTTTGTTGAGCCAGATGGTGCTTGCCAATGAACCAGGCCATATATGTGCACACTTTAAAAGTGTTTGCATCCATTATTTGTACTAGCATTCGTAAAAACTAAGAAAAGTTTGTCGCATAAAAATCAAAGAATGGCACGAGTAGATAATAGATGGTAATTTTATCATACCGGTAGGATCATGCTACAGTAAAAAAGAAAGAAAACCCATATGCTTTTACAAAAATAATCCGATTTGATTAACTATGTCAAGCGTGAGATTTCATGCATTGCATTTTTCATCTTATGTTTCACCAAATTTACGTAAAAATATATCAATATCTTTTATGTCTAACAAATTTTAGTGGGTTCATTTTGAAATATAGCATACCTATAAATAATGGTACTCATTGTTGTAAAGTTGGACAAATTTAAATAGTTTAAAACTTAGGAAGTAGACACTATTTTAGGACAGAGGAAATATTTCTAAAAAAAAGTTTAGTTGAAAAAAGAAATGGTGCTATTATACATGTTTCGTGAAAAATAACAAGTGCTCAATAATAATTTTTTAAAAACACGTGCGTGTCGCACGTGCACCTTACTAGTATAGTAAAGACTCTGTCGTCTCGCTTGATCTATATATTTCTTTGTTCTGTCCCAGCTAGAATCTCTACTCTAAATCACCTGGAACAAGGAGCTTTATCTGGGCTATGCTGGCTTCTGCGCCAAGAGTTAACTGGAATGGCATTTGCTCTTGTCAACGGCACATTCAAATTGAAATTTGAAACCCCAGAATACCGCTGCTGTCCCTCCTGTGATTTCGCTCCACCGAAATTAACTCCAACTTGTGGTGAAGAAACACGCATAGCCGCTTGAAACGAAATTCAAATCAGGAACAGAGCTGAAATCCAAGCATGAGAACACTATCCAGAAGACGGAGGAACATTACTGGCAATTTCTCCGTAGCTGCAATTAGCTGAAAACTTCCTGGAGAATCCACGTGCTGCTGTGGAACGCTTAGGAGGTTTGGCAGGCTGTCATTCATGACGTGGTCCTCGATCCAAGGATCTGGAGATCTTCGCCATGTTCGTTTGGCTTATCAGCCACTGACCAGCAGTACTTTTCTCTCAGAACAAACCAACTATCAGCAACCAGCCAACAATACTTTTATCTCAGAACAAATCAGCATCACCCACCACCCACCAGTCAAACGAACAGGCCGCTTAGCACGGTCCACCCCAGATTTGTTCCAGAGATGAAATAACTTTGAAAGAATCACAGGCAAAAAGCTTTGAGGTGCAGACCGAGCCAAGCTTGGCCGGTGAGGACTCCAAGAGGGGAGCTCACCCGCCTGAGTTCGAACCCGGCGTCCGCTGGCCTCCTAAGGCCGGGGGAGATAAGCACCCCTATTTAAAAAAAGCTTTGAGGCGTAGATCTGAAGACAATCTCATCAATCAAAAACTGAGAACTTGAAAATATGATCCTCCACTTGAACAACTGAAAAGAGGTTGGAAGAACCTCCAAAACTGATTGCAAGATCGCCCCAACTGAATCCTCATTGAGTTGGAAGTTCGAGCGACTGAAAGATGCAAGGAGCCAGAAGCTCGTGGCATCATCCGGAGAGGGCGGAACCACAGGAACATCGAATATGGACCGTACCTTGGAGGAGAAGAGAGATCCATGGCTTTGTTCTAGAGATGCGACATCCATCTCGATCGCTAGGGGAGGATCAGATCGCCATCAACATGGAGGTGATCGTAGAGAGCGCCGTTGTTCAAGTACTCATCATGAGCTCTGTATAGTGAGAGATTTTTTTTTTGGAAAGTATAGTGAGAGATTTTTTATCTTTCTTTTCTCCTTAATATAAAGATGAGAGCTCTTTTACGGTGGACCATACCATCCTATACCACTGTTTTAAAAGGACCAGTATGAAAGGATCTGACGACTGAGATTAATTGTATACCACCACAACTTGTACATGTGGTATATGGTGGTATACATAGATGGTATAGGGGTTATTGGAAGTTTTATCTCGGTGGCATAAATAAAATATATGATTTCTTCATTTCATTTTTTTTTCATTTTCCTCTGGTGGTATAGCCAAATTTTTTCAAATTTCAAACGGAAATTTTCATTTCAAAAATAAAAAATTTTGAATTTTTTCATTTCAAATTTAAAAAATGAAAATTTTCAAATTTTTTCATTTCAATTTTTCGTGGCATATTTCAATTTTTTTCATTCACTCTGGTGCTATGGCCAAATTTTTTCAAATTTCAAAATAGAATTTTTTCAATTTTTCATTTCCCTCTAGTGTTATGACCAATTTTTTTTCAAAATTCAAAAACAAAATTTTCCAATTCAAATTTCAAAAATATTTTTTTTTCAAAATTTTCTTGTGGCATAAATGAATTTTTTTTCTCGGCCCGAGGTTGCCAAATTTAATAAAAGATTGCAAAAATTACCTATTTACCCTTACCAAAAATAGTCATATACTGCAACCACCACCTTGTGGTATGGTCCACCGTAAAAGAACCTAAAAATGCAAGATGTACAACTCTCCTGCGTGTTCGAGAAAAAAAATGTTAAGTTCATCACCAAGAGTTACATGTATTGTCTGAAACAGCGAAACTTATTCAGACCATAGGAATTAAAGTCACTACTACAGAAGTTTTTTTATGCAGAATATAAAAGATACTAGACTATGTGGGCTACGTCCCACAAGTCTTCGTTTTGGCGATGCTTCTTCCTTTATTCATTCTCACTTCAGTTGACATGCTGAAACTTTCTGCACTAATTGGCATAGTTGCATGGTCTGACTATCTGACAAGTTTCTTATGAAGGTTAATGGGATTGGGCGGTTGGGCCCTCCACTTCTTTAACTGAAACTCCTTGATGCTCTGCTAAAGCATATAATTCTGGATATATCAGAGGTAAAGGACGAATTCTGGTTCCTTCTCCTATTTTCCATCTACATCCTTCTTGTATAATTTGTCTCTTGATAGAATCTATGGCCAACAAGCTGAGTGTCATCTGCTTCTGCGTTTGATCTAAAAGATTGATTTTCCCTTCAAAGTTTTCCCGATCCCTGTTACATTCATGCTTTTGGAGAGCCATTTTCCTGGTGAGTACACAGTAGGAGAATTCAATCGCTTCTCAACCTACAAAGATCATCACCTAGCTAGTAATTTATTTCGACTTATAGCAGCTGCAATGAAGATAAAGACACCAACACAGCAAAGAACCAGCAGAGACACAAGCCTGTGAAGAACTAATAAATGTTGTTTGGACCTCACATAAGCTATTATAAATCGTGCCGCCTTCTTATGATGATAATGATGAAAACCATATCATCATGCTATGACCATCCCTTGAAAACTTCCTGGGAATAGCCACGGACAATGCTCCTGACTTGTGCGGTTTGCTCTGAAGATAGCTTACAGCATGTGGGCACAGCTAGAGCATCCCTCGCCAACCGAGCCACAATCGGGTACTGATCCGAGCCGTATTCCTTCCACCACTTGAGGATGTCAAAACCGTCAGTCAAGGGAGCGTGACTGTCTTTCAGGTAACGGCCGAGTTCCGTCTCGGATTCATGTGCACCATCCTGTGAAACATCCATCTGGTTTAGACCATCGTCAGAATATTTCAATAAGTAATTCTCATACAGTTCTTCAGTCTTCTTTTTAACCTCAGATATCATATTTTCTGCTGCCTCAGAGCCAAATGCAGTATTGAAGTTGGATTCTATGTACTTGAGTTTGTATCGGGGGTCCAGTACAAGTGGTATCGACCAGAGCAGGTACGAATCTTGTATAGCTCCGTCTAAAGTTTCCATTGCTTTCGTAAGCTCACTTTCAAGATAAGTGACATGTGCTGCCAGTTTGGAGTCCAAAACACGCCGCACGTTGAACAACTCAACAAGGTAAAGATTTGAAGTTGGACTCCTAGAGACTGAAATTGATTGAATGGCACGGTATATTGCACCCCAAATGGACAAGAGCTGTTCTCTAAAACCTGAAACAGATGCAGAAGAGGCTTCGTTGCGAAGAACTTCCAACGAACAGTAGCACGAATACCACACCTTGTCGTATGCCCGAGGGTGCTCGAGGCCACGGTCTATGAGCAGTCTCTCACGCTTTCGTCTAGTCAAATTCAACCACTCCACTTTGTTATATACACCCTTGATGTTCAAGTGTTGGGATGACGAGAAGCACTGAGCGATGGAGTGGAAGACGTTGTCCATACAGTCTGTCCAAAGGAATTTTGTGATTGTCAAAGGAAGAAGTTTACCCGCCTCTTCTATGTACTGGTTTACCATTCGGCACGCCATCCACATGGGCATGAAGCGCTCATCATATCGCTCATGATCCATCCTCCTCTTGAACTCCATCAGAAAAAGAAGAACAAAGCGGCGCCATGGTCTGGGATGAACAGAATCCATTGTGCACTCCCGGACGCCCACCAACGGGCCATTGTTATGGTTGGGCACAATCACCAAAGCATCCGTGACCATCCTGTGAAGATCCCACTGATCGTCGATGAAGTGGGACGCAAAATACACGATTTGGTGGCCCACCTCGTTGGTCCCAGCTGGACCAACAGAGAAACTGAGCCCCGCCGCCTTGGTGCCCCGTAGCATGGAAACGAACTCCTCCTTCGCCTCGTCGAAGGTGGCGTCGCACACGTCCTCAACGGCGCGGCGCGAGGGCAGCTTGAATCCGGGGTTGAGGCGGCGCACGAAGCTCCTGAAGCAGTCGTCCTCAAAGATGGATGGATCGTATCCACGAAGCGCAATCATCCGAGCCAGGTCTCCGGTTGCTGCGTAGTCCAGGGGGCGAGCAAGCTCGTGATCCGCGGATGATGACCCCACAGCAGCATCTTCCGGTCCGATGCATCTGTCGAGGTGCTTCTTCAGGCTCGACGTGCCATAAGTTCCGTTCAACCGCCTCCGGCACCGATTGCACTGCGCAACATCGGTCTCCTTGCCATGGTCATCTTCGTCACGGACACGGGTGAAGTGCTCCCAGACGCCGGAACGCGGCTTCAGCTTGCGTCTCCGCTTTTTCCCCTCTTCCAAGCCAGGCTGCTCAGGGCTCATGGATGTCCTGGAGCCCGAGGTGTGCGCCGCCGCCGCCGGCAGCGGCGGTCGTGATGCACCCACGGTAGCATCGTCTCTCTGTCCACTGCATATCTCGACGTGCTTCCACAGGCTCTTGGTCCCATGGGTCGCCTTCAACTGGCTCGGGCAACGCTTACATTGCGCCAAGTTGGCCTTATTCCCATGGCCATCTGTAACACGGGTGAAGTGCTCCCAGACGCCAGAACGCGGTTTCAGCTTGCGCGTTCGCTTCCTCATACCCCGAGCCTGGATGTCCTCCGCTGCCATGTGTTCGTGAGTTTGTGTATGAACCGCTGATTTGCCACTGAGAGGAAGAAGTGAGCAAATAAGTTAGGGTTATTTGGTTCCAGGCCATTATAATTTGTCAAACTTGGAAAAACGCCATTACTATTCGTCTTATTGTAAATTTGCCACTGGTACTCTTGACTTCACACAATTTTACCCTTTTCTACGCTGCGCGTCGGGCCCATTGTCGAGCCATGTATTTTCGTGTCACGGACCAAACTGCCCCGTGCCAGCTAACGTGGATTAGGGACCCCGCCGTCGTCCCCATTCTCTCGCCTCTCTCATCCTCTTTCGTCTTTCCTCCTCCCCTCTCCGAGATCTCGCCGCCTTTGGCATTCTCGCCGCAGCATGACGCCACCCGTTCCCACGAAGACGAATCCATTGGAGGCGGAGGAATGGAGGCGCCGTGACGGCGCCCGCATCTTCGCCGCCTTGTTGTCGACCGTGGTGCGCGACGATGGAGGACGGCACATCGAGTACCCAAAATCCCCAAACCCTAAGCCGTGATTTGTGACCGGAGTTCGAAATCGTGATGTGGTAGTTGTTCGATTAGGGTTGATGATTCATGGTTTAGACTTACATTTGGGCTTTGATTTACTGCATTTCGTAGGGATGGGATGTTTTTGCTTGAGCTTAAAGTCCAAGGTTTTGCTTCCAAAGACTTGATTGGTAGGAAATCGTACACAAAAGGCCGAGTTTTTACGTGGGATGTGGAGTATGGGTCGATGACCTTGGAGTTGCTGTTGAAATCTTTGACTACAGAGTTGAACCTAAGCACCCACCGTTGTGTGGTTCTTTGACAAAAGATTGAATGAGGATTGCAGATTAGTGAATGAGGTGCAGATGGTTGATTTCTTTGAAATGTATAAGGAGGAGATGACCTGCCAGGTTGTAGTTGGCGTTTTCGATAGCGAGGAAGCTTTCTTTGATGCTCTGGAGCCTATCTGTGTGGTTCCTCCTGGTGCAGATGCACCTGTAGACGCCGGTAGAGAGCCAGAGCCAGAGCCAGAGCCCAATGTTGATGTCGATCCTCCTGTTAATGTTGATGATATAGAGCCCGATAGAGAGCCTGACATATTTGATAACCCTGAAGAATATGTGGGTGTTAATGATGAGTGCATGTATGGTGCAGTGCCACCTGCTCCTGAATTTTCACAGCCAAACTTCAATGCTAACAATGAACCTGCTGAATTTGTCAATGTTGAGGCAGAGGTCCATGATGAAGATCCATTGGAGGTACATGTGTTGCATGACCCTGAAAACCCAAAGATAGTGGAGGGGGAGTTGTTCCCTGATATCAATACATTCAGGAAAGCAATAAGGCACTACGCTGTGAAGACTGGCTTTGCTTTTGCTCCTGGTGGGAAGTCAGACAAGACAAGGTTCATAGCAAAGTGTGCTGGTAAGGGATGCCCTTGGAGAATTCATGCCTCATTTGGGATAAGAAAACTGTACAGGTGCCATTCTTGACATGTGTGTTTTCACTGTTAACATTATTGTACAGGGTTCATTCTTTGACATGTGTTTCTATCATTTGTGCAGATCAAGAAGCTTTGTCCAGATCACAACTGCCCAACCGCCAAGCTGGTTGAAGGCAAAATGGCTAGTCAGGGATGGTGTGCAGACAGGCTACGGGACTGGATCAAGAAGAACCCAACAAAGGGAGCAAAGGAAGCAAAAGAGAAGCTGGAAGGTGACTTTGGTATAAAGTTGAAGTATTCAAAAGCCTGGTCTGGTTTGAAGGTTGCCCTGGATCAAATTCATGGTACGTATGAGGAAAGCTTCCAACTTCTTTTCAATTGGGCTGCTCATTTAGAAGAAGTTTCACCTGGTAGTCATGTAGAAATTGAGATTGAGAAGGATGGTGAGAAGAATAGGTTCAAGAGGGTGTTTGTTGCTTTGAAACCATGCATTGATGGATTCCTAGCTGGTTGCAGACCCTTTATAGGTGTAGATGCATCTTTCCTACATGGAAAGTATACTGGTCAGTTGGCTACAGCCTCAGGTGTAGATGGGCATAACTGGCTTTATCATATTGCATATGCTGTTTTTGATGTAGAGGATGAGGATAACTGGGAGTGGTTTCTTGAAAATTTGCACAAAGTCATAGGAGACCCACCTGGCCTAGTTCTATGTTCAGATGCTTGTAAAGGTTTAGAGAATGCTATAGTCAAAGTGTTTCCAGAGGCTGAAAATAGAGAGTGCATGAGGCACATGTACAGCAATTTCATGAAGTACTACTCAGGTGATGTTTTTACTGATCATCTGTATCCTGCTGCCAAGAACTATACAGAGTATATGTTCAAGTGGCATATGAAGAAAATTTTTGAAATAGCTCATGCAATTGACTACCTTGAACAGAATCATGGAAGGATGCAGTGCGGTCTGGATTCTCCGAGCTTAGCAAGTGTGATTACTTAACTAATAATGTCTCGAGAGTTTCAATGCTCGATCAAGCACTTGAAGGCACTTTGCATCTCCATGAGCTTCTAGAGAATTAGAGAGCTGATAATGGAGAAGAGATATATTAGAAGGAAGTTGGGACAAGAATGGGCAGATGGGATCATACCTCAAGTCATGAAAGATCTGCATGAAATAAGCAAGAATCTGAAGGTAGTCAAGATTATGATCAGTGATGAGGACTTTGCAGAGGTGACATTGCTTGATGAATGGAATAACCAAAGGAGGCACGGTGGATCCGAAAACAACAATGCTCATGCAGAGAATGGCAAGTAACTGGCAAGCCATGCAAACATGCTTTGGCATGGATACTCTCCAACTGAGGCATGAAGATAGATGACTATGTGCATGAGTATTACTCAGTTGCAAGGTTCAGAGCTGCCTATGAAGGAAGAGTAGAGCCAATGCTAGACAGATCCCAATGGCCAGAAGTGAACCTTGGTTACAAGGTTTGGCCACCTTTGCTGGGTAGAGCACCAGGCAGGCCAAAGGTGCAAAGGATCAGGGGGTGTATTGAGAAAAATCAGAACAAAAGGAAAGTGAGATGCCGTAGGTATGTACTGTCATGCATCCATTTTACTGTCATGCATCCATTTTAGTTGTACTAATCCTCTACTGTCGTCTTAAGGTGTCGAGGTCTTGGGCACTTTGCCAAGACCTGCAAACTTCCAATGGTAGGAGAAGATGGTGAGCTTGGTGGGAAGCAAATCAACAAGAGGTATTGTTAAGTAGGCATGAATCTTGTCTGCCATGGTCACTTTGTATACTGAATCTTGTTTACATGTATTCATATTCCAATGTATTCATGAATCTTGTAGGAAGAGATCTGAGGAGGAAGCAGCAGGACCATCGAAGAAGAAGAAGGTGAAGCCACCAAAGAGGAAGAAGACACCAAAGAAGAAGAAAACACCACTGAAGAAGAAGCAGAAGAAAGATGTAGCTTCCTCCACCAAAGGTTGTTAGAAGCCCGAGAGATCTACTGTCGATGGTTGAAATGATGTAATCATTAGTGGTAGTCACCCTATTTTGTGATACCGTATGCTTTGTGCTTGTGATGCCATATGCATCTGTGATGGCATATGAACCTGTGATGCCATATGCACCTGTGCTGGCATATGAACCTGTGATGGCATATGCACCTGTGATGGCATATGAACTGTGATGCTTTTGTGATGGCACATGAACCTTTAGCTTTTGTAAATTAATGGTTGTGAAATATTTGTGAACTGAAATCATGCTTGTGAATTGTCATGAATTGTTTGAGTGAAATGCATGCCTCTGACACAAGATTTCCATGAATTGTCATGCACTGAGTGAAATTCATCAATCTGTCACAATTCCATTCACACGAAGTTGTCACAATTCCATTCACAAAGTTATCACAATCTTATTCCATTCACAAAGTTGTCACATTTTGTCACAAACACGATTGCTACAAACACTACCACATTCTCGCTCATAACTAAGCCAATAGCTACACCACAAATTGCCATTGTAACACGCCACGACCTAAAGCAACACATTGCGGTCATCTTCAACTTTTGCACATGCACTCTAACTTCACAAAGCTCATTGGCGACACTATCCACTCTCACCTTCACTTCTTCCACCTCTTGCTTGTTCATCCAGTCCACGGCCCCATCAACACCATCAGCAGAGCAACAATCAGGCATCACTCCTCCCCTGTTCCCCCGACCGTAGGTGCCTGCATATTGGTCCTCCGACAAGATGAAGCGGCACGTTGTTGGGTCGCCCTGCATGAAACCCCAAACCCTAGCCCCATCAAAACCATACATGCAACTCAAAATTGAACCCAAATTGAAGACAACTTCACTTACTTTGACGGAGTACGGGCACTTCAAGAACATTTGCCCGTAGGTCTCTGCCTGTTTGCTTCTAATTCGCACCAATTTCACGCGGCAAAACGGGCACAACTCTTGGGTCACCCCTCGTCCCGTCCCGCTGCTCGAAGCCGCGCCGGCCGTCCGGCTGCTTGAAGAGCCTGCTCGCCTGAACTGCATAGTCGACATGGAGATGATGCTCCAGCAGATGGGGACGACGGCGAGATTGGCGAGCGGCGATGAGAGGTATGAGGCGAGAGAAACGAGAGATTGGGGGCGACGCGGGCCGAGTCCCTTATCCACATTGTACGCAGGCAGTTTGGTCCGCATACGAAAATACATGGCCTGACAATGGGCCCGACGTCGCGGCAGGCGTAGAAAAGGGTAAAATTGTGTGAAGTCAAGAGTACCAGTGGCAAATTTACAATAAGACGAATAGTAATGGCGTTTTTCCAAGTTTGACAAATTATAATGGCCTGGAACCAAATAACCCAATAAGTTACAAGTACTAGAGAAAATGTTTCCGTAAGCTCACTACCTTATAAGCTGATTTACCAGCTTACTCTATATACAGTACTATGTTTTTGTGGAAGTAGCTTGATAAGGTAACTGACGGATAGATCAAATGATCCACCAACAAACCCATCCTAAATAAGTTTCATCATTATTTTTTTATCTTAAGAAAACGAACTAGCCAAATTATAACAGGGTCAACTAGCCAGATCTGTGTCAATCCTTTCTTATATAGCCTGGAGCCAGGGATCCATGTTTTTATTCTTTTGTTCTCTTTTTTTCAAGAATAATACTACCACAGAAGAGAGATCTACTACCGGAAATCGCAAGGCTGCCGTGAGCCTTCTCATTGCCGTGAGCCCAACATCGAGCTCACGGCATACAATGACCTTGAGCTTCTGTTGTTCAATTATATGCTTCTCATGGTTGTCATCAAAGCATGCGAGACATCCATACCCAACAGGTCGGCAGACATCCATACCCAACAGGTCGGTCGTGATGACATGATGGTTGGGATGGATGTCTCGCATGCTTTCATGTTGCCATGAACACTCTTTTTAGTTCTTTTGATGATCTATGCTCTAAGTTCAAGGTCATATGAAAAGACAAAATATCTGAGGCAAATTTCTGTTTCAATAAATTTGGAATGTGGTTGTCGCCATCGTACTATTGTTTAATTACAGGTTTTGACCACCTCTCCTTGTAGGGGAGGTGCTGCCCATAATTGCAACTTACACGGTTATGTTCATTTGTTTGCAGGAATCAGCCGCCTTCCTCCGCCATCTGCTTCTTGCCGCCTTCCTCTGCCACCGGTCCGCAGACCCCTTCGTCATTCTTCAAGCCAACGAGGTGAGGCACATTTCTCTCTCTTTTCAGTTGATGTCGTAGATCACGAAACCTAGTTAGGCGTCTCCCATTCGGAAGAGATATAGTTGGACATATGCAGAACTTTGCATATTTGAGGCTGTATCTGTTTCGGATTGTCCACGTTTTTTGGACAGCCCGTGGATGCGTAGATGGGGTGATCGGTTCCTATGGTCTACTCCGATCCTAGACACGTTTTTTGGACAGCCCGTGGATGCGTAGATGGGGTGATCGGTTCCTATGGTCTACTCGATCCTAGACAGAGCACCTCCTCGTTGTTCTCCTGATACAATCTTCTACCGGGATGTGTATTTGGAGAACAATGAGGTGCCGAAATTCGCCTAGGATCGAGTAGTCCATAGGAACCGATCACCCCATCTACGCATCCACGTGGATTAGGACCTATCTTTACCTAGTAGAGTGTCTAGGCATCGTAGAGTTTTTATGCAATGCATTTTATATAACTTCCTGGTATGATAGAGAATGGGTGACTGTGATGACTAGATGTACAACGGGTGGGCAAGTGGGGGTCGTCTGACACCTGAATGGATTGCGAACACCCAAACTTTCGTGAGAGAAGCATTTGAAAAGCTTAAAAGGGAGACTCCCAGGGAATCTACCATCTGGTGTCCTTACAGCAAATGCGGAAACACGCGTTGGCATACGAAGCATGACATGCTTGAGCATCTTGCCAAGTATGGTTTTACGAAAGACTATACAAAGTGGACCTACCATCGAAACCGTCAGTATGAGAGATGAGGTCGTGAGACGACGCATTGAGGAACTTGATGGTGATGCTGTGGTAGACATGATAGATGACTTTCACGAAGCACATTTCCAAGGAGAACCTTCGGAGGAGGAGCCAGAGCCAAGTGCTAAGGCATATTATGACATGTTGGCTGCAGCACAGAAACCCCTTCACGAGCATCTCCCAAATAATGGCCATAAAGTCCCAACATAACCTAAGCCGAGCGACCTTCGATGCCTTGGTGAGCTTTCAATATGCTTCAAAAGGTCACATTCTGCCCAAGAACATGTATGAAGCAAGAAAAGTCTTTCGTGCACTCAAGATGCCATATCAGAAGATACACGCCTGTCCGAATGGATGCGTCTTATTCAGGAAAGAACATGAGAATGCAAAGCATCTTGTCCAAATGTAAAGCGCCCTGCTCGTGGGAGGTAGACTACGGTGAGGGCGAAAAGAGGCAGCTCACGGTCCCGGTTAGTATCCTACGGTACCTTCCGTTCATAGTGCGGATCCAACGGATTTACATGACCAAGAAAACTGCGAAGCAAATGACTTGGCACAAATCGGGAACATGATACAGTGATAAGCTTGCACATCCATCTGATGCCTTAGCATGGACCAAATTTGATGAGAAACATCGTGAAAAAGCTCTTGAGGCTCGCAATGTACGTGTGGCATTGGCAACCGATGGGTTCAATCCTTATGGGCGAATGGCTGCTTCATACAGTTGTTGGCCTGTGTTTGTCATCCCCCTCAATCTACCCCCCGGTGTCGTCTTTCAAAGACAACACATATTCTTGTCGCTGATAATTCCTGGATACCCGGGGGATAATATGAGTGTGTACATGGAGCCTCTAATTGATGATTTGATCCGTGCTTGGAATGACGGGGTGCGGACATACGACCGAGCTACGAAGAGAAACTTCAAGATGCATGTGTGATACATGTACTCCATGCATGATATGCCGGCGTATGGGATATTTTTGGTGTGTCCACGGAAGTTCTCTGCCAAGATGCAAGGAGGCTCTGTTGTTCTTTTGGTTGAAGAGAGGTGGCAAGTATTCTTACTTTGACAAACATCGACAGTTCCTCCCTATTGAGCATGAATTCAGACAAGATTCGAAGAACTTCACGAAAGGTGTGAGAGTCAATGACCCACCACCGCACATCATGACGGGAGATGAGGTTCGTGCCCAGGTAGAGGCTCTCGTGCTCAAACAAAGAGAAACTCTTTTTGAGGGATACGGTGTGCAACATGCCTGGGCTCAGAAGTCGGGCTTGTGGAGGCTACCCTATATGCAAGATCTTCTTCTTCCACATAACATTGATGTGATGCACACCGAAAAGAATTGGGGGGGAGGCACTTTTGGGTACAATCATGGAATGGGCAGATAAGTCAAAGGACAACGTTAAGGCTAGAGTCGATCAAGAAGCGTTATGTGATAGGCCAAAGCTAGCCATGAAGAAACCTGTAGCGGGCAAGACATGGTCTCGGCCTAAGGCTGATTTTGTCCTGAAGAGGGATCAAAGGAAGGAAGTTTGCGAATGGTTCAAAATGTTAATGTTCCCTGGGTATGCTACGAATCTGAGGAGGGGGTGAACTTAGCTACATTGCGAATACACGGGCTGAAGAGTCATGACTACCACATATGGATCGAGCGGCTTCTTCCGGTGATGGTTCGAGGCTATGTACCTAAACATGTGTGGCAAGCGCCGCGAGTTGAGCTATTTCTTCCGCCTTTGTGCTAAGGAGTTATCTCTTGCTGTGATTGAAAAACTGGAAACAAATGCGCCTGTGTTACTATGTAAGTTGGAGAAGATCCTTCCACTCGGCTTCTTCAATCCGATGCAGCATATGCTTTTGCACCTCCCCCGCGAGGCACGATTGGGGGGGCCCGTGCAAAACCGTTGGTGCTATCCAATTGAGAGATGTCAAAAGTTTCTTCGATACAAAACTGGCAAATAAAACAAAATTGAAGCTTCCATTGCAGAGGCATACATTCTGGAGGAGGTGTCAAACTTCACAACTAAATATTATCGAGAACCTTCCCCGTGCATAACCCACCTCCTCGTTACAATGTTGGGGAAAATGATTCAACCTCGGCCTTTTAGGGACAACTTGGAAGTGCCGGTCTCTTGGGAGGACCAAGTACTTGCTGGATGAAGAGTGGCACACTATCATGATATATGTGTTGCGCAACCTTGACGAAGTAAAGTCGTACATAGAGTAAGTTCTCAAGAAACCTCATTTTTTCCTTTCATGTAATATCTCGCATCTTGGCTCTTTCTGCATCCAACCTCCTCTTCTTTTTGGGTGCAGTGAATTCTTTGCATATCGGCGTCATTCAAGGCCACCTACGAGGAGGAAGAAGATACCCTACTTAGTGAGGGTAGACATGATGCACGACACAATATCCCCAATTTCATATCTGGGTTCAAAAAGAAGGTAATTTTAACCCACCTTCTTTGTAAGATCGTACTTAGCACGGCATGTCATGTATGATAACGAGCTATCCTCCCTGGTCTTGCAGGGGCAAATCGATTCATCTATGAGTCCCGACTTGAGACAGGTTGCCGATGGTTGCGTCGTTAGGGTCAAGTCATACGCCGCTTATGATGTGAATGGATATCGCTTTCACACAAAAAGTCACGAGGACAGTCGTCCCAATCGAAGAACCACAAATTCTGGAGTTTGTATGACAATAGTCGATGGGTCCGAGTACTATGGAAGACTTGAAGAAATATATGAACTCGAGTTTCATGGTTCCAAACCTCTAAAACCTGTCGTATTCAAGTGCCATTGGTTTGATCCTCAGGCTATGAGGCGGAACCCGAATCTTGGGCTAGTCAAAATTCGTCAGTCAACTGTGTACACAGGAGACGATGTCTATATCATGGCTCAACATGCCACACAAGTTTATTATCTATCATACCCTTGCAAAAAAGACAAGCGTCTCCAGGGTTGGGATGTTGTGTACAAGGTTTCGCCACATAGTAAACTACCTACCCCTGTCAACGAAGATTACAACCTACTAGACCCAAACACATATGTTGGCGAGTTCTTTCAAGAAGATGGGCTAGAAGGGAGTTTTGAGATAGACTTAACCGACGCGATCGGAATGGAAGTAGAGATGGACGATGCCGGAGAAGATGTTCATGATGAGGATGACTTACAATTACTGGAGCGATTAGGTTTGGGAAGTGATAGTGATGATGACGTCTTTCCTCCTTTGGAGCACGGTGTTGAGGATATGGACATGCGTGATAGTGACGATGAGACATATGATCCAGCTAATACGGATCATGATGAGTATTTCTAAAACATGTAAGAACCGTACCAATTATGACATTAATTTAATAGTTGTACTTACTACATTAATTATTTTTTATTTAGTACTTGTACTCTTTGCTGTCTAATACATGTACTAATACTTGCTTCACTCTTTTTTTTGCAGTTGATTGAACGAAGATGCCTAGGAGGCACTTGTGGCGGGCGCGAGGCAGCCGCGGTGGTCGTGGGGTGACGAAGAACCTCAACGAGTTGTACCCTCGTAGCGCCCTTGACGGCTCCGAGATGGCTGAGGGCTCCGGGGCAGGTGGTAGGAGGGGTCGCAGGAGGTCACCCACTCCGGAGCACGCACCTCCGTCTGGAGGAGGAGGAGGAGGGAGGGTTGGTCGCCGGAGGTCACCCTCCCCCCTTGGCTCTTCGTTGTCATCTCAATGCGCCTCTTCCCCCTTCCCAATGCACCTCGTTTCAGTCACCACCATAATGAAAGGGTTTATTGGTAATCTGACAAGGCCCTCCACCGAAATGGATAAATTACCCCTGCCCCCGTCGCTTCCCTCCCTTCTACTCCTCTCCTTGCCATCTCAAATCTTTCCGCCCCCATTTCACCTTCCCTACTCACCAGCAGCCCAAATCTTCACCTGCTCTCCTCCATCGTCTCAAATCTACCGCTCATAGCTTCAGCCCCTTTCCCATCTGCCTCTGTAGTAGCAGCGACGACGACACAATGGCACCAGGAGGGAAGGTCGTACGAAGGAAATATCCAGAACAAGGTACAATGTTTTCCTCCTCGATTCAGCTTCCCCGGTGGATTCGTACTTGCCTGTTTTCCCATGCAGATCCCATGTGTGGACTAGTATTTTTTATCAAGTAGATCCCATGTCTACACTAGTTCTTTTTAGGATCTTGTTTTGACTAGAAACATCCTTTCAGGATCTTGTTCGGCTAGGAACATTCTACTGGTTCTTATAGAAGTTTTAACCGGATCCCATGTCTACACTACTTCTTCTCAGGATCTAGTTTTGACTGGGAACATCTTTTTCAGGATCTTGTTTCTGCTAGGAACATCCTATTGGTTCTTATAGAAGTGTTTAGATCTAGTTTTATTTACGTTGGTAGGACAACCTTACAGAAGTTTCTCTGCTTTCCTAATGTAGGCAGAGCGCCGCGATTACAGTGGCGAGAGGGACATTAATGTCTTGAAGAATCACAATTTCTTCTCTAGTCTTGGCATTGAGAAAATGAAAGCACTTTTAGCAGCTGACCGACCAAGCAGAAAGGGTACCAACGATACAACAATACAAGATACGGATCCGGAGTACAACCCTTCTGATGAACATGAATCTAACCCAGAGACATGTCAACAAGAGGTAATCTTATCACGAACTCATTTCATGTACTAGTTATGCAGGATTGCTTCTGATCTTCTCTTTCATTGTTGAATTTTGTGTAATCAGGTCACTCATAGCATACCTGTCAGTGGAGGAAGAGGGACCAAGAGAATTCAGAGCACCGGATGACCCTACCAGAATGCCTCCTAGACTGACTAGGACCAAGGAAAGGGAATTGGCTATAGCGGATGGGAGTGGGGCAACTCTTGATACACAAGAATTGACCACTGAAGGCCAAGCAACAGCAACCCACGATGAGAACTTCATCGACATGACGACTGCAGAAGGCAAGTCATTTGATCCCATATTCGAATGTCCTAATTACCAACCGAATAATTATTAACTTGTATGGCTGTAACAAACTTGTTAGGTGATGCACGCCCTTCCAGAGCACAATGGGGGCCGCGGGATTCAAGAAGATTGGGCAGAGATCTGGACCGAATTAGTCGAGGCTTAAATGGCAAGATCCCTATACACATTCAAGAAGGGCTCAAACGCCCAAAGGCACCAATGCAAGCTGCAAAGTTTGCATCAAAAGGTGGGATCATAGTGCGTGGGCACATACCGATCCTTCCTAGCTGGAAGGACTACAAGCCAAAGAAGAACCAGCAAGATGGTGAAAAGACTGAAGACCATCTCAAGAACTACATGGGCAAAGTAGCGGTGTGCATATGTCCACTCATGTACTACCATAGTTCTTTGCATCCATTCTTGTCATCCATTTTTGTGATAATTGTCTTGTGCTAGGGGCAATTTGACATTGACACCACCAGTGAGCCTGTAAGGGTGGCATGCACATCGACGTCAAGTTGATACTGAGTAGACAAAGCGAGGTATCGCATGAAGCAAAAGTACTTCAATGATGTTCCAACAAATGCAGTCACAACTAAATCTCCCATGCCCAATCTGATCGACGCCCAATGGAAGGCACTGGTTAACATGTGGTCTTCCCCTGAGCACAAGGTATGATAGAATTTCAACTTGCCACTACCACATTTTCATGTACTTATATATTGTTCTTAATCTTATTTCTTACACGAGTTCTTATTATTGTAAAGGCGAGGTGTAGTAAAAACACCGATAATCGAGGAAAGGTCAAGTACCATCGACGGGATCTCAAAGCTACATTGTACAAGCTAATCTTGTGGTAAGGGATGAACAAGTCATGTTTTTGCTCTGTAGTTCATTTCATGAACCATTTTACAATGCTAGCACTTTAATAATTATGCCTATTTTCGAAATATATTTAGAGGCAGAAGTATACTGCTGAAGGAGAAGGGCTAAGTCCACTAGATTATTTCAAGTCCTTCCACTGCAGTAAGAATGGCTTCACCACTCCATCTGAGGCAGCCATTGTAAGTACTTATGCTTTGCATTTTCTTTGCAACAATACTAGAAACATGTGTGACTATTTTATTTTAAACCTTTCATTTTATTTCCTTTTTAGGCTCGCATGGAACAAATTGTCGTTGAACCTCAAGGCGACCAACCAAGAAAGACTAGTGCTGAAACAGTGGCGGAAGTTGTCCAATCTAGGACTTTTCAGGAGGTTGCTGGCATTCGCCCGCCCTCCATGAAAAAGACTAGGGTTACTACTGCACTTCAGGTTCAGGAAATACAAGCTGGACTTAATAATGAGAAGCAAGGGGGGCACAACTGCAGCAGAAGATTGTTGAACAGGAGGCCGAGATGAGCGAACTGAGATTGAAGGCTCAAGAACAGGAGACAACATTGAAGTCTCAAACAGAAGCGCTTGAAGCTTTGAAGAAGAGGACAACTGACATGCATAATTTGATCCAAGGCTTGATAAATCAGCCAGGTTTATCCTCCTCTCAACTGAAGTGTGGTCCTGGTGAACTTGTGTTGCTGATGACTTGTTGTATGTTGATTCGATTCGATGCTAACTTGATGTATGTTGCACAATTGTACTGGTTGAACTATTCCCTGAATGTGGTGTGAATTATATGGAAGTGGGAAATGTTTTATTTTGTTGTCTGATTATGTCTTTGGCGATCGCTGAGCCAAAACGATATCTGATGCCACGTGAAATGCAATATGGGTTGATCTAAAAAACAATATGGGTCGAGGCCCAGGAAATGCCCTGTGGATAATTGCCCAAAATCAAATGTCCAAGCATAATGCAATATGGGCCAAGTTCGTTAGATTGACTAGGGCCCAAAATAAAATAGCCCAATATAGCGTGCAACAAATATTTCGGGAATGGCCAAAGAAAATAACACGAAAACCTGAAACGGGCTAAAATTAGCCCAACAATATTAGGCGCACAAAGGCTCTTACATGGACCGGGTCTCAATTTGTGACGAACCAAAATCGTCATAACCCCTACCACGTCGGAGCCACGATGGATCTCGGTCCAACTTGGCATGTACCTTATGTCGCCTTGGTGTTACGAATTTATACGCGTCACTAAACTCATGACGCCGTGAAATATGGTCTCGTCGTCATTAATCGCGGTTTGTGACGCTCGATAAATGAATGAGCGTTGCCAGAATAATCGGCGCGTCAGCGATTTATGACGAGAAACGGCCTTTTTTTGCATCACTAGTCGGCGTTTTTCTTGTAGTGCATGACACCAAGACACATCACTCAACACATTCCCAGGTCCTTGTCTATTAGTGAGATGGACAATAGAGATCCAAAGACCATGGGCTAGTGCCTAGTGATAACGACCAGAATTAGATCATTCTGTCCGTCCATTGTAAGTAAACCTCAAATCGCTATTTTTCCAAATTTTTATTACATATTCCATTCAATAGTTATATTGATGATTATACAGGTGCATACATTGGTTTTGTTCATGTCATCTTTTGTGTATGGGTGCACCAATTGATCTTGTAGTAAATTATTCCAAGTTGCAAGAATTATCTTATACAAATAATTTAGGAAATTTAATTCATGTAGAACAAAAAAATGAAAAAAAAATGGTTATTGTAATTATTTTGTTTCACTAGTTCAGATCTTTTTTATTGGTTGATAGCTCTATTCTATGTGTTATATGAAATAAATATTAATCTAGGCATATAGTTGGATTCCTTTAACTTGATTTTGGATGGATGCAGCAGCATTTGAATTTAACACCACCCCCCCCCCCAGCCTTTCCTCCCACTGGCTCTGCATTCCACCTCCACCAAACAAGGCAAAGCGCTACCAGCTTTAAATTCCCCTCGAGCACCATCCTATCTGGTGCAGCCCAAGGCCCCACAGGGTAGCGAGTCACATCTCTGCCAGCCATGTGTGGTGGTGCTGTCATCCCCAATGGTGTCTACCCATCGCGCCGCTGGCAAGTCACAGCAGGCAACCTCTTTCCATATAGCAAGAAGTTGAGGGGTACAGGAGTAGGGAACCAGAAGAGGGCTCACTAAGAGGGCATCAAGGCTGCCTTCATGGACTCCAAGAAATCGGTGGTCGTGTCAAAGGATGAGGCCAAGCACTTCAACGCCCCAAGTGGCGTGGTCGCCAAAGGTAGACTTTACTTGGCATAAATTTTCTTTTGCCTTAGTGGGCTACTAGCTTAGGGCAAAACATGGGCAATCCCTTAGCTACTCCATTGGTAAATTATTGTGATTTTTGGGTCACTGGTTTGCGGGTTTGTAGGATTGCATGACCCTATTTTGTGTTCCAGATATAGATTTGCATCCTTAGGTGGGGCTTTTGCTTGAACGGGAGAGTGGGAGAAACAAATGTCACATAGCTTTGCAATTTTAGTTTTTCCATTGCTCTTCTGTTCTATTTAGAAGAAATTTATTTCAGCATCCAATGTTCTATTGCTCTTCTGAATTTTTGATGGTAGTCTGTGCTATGGTATAGAAACATACTTCCAACATTTCATGGACTATCTGATGCCTTATGTTGATCTCCTTCATTTCTTCAGATGGAGTAAATACAACTGCAGCTCATACTGATGTCCCTGATGCGATCAAGAGAAAGAACTGATTCAGGGGTATCCGCCATCGCCGTTGGGGTTAATGGGTTGCTGAATTCAGAGATCCTACCAAGCAAAGGTGCTCGTGTCTGGCTCGGCACTTACAACTCTCCTGAAGAAGCTGCCAGAGCTTATGATGTTGAGGCACGCAGGGTTCGTGGCAAGAAGGCCAAGCTCAGCTTTCCAGATGAGGTTCTGGCGTGGCTTCTAAGAAGCGCCTTGCTAAGCCTACCTTTGTAAAAGTAGCCAAGACAGTAACTGAAGAGAAGCTTATTGCCAATAACAATGCCAACTCAAATGTATATCACCACCCTGTTGTCGACCACTCCGTACCTGAGCCATTCATGCTAACTCAAAACATCAGTTTGGAGAATTCTGCTGCCTGACCAGCATGTATATTTGGCCAGGCCTCCAGATGTGGCCTGGTACCCCTGCTCAAACTTCAGCCTGGAGAATGGCATCAGGATTGAGGTTGATGGGTCCGCATTCCTCCAGGGCACCACTAATGCTGTTGCGCCTCCTGTGACAGGTGATGCTAGTGTTGATCTCTATGAGTGGGAACCATCATATATGAATTTTGTTATGGGCAGTTCAGATGAGTCAAGCAACACCTTTTTGGGCTGTGATTGTTAGAATGCTTGTGTATAAGGCCATAGGCCCGGTTGGGCCTATGGGGTTCTGTGGTGTGCTGGCCTATATGGCCGCCGCCCAACCCCCTAGGTTTCTTGTGTAGAGGGCAAGGGTCTCCTTGATTGGTGGTGTTTCTATAAACCAACCCTAGACCCTTGCCTATATATGTATGTGTGCTGTGCACCTCTATAATCAATCTACTAATTTCCCCATCATACCTTCCTTCAGTGATGAATCCCAAGATGTTGGTATCAGCATGAACCTTTGGAACTTTGATGACATGCTGAAGCCTAGATATATTTTCTGTGGTTGATGCCTATGGCTACTGGTGCTTTGTTTCTAAACCTCTGGTAAGCATCTGCAGTAAGAAAGATCATCTCTTTCTAGTACTTAATTTTTTTCATTCCTTTCATATATTCTTTGTTTTCTGATGTGTATCCAAAATAATTTTATTTTCCGTTGTGTTTCAAGAATAATATTCCGGATATAATGAAGACCCCCTAAACTATATTTTGGTTCAATTTACCCCCTAAACTATTATACATATTTGGTTCAACTTACCAAATATTGGAATTTTCATTTCTTTCCATACACATGTTGAATTTTAATTTGAGATTTGGAGGGTGGTAGTGAACATCATAATCTTTATTAAAAAATATTTGAGATTTGCAGGGTGGTAGTGAACATCATAATCTAGCGTTTGATGGCATGTTGCCCTTTTCTGCTCTTCATGGTTGCTTTGCAGCTTCCCAAGTCTTTCGTTACTTCTAGTGTTTGTTGTTGTGTTGTCGTTTCTGCACTTTTCGCCTCGTGGTTGTCTTGCCTATGACACCTAGACACATCATACAACATGTTCCCAGGTACCCGTCTATTAGCGAGATGGACAATAGAGGTCTAGCAACCATGGGCTAACGCCTAGTGACATCAATCGGAAATTAGATAACTCTGTCCGTCCATTGTAAGTAAACCTCAAATCACTTTTTTTTCCAAATTTGCATTGTCTATTGCATTGAATAATTATATTGATTATTACACAAGTGCATCCGGTAGTTTTGCTCTTGTCATCTTTTGTGTATGTTTCACGATTTATTTTTTTAACAGCAAACTGTGGGGGAATTCCCCACAGCAATCAAGAAACCATATGTGTGCACCTATTGATCTAGTATTCAATAGTTCCAACTTGCAAGCATTGTCTCATATATAAAAATAAGGTTCAGAAATTTAATTCATCACGAACAACAAAAATAAAGAAATTAATTATTGCAATTATTTTGCTTCACTAGCTCAGTTCTTTTTTTAATGGCACATAGTTGAATACCTTAACTTTGTTTGTTGATGGATATAGTAGCATTTAATTCTAAATCCAATTGGATGTTACGTTTTTGTGATTATTCCCTATTTGGCCCCGAAACAGTTACTCATTTCTTCCTTAGCCTTGAAAAATTTTCCATTCCTTATTTGACACTTAGTTGAGCTTTGGTTCCTTATTCGACACTCACGTTCATTCTCGTGTGTTCTGTCAGTTAAGTTAAATGAACATTAACCCATGCGTTTACTTAACAAAATGACATCAAAATCACTTTTAAAATTCATACAAATTTTTGTGGTAATACAAAAGATAGAGGTTAACTCATTTTGCACAAAAACTCATATATATAATTTAAAATGTTAAACTAAAATTCACCCAAATATGCTAGTTTTAAAGACCATGTGAATTTTCATAGCACAAAAATGTTGTCCAAATATTATGTAAAAATATCCCATATTCCAAAGAAATGATGAACAAATTAATGAATTATTGTCCACATTAAATTACATAGATAAATACTTATTTCTTATGTAAAATTATTGTTTGAAAAAACTTAAATATTTTTATCTATGTAACATGCTATGGATAATAATTTTTTGAATTACTTCATCATGTGGTAAGATTATTAGATATTTATGTATTTTTTCGAAAGAATTTTAAGGCTCTAAAAGTTCACATGATCTTTAAAAGTAGTGAATGTTGAATTTCAAATTTAATATTTGTAATTATATATGAGTTTTTGTGTAAAATGAGTTCATATTTATATTTTGTATTACTACAAAAACTTGCGTGAATTTTAGAGCTGATTTTGATGTCATTTTGTTAAGTAAATGCACGAGTAACTGTTCACCAGTTACTATTCATCTGACTTAACTAACAGAGTGCACGAGAATGAACGGGAGTGTCGAATAAGGAATCAAAGTTCAACTAAGTGTCAAAGAAGGAACAAAAAAAATTCCAAAGCCAAGAAAGGAATGAGTAACTTTTTCAGGGCCAAATATGAAATAATCTCTACTTTTCTTCACATAGGTCCCAACAATTTTTAGGAATTACATTGACTCCACCCCTCAATCTCCTCAAATCTACATAAACCTTCCCCCGACTACCTTTCCTCCCACTTGCTCTGCATTCCATCTCCAGCAGACAAGGCAAAGTGCTACCAGCTTTAGATTCCCCTCGTGCACTATCCTATCTAGTTCAGCCCATGGCCCCACAGGGTAGCGAGTAATATGCCAGCCATGTGTGGCGGTGCTGTGGTCCCCAACGGTGTCTAGCCATCCCGGCAAGTCACAACAGACAAGATCTTTCCATATAGCAAGAAGTTGAGGGGCACAAGAGTAGGAAATCAGAAGAGGGCTCGTGAGGAGGACATCATGGATTCAGAGAAATCGGTGGTCATGTCCAAGGATGAGGTCCAGCACTACACCGCACCAAGTGGTGTGGTCGCTAGAGGTACTTGACTTTGCTTGGCGTAAATTTTATTTTGCCTTGGTGGGCTAGTAGCTTAGGCCAAAACATGGGTGATCCCTTAGCTACTCCATTGGCAAATTATTGTGATTTTTGGGTCTGTGGTTTGGAGATTTGTACCATTGCATGACCCTGTTTGGTGCTCCAGATGTAGATTTGCATCCTTAGGTGAGGATTGTGCTTGAACGGGAGAGGGGAGAAACCAAAGTCACATATAGCTTGCAATTTATTTATTATATCCATTGCTCTCCTGCTGTACTAGTATTTGCCCCCATTTATTTAGTACAAATTTAATTTCAGCATCCAATTTTGATTAATGTTGTGATACCTTTTTTCATGAATGATCAAAGCTATATATATCCTTAGCTTGGTATGAAATAATTTATTCGTTTTTTGATTTGGCTCCTTTATGTATTATGTTAAGATTTATCTGTTAACTGGCAGAAAAGAAACAATCATGTACTACAGCTTTGATATTTCTGAATTGAGCTTTGATATTTCTGAATGAAAAATAGATATGTAGAGGGATTTCGCGCTGAAGATCTTTTATCATATAAAAATCTGAAATTTGATGGTAGTCTGTGCTATGGTATAGAAACATACTTCCACTTTTCATGGAGTGTCTGATGCCTTGTTGATCTCCTTCATTTCTTCAGAAGGATTAAACGCAACTGCAGCTCGTACTGATGTCCCTAGTGTGAGGAAGAGAAAGAACCAATTCAGGGGTATCCGCTGTCGCCCTTGGGGTAAATGGGCTGCTGAATTCCGAGATCCTATCAAAGGTGCTCGTGTTTGGCTCGGTACTTACAACTCTCCTGAAGAAGCTGCTAGAGCTTATGATGCTGAGGCTCGCAGGGTTCGTGGCAAGAAGGCCAAGCTCAACTTCCCGGATGAGGTTCCAATGGCTTCTAATAAGAAGCACCTTGCTAAGCGTACCTCTGTGAAAGTAGCCAAGACGGGTACTGAAGAGAAGCTGACTGTCAACAACATGACCAACTCAACTGTATATCACCATCCTGTTGTCGACCACTCCGTACCTGAGGCATTCTTGCAGACTCAAAACATCAGTCTGGAGAATTCTGCTGCCTCTGTTGAGGAACCTTTTGTGAATTCAGATGCCTCAGTTCAGGAAACTTTGGTGAATTCTGCTGCCTCTGTTCAGGAAACTTTGGTGAATTCCTTCAGTAGCTCAAACTTCAGCCTGGAGAATGGCACCAGGATTGAGGTTGATGGGTCTGCATTCCTCCAGGACACCGCTAATGCTATGGTGCCTCCTGTGGTGGCAAGTGATGCTAGTGTTGATCTCTTTGAGTGGGAACCATCATATATGAATTTCGTTATGGGCAGTTCAGATGAGTCAAACAACACCTTTTTGGGCTGTGATGAATCCCAAGATGTTGGTATCAGCATGAACCTTTGGAACTTTGATGACATGCCCGAGCCAAGTTATGTCTTCTGATGTTGATGCCTATGGCTAAGCATCTGCATTCATAGAGATCGTCTGTTTCTGATACTCGAATTTTTTTTCCGTTCCTTTGATTCTTTGTTTTCCGCAGTGTATCCTGAATAATTTTATTATCTGTTGTGTTTCTGGAATAATATTCTAGAGATAATGGTGACCCCACATGTCGGGAGACTGGCACTGTAGGCGCTCAGTAGCAAAGTTGATATATGTGTTAGATGTTCAGTTATTTTCTGAAGTAGTCATCGGCACTGAACATCAACCATACTATGTAAGGTGATAACTATTATGTGTGGACAACCTATCTTTTTTTTCTCCAGTCTAATAGTGCTTGGTTCTAAACATTGTAAGTTAATGTATCCTTCTCTGCAATGCGGAAGCCTTTTGTAGTAGTCTTCCGCATCATATATCTTTAATATATAATACATATATTATCTTTTATAAAAGGTAAATTGTAATGTGATGTTGTCCAAGCACAAATTTTGCATAGTTTCTCTAAGCAATCAGGCTTGTCCGGTCCATTAGTTTTTAATCAATTTTGGACCATCATTGGTGAAGGGTTGGTTTTTTTTCACTGTTTAAAAGCTGGTCGACTTATGGTGTACAGAACATAATTTTTTTTCTAAGAACCACTTCCTGAGCTCTCAAAATTTGAGAGTAAACCATTTGGGTGAAAAATTTACCAAATATACAACATATGAGCGCTATTCTTCAATACAACACATTACCTTAGACGGTTTTTTCCCAAATCCAAGAGCAAGAGTTCCACATTTCATTTCAAGAAGAGTTACCTGATTTCTAAATGGGTAAAAAAAAGAATCCTTGATTGTAACCACCAAATTAAAAGAATACTCCCAATGAGGAAATGGTGAAAATAAATGCCGACTGAGGAATTAATGGGTAAATCTAACACCAACCATATATTCATGCAGCCTCGAAGAAACACGATATGAGTTTAATTTTGCTACTTCGGTTCAGAAACTAGTAGTTCATTAATACATCCACAAATACAGCACCAGCAAACCTCCACCACTACTGCATGCATGAAACATAATCTAGCAAAAAACACAAAGTGGCAAACAACCAATAAAAAATTATTAAGACAGATGAGCGGCTCTTCACGGCTGTAGATGTCATGGTTTTACTACTGTTGGGTAAAACAAAACTGATGAGTGCTAACAAAAGGGCCATATATATATGATGATCAGTTTAGTGGTACTATTGAACAAATCAACAAATAAATGCCCCCAATATGAGCTCGTGTCAGGACTGCTGCCAGAGCCCAGAGAGGTTTATGCTGATTTGAGTACAATGCAAAGGGTCGTCGGTGATAAGCTGTTAACTACTCTCGACGGCGGCGGATCGGAAGCCGCAGGGAAGAGTGGCGGCGGCGCGAGGAGAGAAGGTAGAAGGAGGAGGCTGAGAGATAGAGAGAGAGAGAGATACAGGATAAGCACAGAGGAAATATTGATATGGTTTCTGTTGCATTACAATTGTTGCCTTCTCTCCTAGCGACTTAGGAACTTATACATCACACACTCCACTCAGTTCCCATTACACGCTTGTTGGACTTAACCACTCGTTTGGGCCTTGGGCTGCTGATGGGCTCGCTGGCCACCAAGTGCTCACCATGCGGCCTCCCTCATCCATTCATCTGCATTCTCTCCCTCTCCTATCTCTCTCTCTCTCTCTTCCTCCTTCAATTCTAACTCCATTTTCTTCTGATCCAGGCGGCGTGGCAGTGGCTCGAACCAAAAGGCCACCGGGGCGCTCGGTGGCGCTCCGCCTCCGATCACGGAGGCAAGGCGGCGGCGCTCCGCCTCCGGCGGATGCGGCGGCGCGGGCGCTCGCCTCTGGCGGAGGCAAGGCCGGCGGCGGCGCTCCGCCTCCCGGCGCGGATGCCAAGGCCGGCGTGGGCGCCCGTGAAGCCGGGCCGGCCTCCCGGGCGCTGAGTCACGCTGACCTCCATGCCGCGCAGGCGGGGGAGCTGCCGGCGGCAGGGCGGCCTGCCGCGGCGGAGGCATTAGGCGGGAGGGGCCAGTGTGATTTGTTGGTGTTCTTGCGATTCGATGTGAATTGGTTCCCTGTGAATTGATAGATCTGTGATGTTGTTTCCTGTGAATCGATCTATGATGTGTGCTTCTCATGAGATTGTAAATCTTGTAAATGTGAAATTTGTGGTTGAATCTATGATTCATGGATGTGAATATACTTTGTGGATGTGAATATGAATATGTGGAAAAGGAAGAAAAACGAAAACAACAGAAAAGAAAAAAAAAGAGGGGGAAGACGGACAGACGGACGGGGGAGACGGAGACGATCGGTGGGAGCCATTTGTACCACGTATCCTACCCGGTACAAATGTGACCATCACATTTGTACCGATGGCTTTGTACCGGGTGGATACCCGGTACAAATGCCTATTTTTCCAGTAGTGTGGTGTCGAGGCCATATGTTCCAAAGCTGCTAACATAAGCCGACCAAAATCAACTTGCTTTCAGCTAAATGCTGATGTAAGTATAGCAGCTCCCTTCGAATATTGCACTGCATTTATGTTATGGTACAGCATCATATCATCTCAAATTCTCACGGCACCAGACTACCAGTTGAAACTTTTACCTCATTTTGATCAATGCATACCTCAAAACTCCAATTTTTTTTAAAAAAAATGCAGTGACCAGCCCGCAAAACTATATCGATCTCCTGCATTCCCATGAGCTCGTTGTACTTGCAGCAGATTCCCAGTGTACACGCCAACTCCAATCTTTCTGCAGGTCCCCATGTCCACCACATCTGTGCAGGTTTGCGCCTTTGGATCATACATTCGCAGTGCCCCTTTGCGATCGTTGCGCATCCCATCGTGCCTATTGGTACTCACCCACAAGGCGACCCTCCCGTCGTCCATCACCCACAATGGCTCCACCTCCACCAGGAAGTTGTCCTCATAACGTGCTGCTGGATGAGCAGCGCAACAAGAAGCGTGCACCGCTTGCACCAGAACGCATGCTGCTCACCTTCACCACCGTAACCCATGAGCAACCAGAGCTCCACCGTAGAGGTGGAGATCGCGACTAAGGCCAGGCACCCGTTCACTTGGGCCAAGATGCAGTTCCGCGTGTCCTTGTCATCGGGTAGCGGGCCACGGAGGAGATCCGGCCGCCATTGCTCAGCCGTGAGGTCGAACGCCGCGATATCAAACCTTCTTTCGCGGTGATGTGCAATACAGATGCAGTAGATCACGCCATTGGCGGCGACGGCAACATTGTATGCTAATGTCTGGGAGGCCGGAGGCCTCGGCGCCGGCGCGTTCCTCCACGCGCCTCCGAGCGTTAGGATCTTGTAGACCGCCGATGCACGTGGAGTACTACTGCCGCGGCTGAGACTGAGCACTTTGTACACGCCGCCGGCGGCCCGCCCGAGCACGAACGAGTGATCACCGGGAATGCCGAGGTGGTGGGCATCGTCAGGCAAGAAGGTGATTGTGCCGGTGGTAGGGTCCAGCACCCGGAGGGGAAAGGACCACCTTGTGGTGAGCCATACCAGCACCAGGCCAAGGTGCGATTGGACCAAACTGGCCTTGTACGACGGCCCGACGGAGATCTGCTTCACGATGCAGCCGGACGTGCCCAGGAACTTGACGCTGACGACCTCCTCGTCCGGGACTGCCGACGCACACGGCGAGGAGCGGGCCCGGGTGGCGGGCGCTGTGGGCGGCGACGAAGCGGCCGTCGGTGAGGAGGGAGCGCCACGACCGGCAGACGGCTCCGAAGCGGCAGAGCGGCCTGGCCGGGCGCAGCAAGATCTCGCCGAGAACGTCCTGGGGAAGGAAGACGCCGTCGTTGGCTTCCCTGGTCAATGGATTCTGCGACGACGCCATCGTTGTTGTTGGAGGATGGATCGGATCACCATGCGATGGATCTTAGCATCTTCTGTGGCGCGCATGAGGTGGTGGCGCGGCCGATAGGGCTACGGATGTCGGGATGTGGTGAGAGAGTTGCAGTTGTAGTCTATTTATCAGCCGTCTGATGTCATACCATCAAGATTCTTTTTTAGTATTCGAGCATCACAATTCAAATTTCGTAGAATCGGGTCATACTCTTTTCCTCAAGTAGGGCGGTCCACATTGGAGGTGAGGTTTTTATCAGATTTAGGCCTCATTCACTTCTATTGGATTGGGTTTCGACCGGAATTGACAAATATAACAAGAAAATCACAATGGATATTATAAGAGACGCGGATTTGTTCTGTGTTGGAAACTAATTTACTATAAATTTGTCAATTTATAGTACCTATAATAATTTTCCTACTATATCTATCAATTCCATCTGGAATCTAATCTGGTGGAGACGAATGAGCCTTTAGTCATCACTTATCAACGACAACGAGACGAATCATTGTATCAAATTCCTTGTTCAACTTTTTTGAAGTCATCGGCTGCTTCCGACTATTTTGGATCAGTATATCTTCACCTCGTTGTAATTGAATAGGAGGCCAATGTGACTGTAAAGTCCAATTTAATATAGTAAAGATTGTCATCTCTCTTGATCTCTATATGTCTCCTCTAGCATTTTCTTTGTTTTGTCCTAGCTAGAATAACTAACTAAAATTCCAGTATTTCTATAAGACAAGATATGCATGGATATACTTCAGTGGAAAGAAAAATCAGATTCTAAGTGGTTCCAATCCATATCATGGCATACCTGCTGGGGGCAAGTTTAGCATAGCTCCAATTTCAAACATCAATTCTAATTTTGCAGTTAGTTTGAGCCAACGAAGACAAGGGCCAGGAAAGAAGAAGTGCTTTAAAAGGCCACACGTTATATTGTTGAAAAGGCCAGACATAAAAGTTCAGACCAAAAAGTTCACATAATTTTCATGTTTGTGATTAAATAACAGAATGAACTGAATAAAAAGTAAGGATCAGTACAAATCACTTTACATGGAGTAGTAACAATCATTCGCCCCTATATGCAGCAAATGTTTTATAGAGCTCATCTCTTTTCTAGAGGGCTGGGGGTGGAATGTTTCCAACAAATTTCCAACACCGTATGAAGGTGTGTGACCAAATTCAGCGGCACTGAAAAGAAGTTCAGATATCACCGGCCCCATCAGTGCTCACCATTGTTTGATCCTGCTTGCCGGGTAGTACACTGTTTATGTCCTGAATCTGTATGATCAGGCCTCTGCTATGCACATTGTGCATGCACATCCTAAGCAGTCTTCAGCAAGGCGACCGGGGGGCTTCCCAGCGCCGCCGGCACCCTCCTCTCCCTCGCCGTCGCCTGAGCAGGTCTCCGGGAAGCCCGGCGAGGAAGGCGGCGGCGGGCCATCTTGACCGGTGAGGGCCACGCGCGCCGGGGCGGGACGGCGCAAGGGGCCTTCGCCGGGCGGCTCGCCGGAGCCTCGGCAGCACAGATCCGGTCCGGCCGTCGACGGATCCGGTCTCCACGCTGGCGGATCTGTCGCTTCCGGCCTTCTTCGACGGCGGACGGTGCGACTCGACGGGACGGCTGGAGCTCGCCTTCCGGCGGCGAGCGTTGGTCCCACGGATCCGCAAGGTATCGGGGGTGTGAGCGCTCACGACTGTCGGCACCGACGCGCGCGACCTCCCCACTGTGCCATGCCGCTGCCACCCCCATCCCTTTCACAAACTCCTGGCTCGGCGTCGTCATGGCGCCGGCGGGCTGCGGCGGCCATCTAGAAAGGCCTCGTCTGCGTCGGGTCTTCTCGTCTCGTCGTCCATGAGCTCCGCCACCTCTGACGAGCGGCAAAAGGCTGGCCTCTCTGTGGTCATTACCGGCGTCCGGAGGACTGAGACCTAGGCAAAAGCCTTGCCCCCTAGTGGACTGGTGGCAACGACGCTCTCAAGCGCCGTCTACTTCCTTGGAGGCATCATCAATTGGTCTCACCTCCTTTGGGTTGCGGCGTTCACCACCGCCTCCGCCTTTGCGTCCACTACTGGCACCTCTACTTCGTCTGGCGCTCTTCTTGCTGTCGGAGATACTAAATCAAATGCCGGGTTTCACCTTGGTCGGCCCTCCTCCTCTGAGGCTTCCTCCCCTCAAAGGGCGTTGGATGGCGGTCGGGTGACATCTGGATGTGCTGCAATTGGTGTTGCCTTCAGCTCAAAGGAAGATCATCGTTTTTCGGCGACATCTTGGTCAAGTTGCTTCCACCGCCCATAGCCCCCATCTTGTTGGCAAACCCTCCCAAATCGTTGGAGGGTGGTCACAGGGCGGCGTAGCTGCGAGGGGTGTTGTGGCGGCACCTTTGCCTCGGTGAATCTGGCAAGCATGTGCTCGGTAGTGGCTCTCATCTCATGGTCATGGATACCTTATCCCTCCCTTTGTGCCATCGCCACTGTTGATGGTTGAAACGCGTAACGAACTTCGATCCGCAAGCGTACGGACCACTAACCTTTTTCACCACGGGGTGATTCCCTAGGTTCTTATCAATCCGCGGAGCAAGGGGATTACTAGCGTTTGATCTAGCACTAATCTAGTTGATGCAAACCTTTGGATGAAAGATTAATCTATAAACTAAAGACAATCTAATCTATGAACTAAGACAAGTCAACCAATCTAATCTAGGTCAAATGAGAGACGTGAGATACAAAAGTTATGGAGAACGTTTGCCCATGGAGTCTAGGGTACTTGAAGATGCAATCACCTAAACATGACAAAACCGATCTAATATATCTAAACATGTGACCACGGTTTAGCATTTTCCCTCCCCCCGTACTGTCACTACGTGAAGGTAATCTTTGCTAAACCTATTGATGATCACGGTATGTTGACGCGATCCACGGGAGCGACCCGAAAAGCATGGTGGCCAAACCTTTAGCATTAAGCATCATCAACAAAGGAACAATAGATTACGATATAAAAAAGAGTTGGTGACTACATATCAAGATCCATTATAACTCCATGGACAAACGATGAATCTACTCCATCAAGATGCTAAGCATGGTACCGTTGAATATGGTAGATGCATCCGATGAAGATCAATCCTCGCCGTCCTCCAACTCCGGCAGCGCCGCGGCAAGGCCTCGGCGTCCTCCTCCTTGTGGTGATCTCCGGCGGCTCTCCGATGAATGGATGTCAATGGGTCACCATCTTGGGACGCTTAGGGGGTTGTATTTATGCTCTTGGGTGCCTTGGGGTGTGCTCCACCTTGCCTTGCACAAGATCCTTCTTGGGAGAGAAGCAAACTTGATTTCCATAAAATCAGCCTCGTCCAGATTTTCCTGATTCGCAGCCCTTCCTTGCCGGCACCATATCTCCCACGTCCGGACTCCAAATAATGCAAATTCGGTGTCCAGGTTGTGTGCCACGAAATTATCTTCAACTTTGGTATTCATTGCTTTCCTTGGAAACGAAGATAAGATCCCCAAAACAGCCTCGGAAGATAATCTGTCTGATTTCGGACTTGTCTGCGCAGCTGGCATTTCGAGGGCCATATCTCCTTTTTTTTTAGAATTACACAGTATAACGCAGACGCTCACAACACGCACGCACACTCACCCCTATGAATACACGTACGCAAACCCTACCCCTATGAGCACCTCCGAAGGACTGAGCACCGGCAGATCTGGAGATTCCCGAAGTCACCAATAGTGCCTCGTCGTCGACGGGGACGTTGCTTACCACTTAACACATAACGCCGGTAAATCCTGGAAAATCCAGGAAAAGGTGCGATCGGGCTTGTAGTCCAATGGTAGGACGGTCCAGTGGGACTAGGGCCATATCTCCTAGCTCCTTGACCCGAATTGTGCCTTCCATATGTCCAAATCGAAGCTATTGTCGAGGCCCACAACTTTGGTAGTCAAACTTTTGCCATTAGAGGCCGTTTAACTCTCCGAATCTGCACCGAAAGATCATGCTGTTCTGGACTGCGAGAATATCTCTCGGGCTGAGTTGATCTCGTTGGTAAACCTCCTAGTCGCCGGAGTTTTACGTGTTGATGCTTCGGTCCTTGGGTCTTTTGGAGTCGTGTTCACTTCATGTCTTGACTTGTGACGGGCTTCATGATCTTCTCATAAAGTGCTTGATGAACTTATCCCGAAAGTCTCCTCTTTAACGTTGATTTCCTGCGTAAACAATAAACTCCAAAAACCACATGCAAGTGTGAACTTGTTACATCATTAGTATGCCTATTGGCGGGTTAGTTATAATTCAAAGCTCAAACCAAAGTGTAACAAGTGCTCTTGGTTGACGGAAATCGACCGTCAACAGCCACCGCCGGTGACCACCGCCCCCTCCAGGTTTGCAAAAGAACTTTAAGGCTGCTGTGTTGTTTTGGATTTTGCTGTGACGCTGCAATCGTTCCTGCTGGCATTCCCTACTTCGTCCATGCGCTCCTTGTTGAGGGGATACCAAATCAAATGTTGGTGGCAGCCGTGCCAGCCGTCCCTCCTTTGGGGCTTCCTCCCCTCGAAGGGCGTTGGAAGGTGGCATGCTGCTCTTGGATGTGCTTCAATTGGTGTTGCTTTCAGCTTGAAGCGAGATTGTTGTTTCCGGTAATGTTTTGGTCAAGTGTTTCCCCCATCCTTAGCCCCCATTCTGTTGGCAAACCCTCCCAATTCGTTGGAGAGTGGCCTCAGGGTGTTGTGATTGCACTTTGGCTCTGATAAACCTGGCAAGCAAAATGTTCGGTGCTGACTCCGGTGGATAGTTAGTGGAATGCAATTCGACTTCATCCGGCACATGTGGGCCGACTTGGAGTGTTCTTCTGTTTTCTCTTCTGTAGTTCTTCTTTACTTCTCGCCAAATGGTTGAGAACTCATGTAATCTCCCATGGTATGCCGAGGATCTGACTTGTACTTTGTACTGTGCCGTCGTTCTTTCGATCAATGAAATCAAGTAGGTGGGGATCTCCCCCCCCCCCCCGAAGTTGTTCGAAAAAAAAGGTCAAGTGATCCAGTTTTCCTCTCACACTTTCCTCTCTCCCAACCATGTGAAAACCATTTCGGCCAACGTACTATATGGAATAAAGGAAGCGTACATGTTTTTTTTCTGTGTGTTGGATGGCTTCTCTGAACGCCTACAGCTATATAAGTTCTTCCAACTTGCACAATGGCGAAGCTTGTTAGCAGCTAAACTTCGCGTCTTTGCACAATGGCGAAGCTTGTTAGCAGCTAAACTTCGCGGCTGCACTGAGTTTGTAGTTGGAGGAGATTAGCAATTGTTTATGGATTGAGAGTTGGTAAGGCCACATAAGGCTTTGGAGGAAACCAACAATAACAATGAAGTTCGATTGTTGGAATAAGTCAATATAGAAGAGTACTTCGGTGCATTACAATTTACAAGCGGGTATAATCCCCCTCTTGTTGGTCTGTACTCTGTACGTACTGTAAGAGCGTGTCTAGTAGTCAGAAAACGAAAGTGAACCTTTGTTCCGTGCTCAATCTGACTCTAGCAAACCAAGAAGAAGATAGAAGAATCAAATCATGTTTGCGAATTGACTCTAGTGAATTGATAAATGATAACATTTTTTTAATTGTCATAACCATCATGTACATTTTTGGATTGTATGTGAACCGATTGTGAGATTTGGGTCGAGGAGGTTGTACATTAATATGTTACTACTAGTGAGTAAATATAATTTATTCATTAAAAATAATATAATATTAGTCATATTAAAAATTTATTGTTGTATATCACTAGTGATATTAGACTAACATAATTATTTATTAAATATTTTTTAATAGTTTAGATGATGTACATCATTTTTAGTAACAATATTGAATTAACATCATTTTATAATTATTAATTAGTCATCAAAATAAGTTTTAGATGACTTTATCATTATTTTATTCTACACGAATACGGATAGTGTCGGATAGTTCACATTTTTGTCGACTGCGAATATGGAACCGGATAGAGAAAATATGGTAAATCGAATATGAATACATCTATTTAACATGCTTATTAAAAACGAATACGAATACGAATATTCATATTGATGTTTTTATCGAATACGAATTCGGATAATTCGGATATCCAGACATCCGAATCCATCCTTAACTGAAGGTGGATTTGGACCAGAACCCAATGCCCCTGTCGCGCGACAAACTCTTGCCACGTTCATAGCATCCTAACTAACGCCACCGCCGCTGATCGACCCATCGCGTGATCTGCCACATCCTCCAACAGCGATAATGTCATCGTCCAAAGACCTTCGGCGCGAGATCCTGCTACGTGTCCCGGTCGGGCCGCTCTGCCGCCTGCGCGCCGTCTGCCGGTCGTGGCGCTCCCTCCTCACCGACGACCTCCTCGTTGTTGGAATAATTCTAGTGCTAAGTCTGTTAGGATTTTGTTTTGCTGTCTATTAGGGAGTTAGGCGCATGGCTGGCTGGTAGAGCGGGTCGTGCGCATCATGGAGCTCTGACTCGCACTGTGTTCGCGAGGGAGCTCGTCGTGCGGCATGTTCCAAGCGTTTGGGATGGCACTCGTCGATGACGGGCGTGCTGCACATGCCGGAGGCCGTGGGCCTCATTCAGTTGTAATATTTCCCCTTTATATTGCAATAGAGTCCAAGGAAAACGTCGCTAGTTGCGGCACAAAACAAGACCGTTCACTTGTGATCCCTATGTTCCAGAGTCGCGTGAGTTTGTGTGATTAGCTTGGAGCTCGCCGGCGTCGAGGAAGACGACGCTACTCCGGCGAGGTTCCTGACATTCGTCGCCGCCCACAGCGCCCGCAAACCGGGCCCGCTCTTCGCCGCCTCCACGAGCACCACCATGGCAAGTGAGGAAGTCGAGGTAAAGTTCCTCGACGCGTCCGGCTGCGTCGTGAAGCAGCACGTCACCGGTCACCGTCGGGGCGTCGTCGAGCAAGGCTGCTAAGGTGCAACCGCACCTCGGCCTCGTGTTGATCCGCTTCGTCGAAACCACCCCTCCCCTCCGCGTGCTGAACCCCGCCACCAGCACCGTCTCATGCTTGCCCACCGGCCCCAGCCACGGCGGCGAGGCCGACCTTGGCTAAGCTACTACCCCATGTTCGTTCTCGGGCGGACCGCCGGAGTCGCCGCCGGTGGCGGCGGTGAGTACAAAGTGCTCAGCCGGCCTGGATGCGGTTCTGCAAGATCCTCACGCTCGGCGGCAGCGCGTCGTGGAGAGGGACACACCGGCGCCGCTGTTCCCTGGTGTCATGGCATTAAGCTTTGGAACCGCCGTCGCCAATGGCGTGGTAACTGGTCTACTTTCTTCTACCTCCACTACGGGAGACACATGCTTCCATGAGTGCCAAATGCACTCGGGGAAGGTACAAAAACACTCGGGGAAGCCTTCCCCGAGTGCAACACTCGGGGAAGAGCCTCCGGGGATGCCTCTCACGGCAAAGAGGTCTTCCCCGAGTGCCAAAAATCGTACACTCGGGGAAGCCTTCCCGAGTGCCGTCCTAGCACTCGGGGAAGATTTGACGCCATCGGAGTCGTCCGCCGTTTTTTTTTTTTTTGAAAAAACCTCTTCCCCGAGTGCAACACTCGGGGAAGAAATTTGTCATAACAAAGATGGCAAATCACATAAGAAAGATGAATTAATGGAGTCAGGAGTCAGGAGGGTGATGGAGAGAAGCATACTGTAGCACATTGGAAGCATCAAGCATGAAGAAAGAGAGATAGGGTATGGGGATCAAGATCACACGGCATCGGATCAATGTCAAAATTTTAATCTGAGCTCATGGATGAGAGAGCGGGGGAGCTCGGGGGCAGCCGGGGTGGGCGGCGAGGGACCTCGCCGAGCCGGGAGCTCGGGGTAAGGACCTCAGGCGGGCTATGGGCTTGCCCGCCGCCGCCGGAGATCTCGCCGGGTCACGGGGACCTCGCGGCATGCAGCGGGGCTCGTCGGTCGCTCTGGGTGGCGGAGCGCTACTGCAGGTGTGCGGCCGGAGGCGAGGTGGCCGGAGGAGGAGGAGTGGCGGAGGAGGCGCCATGGGAGGGAGGAGGCAGGGCGGTGGTGGGAGCAGGTGGAGAGATGAGAATTGGGGGAGGGAGTGAGGAGGCAGGGCGTTGGGGGCGGCATGCATTACGGGCTAGGGGTTCCGCAGTGAGGTAGGGGTAGGGGGTGAGTGGTGGTAAGTGTTGGGTAAGTGGGGGCGATGGTGTCTCTTCCCCGAGTGCCGTGGTCTGGCACTCAGGGAAGGAAGCTTCTTCCCCGAGTGCTTTATTCTCACACTCGGGGAAGAGTCCCTTCCCCGAGCGCAACAGAAGGCACTCGGGGAACTATTCTTTTTTTTTAGTTTCTTTTTTTTGCCCCATTTTTTTGTGAGGTCTTCCCACATTATTTGAAACTCCTTGCTCAAATTTGGGGTAATTTTGAATTTTTTAGTATATTTCGTTAGTTTTTTTCATTTTGTTGAATTTTTTTGAATACTTCAAATTTGAACTGTAGGTGCATGAAGTAATGAAAGTTCTTGATTCAAAAAATTATATTCATAATATTTGGTGTATATTGAGACCTTATCTAGGAACTCACATGAAATGTAGAGTATCTTGTTATCGTAACACGACGAACAACTTGTGGGAAAAGAGTTTCTAAATTACATAAAATCCGAACAAAGTCCGAAAATCACGAAACTTGTCAGGGCGTCGTGTTATCACATGTAGAGGTTGTATGCAAGAATTGAGAAGATTTCGACCAAGTTAAGACATCGGATGCCTAAAACCCAGACATCTCCGCGTGTCTTATCATAGTGATCACATGTGGGTTTAGACATCCGACGTTACAACTTGCTCGAAATCTTCTCAATTTTGTTACACAACCTCTACATGCCATAACATGACACCCGCATAAGTTTCATGATTTTCGGACTTCTCGATTTTATATAATTTACAAATACTTTTCCCGCAAGTTGTTCGTCATGTTACGGCAACAAGATGCTCAAAATTTCATGTGAGTTCCTAGATACGGCCTCAACATACACCAAATATAATTAATATCATTTTTTTAATTAAGAAATTTCATTACTTCATGCACCCAGCTCAAATTCAAGTATAAAAAATTCAGCGAAAAAAAAACTAATGAAATATACCAAAATAATTTAAAATGACCCCAAATTTGAACAAGAAGTTTCAAATAATGTGGGATGGCCTCACACAAAAATTGGGGCAAAAAAACTAAAAACATATATTATTCCCGCTTCCCCGAGTGCTACGGTGAGGCACTCGGGGAAGAGTGTTTTAAAATAGCTCCGTCGATTTGCGCCGTTAAGTATCACTTTCATCCGCGAGTGCCTCGGCCTTCCCCGAGTGCCTCCCTTCCCCGAGTGCCATGGACTCTACGGCACTCGGGAAAGCCTCTCTTCCCCGAGTGCAACACTCGGGGAAGATTTTTGGCACTCGGGGAAGCAAGGGACACTCGGGGAATTTTGCTTCTCCCGTAGTGCTCAATTTATCCAGTGGACGATCGCGGCGTTCGACCTCACCGCCGAGCAATGGCGGCCGGGTTTCCTCCACAGCCCAACACCACTACCACTACCCGACCGACAGAGACATAAGAACAGCTTGACCGAAGTGAACGGGTGCCTCACCGCGGTGGCCCTCTCCTTTTCTACAATGGACATGTGTGTTAGCCCAAAAGATCTATTCCATTCACCACAACCTTCCAAAGAGACCTTGGGTTACATATATAGGTGCCACCAAGGGTTAACATAGTTGGCTAAGCATAGGGGGTAAAGTAGAAATAAAAACTACAAAAAGGCACCTAAGCTACTAGACTTATACTAACATTCTCCCCCTAAGTCTAGCAGCTTTACATAAAGCAATAGAGCTTAAGTGCACTTAGGCACGCCCATAGAACAACAAAACAAAAACATTTATTCTTGATCCCGACTCTGGAGCGGTGTTCCTAGAACAGAGCCACCTCCTTGTCTTCTTCCACGACCTGCGCGACGAGGGTCTGGCCGCGCCTCGGCTCGTCGTGGGCCTGACCACGCCTTGGCTCGTCGTGGGCCTGGCCGCGCCTCGGTCCATCGCGAGCTCGGCCCCGCCTCGGCTGGTTGCACGCCCGAGCAAAGTGGCCAGTCCTGCCATAGTTGTAGCACCTGTCGCCACCATCATCGTCGCTCCCCTCAGAAGTGGCCTCCTCGGCGCCTCCTCGTGCATCGCCCTCAGCGCCACCACGCGCCTTGGGTGCCCTGCGTGGCTTCACCTTCCCACGCTTGCGTCCGTCTGGAGGCTCCCCCTTCTTCCGGCAGACGTGGCACTGGCAGTGCTCAGTGGCGTAGTAGAGCTTGCCACCGTCAGGGAAAGACTCGCCAGCCATCTCATCCTTGTCATCCACAACCTTGAACCGTCCCGTCAGCTCCTCGATCGTCAACGTCGAGATGTCGATCATCGTCTGAATGGCGATCTTGAGCTGTAAGTACTTCTTCGGAGAGCAGCGGAGGAACTTTGCAACAGCTCTCTCCTCTGTGATCTCGTAGTCGCCGTACTGCTCTAGCCGCTGCCTCAGGCTGGAGAGACGGAGAGTGAAGTCGTCGACCTCCTCGCCCGGCTTGAAAGTCAGCTTCGTAGTGCGACTTGCGCGCGGTCGCTGCCGACCCGTGCCGCAGCAATGGCGTCCCAAGCGTCCTTAGCCGTCACCTTCCCGGAGAGGGCTGGCACCGCTCGCTGTCGGATCGCGAACAGTAGCGCCCCGGCCCGCCGGTCCTCCTGACGGCTCACACCGCCCAGATGCACCGCAGTCCACATTTGGCGCGCCTCAAGATTCACCTTCATCATCGAGGACCACTCGGCGTAGTTGGTCTTCGCCAAGACCGCCACCGTAGTGCCGGAGTCTCGATGATGGTCTTGACCACCCTCGGGGGCGCGTCGTCGTGATTGTAGTCGTCGTGGTCGTAGTCGTGGTGGTCGTAGTCGTGGTCGTGGACGGAGCTGTGGACGGAGCGCCTCGACGCCCCGACGACGCGGTGCAGGACCCACCTGCACCTCCGCGCCGGCTGGCGCTGGCCCCCGCAGCACCTCCTCGCGGCGGACGAGCACCCAGCCGCTGCTGACGGTGGTGCATCGTGCCCAAGACTGCGGCAGCGAGACCAAGCTCCTCCTGGTCACGCCGCACCACCTCGAGCGTCGCCTCCAACTCCTCCTCGAGCTGCCGCCTCGCCTCCTGCCGGATAGCGATTGCCACTGTACGCCGAGCTGCCTCGCACGCGCCGCCTCGCAAGTCCGCCGACGTGCCGCCCGAGCTGCATTGCCGCTGCCGCCGCCTCTGCCAGGCCGCCCGAGCCTCACGCTCTCGCCGCCGCTGCCGCCGCAGCCTCCTCACGTGCCGCACGCCCAGCCTCCTCCGCTTGTTCGCCGAGGTGCCGCATACGTTGTAGTGCCTCTAGCTCCTCTTTGAGGCGTTGTGCATCACGCTGCATCACCGCTGCCGCCTCACGTCGCTACACACTCGAAGTAATCGAGCTGCCGCTGGAGGAGGAGCTCCACGAGCCCAGGAGACCCTGCTCCTCGTCGGCCAGCAGTGGCTCGCGGACCACCAGAGCCGCAGCGGCCCTGCCACCCACGCTCTGTGCGTCCACGCCGCCTGTGCCCCGCGCACCCGCCTGGCTGGAGTCGTCCACGCCTCCCGCGCCTCGCCTCGTCCTCCTCGACCCGGCCATGGGAGATAGAGTTTGGGAAGAAGATGCCGGGTCACGACCGCCGCTTGCTGACCCTGCTGCGCCACGAGGCGTCCCCTTGCTGACTCCTTGCGCTCCCCTGGAGGGAGGAGCCGCCCGCGCACGCCTGTACGAGCCTATGCCCGCACGGTCTCCTTCGCGCGCGGCGCCGCCTCGCCACGCCATACCCACGCCTGCGCGCACGCCGCGCAGAGCTCTCCCGGCCGCCATGCGCTGCGTGCGCGTCTTTGCCGGAGCTCGCTTCTCGCCGCGCCTCGAGCTGCGTGCACCTCTCCTCCTCCTCCTCCCGGAGCCGAGCCGCCCGCCAGCGTCGCCTCCCATACCGCGCCGCGCGCGTGGAGGGAGGAGCCGCCGCCGCCGGCCAGCGTGGGAGCCACGCTCGCTGCTGACCGCCGCGCCGCCTGGTGTCCGCCGCCTGGGAGCCTCTGGGCCAATCCGCCGTCGCCGCCTCTCGATCTGCGCCTCTCCGTCCGATCCGCGGGCGCCGCCACCGGATCCGGTCTCGGGGAGGGTGGAGAAGGCCGCCGGCCGGCCGGATCTGGCCGGGGAGGCTGCACCGCCGGCCCGGTGGAACCTGCCACCGCCGGGGATAGGGTTTGGCTGGGTGGAGCACGGGAGAGAATAGAGGGGTGGGAAGGATTAGGCTTTTGATACCACTTGTTAGCCCAAAAGATCTATTCCATTCACCACAGCCTTCCAAAGAGACCTTGGGTTACATATATAGGTGCCACCAAGGGTTATCATGGTTGGCTAAGCATAGGGGGTAAAGTAGAAATAAAAACTACAAAAAAGCACCTAAGCTACTAGACTTATACTAACAATGTGCATGCATGGACATGTGGTTCCTCAAGCTGTCTGGTGGCTGGTGTAACTGTGCAAGCAGTACATGGTTGCGGCGTCGGTCATCGAGGGGCGGCTTTGAGGACTGCATCTACCTGGTGGAGGTGGGGCCATTGTGGGTGATGGAAGACGGGAGGGCGGCCATGTGGGTGACGACCCACATGCCACAGCAACAGGTGGCAGGACCGTCGCAATCATCACTACATGGGCGCTCTTCCTATGTACTCCCTCCGTCCCATAAAAAAGTGCAATCCTAGCATTTGAAAAAAATCTCACAAAGAATGCAATCCTAGAAAATAGATCTAATTATCTTCCTAATTAAATGGTCATATCTAATTTGCATGACAAAACTTACTGCATTTGGCAAACAAATAAGGGTATTAGAGTCTTTTCATTCCTCCACTAATCTGTCCTAATAAAACTAAAATTGCACTCTTTTATAGGACGGAGGGAGTATGATCTGAGCACGGGAACCTGCACACAGATGTGGCGGACTTTGGGAGCTGCATAAAACGTGGAGTTAGTGCATCTGCTGCTGCATGCAGCTTCAACGAGAGGTGGAGAATGGACATTTGAAATTTCAGATCAATTTAACTGTATATTCATTAATATAGAAATAATGTTATAATGGAGGTACTGTCATTTGCCCTCCAGTTATATAATTTGAGGTGTTCTCTGGTTATCTTCCCCAGTTTTAACTACCTGATCACTGAAACATACTTTCTCAATCCAGCGATTGAGGCCAATTGGATCTCAAGAATGGAGCAGTAATGAATTGCCGTTTTTTTTTTTTGAGATTAGAGAGCTTTCATTCAAATATCAAAAGGCAGGTTACAATCCTTGGCTGCTGCTTCCTCTAGCCAAGATGGATAACAGGCATGCCAGTCCTTTGCCGGAGAGTCAACAGACGCCTCCTTGGCACACCTATCTGCTAAAGAATTAGCCTCCCTTCTTACAAACTTAACATCAAAAGAAGTAAAAGACCTGCCTAACTCTCTAATATCATGCCAGATACCAGCAATAATCGATTTGTCTCTCGTTGTTGATTTAACAGCACTAACGAGAACAGAGCTATCTGACTCCAGAATCACCCGGTGAAGTCCTAGCTGCGCCGCCAACATAAGCCCATCATGCGCCGCTTTGGCCTCTGCAACAAGAGCCTCATTCACCGGACCATGCCATCGTGCCTGTGCCGCTAGGACACTACCTTGATGATCTCGTAGCACTGCTGCCCCAGCGCCACAGCCAGTTGAAGCATCAAACCTTCCATCTGTGTTAATTTTAACCCACCCTTCCATCGGTGGCTGCCAGCACTTCTTATGCCGTGGCTCCTCACTTGTCACCTGAAGCCTTAGGCACAATAGCTCCTCAACAATGCCAGCACATGTTTCACAGCTGCAATTGGATTCCAACTAGACCTTCCATGCTCTCTGCCATTACGGCATGACCACAAGGACAAGCAGCCACACACAAAGAGTGCAGCCTCCTCCTTTGTGCAAATCGAGTCCAGGAGCAGATCAGTCGCCCATGACACCGGATGTAAACGTGGGAGTTTCTTACCCGTGATCTCCTTGACAGTCTCCCAAAATCGTCTTGCCCACGGACAGTCCACCAGAACGTGGTACAATGTTTCTGAAGGATTTCCACAGGCTCCACAAAAGCTCTCCTCTCTTATGTGGCGCCTATTCAGTTCAGCATTAGAGGGCAGGAAGCCATTGAGCACTCTCCACCAAAAAATCTTAACCTTTGCCGGGATTTTCAGTTTTGATATCACCCGCCACCATTTACCAGTGGCAGACGATTGTCCACCCCCCTCTTTTTCTCTTATGCTTCTGGACTGCTCGGCCTTCAAAATTCTGTACGCTGAACGTACTGAAAACATGCCATTCCTTTCATGTGCCCATGCCCACACATCCTCATCCAAGTTCCTGCCGGGTTGGATCTTGAGGATTTCCTCAGCATCTAGGTTGATAAAGCTCTCCCTGACCAGCTCTTCGTTCCACGATCGTGTGTCGCCATAAAATAGATCGTGGACCTTGCTCACGCTGGATGTAGGAAGCTTTACTCGAGGTTTGAATGTCTGAATTCCAGGGATCCAGTTATCATCCCAAATATTTACCGAATCGCCGGGACCTATCCGCCGGATTAGGCCCTTCTCCAAAGCTTTGCGGCCATGTAGGATTGCCCTCCATGTCTCTGAGCTTTTCTTCCTCCTGGTAGCACCCAAAAAATCACAGCTAGGATAGTACTTGCCTTTCAACACTTTGGAGCAAAGAGAATCTGGCCGCATCATTAATCTCCAGCCTTGCTTCGCTAACATAGCTTGATTAAAGAGAGCCATATCCCGAAAACCCATGCCTCCCTCTAATTTAGGATCGGTCAATTTGTCCCATTTCAACCAGTGGAGTTTGTGATTATCCACCGAACTGCCCCACCAATAGTTAGAGATATATGTTGTCATTCTTTTGCAAATATTGGGCGGGAGCTTAAAGCAACTCATAGGATAAGTTGGCACTGCTTGTGCGTTGGCTTTAATCAAGACTTCTCGCCCAGCACAACTGAGTAGCCTCTCACTCCACCCACAAATAAAATTCCTCATTCTGTTCGGGATGTATTCAAACACATCCTCTGCAGCACCCCCACTAGATGTAGGTAGCCCCAAATACTTCTCCCCTAGAGCTTCCACAACAATATCCAGGCTATTGTGGACCAAAGTTTTCTCCTCATCTTCACAATTGTCACTAAAAAAGATTGCTGATTTGTTTTTATTCACCAGCTGACCTGATCCACAATGGTAATCAGCAAGAATGCTCCCAACCCGATCAGCAGCCCTCTTCGTAGCTTGTGTAAAAATCATGCAATCATCCGCAAACAAGAGGTGGCTAATCCATGGAGCACGGATGCCAACTCTAATACCCTTTGCAATATGTCCCGGCCCAATACTTTTCAGCGTGCATGATAAGCCCTCCCCGCATAGCAGAAAGAGATATGGAGAAATAGGGTCTCCCTGCCGGATTCCTTGAGAGGGTTTAAAAACAGGAGAAAACTGACCATTAATTCTTACCGAGAAAGAGACCGACGTTACGCATTTCATGATCAGCTCCCTCCATTTGCCTGAAAAGCCCAGCGCCGCCATAACAGCTTCCAGATACCTCCACTCAACCCGATCATACGCCTTCGCCATGTCAAGCTTGATAGCACAAGCTCCAGACTTCCCTTTCTTGTTCCTGATATAGTGTATACACTCATAGGCGATGAGAACATTATCAGTAATTAAACGCCCCGGAATGAAAGCACTTTGTTCCTCAGAAATAATATCATCAAGGATAATTCTCAATCTGTTAGCCATCGCCTTTGAGCAAATTTTGTACAGGACATTGCACAAGGAAATGGGTCTGAACTAAGACAGCTCATGTGGGTTAGCCACCTTCGGAATTAGAACTAAAAGAGTTCGGTTCAGTACCTCCGGCATCTCCCCACCATTAAGAAAACCGAGAACCGCCGAAGTAACACTTGCCTTTAGAACCTCCCAGTGTCGCTGAAAGAAGCCTGCATTGAAGCCATCAACATCTGGGGCCTTCGATGGGTGCATCATAAATAGAGCTGTTTCAATCTCCTCTGGCGTGAACAACCTGTCTAACATATCATTCATCCCATCAGTAACCTTCCGAGGTACATGGCGGCAAACAAGTTCCGGCTCAAGGATTTCCTGGGCTCGAAACAATTTTGGTAGAAGTCACTCGCCATGAGCTCCAATTCTTCCTGATCTGTCACCTCCGAGCCGTCCTCCCGCCTTAGGGCACGAATACGATTCGTGCATCCCCTTGCACGAGCTTTAGCTTGGAAAAATCCCGTATTACGATCACCATCTTTCAGCCACCCTATCCGGGACCGTTGCCTCTCCATGGTTTCTTCCCTAGCCAGGACTCCTGATAGATGGTTGACTAACCCCTTTCCTTTGCTGTTGGTCCCCGATAGACCGTTTGACTCCTTTCTTCTTCTATCGCTGCTCACGTTTTCCTGATCTGCTTCTTCACTGAACCGAATACATCATGCTCCCAGCTCTTTAGTGCATCTTGCATAGACAGTAAGGAAGCATTCAGCCCCACCAGGTCAGTTGTACCCTGTCCTGGGTCCCAAGTACGTTTGACAAATTCTTTGTGTCCTTCATGCTGAAACCACATATCCTCACACCGGAAGGGTTTATTCCCTTTGCCTTTCCCCTGACTGCCATTAACCTGGCACGTCTGTTGAATAGAAACCAAAAGACCACAATGATCTGATTTAACCAATTGGATGTGTTGTACCGTCGTTTCCCCTAGCATATCTAGGAAACGACCATCACCAAAGGCCCTATCCAACCTGGCTTTGACATTATGATCTCCATCTTGCTTATTATCCCATGTATATGGGAGGCCCCTGAAACCTAGATCAGTGAAGCCACAGTCGGCGACCACATCCTGGAAAGCATTCATCTGCCATGCCTCCCTCTCATTGGTGCCAAAGTGTTCACCTCCATGCAGCACTTCATTGAAGTCTCCTGCACACAACCACGGAATGGATGACTGTGCACGAAGGAAGCGCAACAGATACCAGCTCTCCTTGCGGAGCTCCCTTCTCGGTTCCCCATAGAAGCCAGTAAATCTCCATTGCTGAACATTCAACCTCTCACACGACAGAGTGACATCCATATGTGACTTAGACATACTCAGTGCAATCGTGACATCACTCCTCCAGAACAATGCCAGACCTCCACTAAGCCCTCTAGCACTTACAGCCTGACTATTAGCAAAGCCAAGTTGAAATTTTAGTGCCATTGCTCGCTCCTTGCTCAATCGCGTCTCTGACAAGAACACCACAGCGGGCCGAAATTGCTCCACGACCTCGCGGAGCTCTTGAACTGCCTCGGGCTGCCCGCAGCCCCGGCAGTTCACACATAGCAGATTCCTTGTGCCCGGCGGGGGTCGTGCTCCACGACCCGCGCCGATCCTGCATGAGATTTTGTTACAGTTTTTTGCTTCTTCTGAGTTTCCACTTCATCCCCACCTTGGTGAGAAGCATCGCCAAGTTGGGTTATCCGGACATTAACCAGTCCTGCCGGCACTAGTGCGGCCTCAGCAGCCGGTAAGTTTAGATCCGGGGCAGCATCTCCCTTGCAATCGGATTTCCTCTTGCGAAAAGTCAGCCCTCTCCTCTCCCCCGGCCGTTCCTGGAAGAGAGTTTTTGCAGCCGTCGGCCTCTTCTCCTCAACCTTGTCCTTCCTCTTAATCCTGTTCACATCATCAGCAGATTTAAGAGGGGAGGTGATTTCTTCCTCTTCCCCCACCTCCCGGTCAGACTTCCTGCCGTTCCCCTCAGTGCGGCGTTCCTCAGAGAAACTCGCAGAACCCTTTGATTGCTTCGATTTAGCCGACGACGAACTCCCAAAGGTTTCTGCTGCAGCATCCGAAAAACTTTGCATCTTTTTCTTCTTTGGATCAGTATATCTCAGCTTCGAGTCATACGGCAACTTACCCTCCGCATCCCGGATGAGAGGCTTGTCACACTCCAGCTGAGAATGCCCCATCACACCACACGACAGACAAAAGAAAGGAAGCTTTTCATATTGAATGTCAAACCACTCCGCCTGCCCATCTTTCTTAGTCTTCAGTAACACACCCCTGCGTAGGGGTTTTGCAATTTCAATACTCACACGAGCACGAAGGAAAGGACCACTTGCCTTTCCAGCTTTGTCAACATCCATTTTCTTAACCTCGCCAATCAGCCCCATGGCCCTCGCACCCCGTTGTTGATTCATCCATCCTAGGGGAAGATCCAGGAGTCTGACCCAGATATCCATTCGATCGAACTTGATCTCTGATGGCTTGGGGCATTCATCATACTCACGCATCAACACAGCGTACTTCCCAACCAACCATGGCGAGCCCAGCAGCGCTCGATCCATGTCTTGCTTGTAATCGGATTCTGCCATGAAGAGGTTATCCTCCTTCATGCCGATTGATCGAATCTTCAACCCAGATGGGTTCCCCCAAGCCGGCTTCATGGCACCGTAGATCGCTGTCGCGTGCACCGCAGTTGGTGACAGAACCTTGCCCAGCAGCGCCCATTCCACCGGTGGAGATGCATCCTCTTCCTCATCACTCATCTCTATCACCTTTTCCTCCTCCGCAGTTAGGTGGAGGTTCTTCAGCATGTCATCGACCAAGGGTTCCGGGAGATCTGAAGTTCCAGCCACGGTCTCAGCCATGACGACAGATCAGAGTGGGCACAGTCTAGATTGTGAACCGTGCGCAAATAGCAGCACGCACAAACGCGATCCCAACTACTAGGGTTCCTAAGCGGCGCAGCCCCCTAGCGGGAAATTTAGGGTCGACGGCGCCGGGCGGCTAACCGTCGATTTGCGGTGACCGCCGCCGACTGGGAGCCGGTGGGCGGGGCGTGGACACCAGGACCGGGTGGTCGCCGGCGTAGCTATGAACCAGATCGCCGGAGTAGCGGCCTAATTAGGTGGATCGCAAACGCCCTCCGCGTCGCCTGCACAGGACTTCCGGTAATTACGGACATCCTGTTTATTTCTCGACGCTGTAGGCTTTGTGTGGCTGCGCGTAATGAATTGCCGTTGGATTGATTCTGCATCACTATTTTGTGCTCCTAGTCCTGACAATTCAAGAACAGTACTTTTCAAGTGGCTAGCTTTAATTTATTCTGAACTTGGAGGTAACCATCCTTACAAGTTACAAGTATATACCTGATCAAAGAAATTTTCATATTTAGATTATTAAATCCTTATTTAGTTTTCCTTTGCCATGTATACCAAACACTTGTGGTAATTGATGGCATAGTTTACACTGTCACCACTATATAGTTGTGATCAGAAACTATGGTGCCAACTGATCCAGCTTCACAGGTATATTCTGCCAAATTGTTGTCAGCATTCAGCTCATTTGGCTCACCATTCCTTTGCTTTTTCTCAGCTAATAGTTCAAACTTTCAGAGTTATTTCAGGGTTTCAGGGACAGCAACGCAAAGTCGGTAGTGCTGCCACGTTGACATTGACATCACATACTTTTATTTGTTCTGGTGACTTTTATATGTTGTCTTGCAGTCAAATTAGTTAATTGGAAGAGAGCTTTTATCTATGGATTTCGTTCGATGACATGAACAAATTGGAACAATAAGCTTCACTACTTACGAGGTAATTATCTTTAGCACTTGAATATACTCTCACCTTAGAAAATATGGAGACGGATGTGATTTGAGCACATTTCATCAATTCGTTTCATTATTCCTTTATATGCATCTGCTGTTTTCTACATTTTTTATTTCACAGTTTTATTGTATTCCTGTTGAAAGACCAAACACTTTACTGATTGCTAGTGTAATTCCCACAGTGATAGAAGTCAAAAGTTGCAGACAAATGCAGTATCTTGATAGACAACTGTCCACCAGATCATGAGAAGAATACAGAAGTTACTTTAAATGCTTAGCCCCAAAAAATTACTTAAAATGCCTCACATGCTAGGTGTCCTTCTTATCAAATTGTTTTTGCCACCAGCTTGTAACAGGGCTGCTGTTGAGTGCACCTGAACAATGATGCAAAACAAAGTTAAATTGGTACATTTCAACGGTAACAGACATAGGCATGCATATTTGATAGCAGAAATAGATTAAGTTGTGTATTGCCTAGAGTTTCCATTCAAGGAGCCAAAAAGGGTTCTGCACCTTGCCAAGCTTTCGATGTCTTCTCTTACGCTGCCAAATCTTTTGCAGTGGAAATCTCATTAAATCGGCAACCGTTTTTCTCATTTGATCCCTTGGCCTCCAAGGCATTTCCATTCTCAACAGATATCATATAGCTGAAACTTTCAGAGTTCTTCTAGGCTCTGAAACAGCCCTATCTTACGTGGAAAACCATCCATTAGATTTAATGATGTGTGAGGTGATTAAGTAATTTACTATTAGTCTCTAATCAAACAACACTTGGAAACACCTCGTACATCTGTCATGATTCAATTCTTCATGTATGGTTATTAGGTCTGAAGAGTGGAGCACTGATCAAGCAAATGTTTATGTGTTTCTACTTGTCGAAAAATTTAAACTTTCTTTGGTCATAATACTTACTCCCTCTGTGGCTCTGTCACAACTCACAACACGTTTGTTTGCAGCACATTTATCTGAAGTCTGTTGCCAACAAAATATTCTGCCACTTCGCTCCAAAAATCTGTACCTTGTTAGTCAACCACAAAAGCAACTCGAGCTGCAAAGGTTTTCAACCAATCTTGGGACATAGACTTCCTGCTCCAACCAAGCAGGTATGGTATAGACAAAATTAACTATTGTACTTGCATATTTATTGTGCATTGGCGTTGGAATCGTGACGTGTAGAAATGGGCTCCAATATGGAAATTAACACTCTGTTCTTGTCGGAGTGTTAGAGCAGACGAAGACATCAATGGGATCACTATCTTTAGAGTCAAAGAAAGTGTTTGATGCGTGCAGATATGGGGCTCAGAATGCCATCACGACACAAATGCAATTGCAAAAAACTGGACCTTTACAGCCCTCAAAAAAATAACTTGGACCTTTACAGCCCTCAAAAAAAAAACTTGGATCACTATCTTTAGGGTGAAAAATACAAGAAAGGAGTTAAACTCTCTTATTATTTTGGGCGCCTGGGTTTTATGGAAGCATAGGAATGCATGTGTCTTTGATGGTGTCGCTCCCTCGGTCATCACCATCATGAGGATCCTCAAAGAGGAGCACACTATGGTGTTTGGCCGGTGCTAGGAAGCTGCAAGGTTTGGGTTTGGTTAGTGTTATATATCTGAGGTCTAGGTCAAGGTGTTCACGGTTAGGTCCTGTCTTTTTATTGTTCTTAGGTCAGCTCTTGTTGATGTAACTTTCTCTCATATCTAGTCCCCCGTATGAGAGTAAGGCTATGTAGGGGGACTTTTCTCTCTCTAATACAATGAAGCGAGGTTCTCCGAAAAAAACATGACACGCTATGCATGCAATCAAGATCTTGCACGGCTGCCCAGAGCGAAAATCCCACACATACAAGCGGCCGCGGACCTTATTCCACCGATTCTATTGGTTGCATGCAACGGTAGACCCCACATTGCATGCGGATAGATTCCCCACTTAGGAACAACAACAGAGGCAGATCTCAGGTCTGCCACGCTCGTCGGGACGGCCTCACCCCTGCCTGCCTCCCGTCTTGTCTCACACGCCGGCCGCCGCCGTTGCTCATCTCACCCCACTTCCTCCGCCCCAGCCAGCCTTCCTCTCTCCCTCTCGTCGTCTAGCTCCCTACCGCACCCGCTCCCCCCTTCTCTCTCCGCCATTTCTCCTCCGCCGCCGCGCTCGCACCACTCTCCGTCTCCACCATCTCTCCCCCTCTCTTTCTCTCTCTCTCTACCGCCGCGCCCACTGCCACTCTCTGTCTCCGCCGTCTCTCTCTCTCGCGCACACGCTGATTTCTCCCTCCACATCCTTCTCCGTTCCCCTTCTCCATTCCTCCTCTCCTTTTCTCTCAGATCTACACCACCGCCGCTACTCTACCCGCCCGTCACTCCACCTTCGCTCCTCTGCTTGGTGCCGCACATCCTATCTCCTGCTGCAGGCCGCCGAGATCCAGCACGCCGTCGTCCTATAGGTTTTTCGTTCTCTTCGCTGGTTGCATTGCAGGCCGCTGAGATCCAGCACGCACGCATGATTTTTTTATTAAGCTGTGTGTACCACTGGATTCTAAGCAATAAATCTTTTTTTTTGGCTTGTGTAGGTCGTGTTTAGTAAAAAATTTTGAAGTATTAAATGCGACTTTGATCACTAATTAAGAGTATTAAATAAAGGCAGTTTATAAAATTACTTCCACACCCGTATGTAAATTTCCGAGAGGAATCTAATGAGGACTTTGACCACAGGATTAGAGGATGATTACTGTAGTATTACTGTAGCAATTATTAAATTAATTATGCTCATTAGATTCAGCACGCAAAGTTACACTCATATGTGAAAAGGTTTTACAAATAAATTTCATTTAGTGCTCCATGCATACAAGATTCCTTTCTCCGAAAATTTTTGGAGAGGAATCTAGACACGACCTATATTCTTTTTCAGTTTGCGCATCCTATTTCACTATGTGTCGACCACTTGTTTCTATATCCTTGTGCTAGCTTAACTTTTATTGGCACTTAGAATGCTGCATTTTATTATGGAATGCGCTATGTAAATTTTAATCGAACAAGGCTAAATGAGTAATACTTTGTGAGTACATGCTTCACTGCATACTAATTTGCATATACTATAGTGTTCCATATATTGTAAGGGTACTACTTGAGTACTACTTGGTTCCATATTGTTTGGACTTAACTTATTGCTGTAAAAAACTTAATAAAGGGTACTTAACTTATTGCTGGATGTATGCAACTTCTCAAACTCCTTACAAAAGCTTCATATTCGACAGTGTGTATGGTGTATGAACTGCACTATTGCAAAGAAATCATTTGATTCATATTATCCTGTCTCTTCATATGTCTCTGTTCAATGTTGTTGAATACATACGTTTATCTATAATATCTGTATGTAAGAGAATACGTGCAGGAAAAGAGATGTGATTCTCTCTTACTAATAAATACTCTTTGATCGTTAAGAACCTCCGAACCATTTATTCTGTGTCCAATCAAAGTTTAGTTGTACCTTGGCACTACCAAAGCCAAAGGTATTCCATTGATTGATCCATAGTATTGCTTAATCTGGTTTGGCAGTCAAGGAGTTGACAGTAATTACCTGACATTGTATGACTTCATGGATATATTACATCTCTATGTTTGGATCGATGTGATGTGAGATATTACTCTTCCATATCTCAGGAATACAAATCTCAATGCTCAAAAGGAATACAATGGGTACTTCACATACGCATATGGCATTGATCAGCATGATTCATACAAATGAATAGTGCTGAATGGTAATTAAACATTACATCTACTAACTAGAACTACTTCCCAAATACACATTATCATGAAGACGGATGGATACATCTCCCTCAGCTCCACATTTACACTTGTTTTATATATATTGGCCTATAGTGTTGTCTTGTGGCACATACATCATTACCTTGGGGCCTGCATTTCCATAAAAGGTTAATCAATGCACAAATACAAGGTTAGTCAAATACTCACTTTGACACCAAATATGAATATGATTGAATAATAGCCTATCATGAACCAAGCTTTAGATTATGGAATGCTCCCAATTATGAAATCATAAAGCAGGTTATAACCATTGCAACAAATAAGCTTCTATTCACTATTAGGAACAAATAATTGCGTTTTGTGTCACTATTATGTCAAAATCAATGTATCACTCAATCAGAATTGTTGAAATGCAGCCATGCACAACACTGAATAAAAAAAAAGTGACACATGTCGATATTATAGATACTGAAGATCCCACAAAGCTAGTACCTTATTGACAAATGGCATGATTTTTACTAACTCTTCATTCGGGCCTTTAAGCTGCACAGATTAAAGCCAGGGAATTAGTATCAACAATATTGGACAAGGTTTCAAACAATTATGGCCTTGCTAAAGGTCAGTAAGGCAACAGCTACTGCTATAGGCAAAACTTTATACTATACAGATAGCTTTAGACAAAATTAAATTAGTGTATGAAGATTTTACAAATGTGCCCTTTCATTTCTGCAGCTAGTGTTGGATGGTGAAAACATGGTTACCTGCAATCTTTGAAGTAACCCCATGTATAAAATAACAGTGCCCACTTGGAATTCCAGAAAACAACCTTTTTACCATTTCGAGAAATGTAAAAGAACCAGTTAAAATTGAATTATCATGGCAATATAATGGGAATGCTGCTCAGAAAACATCTGTTTGCACACGCTATGAGCATTCCTCTACCACGACATGGGTTGGTCTTGATCAATACCTAAGTAATGTTCGGAGAAAGGTAAGCCAGCTTTGGGGTTAGGCATCAGGCGTCTTGGTCCTAGAATCTTACCCAAGCCAGCAACCTGAAAAGTAATAGAAATAACTCAGTGATAATTATTTAAAGCAAACTCCACACTGGAGGCAGCTGCTTTCAAAGGAACCAGCTGCTGGAGGCATCATCAAAAATTATGAAAAAGTTTGGGCAGAAACTTTGGAAGGCAATTTTCTTTTGAAAAACGTTATAGAAAAACGTCTGGAAGAGAGAAAAGTTCCGACAAAAAAATTCTTGGAGAAGAACATTGGTAATAAGATTGGAACCCAAAAGTTTTTAAATAGGATGCATTAGCTGTGCTGCAGAATTAATTAGCATCATTCAAACAAAACTGAACTTCTTTATCATTTTTGACATGGAAACAGCATAACCAATCATCTGAAAATGCCCCGGATTTCCCACTGCCATCACATTGTCAAAATTACTATATTCTATTCGGTTACAGACACATCAGTGTCTCCATCTGAGCAAATAAGCACCAAAGCAGAATAGTCATGTATAGTCAGCAAGTGTTACAAATATATACCTCCATATGTGTTAAAATTGGAGAGTTATCTGATTAGGTTAAACAATAGTGTCAGATGAGAGAGCAAAACGAAAGTTGATCGAGGAGGACTAATGGCTGGTACCTGCAAGATGGTGGATGAGTCAGTCTCGACAACAGCAGCTCCTCAAAAAGCATTTAGCTGAGCACCTCCATGAACACCATCTTGTGAAACAGCACCAGCATGTTGCTTCAACGATTCTTCTTCCAGACCACCTTATCAAACAAATCTTCATGAATCATGATACGAAGCTACTTTCAACAAGAGATGGTATTCTAAAATTACAAAAAAGGCACCAGCACTTGCTGCAGTTGATTCCCAACTTTATTCAAACTAAACATATAATGAGTTAATGACCATAGAGCGCACCCATAATCCAGAAAGGGCTGGTGTGTCAAAATTCAGAAAGGGCTGGGATGCCTCCCGGAAGAGAGAGGAGCGCAGTTGCAAGCAGCGACGGGGAGAAGCCAGGCGGAGGGAGAAGATGAAGGGATGCGAGTACGACCTGATGAGTAGTACCTCAAGCTGCCAGCCCGCCACCAGTCTCCATCTTGATCGCTGCGCTGCAGCCAGATCCACCGGCCACGCGCAGGTCCACCAACGCAGGACGCAGCATGTAGGCCGCAGCCACCGCTGCCTCGGGAACTCGCCGTGGCTGCCGCCGCACCCTCCGTGGAGCTCGCAGAGGCCGTCGCCGCTCCCTCCCTGGACGTCGATGTGGCCGGCCGGGAGTAGCTCGCCGGGGGCCTGGCCAGACTTCCCCGATTGAGAGGAACTCCATCGCCTTCGCGCTCGGATCGACGAAGCTCGCCTCCGCGTCCTCCAGAAGCTCGCCGGTCCGTACGGCTGGATATTGTGCTTCCTTGCGGCTGGATCTAGAAGAGAAAATAGAATAGAAAAAAGAAAAGGGGAAGGAGGGGAGATAAGACTGACAGGCAACAGTTGGCGTTCCACACGCGTGCGCTCGAGGCAAAAAAATTTCGGCCCCGCGCGACTGCGCGAGGCACAAGCATCCCGCCAGGCAAAATTGCTTTGACCACATGTGGGACCCACAGATTATTTTATCACCGAGGCACTGCATTCAAGCTGGGGCCCACGCTGCATGCGACCAATCATGGCGGCGGAATAGGCTCCGCGGCCGCTACTACGGGCGGCAATGCATTTCTGCACGGCTGCCGGACAGACAGGCGACGAGGTGGTGCGGAAATTCAATGGTTCGATTCATTATTATGGTAGTAGCTAGTTCATTATGGCTCAGTTCATCACTAAATGCTCACTTATTATATTGTACTACATACTAGGAGTTCACTATACGAGGGCGCGCCTCTCGTCAGTCAGCTGGTTCACTATAAAAGCTGAACGAAGGCAAGGCAAAGCAACCAGAACAGAAGAGAGGTTCGTAGGAAGCTTAGAAGAAGAAACGCTAATGCCCCATGCATCCTGCTCCTACATTGATGATTTTAGCATGGCAGTAGAGCCGTAGAGGTAGACTACACTTGAGCCCAAACCTAATCTTTCTTTTTCTGTGTCGACGACACACACACACTGACACACACCATAGTGTTTATACCACAACTCTGAACCCAAACATCGTGTATGAGTATGAGAGGCGTCAGGACCAATTCTCGATCGGTACCTTCTCCACACGGCTCTGAAATAACCAATCACCCTGCTTATATGTCCCTTCCGACGAGCTGACTTAATATCATGAGGACCTCCAAGAGTCCAAGGACGTCCGCGTGGACAAACGTACTCTGTCGGATCTTCCATGCTCCATGACACTTCGTGGTACTCTGAAGGACAATGCCTAGTGCCGTGCGGTGTCTTCGCCTAACTCTCATGTTGTTCTTCTTGTCGAGTGTTGGAGCAGACAAAGAAGTCGATGTGATCACTATCACTCTTGGAGGCAGATCATTAGAATCAAATAAGGTGTTGGATGTGCGCAGAGAGTTGGGGCTCATGGTGATCACTCTTGGAGCCATGACGACACAAATGCAGTTGCAAAAACCTGGGCTGCAGCATTCCCTGGGGCAACAGACACCTCATCAATCATGTAACATATAGCAGCATGAATACCGCTAGAAAACTTATGTTCAGATTCATGTCCCTTCTCATGCTATACTTTGCACTTGAACTAAATTCAGATTGAAGGAACATTGGTGTGGCTCCTCCAAAGGGGTCACACTGGAGCAAGAAGACTGTTCAATGATGTCAACGGACTAACCATCGCAGGTGGCGGGACCGTCGACGGAAATGGCTTCTTTCGATGCACTTGTCTCCCTCAAGCTGAGGTGCAGCACAAGTGTGCCTTGCCCGCGGCATAGACTTGGAGAACGTGAAGCAGACTCTCAACGGAGGCGATGGCGTTGCCAAGAGCACCTGTGAGAACGTGAAGACTGTCGCTCCCTAGCCATGTACTCTAGGGAATTGACAAAACATGAGTGCATGTACGACATAGATGAATAGGAACATACTCCCTCCGTCCCGTAAAGAATGCAATCCTAACATTTGAATAAAATCTCACAAAGAATCCTAGAAAATAGATCTAATTACCTGTCTAATTAAGTAATCAGATCTGATCTGCATGCCAAAACTTACTGCATGTGGCTAAAAAATAGGGGTATTAGAGTCTTTTCGCGCCACCACTAATCTGTTCTAAAAAAATTAGAATTACACTTATTATGAGACGGAGGGAGTATGGTAAGTTGTATGAGTAGATATGATAATATGAACATAAAGACATGCTGCTCATACATATTTTTAGGATTGATTTTTGCCAGCTGTAGGAGGAATCATCAAAGTCTAGTGAGCATGGCATTGTCAAATTAGGATTGATTTTTAGGTCTATGAGCTAAACTGAGTAAATGCAAAGCAAGTGTTCCCATTTCTTAATGCTGAACCGTACAGCAGCCGTACAATCTGATAGTCAAGCCGCCATGCCAATGTGATGTAGATGTGATAAAGTTTATAAGTTGTACATATGTCAAAAGCTTACAAAATCAACAGTGAGCTCAACATCACACAAATTGGTACTTCTGCTAGTGTCAGCTGCAACACTACACCATCAGAGAACAAGAACAGCAGTAAGAGCTATTGACAGGGCTGCAACAGGTTTCGATGATCTGTTAAAAGCAGAGCTTTAAGGTGCAGTGGCTACCGGTTGAGGCTAGCAAAGAAAGCAAACTACAACATGTCTACACAATCACAGTGCAATGGGCATCTCTCCGGGTAGTTAAGGTCGTCGCATCTTGACATTCAAGGGTATCTCCTTGTAAGAGACGACCTTTTCAGTGGCCCGCCTCAAAGATCTCCTCCCTGCAGCCACCTGCCCCACAGTAGATTTCATTGAAGAACAAGCATCATTCTGCTTTTGAGTTGCCTTTTGCTCCATGGAGGCAATCGAACTGGCAGAGGCCAAAGGAGCAATGGCATCATCATCATGCAGAGTATCGAAAGTGCTGTCTGTGTTCTCAAAGGATGCCGAATTAAATCTTGCAGATTTTCTCCTTTGAGATTTTCTGCAAATATTAAGGTCATGTTCTGTAAGTCTTCCAGGAGTCATTTGAGTGGGGCAAAATAAACCACGCTCTATCATGGCCCACTGAAAAGGACTCTTAGAGGGTGAAAAGGTTAAACTGAAAACCCAAGACCCCAGTAATCACCATTTAAACAACAATAAAAAGGATGAGCCATACCTCTTGATACAGGTGTCTTCTGGTGGCTTGGGGAGCTCAGTGATATTAAATGGCACAGATGCTGCAAAGGAACCACATTTGAGTAAAGATTAATTATTCTTTAAAATCATGTTCAGAAAAAAAAAAGATGCAGCAATTATCATTTAGTTGGGATACTATCCTTGGGGTTTAAAATTTGGAAAGAGGGGGGGTGGGGAGGGGGTATTACGTTGAGTAGCCGAATGGCTCTGCTTGGTCTCACAGGCCTCAACATCAGTTTCAGGCGCCTCGACTCCAGTAACGCTGGAACAAGCTTCTTGTACCTGAACAACATTGTAGGGATCAAGTAGGAATTAAGATTCTACACAGGTAAATGGAGATATGTGCAATGCTTCCTTAATTGAATAAATGCATTGCCTACCTTCAAATTCACTTCCTTTTGTGGTTGTTCATTTATCTCAGTTTCCTGCTGTGATCAAACACTAGCGGTCAAAAGGTAGCATATTAACATCGCTAGAAGCTGAATCAAACTGCAACATTACTGTACCTCTACTACTGAAGACATTAATTCTTCATGCACTACTGCACTGGTTTCGTTTCGCAGTGACTTCCCCTGCACAATATATCCACAAATATTGCACCAAATCAGAACCGCCCGATTCCAATCAACTCTTTCGAAACAGGAAAGAAATATATGACATAGTATCTTACTGTATCTTTTCCAGCAGTTGGTCCATGCTGTTCCTGAACAGTTAAAGTGGAAGAAGATGAAGGAACTATAATATCGTCACACAATGTCTTGTGAGATACTTCTGCGATTTCACAAGGTACTTGATTCAGTCTAGAAGACCTTCGTCTCTGAGTCTTCCTGATCATATAATTAGTCAAAAGTCATAACAAACTCGAAATTTCAATCAGATAGCGTTGCAACGAAGAACACATTCCATAATTAAGAAGTACCTCGGATCTTCATGATCCAGTGACAAAATAGGTTCCAAATGAGGCTTGCAGTGTTCCTGCATTATATTAGTACATTCATTTGATCCTGACTTCCGCTTATTTTTGCCCCTATCCACAGAAATTCTCAATCAAAAAATCCCTTCATCAAATCATACTATCTAGAATTTGGTTGCAGCTGCAGCTTGAACATTAGTAAACCTGCAAAATATACCTCTTTACTGTTGCATCTTGTAGTGGCTCTTGACAAACAGTCCTTGATGGGATGGCAGCTGACAAGAGATTCAATCAAGTGAAAATTATAAGCTTAACAGTGACTGACTCAAGGAGAAAAATAGAAGTTATACAATGCTTTGTGTTAAATAAGGCAGTTCAAAATCTTGAGGTACAACAGATGAAATCACGAAATGATTGCTGAGAGCAGTAAAAAAATCACAAAACAACGAAGAGTGAAATTTACATTGAGATTTAAGCAACTGGGATTCAACACCACTGGTTACTGAGCCATGAACTTGATGTGCGTCAACAGCTGCACCTTTGGAAGATATAGATTTCAAGACCTCCTTCAATTATAAAAATCAAACTCAGAATTGCAACAGTTGTAGATTAACAAGGTGAATTATTTTACTGATATAAATTTGCTACCTACATGTGAATTTACTTCCTTTGGCCGTTTGTTAGCAGTTTTATTCTTACGCTGCAAATAGTACATGAGTATAAAACCATCACATCTATAACAAAAAGAAGCTGAGTTAAGCCATGCCATTACTTACTTCGAGCTCTGAATCCTTTGCTTTAAGCAGAGCGGTTGTGCATGAAAGCTCATGTTGCAACGTTTTGATCTACATGCCATATCCTCAGATAATTCCCAAATCGCACCATATGATTACTGATAATCAATGAAACTCAAACGTAAAAGAAGTCAGACGCTTACCCTATCTTTTGCCATATTCAGCTCCTGCAATGAAGCGTAAACAAGAAAGATTAGGCAGAACTCTATTCTGCACCATAAAATAAGTAATATGTTCATGATTCTTTGATGAGTACTTCTTGCTAAATATAAGACCATTAGAACACTGACACGGTCTCCAATATGAGACCTTAATAATAATACCTATAATGCAATAGACTAAATCAAAAGATTATAGATTGTGAAACTATTTTCAAGATGAATCTAGTATATGTCAGCCTTGTGTTGTACCGTAAGGTTTTTTTGCTACTCATGGCCAAAGCTAAAAGGGTTCGGTTTAGGGCAATGGACTTATATGGTTATATTTGGGTTTGGAGATAGTATAAAGTTAAAGAAAAAGGTTTAGAGAATTTACTCAGTTTTTCATATCCAACATAACTGAGTTAAACCCAATGCATAATTTGGGGGAATTGAATCTGAACTACACAAAAAGTAGAACTTTCCAGTTTAAAATTAGTGTTATTGTGGTGCACAGGCATAACTGAGTCTCTGACAATAAGTGCGCTATCCAACTTGACATCAACTGAGGAGCAGCATCACAAGAGTAAAAGGTCAAAACTAGAGCAGTCATGGTTAGACAGGATATTAGTGCAGCCACAGTGAGACAGGGATTGGGTGGATGGAGATGTAACACACCGCGAGCATTTGTGAATTGGTCTGTGCAATCTGCAGGTTATTCTGGGACAACCTTTGCAGCGCGACCCGGAGCTTGTGCACCTCAACTCTGCTCATCTCAATGATCTTCCTGCAATGAAGCCAAGCAAATCCACATTACTTGAGAGAGAAACAACAGCCTTCAGCTCCCCCATTTTTCGCACAGACAAGGAGAGGGGACGGAGAGGCAGGCAACATACGCTTTCTCATTGACAAGATGAATCAGCTTCGTGTTCTCCTGCAACCAAGCAAAGCAGCTGATGAGCCCAGGGAAGAGCGTACCACAGAGAAATGTAGTCGAATTGAAACGGCATGGTTAACCTAGACACGGCTGTGTGGCATGTTTTCGAAGCTAAAGCGATGAAATTCACCTTGAGGACGTCGCCAATACTGACGGATCTGGAGGTGGTGTTGGGCCTCCCGACGTTGGTGATGTCGGCGAGCGCGACGGGCTTGTTCCCTTTCCCCGGCGGGGACTTGAGCCTGGGGCCGCCGCCATCGCCACTAGGGTTCGAGCCACCCACCGCCGCGCGTCCTTGTTAATGGGAGGGATGCTCGATAGCTGAGATAGAGCTCCGCGGATGGGCGGAGAAGCTGGAACGGAGTGGGATCCGAGCGGGGGACGAGGACTTACCGGGGGCGGGGACGGCCGCGGCGGCCATGGAGGGAGGCGGAACCGGCGGCTACCGCGCCTTCCAGGGGTTGAGGAGGGTAGCCGAGCGGGTACGCCCCGCCGGCGAGGGGCGCAGGTGGCCGTCGAGCAACGATGGAGCCGGCGGGTCGGCGCAGGGTGCACTAGGCTGCGGTGCGCGGAGAAGCGGAGGCGGCGGCGGTGGCGGCGCGGCGCGGCGAAAGGGGAAATGGGGAATGAATTCGATTTCAGCGCGCGGAGAGAGAATTCGGGAGAGAGCTGGGCAGATTGGGCGGCGGCCTGCGGGAGAAGATGGTGGGACCGGGCTTTCAGGCGGCCGATTCAAAATCCAGAACGGATAGAAAGTGCATGCGGATCTGAGCCCACGCGTTAGACCACCCACACCGGTCACGGGAAAAATGCCGCCATCATCCTTTTCCGTCGCAGAAAACCGCCTGCAGCGGTCTCCTGCACGACGGCTGGGAAAAAGGCGATGCCCGCCGGATCCTCCAGATCTGGCGCGATCGAGAGCCTCCTCCAGCCTGCGACGGGCCCACCCCGTGTCCTTTTGCCGGGTCCCCAACGACTCGCGCCATCACCGCTGCTCGCCGCGAGCCCTTGCCCGCGCCGCCATGGCCGCCGCGCCCCGCCGAGGAGACGAGGTCCTCCTCCTCCGCCGCCAAGAAGGCCGGGATGCCATCGCTGCCGCCGCGGAGCCGCCGCTGCCGCCCGCCCGCCGCCGGACCTCGCCCCTCCGCCGCCCGCCTCGACGACGCCGGCCCACCGCCGCTCGGCCTTTCCCCACCCGCCGGATCCGGCGAGGAGGACCGTCGGGCCCGGGCTCGGACCTCCTCCTCGCCGCCATGGAGGACCGACGGACAGGGAGCCCGGATCCGCCGCCGCTGGCAGCAGATCCACGCCGCCGCGCGCATGGACGCCCATTCGCCGCCGCCGAGGAGGCCGCCGCCCGGCTCCACGCGTCGAGGTGGACCAAACGGCGGATCTTCGCCAAGGCCAAGGCCGCCTTCTCCACGTGAGGTGGATGGAGCCGGGTCCGGGTCCGCCGGCCGCACTTGGGAGCCACGGCGAAAGGGGGAGGAGCTCGCACGACGCTGATCGGAACTCCCTCGCTTCATCTCCTCCGCCCCCGCTACCGGAGAGCCCATGAGAAGAAGAGCTCCATCCGCCAAAATCCACCGTGGCGAGCTCCATCCGCCAAAATCCACACCGGCCGAGCTCCATCCGCCCGAGGAGGACGGCGAGCCCCGCCTGATTTGCCGGCGTGCGTGTCCTGCCAATTTTGGACCACCGCCGACGCGCCTCCTCAAGCCGCGCCACACTGCTGCTCCACGCCTGCCTGTGTGCCCGGCGGGGAGGTCGAGGAGGAGGGGAGGTGGAGCCGAGGAGGGTGGTCGGCCGTGCGGAGGCGCGGAGACCTCCTCGCCGCCCCTCCATCTTCGAGTTGTGGCAGGGGAAGAGCAGAGAGGAGAGAGAGAGACGGGGTGGGAGAAAGGAGACGGGTGGGTGGAGGAGGAGGGGTGGGAGGGATAAAAATATGTGGGCCCGGGTTGTTGGGATGAAGGAGAAATATGAAGGATGATGAATGCGGGAGAAGTAAGTATAAAGGAGAGAATATGGATGAGTGGGATGGAATATTTCGTTTTGAAGGAGAAAATTAAGGAGAACGAGTGTGGATGGTCTTAGACCATCCGCACTGGGACAGAAAACTCCACTGAGGGAGCGGATAAAAGGCGAGGGGCCGCAGCTGCTTCCTCCGGGAGGATCAGAAACAGCGGCCCTCCGCTTCCTCCAGATTCGCGCGGATGGAGGCCATCCTCCGTGAGGCGGGCCCACCACGCGCCCCCTCCTGCCCAACGACTTCGCGCATGGAGGACGAGAAGGAGCTCCGTGGCTTGCGTCTTCGGCCTCCTCGCCGGAGGAGGCGGCCCGCGCGGCCGGCGGGGAGGACCCCATGGAGGAGGCACCCGCCGCCGCCGGAGAAGCCCTCCTCCCGGATGCGCCGCCGCCGGATCCGCTGCGCACGGGCTGGGCCCGGCCTGACGCGCCCCGCCTCGCCCGGATCCGCCTCGGCGAGATGGAGGAGAGGAGAAAGGAGGGTGGCGACGCGAGGGCGCCCGGAGCTCGATCGAGGGCGCGAGCGTCGCGGATCCGCCGCCCGCCAGCGGCGGAGACCTCGATGCGATGAAGGCAGGACGCCGCCCGCCGCCACGCCCGTCGTGCCGACCGCCGCCGCCGCCACGCACCGCCGTGCCGACGGCCGCCGCCGAGGCCGCCTGTGCCGCCCGCCTGGGAGGGAGGAGGGCCAAGATCCGCCTCGATTCGCGCGCCGCCACGCCTATTGGAGGAGGGACCGACGTGCCCGCGCCGCCCGAGCTCGCTCGCCGCCTCGCCCCGGCGCTGCAGTGGGAGGAGCTCCCCAGGATCCCGCGCCGGCGAGGTTGAATCAGAGGAGAGGCGCGCGGCGCCGCGGAGAAAGGGAGGAGGGCGCGCGGCGCGCCGCCGCCCGCCTCGCCGGGGTGTGGGGTGGGATTTCGAGACAAAGAGAGAGAAAGGGGGGAATGGGTGCGGGTGGGAGGGGGCCGGTGGGGAAGAAAGAGAGGGGGAGAGTATGACGACTGGGTCCCGCGTGTGGGTAGTTTGGATGAAGGAGAGAAATAAAGGATGACGAATGCGAGAGAAGTAAATATAAAGGTAGGAATCTCGCTGACCAGGCGAGAATATTTCGTTTTGAAGGAGGAGATAAAGGATGACGAGTGTGGATGGTCTTACTGCGTTAGTAACACAGCTGCAGAGGCAGCCATCTCCGAGGAGTCCCGTCGGGTTAAAGAAATCGTGTTGAGATAAATTTGGATACATTTTCAAAAAATTATTCCTAAGATAGATTAGGTGCACACTTGTGTATACGATGGCTAAAGTATTGTTTGTTGTGGATTTTTATGGCCCGAGATGAAGCTACTTAGGGCAGTCCCAATGACAATTAAGAGGTCGTTTCCATCTGCATTTAACAGAGCTCCATCTACATTTAACAGGGCTCCACATAAGCAAAAATTCAATGCAACGAGAAAAATCAACGAAGAAAGAGAGAGCTCGACGAAGAAATCGTTTCTTGTCCACGAAACGGCGTCGAGGCTCCAAGAAATGAGCAAAACGCCGAAGGGGAGAAACGACTTGCATCCATGGCAGTTGTCATGGTTCTCACCGGACAAAGAAATTTGTATCGATGTGTCGACTCGGATGGTTAGCACAAGAGACACCGGATTTAGACGGTTCCTCCCGAGGAGTAATACGCCCGATCGAGCTGTGAGCCGTGTTCTCGCTAGGGTTGTTTGTAGGGGTTACAAACTGGTCGGGAGAGGGTGTCGAGCCCAAGTCCGAGTGAGTGTTCGGTTCGTCATCCCTCAGACGGTTCCCTCCTCTTCCTTTTATAGACGCAAGGAGGGGCAAAAGGAAACAAAATAGAAGCGCGCCGGACGCCTTCTCACGCCGTCTCCGAGCTTTGAAGGCGAGCCGTGTTTGTCGAAGCCGCCGCGGGGGCGTGTCATTTTGGCACCGGGCGCCTCCGAGCACTTTGGTGCCGACTCAACCCGTTCGAGCACGGTGAGCCACGTTAGGCCTAATCGTAGGCCGCCAAACGTAGGGTGCTTGAGTGCCTCGGAGTTGGCGTGCGCAGGTCGGATGGGACGGCTGGATGTGCCACGAAAGGCCGCATTAAGGCTCGCCGAGCGCTGCCGCCACCGGTGTGCTTGCATGGCATGGGAACTCGCCCACGGTCGAGGGAGGAGTCCGGCTGCGCCACGCGAGGACGAGCCTTGGTCGAGACGGAGACCGGACTCCGTGCGGCGAGAGACTTGTCGTGCGAGGCGGAGAACTGTCGTCGAGCTTTCTCTAGTAGGAGACTTGTCGAGGAAGCTCCCAACTAGTCGGAAATGAGGCGTCTTGCCGGTGATGGTCTTGACAGGGGTTCTCGGTCCTCCTTATCTTGAATCTTGGCCTTCACATGGTGTCGAAGACTCCACCTCAAGAGTGATTATCTCGCCGTCAAAGGGGCCCTAATGGGCCCTCGTCGGTACCCGAGCAGGAGGGAGTCAGGACTCGCACAGGCTCGGAGCGTCGCGTCGATCTTTGCTCTTGATCTTCTCGGTGGGTGTGGCTCATCGCGGATGTAACCCGAGCCAGTGAGTTGTAGACTCGCTTGTGGGGTTTGATCATGGCATTGTCGTGGTTACGGTACTTTTGTCGAGGTAGTCGTGGGTCGTGGGAGGCGGAGGTTCGGAGTCGTGGAGGTCGTGGTGGCGTGGCGGATGAGGCGGTTTGAAAAGGAGTGGGGGCGGTTCGGTACACAGGCCCGGAGGATCGAGGCGTCAGCGTGGCGTCATTGCAGCGGCGTCTTGGTGGGCGTCTCTTGCGTGGCGGGCCCGGCATTCAAGGCGGTGCGCCTTCCTTCCGCGGCGGCGGAGGTTTGGAACTTTTACTCTCCTGCCTTTTCCTGCCCTCGCCTTCTTTCGCTCCTCAGCCCGCCCGCGCTTTCGGGGTCGCGGAGGTCGCCATGTCGGTGGTCGCTCAAGCGTGTCCGCCGCGATCTTTGCCGCCTTGTTGCCCGGGCGGCTCCACTCACCGGTAGAGTGGAAGGTGCGGGGAGGAGTCTTGCGCCCGCCAAAGTGCGTCGTCTCGTTCGTGGCGTTCCACGGCGGCTTCTCCGCCGGGCGGTTCATCGGCGGTCCTCTTCTCTGACTCCGGCACCTCAACGAGCAGCGTCCGGATGGCGGCGTTCGGGCGTGCGAGGTACTTGGGGATCGGTGCCAGCACCTCTTCAAACTTCTTCATGTTCGCGTGTTTGAAGGGCGGCCCCAGCGGCGACCATCGGTGCGCCAACCTCGGATGAAGCAAGAGGCGGCAAGTACATCCCTTCTCGGACCGGCTCCAACGGTGGCACAAGGGTGGTTCTCTCTCGACCCAGCTGTTGCCGGAGTTCACCGGAAACTCCATCGCCCGGTGAGCGGATGGACCTCCGGCGGAGGCTCAAGGAGCAGGCGGTGCTAGCCCGCGGCGGAGTCGACTGGCGGCCGTCATCGGCGATACCACGCCCGGTCGTTGCTCCGGGCGGCCTCTTCGTCTTTGCGAGATGGCCAGGGCCCCGAGGGGCCGGCGCTGCCATCCTTGGCGAGATCCGGCGCGTGTCGGTGGCCATCGTCGACCTTAAGTGGCCGTCGCTCTGGCTCCCCGCGAGGGCGAAAAGCTCGTAAGTGATTTCTTCCTCGATAAGTTTCCGACTAGTTCGGTGTCTTCTCTTGGTTTGGATCTTCTCGGAACTTCTTGATAGTCGTTGACTCCTTTTGCCTCTTTCGGTGAAGAGCTCCCATCTTGTGCCGTGAGCGCCTCTCCGGAGGAGGCGATCTTCAAGCGCAACAGCGGCGAGACGGGGGCGGCGCAGGCGGCATAAGGAGAAGAGATCGCCAAGCGCGATCGAATGCGCATCAAGCGCAAAGGCGGGGGCCCACGTCTCCAAGAAGATCCATCGTCGCCCGTGCCGTGGAGCGGGCCGAGTCAGCGGGCGGCATGTCGGGTCGCCCTTCGCCGGCGGTGGAGTGAGCTCGTCACGGCGGTCGGGCGGGCGCGTGAGAAAGGTTCAACTCGCGGAGACCGCCCGCCAGAAGATCGGTGACCTCGTGCCCCAGCTCAGCGCCTCAGGGAGAGATCCGCAGGAAGATCCACCCAGCGGCCGTGGGCAAGAGCCTTCCTCCGCCACCTCTTCGGCTGCTCCGTCGGACTCGGACTCCCGGGCGTTTCGTCAAAGCGAGGTCGACCGAGGCCGTCCCCGAGGAGGACAGCCCCAGCGGCGCCTCAATCCTTCATCGCGGTGGTGGCACCCCGGCCGTGCAAGTCCCCCTCTCCACCGGTGGGAGTCGGGGCGGCCTCGGCGAGGCGGAGGCAGCCCGAGCCGTCGAGGCTCGGCCTGCCCCAAGCCGTCGAGGATCGGCGCCGCCCCAAGTCGTCGGGGGTGACAAACCAATTCGCCGGGCGTCGGGAGCCAACCGAGCTGGCGGGGGCCAAGAGGTCGGCCAGTCGGGCCCATCGGATAGGCCTGGCGGCGCGTGCGATCTTCCATGTGAGTTCTCGTTCGCCATTCCTCGTTGTTTCATTGTTCTTCGTCCTTGCCTTGCTTCTTATCTCATTCGCTTTTTTCGACGGCGTGCTCGGCCTGCGAACAGCGCTTGGCGCTGGCGTGGCCGCCGCCGCCTCCTCCCGAACCGTTGGCGGGCGGGAGGCGGGTTGGTCGTGGCGGCCAGGTGAGTCGCGCTGAGCGCGCCCCCGTGGCGAGGCGGGTGGCAGTGAGGCGGTGGCGAGGCGGGCGGCGGCCGGGGCGGCCACGGAGAGCGCGACAGCGTCGGCGGCGCGGCGCCGCGCGGGTGGCGGCCTGGCGGATCGGCCGGGCGGTGGCGAGCGAGGCGTGTCGGGCGGCGGCGGCGGCCCGCGCGGCGGCGAGGCGTGACGACCGCTGGCGCCAGCTCGAGCCGCGAGATGAGCGCTCGAGAGCAGCCGCGGAGGCGGCGGGGCCGAGGCGGGGCGGTGAGGCCCAGGCGGCTGCGGCATCGACCTGGCGAGCCGTCGCGGCCATCTTGGGCGGGCGTCGGCCGGAGGAGCTCGAGCGCCGGCGGCGAGCGAGAGCGGCCTCGAGAACCCGCTGCGGCGAGCTCCGGGCCCCTCCTCCCCACCGTTGGAGGCGGCGGAGGTCCTCGGAGAACGCGGCGGGAGAGCGTCACCACCGCATCCTCGCCCCGCGGTGGCCGGCGCAGCGGCGTCGTCACGCCGGCTGCCCACCCACGGGCTCGAACGGAGGCACGTTCGGGAGCGTGGGGCGCCTCCCGGAGATCAGAGGTCGGGGAGGGCTCGGTGCAGTGCGCTCGGGCCGGTGGGCGCGCGGATCACCGACCTTGCGCTCTCACAGGCGGCCGCTTTCGAGGCGGCGTCCGGACGGCGAGCGAGAGGCCGAGGCTGCGCCTCGGCGGGGTCTCTTGTGTGCGCGTCGCGAGCTCATCCTCCCGGCGGCGGTAAGTCCCTTCAAGCTTACTCTTGTCTTTTTATTGCGAATCTTGTGATCGATGTCTCTTGCGGGCAGGCTTGGTCCGGCGGAAGGCGCACCATCGATGAGCTCGGCGGAAGGCCGGCGGAGATGGTGGTCGTTGCGTGGCCCGGCGGCTGGCGGTGCGTCGTCGAGGCCACTCGAGGCCGCCGAGTCCATGAACGGTGCGCACGGCGGCCCGCCACCGTGAGGCGGGAGTCCCTCGGTTGGCCCGAGGCGAAGATCGAGGAGTTGCGGGCCGTGGCGCCAATAATGATCGCCCAGGCCCGCCGCGCCGCCCGCCGCCGAGGCCGCCCGGAGAAAGCGGCGCTCGAGTGAAGGTGGGTGGAGCAAGACTTGGTCACCGGGCGGACCTCGGGCCAACCGTTCTCGGTGACCAACAAGCTCGAGGAGGTCACGAGGCGACCCGGCTCAGACACCAACTCAAAGCGCGGGATTGAGGGTGAGTCGGCCTCGCGCCTCCGGTTCAGTTTGTTTCTCCTCGTTGGTTTTTGTCGATGTTGATTTGTCCTCGTGGTCTCGGGGGATGCGCGTCTGCGCGCTTGGCGTGAGCTCACGGAGAAGGCGGGAGGTGAGCCGCGCGCTCAAGATCCTCGAGAAGGGCGGCTCGATCAAGCGGTGTCGGGCGGCTTGAGTAAGTTCTTGATCCGCCTTGCTTTCTCCGAATTGGCGTGCGTTTGCTTATTGCGCCTTGTTGACCTTTTGAGAGACCACCGAGCTCGGCATCCGGATGGCGGGGGCGGTCGCGGCGAGCTCGAGCAAGCGAAACGCCGCGCGGAGAGGCGTCCGCAAGGTGAGCATCTTGGATCACGCCAAGCTCGAGAGCCATTGGCGAGTCATGTCGGGCTCATTCCCGTTGGGCGATGCTCCCGAGGCTTTGAAGAGGTCGGCGCCTCCGGAGTGATCAAGGCGGGAGCTGTCACCGGGTGGTGCGGGTGCTCGCCATGTTCGACTCGCACTACCAAGGCTGGACCGCATGGCGGTGGGCCCCCAGCATCTCCGGCAGCGCTGCGACCAGCTCGAGGAAGCGCCTCCTTGCCGCGACATGGCCGACACGCCATGAAGGACTGGACCTACCAAGAGATGCACGAAGACCCGAGCTCAGGGCCTTCATCTTAGATGTATCATGCTTAGATGTAGGTATTAAGAACAGTTCGTATGTGTAACACCATGAGCAGTTATGTTATCGAGAACTTGTTCAAAGTTCACGGCTCGAGCGTTCCGAGCACCGAGGGACGGCTTCGGCGTGTAGCGAACTTAGGAATTATGAGATGACTCCTCACTCGAGCGGGCGTGAAGTCGGGCTATCCCAAACCACTAAGGGGTGCCAGCGTTCGCAGAGCACTCGGGGATACTCGAAAAGTAACTTGAGATTTGTCGTCAAAATCGTTTTAGACGAGTCAGGCGGTTGCTCGGCGCTTTTGAAAGAGGTCGGATGGAAACCTGGACTCGGGTTGTGCTGAGCCTTGCAGTAGCCACACGTGCTAGGAGGCGTTGAGCGAGCGGCGCGCCCGCGAGCCACCATCTTTACTTCTCGCAAGGTTGAGCCTTCCAAAAACCTCTCGCCGCGTGCGATTGGTGCGACATAGATGTCGGATTTTGTTTTGAAAGCGTGAAAGCGAAGGAAGGCATCGTGCCTGGGTAGCCCCGGCGGGGCGTTACGCAGCAGAGATGCTCGCGCTCGGCCTTTAGAAAGTTGCAACATCGAGCAGCAAGAGAAGTTTGAACTTATAGATATATGAACAAAGCATGCGGCATTTATTCACTGATTTATAAGATTTGAACATTTACTCAAGGGTAAAATGGCGGATGCTCGATGTTCCATGCGTTGGAGACTCGTCTTCGTATCGGATCTTGAAATCGGGTCGGAGCACTTGGGCGATGAGCGGCCCCTCCGGGGCGAGAGCTTGTGGCGATCCTTGCCTTGAACTCGTCGGAGGACCGGTCCCGACGGAACTTCCGCGTGCGTTGCGCTCGTGGTAGCGTCGCAAGGGTTGTTGGTACTTGGTGGAGTGTAGCAGCGCCACATCGCACACCTCGTCGAGCTGATCGATCGCATCCTCGAGCGCGACTTGATTGCCCTCGTGTAGGCACTGGGGTGCCGTGGTAGTCGTGGGTAGGACGCTTCCGACCCGTGCACCATGAGAATGGCGTGAAGCCGGTTGCTCGACAAGGCGTGGTGCGCAAACTCTAGAGAACGGATGGCAGCTCGGCCACCCACCTTGCTCGGAACTTCTCGAGGCGCTTGAAGATGCGAGGCTTCAAGCCTTGCAATATCATGTTGTTCGCCCTCTCGACCAGCCCATTCGTCTTCGGGTGCGCCACGGTGACCGATCCACGAATGTTGTTGTCGTCGCGAAGTTGAGAATTTCTTCCCGTGAGCGGGTGCCGTTGTCGGTGATGATCGTGTTGGGTATGCCGAAGCGATAGATGATGTCGGTGAAGAATGCTACGGCCTCCTCGAAGCGGACGTTCACGATGGGTCGAGCTTCGATCCACTTGGAGAACTTGTCGACCTCTACGAGGAGATGCGTGAAGCCCCTGGGCGCTTGTTGGAGCGGCCCCACCATGTCGAAGTGCCACACAGCAAAGGGCCATGTGATGGGGATAGTTTGAAGCGCTTGCGCCGGGAGGTGAGTTTGTCGAGCATAAAAGGCGGCACCCCCAGCGCGCCGCGATGTCTTGGAGTCCGCCAGTGGGCGGTAGAACCCTTGTCGGAGCTTTCCCGACAAGAGTCCTCGGACGGCGTGATGCCCGCCGCGTGCGGCGTGGATCTCGAGTAGTTCCTTGCCTTGATCTCAGGATGCACCGCATGAGTATGCCCTGCGCCCGCTTGTAGAGCTCGCCCTTGATTAAGACGAACGCTTTAGCTCGTCTCGCGATGCGGCGTGCCTCCATCTAGTCGGAGGAAAGCTTACCCTCGACAAGCCACTCGAGGATGGGAAAGCGTCAATCTGGGTCCTCAAGGTTCAGCTCGGGCGGCTGATCGATCTCCATGACTTCCAGACCTTTGAGCTCTGGTGGCCTTTCCCCTTCAATGCGCCGGAGAGTGCGTCTTTGGTCGCTTCGCAGACCCGTCTTGATGCGGCTTGCGCTCGATGCAGTCTTGGCGAGGACGTCTGCAGCCTTGTTGTAGTCGCGCAGTACGTGATGAAGCTCGAGCCCATGGAACTTGCCTTCTAGCTCACGAACGGCCTGGCAGTATGCCGCCATCTTTGGATCGACACAATTTTTCTCTTTCATGACTTGATCCATGACAAGCTCCGAGTCTCCTCTGATCTCGAGACGGCGGATCCCGAGCTCGGCCGCTATTCGGAGGCCGTTGATGGCGCTTCGTACTCGGCGGCGTTGTTGGGCCGGAAATGTAGTCGAACCATGTACTCCATCGCACGCCCGGGCGAGATGAAGACAAGGCCTACTCCCGCTCCTTCTTTCATGACCGAGCCGTCGAAGTACATTAACCACGTCTCGTGCTCGATGGGTGTTGGCGGTGTTTGGATCTCCGTCCACTCTGCGACAAAGTCCGCCAGCACTTGGGACTTGATGGCACTGCGGGGTGCGTACGAGATGTTTTGCCCATCAACTCAGTGCCCACTTGGCTATCCTTCCTTGACCTCGGGGTTGGATGACCTCTCGGCGGGTACTTGGACACCATGATGGGGTGTGCGTCGAGTAGTGGCGGAGCTTGCGCTTGGTCATCAAGCGGCATATACGAGCTTTTGCATTTGTGAGTAGCGAGTCTTCAAGTCGGAAAGTACCTCGCTCCCGAAATAGACCGGGCGCTGCACCTTGTGACCTTAGGGTTCTTCTCGCTCGACCACTAGTGCGACCGACCACAGGTTGTCGCGGCGATGTATAGGAGCATCGGTTCTTGGTCAGTGAGGATCGGTGGACTCTTTAGCATGTTCTTGAAAGTCGGCGCTTCACGAGCCTCCGGAGTCCACGAAGTGGTTTGATTTCTTCATTAAGCGGCAGACAAAACAGCAGTTGCGCCTCCCGAGTCGGGCTATGAAACGGCTAAGAGCCGCGAGGCAGCCCCGTGATCGCTACTGGTGATGCCCTCTCAAGTTTTGGATCGGCCCCATGTTCGTGATGGTTGAGATCTTCTCGGGGTTAGCTTCAATGCCACGTTCCGACACGACAAAGCCGAGGAGCATGTCCTGGAACTCGAAACACACTTCGGGGTTCACTTTTACCCGTGCTCTCTCGCCGTGAACACCTCCGTGAGGTCTGGGACTAGATCGCCGGTCTTCTTCGACTTGACCACGATATCGTCGACGTACGCCTTGATGATGCGTCCTATGAGTTCTCCGAAAACGCGTCGCATGCATCTTTGGAACGTGGCGCCCGCGTTTTTGAGCCCGAAGGGCATCGTCTTGTAGCAGTAGGCGCCGAACGGAGTGATGAACAAGGTCGCGAGTTGGTCCGCTATGCACATCGCTATCTGGTGGTACCCGGAGTACGCATCGAGAAAACAGAGGGTTTCGCACCCAGCTGTCGAATCGACTACCTGATCTATGCGAGGCAAAGGAAACGGATCCTTGGGACATACCTTGTTAAGGCCCGTGTAGTCAACACACATCCTCCATTTCTTATTCTTCTTCTTTACAAGTCTGTGGTTAGCAAGCCACTCGGGGTGGAATACTTCTCGGATGAACCACGAACTAAGGAGCTTCTTGATCTCCTCGCCGATCGCCTTGCACTTCTCGTCGTTGAAGCGGCGGAGGTGTTGCTTCACCGGTTTCGATCCCGGCTTGATGTTCAATTTGTGCTCGGCAACCTCTCTCGGGATTCCCTTCATGTCGGAGGGCTTCCATGCGAACACATCGAGGTTCGCATTGAGGAAGTCGACGAGCGCGCTTTCCTATTTAGGATCGAGCGCCGTCCCGATCTGAGGCACGGCCATCGTCGGAGACGGCCGCATCCTCGACGCCTTGGTGGGCTCAAAGAGCATGCCGCCGCTTGACGACTCGGGGATTTCTTGGTCCTCGGAGGAGGTTCTAGCGAGCCTCTGACCGGATCGGTGCCTCATAGCTGGAAGCACTCAGTGTCACACTCGAATGCACGCTGGTACGTAGTCCCTACTGTGAGGATCCCCCTCGGACCGGGAATCTTCAGCTTCAGGTACGTATAGTTGGGCACAGCCATTGAGAGACATGGGTACCCATGGGCCCTCACCGACTAGGGTCTCAGAGGTCCCTGTCAAGTGGACCTAACCTGCCAAAAGCCCCGCCGACCTGCAAGTGGGCCCGGAGACCTTATTCACAACCCCGGCGACCTTGGAAGACCCCAGAAGACCTTAACCAGGTCCCGGAGGATCCGCCGGGCTTACGGTGCAAGACTCTTCCCCAGGTCGCGGCTCGGTGCCACCTATAGGTCCGCAAATCGTGGGATTCACCCTGTGATCAAGGAAGATGACCTTCCTAATTTGTAACCGACCCCGATGAGGGTCCACCGACCTCGAATGGAAGCCCTAGCCCGTTGACCATATAAGGCGGTCTAGAGCTCAATTCGAGGGGACTTCCCTTTCACGCATAATTCCACCCCATACTGGACGTAGGGTTTTACTCTCCGGAAGCTTGAACCAGTCTAAACCCTTGTGTCCCTCGCCATTCTCGTCGCATTCCGAGTTCCATCCGTGAACTACCACCTACGCTCTTAGTTCTCGATCCCCTCCAATCAACCTACAACCGCTTGGGTAGCCCCCTTGCGGATCTGTCCAGGTCTCGACAGCCATGAACTTCGCGTAAGCTGGCCTCCCAAGGATGGCGTGGTACGTCCCCGAGAACCCCACCACTTCAAAGGTGAGGGTTTCTGTGCGAAAATTTTGCAGGTCCCCGAACGTGACGGCATCGATCGCCTGATCGGGAGAGCCTCCATCCCAAGGACGACCCCATGGAATGGTGTGGTCGACGGCCGCAGCTTGGACCGAGGGATGCCCATGTCGTCGAGCGTTGACGCGTAGAGCACATTGATGCCGCTTTTCCCGTCCATTAGGACCTTGTGGATCCGCTTGGACCTAAACACGGGAGCCACCACTAGGGTAGGTATACGCGGTCGGGATGGTCCTTGCGGTCGAAGGTTATCGGAACCTCCGACCACTTCAAGTAGGACGACGTCGAGGACTCGGCGTTGAAGACTTCACGCGGACGCTTCTCGACGTCTGAGGGTCATGCCGGGGACCCGCCGAAGATCATGTGGACTCCGCCATCCTCGCCAGGGTACTGAGCTCCCAAGTCATTGTCGCGTCGTCATTGTCGGGGACGGGCGCAGCCTTCTTCTGCGGTTCGGCCACCTTAGGCTTGAGCGTGCCGTTGACGTAGTTCTTCATCAGGCAGCAATCCTTGAGCCCGTGCTTGACGGGACCTCGTGGTGCATGGCGCCTCCAGAGCTTCAAGTGGTCCTTCTGGGACCGCCTTGGTCGGGTTGCTCTTGGGCGAAGCGCGCGCCGACCGCCACGACCAACTTTGTCATCACGACGACGTTTGTCGCTCTTCTTCTTCTTCTTGTGGTGCAAGGACGGCCCCTCACCGTGGTCCACGACTTGTTTCCCCTTGCCCTGAGGGGTGTTGAGTGTTGCCACAACGCCTCGCCTCGCATGGTTGCTCGCGATGTCGAGGAGCTCCCGAGTAGTTCGGGCGTGCGGCACCCTAGTCGATGGATGAGGGAGGCAGTCGTGCTGCTCGAACGCCGAGATGGCGCGTTGTCCGTCACACGGAAGCTCGGGCAACGCTTGGAGAAGCGCCGGATGTATTCACAGGCTTTCCCGCTGCTTGCGCCAGCCCCACCGCTTGCCGGGCCGGGCGTGTACGTGCCTCGAAGTTGCCGATGAAGACCCGACGCAGTCGATCCAATTGTTGATCTTGCCGCGGGCAAGTGCTCGAGCCACGCCGGAGTCGCCGAGGTAGAGCGGCGGTTCTTGATGATGAAGAGGTCGCCGCCTCCCGCTGCGGCACGCGAGCAGTCCTCCACGCACACGGGGTTGGTGTCCCCGCTGCACTGGGACGCTGGTAGGAGCTCGAAACGTGAGGGGAACGCCACGCCCGCACGCCCGCCCGAAAGCTCGCGGCCTTCGGGTTCGGCGACCGCCGGGTCGCCGTCATTGCCGCCGCCGTTCGCGCAAGCGCCGTCCGCCGGTGGCGTGCGCGCGGTGGTGCGGGGTTGTCGCCGTCGCGGTGGTTGTCGACGCCGCAGCCCGCCGGCGAGCTTCGATGGTGTCCCGAGGCGATTGGGCCCGAGACGACTCTTGACCGCCGACGCGGCCCGCCCCATCTCCACGGTCCCGATGCCGGAGGGGCGGGTTTGGCGATGCGCGCTGGCGCCTCGGTCTCGACACGGGCGCGAGCTGAACTCTCCGGTGCCGCTGCCGCCGAGTAGCGCCTTGAGCTGGCGCACTCGTCTCTCCTCGAGGTTGCCGCCCGGCAACAAGGCAAGAAGATAGAGCAGCGGCGTTTGACGCCCGCCTAAGAGCGGCGGGCGCCACCGTTGGCGTCGCCGACGTTCGCCTTCGCTTGGCGTCGGTTGTTGTCGTGCATGCCCTCGAGCCGGCGGCGGCGGGCGCGGGCTGATCGCCGGGCGGGGCGACGATCCGCTCGCCGCTGCTTCTTCACGTGCTCGCAGGACTGACCGCGGGCCGGGCGGCTGGTTGTGGGGCCCGCGGTCCTCCCCGAGTTCTCGGTGGAGGTTGGCGCCTCGCCGGCCGGCGCGCCTCGCAAGCTCGCCGAGGCCGAGGCGCCCCGCCGGGGCGTGGCGCGGCGGCGGCCCGGTCGGTGGAGCCGCTGAGTCCCGCCACGCAGACGAAGCACTCGCGCGTGGGGTCGCGCGTGCGTCGATGGTGCCCTCCGGGCCGTCGTGAGCCCGGGCGACGAGGTCGCCGTAGCTCGCTCACGAGGCCGCCACCGGGTCGCCCGGGAGGCTCGGCCGCCCACGGGGTACATGGTGTACCACTCCATGAACTCCCCATGTGCGAGCGCTCGGCCACCGCTGGAAGGCGAGGTCGGTGAGGTAGTAGTAGGCGGCGAGCCTAAACGCCCTATGTCGGGTTTGGCCCCAACATGGCTATGATCGCCTCTCCCGAGAAGCCGACGAACGCCGGCGCCGCCCCGCTGAGCGGGGCCGGATGGCCGGCGGTTCGCCTGACGACGGACTCTGCCGGCCTGGTGTAGACGAAGTTGAGGGAGCCGAAGCGCATGGTGGCCCCAGGGGTCAGCGAAACCCTGCGGCCCTCCATCCGAGTCGTTGGTGAAGTTCGGCGAGACACACGATGTGCCCCTACCTGGCGCGCCAACTGTCGGAGTTCTCTTCCGCCGGACAGTAAATTTGTATCGATCGTGTGTCGGACTCGGATGGTTAGCACAAAAGACACGGATTTAGATCGGTTCGGCCTCCGAGGAGTAATACTCACGCCCGTGTCGAGTCCGCCGTGTTCTCGTGCTAGGGTTGTTTGTAGTAGGGGTTACAAATTGGTCGGGAGAGGGTGTCGAGCCCAAGTCCCTGGAGTGTAAGTGTTCGGTTTGTCATCCCTTGTGATAGTTGCCCTCCTCTTCCTTTTATAAACACAAGGGAGAGGGACAAAAAGGAAAACAAAATAGAAGTGATGGGACATATTCTCCTGCGTCGGGAGCTTTGAAGGCGGCTGAGCTGTGTTTGTCGTTGAAGCCGCCGCGTGTCGGGGCGAGGCTGTTCATTTTGGCTACCTGGCGCCTCCTCCGAGCACTTTGGTGCTGACTCAACCCGTCTGAGTACGGTGTGAGTTTGCCATGTTAGGACCTAACCGTAGGCCAGCGCTAAACGTAGAGGGTGCTTGAGTGCCTCGGTCGGAGTTGGCGTGCTGCAGGGTCGGATGGGACGGCGCGTTTAAGGTCGCGGTGTGAGAGCTGCATTAAGGCTCTCGAGCCATGCCCGCGTGTCTCCAGCTGGTGTGCTTGCATGGCATGGGGAACTGGCGCCTCACGTGTCGTAGCGAAGGAGTCCATGCGTCGGTGCAGCGCTACGTTGCGAGGACCGAGCCTTGGCCGGAGACGGAGACAGCTCGTGCGAACGAGCAAGTTGTCAGAGGCGAGGACTCCTCGTGCGAGGCGGAGACTCGTCGTGCGAGGCTTTCTCTAGTAGGAGACTTGTCGAGGAAGCTCCCAACTAGTCGGAAATGAGACGTCTTGCCAGTGATGGTCTTGACAGGGGTTCTCAGTCCTTCTTATCTTGAATCTTGGCCATCACATTGTCAATGGTGTCAGAAGACTCCACCTCAAGAGTGATTATCTCGCCGTCAAAGGGGGCCCTAATCTGGGCCCTCGTCGTGATGATTGCAGCCGCAAGCTCGCCGTCGGCCCCGCTGCTGCTGTGCCGCTGCCCGCGCTGTGGCCGGAGTTGGTGCTCACCCGCGCGCCCGAGCCGCCACGCCGACGCCGGGCAGAGCGCACACCCGCAGGAGCCGCCGTGTGAGCTCGCTGCGGCCCCGCCGCCGCACTGCACCGCCGCCCGTGCTCACCGGAGTCGGTGCTCACCGTCGGCGCTAGAGCCATCACCGCCTGCCGGAGCAGAGCGCTCGCCCGCGGGAGCCGTCGTGCCAAAAAACAGGGGGCATATGTTGACACTCAAAATTGACACCTAGCCGATCAGACAGGGCAGACCGGTCTGACCGATGCCTCAGGGCGATCTGACCGGTCCTGGCTCTGTGGTCGCGCCACGGCCAGACCGGTGCCTAACCCCGACCGGTGCCCCTGTGTCCGAACCAAATCAAGGAGTCCTTATACGATTAGGCTCGTAAAAAGAATTCCTTGTGGGCCAAGTCCTCCCCACCCCAATAAATATGAAGGGTCGCGGCCGATTGAGGATGATCCAGTCAATTAAATACATTTACCTTTTATTGTCTCGTATTTACTTTTATCTCCAAACTCTAGCATCTTTCAATCCCATTTGTTGTTCTTCCTTCGTCTCCGCGATGTTTGAAGGCGTTCCAGGTGGCCTTGCTAACCCTAGAGCAACCCTACGTGCATTAGCTCCGACGGGTCCCTCCCGAGCCTACGTTCTAGGTCTACTGCCGGAATCTCCCGGCGGACCGGTATCGACGCAACGACAGCTGCCTTTGTGTGTTGTTGACTCCAAAAGGTGCCAACACCATGCGAGGCGCAAAGATCCTGCGCGGGGCAAATAGAAGCGAGGACGGGAGGAGGTTAGTGCGGGGAGAAGTGCAGGGGCGGTGCCAATCCAAGAGGTGGAAGAGCACGGCGGCGACGAAAGGTTGACGGGAGGCTAATTAAATGGTAAGTAGATGTAACGGAAGATCATTCAATGATAATTTTTCACTCGAAAGATGGTTCTTTTCGATGGTGAAGATCTAATTTTCTCATATTCGAACCACTTCTTAGGATACCATCTTCCTTCGGAAAACTCACTGATCTATCTTCCATCGGATTCTGAAAACATAAAAATATACTTCCATTTTTATTTTTCTTTCACTTTTAAATGGTTCTTTTAACACGTGCAGTACGCACAAGACGAGGGGATATTTAATTATTTGCCACCGTAAGAAAAGTCACTCCTTGAGATATGACTTTTAGAATGGCTTCTACATTTTTGCCATCGTGCACAGTTTCAGGTAACAAATTTGCTACTTTTGCTGACGTGGCACGCCACCTCCTCACTCCAGCGTGGATGGATCATGTGAAAAGACCAAAATGCCCCTATCTAACTCTTGTGTTGCTATCCCCCACAACTCACTACCGGAAACCGAGCCTTCGCCGAGAGTAAAAATCTTTGGCGAGAGCCTCCCCTTGGGCTCTCGGCGAAGAGCTCTTCGCCGAGAGTCAAAACAAAAATTTTTCTCGGCGAAGAACAAAACTCTCGGCGAAGAATTCTTCGCCGAGAGCCAAAAAAACTCGAGCATTTCCTCGACTCTCGGCGAAGAATTTTTTTTAAAAAAACCACTTTTTCACCTCCAAACTTTTTCTATCCTCAACATGCACTTATACAAAGGATATGTTCAAACTTGACGCAATTTTATCTTTGTTTGCTGTATTTCAAAATTTTACTTCATTCTACATAATTTTTTCGAAGACGTCCGATATGAACTGCAAGTGCATGAAATCATAGAGTAAAGTTGTTGGAAAAATGAGATTCATGTTCATGAGACATCTCTAAGACCATGTACATGAAATAGAACTAAATTTCAAACATTTTGTTCTCTGATCATGATGAAGATTGTGTCATAGAAAGGTTTTAAAATTGTATAAAATTCAAATGAAGTTTGAAAATCACGAATTTTGTCGAGGTTGTGGTAAAAAGTAGAGAACATTTTGAGCACTTTGACACGTACGCTGTTTAGAAACCGGAACATCTCACGAGAAGTTTAGAGAATTTGAACTAATGTCACTAGGTTTGGTACATTAGAGAAATTTAAATTTGAGTTTGACCACAACAACTTTTTTATAAGCAATACACAACATATCTAGTGTCATGTTAAGTTCTTAAGAATTTTTGCATTTATTTGCTATTTTTAAATAATTAAATGCATTTGCAAAGCATTTCTTCGCCTAGAGCCATTTATTGGGCTCTCGGCAAAGCAGCATTGGGCATTTCCCCGCCGGCCCACCTAAGCCCGCCTCCCCCTTCTATACAAATAGCCGGCGCCCCCCCTAGAAACCCTACCCGCTCCCTTCCTTTCCCTTCCGCACCGCCTCCTCCTGCTCCTCACGATCCATGCCTCCTCCTCTCTCCGGCTGCCTCCTCCGTGGCCTCCCCCACCTTTCCCTCCCTTCCTCTCCCTCCACTCGCAGCGCCTCCCTCCTCCTCCCGTCGGCTGCACGCCGCCTCCTCCTCCTCTCCGCCCCTCACCGTGGCGAGGCGAGGCAGGCGAGGTGCGATGATGGCGGATCCGGCGCCTCGGCGACGACCGGTGGCGCGGCCTCGGCGACGAAGCAGCAGACGGCTCGACCCGGCGGTCTCCTCCCGCGACGCGGTGGCGGCGGATCCGCCCCCACGCCTCGGGCTCCTCCCTTCGCCGCTGGTGTGGCGCAGATGCAGTGGTCGCGGCGGCATGTAGCGGATCCGGTGAGTGGTGGTGGTGCGGCTCCACGAGGTTCGGAGGTGGGCCATTCCCTCTCTCTGTTTACTTGCGGCGCGGCAATGTTGGTTGTGTTGTGGCGGCGGTGGTGGTGTGGTGGTGCGGCAGGCGGTGGTGGTGTTGCGACCTTGCGGAGGTGGCGCGAGGCGGTAGTGGTGGTGTTGCATGTGGCGGTGGCGGCGTGGTGGTGGTGGTGGCCTCGAGCGGCGGCGGTGGGCGGCGGCCAGGTGGCTGCATGGCGGTGGGCAGTGAGCCTAGGCCCAGGTTTTTGGGTTTTGTTTTATGAAATTGTCTTCACCGAGAGCTAGGTGGGCCCCTCGGCACATGTCCACCGAGAGGGTCTCATAAGCTCTCGTGAAGACGCCGGCTGATTCGCCGAGGCCTCGCCGAGAGCTTCCTCTCGGTGAGTTGCAGAGGATGCTCGCTCGTGAAGGCTCGAATCGAAGAGGGTGTGTGGGACCCGTGTGTCAGGTTCACCTTCAACCTTTCATCTTCTTCCTCCTCTGCTCTCTGAGGTCAGAGCCGTGCCCCTCCTCCCGCTCCCGCTCTCGAACCGCCCCCTCCTCCCTCGCGCCCTCCGCCGCTTCTCCCGCGAGGCGCACGCCGCGGCCGCCGGCCCCTGCTCCGCAGCATGGCCTCCACCGCCGCTGCCCTCGGGTCGCACGCACCCGCCGCCGCTGAGGCGCCATCGCCCGCCTCGCAGCAGGTCGCACTGGAGGAGCTCCCCTGCGGGACCTGTGCGACCGTCGGCTAGCTTGAGCTCCGTTCAGCGGGTCCCCAGCGGTGCCTGCTGCCTCCCTCAGCAGTGCCCTGCAGCAGTGCAGCGGCACGAGCTCGACCCCAAGAGCAGACCAGCACAGCGGATGGAACGGAGCCGAATCAAATAAACAAATCTTGAAAATCAGATGTGCCCTCCAGTCCACCATGCTAGCAGTAGGCTATAGCTAATTTACTCAATGAAGATCCACCAGCGGAAGGAAAACAAATAGCAGCACAGCACGAGAAGCTCGAGCACAACCCCACCACCGCCGCTAGCTCGCGGTGCGAGGTCGCCTGGGTCCCGCCCGCCATCGCTGCCGTGAGCTCCGCCAGGGCTCACCTCGGCTAAAGCTCGCTGGGGCTGGAGCTCACCGGCGTGGTCGACGGAGGTGGTGGCGAGGTCATCGGTCCCCACCGCGGGAGGGGCACGGCTCTGGCCTCATAGAGTAGAGGAGGAAGAAGATGAGAGGTTAAAGGTGAACCTGACGCGTGGGTCCCACACACAAGTTGGCTGGGATAGTAGCACATGGTTTAGACAGGGGCATTTTGGTCTCTTACGTGATCCATCCACGCTGGAGGGAGGTGGTGGCGTGCCACGTCAGCAAAAGTGGCAAATTTGTTGCTTCAAACTTTGTACGATGACAAAAATGTAGAAGCCATTTTAAAGGTACTATCTTAAGGAGTGGCCTTTCTTACAGTGGCAAATAATTAAATATCCCCAAGACGAGGCGCAGACGCAAGAGAGCTCTGAAACAATGAAACTCTGCCTCCACTCATCGTGTACGTGGGCAAGTGCAACACCGACGATTAAATAAAACAGAGCATTTGAGCTCATTTAACTGTAAACATGTTACTCTGTTTTGGTAAATGAAGTGGTAAAAGTTAGAAATTCAAACTTTCTTGTAGGGCATCTTGAGTTCACAACGAAGCGAATAAAGCGAATAGAAACCTAACAGAAGCATAAAACACGTTCACGTAATCTAGCCATGAGCCATCATGCTGTCTGGTAAATGCAAATCAACGGCCTATTCCTGGCTCCAGGGTGCTAACCATGGGCGCCAACTCCAGCACTCAGCCACTCAGGCACAACAACAGGCAGCACGGAATGATACCTGCGCACTACGCCGACAGAAACCAAATTCTTCTGATCAGAAACTTTTCATGAAAATTGATTGTCTATCAAGTGGTTCGTGGACATGGTCTTAATTACGAGCTGATGAAGGAGTTTGATAAAAGTGCATTTCGTTGTTCGGAATTGATCAGGCTCTGGTAGTATCTTGACACTACTTGGTGTGGAGATGGATCAACAGGTACGGTGTCAGACTTCACGAAGCAAGCCATGTGGGATGACAACTCAAACTATAATTTGGAGGGATTTTTTAGCTTGTATCCTACATGTGTTGGTGTTGTAATAGTGGCTACTTCTGTAATAATTGGGATCTGATGCATCCTTTTGTGGTTGTTGAGTCGGATTTCATCCATTATCTAAAAAAGAAATTTTCCATGATGTATGATATGAGTCTTCCGTCATAAGAAGGATCAGGAGGCGCATGGTCTGCGACCTAAGTATAGCTAAGTTGACAAAGTTCCTTGTGGTGGAACTTGTCCACCAGGATTCAAATTCTCGACTTAGCACCGCATTTTTCTAGATTTATTCCAGAATTTAACCGGCGCTATTCTCTCCGTGGTTGGCGGTGTGCCCGTCGACAGTGAGGTTTCAGTGGTGACTTTGTCAATAAGGATTTGCCGACTCAGTCTTTCGGAGGTACTGATAGGGATAAAGTGTACATGTATGTTCGTAGGGGTGAGTTTGCATGTGTATGTGAATGCTTGCGTCTGTACTGTGTAATTCTTAATCTATAACAACTATATAGATGGAACCTACTACAAGAATTCTCTCCACCCTCAGCAAGCCACATCATCTGCTTATGTCATCCACTCATGTGTCATCCTGGCACCGTTCCCATCCACGGTGCGCCTCGGAAGCCCAACGCCTCCCCCTCACCTCATTACCGTCGCCACTCCCTCGCGTCCGTGTCGCCTCACCTCCCAAACTCCCACCACCACCGCCTCACCTTCCCACCCGCCTCGCATGTCCGTCACCCTCTCGTTTCTGTGTCACCTCACATCCCCACCGTTGTCACCTTTCCTCCCCATAAAACTGCCCCGGCCCATGCCTCCCCTCCATACCCCGCCTCAAGCTTCCAACTGCGCCCCTCTTCCACCTCCTCTGAAGCCTGTGGTGTCCCAAGTGTGAATCCCGGTCGTCAGCGCCACCCAGGTGTTAATTGCGGCATGAATCTTGGCCAACGGCTCCCTGACATCCATCCCTGGTGCCGCTCCTTCCCGCGGTGATGTGGGCCCGCATCATGCAGATCGTGAGAGTAGCAAGACGACAGCTGACGACGGGGGGCACACACGACTGATGTTGCGGCGGCGTCTTAGAGAGCTCGACGCTGGTGCAGCAGGCCGACGGTGGTGGCCGCGCGGAGTAGGCTGGGGACGAGGGAAAGAGAGGCCGGTGGAAGCAGCCGAGCACGATGAAGACGAGCGAGGAGGTGGAGAGCCAATAGACGACGCAAATCACCATCGAGCACAACCGCTGACGCCAGATGAACGAGTATCTTAGGCTCTCACGGACAGGCCGCTCCTTGCCCCCACACGACTGGCAGTCGCGCCGCCGTGCGCCGCGAGAGGTCAGAGCGATAGCACGTTTCACATATTGTAGGGGAGTCGAAGGCGAGGCTGAACCTCATGTCACACCAGGAGATCGAGCATACGTTTGACAGGATGGAGGCCATCACCACGAGGTTCCTTGCCGTGGTCAGGCAACCCGGCCTACCCCCTGCTTCCACTGCACTCGTCCTCCGGCTCCGCCTGACCGGGTCGTTCTCCCACATGGCACCGTCGTCCTCGTCACGGCCACCCTACCCGGTGCGCCCTCCGGTACATCCTCCCTTGAGGATGTCTCCTCTAGGGGGACCTCCTCGCAGAGGTCCTGCACACTGCAGGACCAAGACCCGGCACCGGAGGACCAGGACCAAGACCACGAGGACTGCACACCAGGACCGACCAAGAGTAGTAGCAGCAGAAGACGGCGACCACGGTTCCTTCCTCGCCCATCATGGCGTTGTTCTTGATCAAAATGACCACAACTCTATGTGGAACCATATACAAATACTAGATTCTATTAATTAGGATACGTGATTTAATAATATTATTTGTTCCAGCTTACGTCGGCGGCACTCCTGACTCCACCCTAGAGGACCAGGCCGGAGGGTCCGGGTCCGGGTTCGACGACTTGGCCTTCGACTTCGACTTCTTGCAGGGTTTGCAGTCGCAAGACGAGCTCGGAGGGTCGCAGCTAGGAGGCGCGCCACCCACGTGGACTCGGGGAGGAGCAGGGACGCGCCGGGGAGGCTCGCAGCTGCCGAGGCGAGCGGTGGGACACAGCCAGGAGGGTCGCAGCCGCCAGCGGGCGGGGGCGCACCGGCCGTCTCGAGGGTTGCAGGTCGTTTCACGAGGTTGCAGGGTCGGCGGCGGTGATGGCGACACCGCAGCCCACTGCTGATGCTAGGCGTCGGCAGATCCACCCACGTGACCCGTTGACGTACCCTCGCGAGGCACGCACGCCGCCCGAGCCGTGACAGTCGGTAGAAGAAGGCTAAGCGATGCTAGATTAGGTCACATATTGTTTGTACAGCAGCACTGTTATATGTGATCATGACTATGTTTTATTATGTCACTTTGCTTTTCGTTATTACCACCTAGTTTTCTTTGTCATAAAGTTAAATAACAAAAAATAAATCGTTAAGTTAAAAAAACAACCTGCCGAAAAGCAATCACAGAGTGACAAATCGTTAAGTTAAATAAATCGAACCAGCATTCCTTAATTTCCTTTTCTTAACTTAACTCCTAAATCTATTCCTAAATCTATTATAATTTAATATTTTTTTTAAAAAAAAGAGCCTACCGCCGTGGGTCACGGTGGTTGGGACGGCCACCAACCGCCGTGGGCCACGACGGCTGGTATGTAAATGCCGTGCCGTACGGCGGCAACGCCTTACCGCCGTGGCCAAAGTTGATGTTTATTTTTGATAAATTTCGAAACGGTTGTATAAATTTGCAAAATGATTAAAAAATATAAAAAAAAATCGGAGGAGACAGGAGACACAGTGGGCCGTGCTATCAGGCCGCTGAGCAGTGAGCCCAATAGGAGGAAACTGTCCTACGAAGAAACAGTCCTGTTTGCCTCCCTCAACCAATTGACCATTTGCGTTTCTACCCTCAACTCGAAAACCTTCCATGTTCCGCCCCCTATGTTTCGAAAAAACGAACACCCGACCTTCCGAACCCGATTCCACTCCGGTTTTGGCCGACGTGGCACCATGTGCAACATCCTAGTTGGAAATTGTTTGGTGGACCTGACACATCAGCCTCTTTTTCTCAACCTCTTTTTGAGAACTAGTAAGATGTACGTGCGACACGCACGTGTTTACACTGCCGGACGAAGACATTAAAGTCAAGAAAAGAGCGAAGTTGAGCAAACCCATAAAAACGACATTAACTATAGTGTTCAACATTAAATTGTTAGAAACCTTAGAAGCAAAACCTTAAAACTGGAGTCTGATGGGGATAAGTTACCTTGACGAGTATATTGGCAGCTGAAGGGTTCTTTCCTCGGTGAGATTAGATAACGGTAAGGCGGTGCAAAGAGATTTTCGGTGAGTTACCACCTCGGTAGTGTACCCGACCAATGATGCAGGCCATGTGGCAAAGTGTGACCTGTTCAGATATGTCACTTGCACCCCTAACGGTAGATAGTTAGTATGTTACGGTGGTGGCCACGAGATCTCCATCGTCTGTCGACCTCACGCACGGAGCAACCCACCGCAAGATTCTGCGGGGGCCTCACCGTCATTAGATCCGGCAGCCCACGGACCGAGCTCGGCGTAGGGAGAGAGCGACGGGCGTCCTCGTGGAGGAGAGGCGGCGGCGGCGTCCGCGGAGGCGGTGGTGGGCGAGGGGTCGGCGGCCACGCAGTTGAGGAGAGGCCTAGCGCGCCATTCGTGCCGGCCCGATCTATCCCCTATCCTGCGGCTCGCCTGGGATCATCCCGCCTCGGGGCGGCTCCCTCGCCCGCTCACGGAGAGGGAGGGTCGTCTTGGGGAGGCGATGGGCGGAGGAGCGGTCATCGATGTAGGAGACCGAAGGCAGGTACATGGGGTGGGGGCGAGAGAGAGAGGGTGGGATGTGAAATTAGGAAGAGTATGGCGTGTGGGAGCCGGCGTCAAGTGTTAGGGCATGTACAACCCATAGGCAGTGTCGTTGCGAATCTCGATTTTAGCATAAAGATATACAGACAACTCATACAACCCATAGACAGAGAGATCATATGTATGTTGTAACTTAAGATCAACTACAAATGTACTTGTGTATACCATTATGTGATATTTAAATCAATCATGAAAAGATGATCAAATGTATATTTGATATTTGTATCTTATCAATCATTAGAATCAACTATAATATTTTTTCATATCTTTGTGTGGCTTCCACGTACTTGGAAAATGCTATGGTGAAAGACAATCGAACGCGGTCCTACACAGGCCACTACTGCATCCCCTCTTTACCACTCATGTGTTCATTCATCTCTCCACCAGCCGTTTCGCACAAAGAGCAACTCTTGTGGCCAATGCCCTCCAGTTCTCCCTCTCCGTCGAGCAAAACAACAAATCAGCAGGATACATGAAGCAAATCATACCAGTAGAAGCTCCTCTCTAATCTCTAATTTCCTTCTCCACTAAGAGAAAATATTACTCGTCTTGTCGTTGTTCGTCCCGATCACATTGTTACCACCAATCACCTAGTACCTCGATCTCGTTGTTGACCCCGTCGCACCCATGCCATCCTGACCTCACTCGTGCCTCTCGAACCTCACTATCAGTTGACATAGTTTCACTATCGTCTATCCGACCTCGCATTTCCCAGCAGTGCCGTTGTTCATCATGCACACGCCACCCCGACCACACCATCACCCCGTCGCCCCTGCACCTTCTGACCGCACCATTGCCTCGTCACGCCTGCACTACTCTAACTTTGCTTGTCGTTGTCTATACCACCCGAACCCTTCCTTCCCCAACCACGTCGACGTTCCCATTACACATGTGCCACACTCCAACCTTGCCCATCGTCGTCCGCCCTAACTGTGATATTATCCCCACCTCCGTGGCCTCCTTGTCACGCCTGCACCACCCCAACCTCAAGCGACGTCGTCCATGTACCTTGTCGCGTCATATCCAAATATATGATATTTATTAGGATGATTTATTTAACTATTTCAAAGCAATATTTTATTCTAAACATCATATATTTGATAACAACCTAGAAAGTAGATGGCATTTTTTGAAAATAGATGGCAAATTTTTGTAGCTAGAGAGCTGTGACAGTAGGAAGCTTTGATGTGCTCCTTGTGCAGCATAAAGTGAATGCATTAGTGTAGGATTGTATAACAGAAAAGAAATTAATAGCAATGTATTTTACAGTAAGAGCGAGGGCTTTTATAGAAAATGACAAACCTTATCCTTCAGTCGGATGAATATGTGGTCAGCTGGTCCATTGCCTCCCAGGGTCCAGGGACCAGGCTCCAAGCGCCACGCCGCCGCGGCCAGCTCGCCACCGTGCTAGAGGGGTCGTTGTTGGCAGGAGGCTGCGCCGCGCAATTTCAATCTACTGGTGACCTCCTCAATTCCTTGTTTTTCTTCCTTTGATTCAATACTCTCGCCATCTGCCATCGTCATCCTTCCCTGTTCTCCTCCTTCGCAAACTAACTACAGCAGCAACTTGAGCTTCTCATTCAATCAAAGAAGCGCCACCAGCCGCTACTGCTTCCACTGCTTCATTGTTTAGCACTTTAGGAGCCCCGCATTTTGTTGGCCAGAGGGCAGATCTGCGTGTGCGGCTGGCCGAAGCGCTTCTCGGTCGGAGGATCGAGACGGAGCTGCACGGCGATAGTCAGCATTGACGCCGTTGAGGTAGGCAATTGTGTCTTGTGGTCCACATTAAGTTGCGGAGCCAAGTCCAATGGATGCCCGCACCGCAATGAGCAAATGACTACACGGACGACCTCGACGGTGGGGCGCGGAGCTGTCCCGTTGGTGATGGTGGCTTCTCGTGGTGCGCGACAGCCTCCCATGGCCTGCTATGCCGAGGAGTCCTGGCTCGGTGCCTCGTTGGAACAGTGACTGTGACTCTGTGAGCATGGCGGTGCTGCGGAAAACGAACAGCCCCGCGGACGACCTCCACTGTGTCGCGCCGAGTCGCCGACCTCTAGCATCTCTCTGCACGTCGAATTGGTCGGCGGCAGTGGCGGATGGCGACTTGGCGAGGCGTCGATTTGGTCGGCAGAGGCGGCGGCTAGGGCAGCGGGGCACGATGGGATTGAGTCGTGGGAGCGGAGGAGAAAGAACAGGAGGACAGCGGAGAGACGGTTTACTCCGGGACAAAAGAACAGAAGGAGAGGGCCCGCAGCCGGGTATGCGGGCGGGTAAGCCCGTCTTCGAGTAACAAAATTATTTAGTTTTCGGCAGGAACGCTCTCTAAATTGCGATTTTTATAGTCGTTCCACCTTTTTGGTCATCATGCAACCTTACGGGTGGGTCCGACGTGAGGGGTAAGGTGGACCCAAATTGGGTGAGAAAAGTTTTCAATTGTCTTCGCTCCTTATAGTATAGATTACACAATATAACGCAGGCGCTCACAACACGCACGCACACTCACCCCTATGAATACACGTACGCAAACCTTACCCCTATGAGCACCGGCAGATCTGAAGATTCTCAAAGTCACCATCGGGCGCCTCGTGCCGACGGAACGCCGCTACCACTTAACGCATAACGCCGGAAAATCCCGGAATAAATCCAGGAAAAGGTGCGAGCACCATGATTTGAACCTGGTGGGTAGCGTCCCACTGAACCGTCCTACTATCTCTCTCTTGCACTAGTAAATTGTAAGAAAATTGGGTGCATCTAGTATGCAAAACGCACATGTTGCATACCCAACGCCCCCACGCGACGCGTAGAACTCGACTCCATCCGACGGATCACATCCTGCTGAGGGTCGCGTTCTCGTCGCTGCGTTCTGTAGGCATCTTACCTCGACCCTAACCTAAGGCTTTTTTTACAACAACAAGCTTATATATTAAGCAACCAAATTACAGATTAGTCCTCGGGAGAGGACATGATTACAAACAGGTCTTTGGACCAACATCACACTAACACAACAAGCATATAGGTGACAGCAAACTCGCCGACGGAGGTCGCAGAGGTGCCAGAGGTGCATACACCAGGATGGAGGCCGCGCAGTGCGTCGGTTGTAGAAGGCTCGACGGAGTTGGTGATATTCACACCGGTCGACTGAAGATGTCGTAGGAGGACATCGCCGGAGGTAGAAGAAACTCCAAATCGAAGACCGGGGGGACGAGGTCGCCGAGGCCCAGCTTGATGTAGCAGTGTCGATTGGGAGTGTTGGAAGCGGGGCGGAAGCAGCAGCACCTCTGCGGGAGGTTGAAGACAGTTGCGGCAACGACGAGGACGACGGCGCTGATGAGTCGAGGTCTGGTGCCAATCAGTGCGTTCAACAACAGCTTCGCATCATCCCAAAAGGGGGCAAAGCCGGCGGAACCACCACCAATGAAACACGAGACAACGGCAATGAAATCAACAAAGAAAGAACAGGCAGAGGAGAACTCGGTGCGTTCAACAACGCCTGTGCATTGGAACAACCACCTAACTGCTACAGGGGAATAATCGGAGGCGGAGGCGACGAAGACAACAATTGCGCCCGCCGGAACAGGGGCGACGACGGTGTCGCTCCAGCAGCAAAGGATGGATGGTGCGGAAGAGGAGCTGCTGAAGGAGACGGATTTATTGAAATCGTACTAACCTTGGTAGCGACGGCGACGACGACGAGTAGGCCGTGGAGGACGGCAGCGACGGCGGCGCACACCAGGAGCAACTACCACTAGGGGATACGACCATAGAGGCAACAAGAAAGAAAAAAACTACTACTAGGAGGTGAAGGAGCACCGGATCTACGACCTGGAGGCTGGAGGGCTCCTCGCCTCGCGCCCGAAAGACGCCAGGGGAGGAAGGGAGGGGCCCTAGGAGGAGGGGGCGGAAGGGGCGAGAGGGAGAAGGCTTTAACCTAAGGTTTTGATCTTGCATATATAGGAGGAAGTGAGTATTCCCTCTATTCCTAATTATAATTCGTTTGAATATTTCCATCTCAAATTTGGTCACTTGTCTTATTCAAAAAATTATACAAAATATCATATATCTTTTGTTGTGGCATGCTTTATTAATAAAAATTTTCAAAAATAACTTAAATTTGACTATATTTATATAAATTTTTTTAATAATTTGAATGGTCAAACTTAAAGTCATAAAAAATCAAGCGAATTGTAAGGGTGAGTTTGCGTGCAACCCTAGAGCGCTTCTGGCTGGGCACATGGGAGAAGGGGAGCCATTTCGGATGGCAAACTGGCGGCGCGTAGCGAGCTAAAAAAACTCAATCCGCCTGCTCTGGCTCCCGTTCTACCCTCGCGGAGAGCGCTGCCAAAGATGCCCTAATTTAGAGCGGAGGAACAGTATTTAATATGTATCACCAGATCAAAGAGCGACAACATGAACCCAAGCTTCACATGCAAGATAAAAGGAAAACAAAACAAAACAAACAAAAATAGGCAAGCATGTGTCTGTTTCTTCTACACTGAAATAGGACAAATATAATTTGTACATTACTAGGAGATTTCATTGGAGGATTGCTATTGGACTAGCAAGGATATACACAGGTATAAGAAAACATAAGCAAACAACAAGGTTGTATTGTATCACTAGCAGCAAATTCTCTTCAATCCAACCAAACGCGCATCGTAAATAATTTTATATCCCCTCAATTCATCAACATTAATATGGTCCACTTGAACATGGATAATGTCTTTAATATCCAACACTTAAATCACAACTTTTTGTCAAAACGGTAATAAAAAATACAAAATGTTTTTTCACTATGAAAAATAAATCACAAATCCATTCTCAAATTAGTGCTAAAATAAATTTCAATTCAAAATGCAAACTTTCTTGTAGGACACCGTGCTATCACATCGGGTCGGTGAGTAAACAAAGCATAAAGCACGTACATTCACGTAATCTAGCTAGTAATGCTAAATCGAAATCATCGGCAGCACACAGATATATCTATCAGCTGCGCACAACGGTGAAAGAACCAAATTCTCTTGACCAGAAGAACTTTCCAAGATGAAACCAGAGAACCTGAGATGAGACGATGCATTTTGCCATCTGCGCATTGTTTCAGTATTGCAACTCAACGACATGAGCCGATGAGCAAGTTCAGATCAGTTCATATCAGCCAAATTAGAAACCAAGCTCTGAGACGCTGCCCGCAATGGACCCAAATCCATCACAGGCCATGCGTCTGTTCCTGCTGATCACCTTCGCCATGACGGCAACCAGTGCAGCTGCGACGACCTTGTATTCGTCAGGCCACGACGACGAGAGAGCCCTTTTGGCTTTCAAGGCCAAGATCCCCGGTCACTCCGGCGTGCTGGCCTCCTGGAACCAGAGCACCAGCCACTGCAGCTGGGAGGGCGTCACCTGCAGCCGGAGACACCGGTGGCGGGTGGTCGCCCTGGACCTTAGCGCACAGGGCCTGGCCGGCACCATCTCCCCTGCCATTGGCAACCTCACCTTCCTGCGCTCGCTCAACCTCAGCTTCAACGGCCTGCAGGGAGAGATCCCTCCCAGCATCGGCTCCCTCAGGCGCCTCCAGCAACTCGACCTCGGCGTAAACACGCTCACCGGCGTCATCCCGGGCAACATCAGCCACTGCACGAGCCTCCGTGTGCTGTGCATCTACAGCAACAAGGGGGTGCAGGGAAGCATCCCGGCTGAGATTGGCAGCATGCCGTCGCTTGCTGTTCTTGAGCTCGCCAACGACAGCATCACCGGAACCATCCCGTTGTCTCTTGGGAACCTTTCCCAGCTGAGCATCCTGTCCCTGGCAATCAACTACCTCCATGGATCGATCCCAGCAGGAATCGGGAACAATGGGCATGTCACCTTCGTTCAGCTTTCACTTAACAACCTCTCAGGTTTGGTTCCTCCTTCACTGTACAACCTGTCATCTGTGTATCTGCTTTCTGTGGCATCCAACAAGCTGCACGGCCGTCTACCATCTGACCTGGGGGAAAACCTTCCGAGCATCCAAGATATTGGGATAGGAATAAACCTTTTTAGTGGAGCTCTTCCACTGTCATTAACTAACCTCTCCACACTCCAGGCTATTGATGCTACAAATAACAGTTTCTCTGGGGTTGTTCCTTCTGAATTGGGAAGATTGAAAAATCTTAAGGGGTTTCAGATGGACAACAACATGTTAGGAGCAAACAATGAAGAAGAATGGGAATTTATTGCTTCTTTGACTAATTGTAGTAGATTACAGAAACTGGGACTTGGATGGAATAGGTTCAAGGGAAAACTGCCAAGGTCATTGGCTAATTTGTCCACCAGTCTCCAATGGCTACAGATTCCAAGCAATAAAATATCTGGTGCCATCCCATTGGATGTCGGAAATTTGGCAAGTCTTCAGCTGGTTGATCTTTCAGACAACTTACTCAGCGGGGCCATTCCTGAAAGCATAGGGAAGCTTACACACTTGAATGAGTTATATCTGTCTTTGAACAATATCTCGGAGTTATACCATCCTCCATTGGAAACATCACTAGTCTATCTATACTTTCTGTACATGCCAACAATCTGCAGGGTTCAATTCCACTGAGCATTGGAAATTTGAGTAAGCTTTCTGCCTTGGATCTGTTCAGCAACAAGCTTACTGGCTTTATCCCTAACCAAGTTGGGCACCTGTCATCAATCTCAATAGATTTTGATTTGTCTTACAACTTGCTGGAGGGACCTCTTCCTTCAGAAGTTGGTGATTTGGTAAATCTCAAAGAGCTCATCCTGTCAGGAAACAAATTGTCAGGTGACATACCTGACACCATCAGCAACTGTAGAGTCCTGGAGATACTAGCTTTAGATGGAAATTCATTCCAAGGAAGCATTCCTGCTACATTCAACAAAATGACAGGCCTCACTTTTCTCAATTTGACGAACAACAAACTGAACGGTAGCATCCCTAGTTACCTAGCCAGCATTACTAACTTGCAGGAGTTGTACCTTGCACAATAACTTATCAGGAACTATTCCAGAATCATTAGGCAATCTAACCTCTCTGTTCCGCTTTGATCTATCCTTCAACAATTTGCATGGTGAAGTACCCAAAGAAGGGGTTTTCACAAATCTAACAGGACTATCAATTGTTGGGAACAATGCGTTATGCGGCGGAATACCACAGCTCCATCTGCAAGAATGCCCAAGCTCTAGTGCAAGAAAGAACAGGAAAGGCATGTCGAAGTATCTTAGAATAGCAATCCCAACAGCAGCAGCTCTCCTGCTCTCAATTTTTGTTGTTTGGGTTGGATTTCTTTACAAAAAGTCAAAGACAGCACAGAAGAAAGAAATACCACCACAATTCACAGAGATCGAGCTTCCAACAGTTCCATACAATGACATATTGAAAGGAACGGATGGATTTTCAGAAGCAAATGTGCTTGGAAAGGGAAGATATGGTAAAGTATATAAGGGCACTCTAGAAAATCAAGTCACTGCAGTAGCTGTTAAGGTGTTAAATCTCCAGGTATCAGGATCATATAAAAGCTTCCAGGCTGAATGTGAGGCACTGAGAAGAGTGAGGCACCGCTGCCTTGTAAAGATCATTACATGCTGTTCAAGCATCAACCACCAAGGTCAAGACTTCAGAGCGCTAGTCTTTGAGTTCATGGCTAATGGCAGCTTAGACAGATGGATCCACTCAAATGATGTAGGACAAAATGGACAAGGAGCACTCAGCTTATTACAGAGATTAGATATTGCAGTAGACATTGTGGATGCTTTGGACTATCTTCACAATGGTTGCCAGCCACCAGTCATCCATTGCGATCTCAAGCCGAGCAACATTCTTCTTAATCAGGACATGAGAGCTCGTGTTGGAGATTTTGGCATTGCTAGAGTACTACATGAATGAACAAGCAAACATCCAGTGAATTCCAATAGCTCCATAGGAATAAGAGGATCCATTGGATACATTGCTCCAGGTAACTCAAATATGCTCCCCTTGTGCTTCACAAGATACCATATAATTAGCTCTATGCACATAAAACATCTTTTTACAACAAATTGTTTCTATCTAGTGCAGAATACGGAGATGGGCTTGTATCAGCCTATGGTGATGTGTACAGCCTTGGAATCACTATCATTGAGATGTTTACAGGAAGAAGTCCGACAGATGATATGTTCAGAGATGGGATGAGCCTGCACTATTTTGCTGAGAGCGCTCTTCCTGACAAGGTTATGGAGATAGCAGACTCCAACATATGGCTGCATGATTGGGCAAACAACAGAAATGATGACCCACGTATAACAAGAAACAAAGAGTGTTTGTCTGCTATCATCCAGCTTGGTGTCCTCTGCTCAAAGCAATTGCCCATAGAGCGCATGTCAATGAAAGATGCTGCTGCAGAGATGCATGCCATCAGAGATGCATACATCAGTACTCAACAATGAAGTGATACTGAATCATATTAGCAACCAATGTGTTGTATCGACTATCATATTAAGATTGAGTCAATAGAATATTGCTTCTTTTCTGGGTGTGTAGACTTTATCATCTGGTGCTGGAGAATCCATATTATAGCCATCATCCATCGAGATAAAATTTTGGTGTTCCAGAGACTACAAATAATACCAGCAACATATGCTGATCATCCATTTCCTTCAGTCAACCTGTCCCTGAGAGAAAAACAATATCTGTCATGGACAAATCTCAGATTATCTAGAGTATATGATCTAATAGTCATGGATGCCATATGTTATAGTTTGGTAGCTTTGATTTATTTCCATTTCCTCGATGTTATTAAGCAGGTATGGCCCATCCGTATTCAGCCAGTAATTCATATAGAATGGTGTAAAGGTTTGAAACAGAAGGTCATCTATTTTGTCAATTTTACAATATACTGTGTTTCCTTAAGTGAAGTAAAGATTGGTTACTACTTTGTGAGCCTGTGAGGTATAATACTTACAGCATATAATTGATACATGAGGAATAACTTGATTATATTAAGCATAAGAATTACAAGATCATGAAGCCTGAGCTATGCTACAACACATACCACTATTCAGTATACTCTGGCTAAGTTTTGTACAAGTGAATTCATTCTGTAAAGAAAAATATTAAAAAACAGAATTTGATGAAGGATAAAAAATTGCATGTCATCATTCGCTCGTTACAGTCCTGGAAAGTGAAAATATCCCATAAGCATGGACCCGTGAGAATTGTACTTAAAAACGGCAAGGAGCTACCCTACAGTTACCAGTGAACTCATAAACAGTAGCATGCCAAGGAGGACCGCTGAAAAACCACATCGTAGTAGTAGCTACAAAATTAAAATCGCATTGATCTGCGAAATTGCTTGATTTAGCATCAGATCAAACAATTCGACGCTTTCAAAGGTTCAAAGTAGATTAGCACCTCGGAAATGACCGGGTAAAAGAGGACGCACCAGTTGCGGCGGTGGCCATGGAGTGCGATCGGGCCGGAGACCGTGCGCCTCCCCCGCCGACGGCCATGGAGTGCGATCGGGCCGGAGACCGTGCGCCTCCCCCGCCGACGGCCATTGAGTGCGACAGGGCGTAGTGGGTGGAGGCGGCGGGCGACGATGCGACGATGGATGGGTGCAGGGAATGAGTGGGCAGATTGGGCTGCAGGAGGGGACTGGAGACGGAGTGGGCCGGGCTGTCAGGTTACTAGGCAGTGAGACCAAATAGGTGATTGGGCTCCATCTCGATCCGGCTATATTATCTGGCCCAGCGTCAGACTTGAATACAAACTTGAGCACGGGCAGAGGCGAATCTAGCGGTGGGTGGTCTGGAGCGCCCATGGGCGCATGTCAATGAAGATGACCTAGAAGGAAGAGAAAGGAAGCTAGAGGTGGAAGAAGATGAAGCTGATCATACTTAGCAACGCCAATGTGCTTTGCTTGACTTGACGATGCTTGTAACTAAGATACACCTCCTTGAGTATGTCCCAGCCTCTAGGTGCAGGCGTGCAGCCACTGAGATATGGAGGCCTCAATCAGCCAATCAACCAAATGTCACTACGGGCTAGAAGTGATTTTCCATAAGATATGGTTCGGTAGCCAAAAAGATTATTTAGAATAAACTGTACTCCATAGAGAATAAATGATCCCGAAACTAAATAGAAAAGGCTAGCTTTTCTGATTTCCAATACTTAAGAGAATCACTTTACAAAATCTTACAAAGCTCTCTTAGAATCACAAGAGGTCTTTTACGGTGCACAATACTACCCAGTGGTAGTATGGTAGTATAACCGATTTTCCGCTATGGGTAAAATGGTAATTTACTGGAAATATTAAATGGTAATTTGCTCGAAATATATTAACCAGTGTGAGATGAGGTTACATAAAAGATTCCGTACGTTTGATTTCATATATTACACATACTACCTATGAATACTATCTATACTACCGCTAAAAAAACTGGTAGTATAGAATTAATTGGTCTGGAGCACATTCTCAAATGCTGACTTTGTGCACAGCACACTTTCTTTGTTGATTTTGTGCACAACACACTGTGATTTTGGGTCTTTGTCTCCAACACATCTCAGCACATAAGAGGACTTTCTTGCCCTTGGAAAAATCAGGCCCACACGTCAGCTCTTTCCCTCACCTCATTCCTCCTTCCCCTCCGGCCTCCGCCACATCTCAGCACATAGAAGGAACTTCCATGGCCGACGGGGGGACTTCGTCGTCCGAAACTCCGAGCTGCCGCCGTCTGAGCGGTCCGCCCACCCTCTTCCCCTCCGCAACCGCCGTCATCCGATTCGAGCCCGCCCGCCCCATCACCTCCCCAACGACGCCTCTGGCCAGCCCACACTGTGGCGTGGTCGGCTCGCGCGGCGACGACAAGCCTGAGTAGATCAAGTCGGCGCCTGAGTAGATCCGGTCGGCGGCGCTCCCTCGCCCCTGCCTGCTCCCCCTCCTGATTTGTGCGCCACCGCCCGAACAGAGGCCGTTGTTCTCCCTGGCGGGGCTTAGGGGTGGTGCTCGCCAGTGCGCATGGAGAGGGAGTTCGCACCGTCGGTGAGCTTTAGGGCGTCCCACGCAGAGGGTGCTTCGGGGCGACGCTCGCCGGAGCTCCGCGCGCGCATGCCTGTGGCTGCCATTGCTCGGACCGAGGCCGTCGCGCCGCCTGAACCGAAGCCTCCGCTCTCCCCGGCGGTGAGTTTGGGGGCTGCGCTCCGCGGGACGAGGGCTCTCCCAGGGGAGCATGGCTCGGATGCAGCGATGGCCATGAGAGAGACATACGAGATTGGGAGACTGGAACTCTGGAAGGGACGCGTGAGAGAGAGAGGAGGGTAATACAGTCCTTTGACTGGAGCACGTGTGTTGTGGACAAAAAAACACGCTAGCGGTGTCCTGGGGACAAATTTGAAGAACGAAGTGTGCTAAGCACAAATGCAAAATTTGAGAGTGTGCTGGAGACCAATTTCCCTAATTTCAATCGTCAGATCCTTCAAAATATGTGTTTTTTGTTACATAGGAGTCTTTTTCAAACACTAGTATAAGGTAGTACTCCTTCTGTTTCAAATTGCAAGTCATTTTGGCATTTCAAGGTTCAATATTTTTGTTATGTATCTAGATATATGGTTATGTCTAGATACATACTAACAACTATGAATCTAGATTTGCGAAAACAACATACAATTTGGAACAGAAGAAGTATTGTGCACCGTAAAATACCTCAACCACAAAGGGAAGTTACTTTGAGAGCTCTGTTGAATAGGTCCTAACCTCCATTGTTTGATCTGCTAAACATCTTGCATTCATTGGTAAATTCATTACTGCCACTACAATTTGTTGCTTGATAACCAAATGCACTCAAGATTGGCTTTGTTAGTGGACTTCTCACTACAGAGACAAACGAAAATGGTAAAGACTGTGAACGTTGACTCAGCGTCTTCAGACTTATTTGGAGATAAACCGTAAAGGTCCAGAGAAAGTAAAAACCGTAAGGGTCCACCGTCATCTGTGCCATTGTTTGCAGCAACAAGCAGAAAACAATGGAGGAATGTTCCGATAATCACTACCGAAAACGCCACTCCCTGACAGCCTTTTTTAGGAGAGAAAAATGAGTACTTTTTCAGTTTTGTGACTGCACGCAACCAAGTTATTTTTACACCATTTTGCAGTCAAAAGCTGATCACAAATATGTACTAATAGGTCAAAGTGTATGCAAATTAAAAAGGAAAAATAAAATTAAATCTATTATTATTCATTCATCCATATTTGGTAAAGATATCCAAGATAATGATCACCAACATCGTGCTCCCAGATGGACAGACTCCCTACCACTATCATTTCCAATTTGTTTAAAGCCCACATCACTATTGATTTTTTTTTTTGGTTTGATACGAATCGGTGGTGATAGTCCACCTGAAAAGAATCATAAGTGATAGTGCTATCACCGCGTGAATTATGATCACTACTAGAAATGCTATGTTTCCCAAAGCGACACTAGCATGATTGTTACAAAGCATGAAAGCATTATAGACCAAGATTTTGCTAGCGAACTCCGTTGTCGGCCATTCAAAATGTAACTTTCAGTAAAATCGTCATGCCTCGTAGTGGATAGATTTGCAGCTCCGTTGGGAATTGTATATAAATAGCCTTTCCAATTTTCATATATTGTGACAGGTTGTCCGGGGGCAATAAAAATTTCCCATTTTCTGGCTTACTGCTGGTCTGCCTGGTCAGTTGTGTTGATAAAGATAAACCTATCACTGTGACCACTCCCAGATTCAAAAAATGGACAGACATGCTTGACGTGAACTGACCGTGACAATCTTTTCAGTAGTCGTGTACTACAACTGGAAATTCTAGTAGATCCATCATCTGCTAATTAAAAATTCCAATAAAGATGAAAAAAGTGTAACCACCCAAGCTCAGACGATGCACCTGAGACGGTCGCTCTGAACAAATCAGCACCAGCAACCAACCACCAGCCAAACGAACAGGCTGAGTATGCATGTAGCTCGAGACAAGAATGAATATGCCACCAGTCAATCAAGGAAGCCAAAGTTCAGCGTCTGCTGCCATGGAATGAAGCCAGATCCATCCCTACTTCACAGCCTGTGCAGCTTCTCAGAATCAGATATCTGCGAAAGCTGCTGCTCTCCACAACGGCACTCTGAAAATTTTAGAGGCATTGAAATCCTCCAAAATCGTATGAAAAATCCTACAACACGGGGGTTGTGTGCACCCCCTTGCTCACTTTCGTTGTTCCGTACCACCGCATTAGAACAGTTGGGTGCATCATGGAGAAAAGATTTACACTAACCAATCCTTTTGACCTGAAAATGAACGCGGCGGCACCATCAGTAATGCAATTGCACTAACCCATCGCACACGGTCAGTTAAAAATTACTCATGAAAATGAGGTATGCTTGCCTGTATGCATGTATAAAACTCTAATTTCATCAGCACAATAATACAGTCAAGCAAAGAAACCAGTTGCCACAGACTCAAACCCTTCAGCAGACATGCTGCTCGTCAGAATCATATTCCTCCTGCTGCTGTTCTTCACCACGGCAGCCAACCATGCAACCAGAGAAACATCTTTGACAGGCCATAGGGGAGACGAGAGAGCTCTTGTGGCTTTGAAGGTGATGATCTCCCACGACACTGGCGTGCTGGCTTCCTGGAACCAGAGCACGAGCTATTGTAACTGGGTGGGTGTCACCTGCGGCAAGAAACACCCTTGTAGGGTGGTCGCTATAAACCTCAGTTCCCAAGGGCTCACCGGCTCCATCTCCCCTGCCATTGGCAATCTCACTTTCCTGCACTCACTCAACCTGAGCTCCAATGGCCTGAAGGGAGAGATCCCTCCAGGCATTGGCTCCCTCCACCGCCTCCAGAACCTTGATTTGAGTCAAAACTTGCTCAATGGCGTCATCCCAAGCAACATCAGCCACTGCACCAGCCTTCGTGTGATGAACATCAGTAGCAACAAGGGGTGCAGGAAGCATACCGGATGAGATTGGCAGCATGATGTCACTAACTGTTCTATTACTGTACAACAACAGCATGACCGGAACCATCCCCCCATCTCTTGGGAACCTTTCCCGGTTGACCATATTGTCTTTACAAATGAATTACCTTGAAGGATCAATCCCAGCAGGCATTGGGAATTTTCCGTACCTCCGCTCCCTGCAGCTCTCTTGTAATAATCTCTCAGGTTTGCTTCCACCATCACTATACAACCTATCATCTTTGTTTCAGTTTTATGTGGCAGACAACAAACTGCATGGGCGTCTTCCAGTTGACCTGGGAAAAAGTTTTCCAAGCATCAAACACTTTGGGGTTGGAGAAAACCGATTTACTGGACCTCTTCCACTGTCACTAACTAATCTCACAAGGCTCCAGGTTCTTTATGTTGATGCAAATTCCTTTACTGGAGTTGTTCCTTCCAAACTGGGAAGACTGCAAAATCTTCAAGTGTTTGTTCTGAAAGTAAACAAGCTTGAGGCAAATAATGAGAAAGAATGGGAATTTATTGCTTCTTTGGCAAATTGTAGCAGATTGCAGATGCTGAGCTTTGGGCAGAATAGATTCGCAGGGAAACTGCCACGGTCATTGGCGAATCTGTCCACCAATCTACAGTGTCTAAAGGCTCCCAGCAACAACATATCTGGTTTCATCCCAACCATGATTGGAAATCTGGCAAATCTTGAGGATCTAGATTTTGGAGAAAACTCGCTCACTGGGGTTATCCCTGAAAGCATCGGCAAGCTTTCACGATTGAACTATTTATCTCTGTATTCCAACAATTTGTCAGGACATGTACCATTCTCCATCGGAAACCTCACTGGTCTATCTTCACTCAAGGCATGTAGCAACAGCTTGAGGGCCAATTCCAGCAAGCATGGGGAATTTGAGCAAACTCTCAGCCCTAGATCTATCAAATAACAAGCTTACTGGCTTTGTTCCAAACGAAATAATGAAGATATCATCGATATCAATGACTCTTAATCTGGCCAACAACTTGTTGGAGGGACCACTTCCTATAGAAGTTGGGAATTTAGTAAATCTTGAAAAACTTCTCTTGTCAAGAAATAAATTGTCAGGTGAGATACCTGATACCATTGGCAACTGCAGAGTGCTACAAACCCTACATTTGGATGATAATTCATTCCATGGAAGCATACCTGCTACTTTCAAGAATATGGCAGGCCTCACTTTACTGAATTTGACAAACAACAAACTGAATGGCAGCATCCCTGGGAACCTAGCCAGCATTACCAACTTGCAGGAGTTGTACCTTGCCCACAATAACCTTTTAGGAACAATTCCAAAACTTCTAGGTAATTCAAAGTCACTGCTCCACCTGGATCTATCCTTCAACAATTTGCAAGGCGAAGTGCCAACAGAAGGGTTTTCAGAAATCTAACGGACTATCAATTTCTGGAAGCGATGCATTATGTGGTGGAATACCACAGCTCCATCTGCCAAAATGTCCAAACTTCGCTTTCAAAAGGAATAAGGCAACAATACAAAAGTCTCTTAGAATAGCAATCCCAACAGGAGCTCTCCTGCTCCTACTTTCAGGACTTGTTTGGGCTGGATTTATGTACAGAAAGTTCAAGACAGCATATAGGAAAGAAATGTCACATCAATTCACAGATATAGAGCTTCCAATAGTTCCATACAATGATATACTGAAAGGAACAGATGGATTTTCAGAAGCCAATGTGCTTGGGAAGGGAGATATGGTACAGTATACCGGGCACTCTAGAAAATAGAGCCATTGTTGTGGCTGTTAAGGTGTTTAATGTCCAGCAATCAGGGTCACACCAAAGCTTCCAGGCTGAATGCAAGGCATTAAGAAGAGTGAGGCACCGATGCCTTGTAAAGATAATCACATGCTGTTCAAGCATTAACCACCAAGGTCAAGACTTCAGAGCACTAGTCTTCGAGTTCATGGCTAATGGCAGCTTAGATAGATGGATACACCCAGATTATGAAGGCCAAAATGGACTAGTAGCACTCAGCTTATCACAGAGGTTAGATATTGCTGTAGACATTGTGGATGCTTTGGACTATCTTCACAATGGTTGCAAACCATCAATCATCCATTGTGATCTCAAGCCAAGCAACATTCTTCTCAATCAGGACATGAGAGCCTGTGTTGGGGACTTTGGCATTGCTAGAGTTTTAGATGAAGCAACAAGCAAACATGCTTTGAATTCCTATAGCTCCATAGGAATAAAAGGTTCCATCGGATACATTGCTCCAGGTAACTCAACTATACTGCTCCCAATGTGCTTCACATGATCTGATCTTTGAATTTTTTTACATACCTATTTGAGATCCATATTTCAATCTGTTGCAGAATATGGAGAAGGGGTTGCGGTATCAACTCAAGGTGATGTGTTTAGCCTTGGTATCACTTTGATTGAGATGTTCACAGGAAGGAGCCCAACAGATGATATGTTCAGAGATGGGATCAGCCTGCATTGTTATGCTGAGGCAGCTCTTCCTGATAAGGTTATGGAGATAGTAGATTCCAACATCTGCATGCATGATGAAGTAAACAATAGCATTGGTAAAAGGCATATGACAATAACCAATGAATGTTTGTCTGCTGTCATTCATCTTGGTGTCCTATGCTCAAAGCAATTGCCCATGGAGCGGTTATCAATGAATGATGCCGCTGCAGAGATGCATGCTATCAGAGATGCATACATTAGTAGTAGTCAGCAACTTAGTGATGTTGAATCAGATTAGTAACCACTACCTTATAATGTTGTTGTAGCCCATATTATACTTGCTTCTTTTGAGTCTGTTATAGAACTTATAAACTTGTTCCTTGTTGTCCATACCATAGGCATGATTCTGGAGGACAAAAACAGCAGGTTGGCCATGAGTTTCTTTGAGTCAACCTGTCAAGAAGAGTATTACTGTGGGAAACAAATTTGAGATCTGTTCTAGTATTTAACCATGATTCTGAGGTTGACCATAACTAGGTTGTCCTAAACGTCATATATTTAAGGACGGAGGGAGTATTAAAGAAACATATAAAAAACAAATTTTGATGAAGAATATATAATGTAAATGTCACTGCTTGCCCATGCAGCAGTCTTGAAACTTGCGACCAATCAACATTCACATACTTAGACCAGTAACTTAAGCAGCTATGTGTAGTATGATCTTTCACAGACAGGATACATAGTGGCGTGTGAATTTGAACAATACAATCAGCCACAGTTTTATTGTTACACTACTTACCAAATCCAGCAATTTTTCGCTACCTGCTCTCCTTCATCCAACCATGCCAATTGCAAAACCCGATCAGATCTGGCAACTCTCCAGGCTGCAAGGACACTGACTGAGAACAAACATTGAATAGTGGTCTAGTGGTTGAGTGACCGATCCTCGATCTTCTTCCTCCTTCAAAGCAGCTCCACCAAATACTCCTCAATCGCACCATCACGAAAATAATAATCAGTCTTCTGTTGCATATGCAGGAAGTACAAGGTGCCCTGATATATGGTACCACAGACTGCAGCACAACTTGCAATCCTGTATCCTTCACCAGAGTTGTACAGAACACTGAACACAAGATCTGGGTATTCCACATTGCCTTTTCTTCCCCTCTAAATCACTGCGTAGGAAATGAGGACGACTAGTAACTTATCTTTCAATGCCAGATCGAGCAGGAACTGAAATAGCAAGGTTCCAGAGATGCAAAACTAAAGTACCGCAAAACTGAGTTCATTATCCATCTGTGCATCCCCCATAGCTGCTTGGTTGTCTTGCACACTTCACAAGCAACGCATACAGATAGTTGATTCCCTTCCTCCTGGCAAATGTGCAGTGGTGTCAATGTGTCATGGACAGACCTTGGCCACTATCATTATCTGACTTTCCATAAGCCTTCAGAGTAGAACTAGAATCCGTATTTCTGTATCAATGAGAACTGCCAAACTCCAGAACCTGCAAGCACAACAGAATGCAGATACGGTGTTTCGGCAATAAGAATGATTCGACAATTCCTGACCTTGTAGAAGTCAGCACAAAAAAACCCCTTTCATTGCAGCATCAAGGGCACCTCCCGGACTGGAATCCGAGGCCCCCAGTGGTGCATTAGCGCAATAGGAAAGGGGCACAGCGGATCTAATAGAGGGGCCGAGGGGGCAAGTATCACTAGCTGCTGCGGGACGGATCGAACAGGGATTCCGATGCTGGAACGAAGGACCCACACGCAGGTGCGGCGAGGGAACTAGGGTGTCGCGACAGCGGCGGGGAAGAGAAAAGTGATGGGGTGTGCACCTGGATGTATGGCGAGGAAGACGACGAGAGCGGCCGGTGCGGCGGGGCGTTTGGGATACGAGACTGCTGTATGCGCCGCCGCCGGCGACGACGACAGCTCATTTCGTTTGTTTTGCGATTATTTTTACGAAGAAGGTTTTTTAGTTTTAAATTGGCGGTTTACGAAAAAAAGTTTTAAATGGTGGTTGCTACGGTAATTTTTTTATTTTTAAGATCGTACACATTCGGTGGAAAGGAAAATAACTACATTTTGACTCAACATATTTCTCTACTCAAATAGTCATTACATTTTTATTTCTTTCTTATTTGGCTGGTGGCTAGTGTCGATTTGTTTCGAGTGAAAAGTATCGCTGACTGCCTAGTGGTTGGTGTCGGATGCTGATTTGTTCTGAAAGAAAAGTACTGCTGGCTAATGCCTAAGTCAGACGAATAAGGCGTGTTGCTAGAAACAAAAATGTTTTACAATGTAAGGCGACCGATTTGGTAAGAATGAGGAGCCTGTTGGTTCTTTACCAAAATTTTGACATGCTAAAATTTAGGTAAAAAAATTTACCAATATTTTGATAAGATAAATGTGAGACGAGTGAGTGGTAAACAAAATTAGCTTGCTAAAACATTAACATGCCAAAATTTTGGAAGCTAACCAATCAGATCCTACACATTTGAGGTATGACCTGGCCTAGCGATCACAGTTTGTTAGCTGAAATAACATACATTACTAGAAAGGTGCGCGGCGTTGCCGCTTATGGCCAGTGGAACATGTGGAGGAAGCTTTGGAAGCAGAAAAGATAGCCATTGGTTCATTTGGAAATATTAAATTCTTAGATAAACAGACAAGTATCAGGGGACATAACCATAATTTGTAACAAAGGGTATTGCTTACAATCTTGGCACAACGGGAACCAAAATATAATAGTACGCCTAAGTATAGGCAGTGATCATCAAAAGGTAGATCTAGTATGACGTAGATCTGGTATGACTTAGTTTTGCTTTCAGTGAAAAGTTTTACGTTAATATCATCAGGTAACAAAAGTTGTATTCACAGCTTGAAGCAGAAGGAGACGTCCACAAAGCTGCACACCAAAACATCCTTCCCATTGGTTTCGCTGCCATGGAGAAGAAAAAATAATTAAGGAAGCATATAAATATATTTCACCTATTTGAATTAACGAATGCATGATCATGATTTATCAGTAAAAAGTTGTAGTGAAGGCATACATATAAATTACTATTAAATTATGTGGTTTTGAAGCTGCAGCAGTTGCCTTGTGTTGTATATCATGAGTAGTATGGAGAAACCATTTGAGTTCATTATTATATATCAACACTTGTAGACATGTTATCTCGGTGGTCTAGAGTTTTTTTTTGTTATTTAGAAACATACATTGAAGTAAAGTGCAGATAAGTGCAGGAAGAAGAGAAGAGGATGGTAGCCTATAAAAAATTTGAGAAATCAAGGCAAGAAGGGAAGAAGAAAAGAAAGGGGAAAAAGACGGATGTAACTGCATTCTTTGAAACATACTGGTAGAAATTGGAGGAGTAACTTACCTCTAACTATTCCTTAATTTTTAGCTTCTTCTTCGACTGTTCTTCGTGGTTCTTTTCATCATTGTCCTTTTTCTAGGGTAAGAGTACAGGAAAAATTAGAAGAACCGTATTGTACAGTTTTAATTATGTTTCGTATAATAGGAAAGGGATTACCTGTGATGCAATATGTTTATGTGTAGTATCCCAAGCACTGTAATTATTTTAGATAATATATATCAGATGGCGTGAGTGGGAGATGTGTATTAGTAAGAATATAATGGCGTGAGTGGAACATGTGCATGAGATAATAAGAATACACTTACTCAGACTGATGGTGGTCTATGTCCATATCTTGTATATCTGTGAACTGAGGATTGTATGATGATGATGCCTGCAATAGTTATGTAGTTAGCAGAAACGTGTGTAATAAAAGATTGGAGGAAAATAGATTATTTGGCGACCGCCGATCTTGTTCTTTGCGATATTGTTATCGGGGAGATCATCATTTGGCATGTTGTGTGTAATGTCAGGTAGAGTTGCTTGTTTTCCATGTTTTTCTTTGATCATTACAACTTCAAAATAAGGGTCAATGCTTCTAAGACTTCTTTTGAATAGAACTTTGACTATGAAAGTGAATTTATGACCAATCCATTGTGATATCTCAGGTGGAACAGAGGTTGGATCGTATTGTTTCCTTAGGGTCTCTGCACTTTTTCCAATGAGTTCTAGGCCTTTTTTCTCGAAAAACATGAAGTGAAGGTTGTAAGTGTCATCTGCTGCACTGAAACAAATCTTGTACCTGAAGCAAATGAAAAATACAGTTAAAGAACCCATTAAAGGTCAACTGATGAATCTATGTTAGAGGTTAGTTATGGAGGAGTTGTCTTACTTCCAATCATATTGCTTGCATGAGCAGCCATCTTTTGTGCAGTTGTATCCATCCTGACCCAATATAACTGTGGAGTTACAAACTTTGCAAGCTCTGTAGCACCATTGCTCTTTTTCTGCTAAAGATATCAGTGTGACTGTACACTGAAATCTTTTATTCTGAAAATGTACAGGTAATAGACAGCAATATAACGAGTGATGAGTAATGTAGAGAGTGTGATGGAATTGTTATTTGTATAACAAGAAGTTGTGTTTTACCATCATGTCAAAGGATCTATTTGTTTGAGGTCAAATAGAGTTTTTCTTCAACATCTGCTCCATGTAGTCTTCGCTTTGGAGTTGCAGCTTTTGAACTGGTGTCACCTGAGATGGTAGCCTGTTTGAAAGTTATAATAATTAATGAAATATGAGTATAAGCTTGAGTTATAGGTGTTTGTATTTAATTATAGAGTTTAAGTTATACCCTCTACGAAATGTTCTCATCATTTGGTATGTCATTTTCATTTATATACCAACATCATGAAGTTCAACGAGAAATTTGTACTCCCTTGATATACTTTATAAAGAGTACCTACAAATATTGCTATGATGTGATGATTTTGGCCAATATTAAAGACCTCCTGCATTGAATTCAAGAGCCCTTTGTCCTGAGAGTGATAAATTAATTGTGTTTCCCCTGCGAGGAATTAGAAGAAACCAAACTTTCATATTTTTAGAAGCAGTATGTAAGTTGACAGATGTATATTTCATAATTTGAAATATTACTTGAGATCTTGAAGTGTTATTATCCTTCGCATGATAAGTTCTCCAGATGTGTCACGCGCAACGGCTGCATTTGAGATGGCAGTGATTTTCCCAATGACATCTGCATTAAGGTATGTAAGTTATGACACTTGAAGAGATGTCGAGCATTGATAGTATATTCGACAAACATGGTAGATGAAATAGAATTCAAAAAATAATTTTGGGAATTGATGCTTTTATTACCTAGGAAACGATCTGTCCTCATTTCATACTGTGGTACCATTTCAATTGGTGTCAATGAAAATACATACTTTGGGAAGGATGTGTCGTTGCTATTTCCTTCAGAAATTTCTGTTCTCATGACAAGTTTTAACATGTAAGGGGCATCTACAACTCTGTACCCAGGCTTAGCTCTTTGAACACATGCTTTCCATATGTAGAGAACCTTGCCTTCCTGTAGATATTGTTTCAATCGAGGCAACACTTCTGGAGGTGTCTCACAGTACATTGCATAATTCTGTAATTTGTAATATTTGTTACGAAAACTATACAGGGAGAACCATATTTTTGTATAAAAGAACTCACAGATGTCAACAGAAATTTAATTGAAAGGGGTATGCAGTCATACATTTTGATCAACGACCACCATGTCGAAATGTATAAGAGGATTCTTTTCACTTTTACCCCTGAATTCCCAAGTCCTTGACACCCTGACATGAATATTGTATAGAGTGCTTATGGGACGGAGCTCTGATAATGGAGTTATGTTGCCCTGCAATTTGGTTACTCGAAATTTTTGGTGTCTATTCAATCCGAAAAGTACTAAAATTAATAATATAGGTTGAGACATTACCTGCATTGTTAATGAGACAATCCAGGGAAACCTGCTGGTTGGAAAAATGTGTTAGAAAAATGAAAGCATGGTAGGTAATGGAAACTATAATGGAAATAAACAGATTTAGAAGCATAATATGTTGGTAAAAGAAGAAAAAATATATATGTATGTTTCAGACCATGTTTAGTATTTCTTTATATACTATATTTGTAGTCTTATTTCCGCATGTTCCGTCTTCATTTTCTATCAATATTTTTAGGCCTTGTCTATCCTTGACTCGAGATACCGCAACATATAGTTGGCCGTGAGTGAATACGGGTTTCCTCAGGTACACTCCTACATTGGATAGTGTTTGTCCTTGGCTTTTGTTTATGGTCATAGAATAGCAAATTTTTATTGGAAATTGCCGACGACATAGAACAAATGGCCAATGGCAGCCTTTCGTGGTTAAATTGATCCTAGGTATGTAGACCTTTTCTCCAATATGTGTTCCTGTTATAATTATCGCCTCTATGATGCTTTGTCCAAGATTTGTTACTATTAATCTTGTTCCATTGCACAATCCTATGCTCTGGTTAAGATTTCGTAGAAGCATGACAGGGGCTCCTATTTTCAATTTTAGTTTATGGGTTGGAAAATTATTTGCACTTAGGCTGTTTAAATATTCGACAGGGTATAATATATCTGCATCGCTACAAGTATCTGTGCATTTGGATATGGAGTCTGCACTGTAGTATTCAACTTCTTTTCCAGGTAATAAATCAAGCATGTATTCATTTATTTCATCCACAATTTCATTTGTCGTTGCTAATATTGCTCTATTCTTTAGATAGTTAGGATCATTGTAGTTTGATCTAAAATCAGGGAATGTTGACTCTACAAGAGCTTCTATCTTGTTCTTTGCTTGTTTTATCAAAAAATCAGCCGGGATTTCAACCTCAACGCATCGATAGATCATCTCGTGTCGATGTAGATTTGTTTTCTATGCTTCCATTTCCTATACTTAATATCCATTGTGTGAATTCATTTAATTGTTTGTACTCTGATGTCTTTTTTTCTTTTTTTTAATGGAATCTAAAGCAACACAGTGGTCAGAAATGAAAGTTTGATCCGTTTACTAAAAAGAACTTTGAGCAAGGAAATTAGAGTAGCAAGCAAAAAGCTTAATCAAATCACAAGCAACGACAATGTATCCTCTGTACATATGTACATATATATCTCGAAAAGGATTTACACAGCCTTGATCTAAATTTAATGTAGCTTATATAGAAAATGAAATTCAATCATTCCTTTAGCACTAAAATTCGATGCAAAGCACTGGTATGTCGGAGACTGTAACCATCGCGCAGAAAACTTAATCAAATCAAAAGCAACGACAATGTATCCTCTGTACACACACACACACATATATATATATATATATATATATATATATATATATATATATATATATATATATATATATATATATATATATATATATATATCTTTGAAGAGGATTTACGAGCTTGATCTAAATTTAATTTCTTTTATGTAGAAAATGAAATTATATCCTTTCTTTAGCACTAAAATTCCCATGCACAGGTATGTCGCAGATCTGCATAACCATCCGTCAGACTAACATGAGCACAAATTACTTAGCAATTTTTAAATATTTATCCGATTTAAAGGCAAACCCACTTAAAACGAAGATTTTTTTAACTGGAACCCTGTACTTCTAAAGAATAACCCAACCAATGAGCATCACTTTTTTTTTTTATTTTTGTATTGGGAACCACGGAGAACTTCCCTAATCATTTTCCTCCTTCCCTTTTTCTTCTTCACGAGGAGAGGCGGAGGCGGGCTCAGAGCCGATTCCGGCCAGCCGGCGGAGCTGGCGGCGGCGGCAGGGATAGCCGAGATAGTACGCTCGCGAGGGAGAATCGAGGCGGAGGCGGCCTGCAGCTGCGATCCACGAGTAATGGCGGTATCGGCGAATCGGGCATAGAGCGGCATGCTGCAAAGTCACGGGGAGGAGGCGGGAGTTTGCAGGAGGATAGGACATGAGTAGATCGCACGCGCTAGGGTTTCTTTTGGGGACCATTGACCAGCAAGATATTCCTAGAAGGGGGCAGATGCTTTACCTTTGATGCGAGGGATTTCTTGGCGGACGATAGCGATGGGGACGAATGGGTCACGGAAGATGATGGAGCGGGGATACGAAGGAAAAGACGCTTTATCTTGACTGGGCGGTGATGTATTCGAGCCTTGAGTCCGCCTGGGTCTTAGGGGGTCGGGCACGCCACGTTACTTGCCACGATGCCGCGTTTTATCCGGTTGAGGTAGAAGCATGTGGCGTGGGCCTAATGGCAGGCCAGCTTTTGGTGCGTAAATCGTTGTTTAGAGATTAGGCTCTATTTGGAACAAAGGATTGCAAAACAGAGGAATCGAAAAACTGCAGGAATAGGATGGAGTGAAAAGTAAAAAACTACATGAATCCAAAATGCAGGAATGTAAATTTTAGTCTGTTTGGAACTAGGAATTCATAACTTAGGAATCACTAGATGTTGGGCTTATATAAATACTGATTGAGAGAAGCTGCGTAGCGCAACGAGTTAGGCTCCTTGGGGAGGAGGCTACCAGCCAGGGTTCGAACCTGGTATCTCGCAGTGTTCAGGTGGGGCTTTAAAGCCCCCTTGCCCAACACTCATTTTTTTTTAAATTCTGATTGAATTTTACGGAGTAGTGACTAAAAAGATTACGACATTTGTTAGTGTGCAGGGAAAAAATAAATTGACATTCTGTCTACCTTGACCCTCTTACATGTGGGTCCTATGTTTATTTTCACAAGCCACGACACATCATCCTTATCCACACGCGCACACACCTTTTGTCTTCATCCAAGAATGGAGGCCGTCAGCCTGCATCGAGTGGCAACTGGCAACCGGCGAGCGCTCGACCCCATCAAGCATGCATGAAACTGCTCTCTTCGCCGGCCGAAGCTCTGCTCTCAAATCATAGAAAAGTACCTCTGCAAAGTCTGCCTTCGATTCCGTCATTCCAAACGCAACACTCGCCTTCCTTTCCTCCGAAATTGAAACCTCTATTTTTCCTATGTTTTTCCTCCATTTCAAATGGGACTTTATTATTGTTTTTGAGATTAGAGAGCTTTCATTCAACTAGCATAAGGCAGGTGGAATGGATAACGTACATTATTAGGAAGCATTGGATTTATTTCTCACTATCAAATATTCCCTCCGTAATATATGACGTTTAGGCTGAGTCCAACAAGAACATGCAAAATGGGAGAGGCATTCCTCCGTTTGCCTTCTGCACAGTAGATACATCACCCACGCAAAAATCCTCATCTCCAACAGACAGAGGCAAAAGCAGATGCATCGCCGGTCGTTCCTCTCGCGCGCCGCTCGTGAAGGAAGGGTGGGTCCGTCGGCGCGCCGCTCCCTCCCCTACGCCCTCCGCCGGCTCCCTCCATCTTCGGCGGGAGGATCAAAGGCCGTCGGAGGAGCAGAGGCGGGCGAAGCGGGCGGAGGCGGTCGGGAGGAGCGAGGCGGGAGGAGCCCGACGGCGGGAGGACCAGGCGCCGGCCCGGGGAAGAGCAGAGGCGGGGTGGAGGAGCTCCTCCGTCGAGGAGCGGAGTAGACGAGGCGAGCGGCCACCGCCCTCCGTCCCTCTAGATCTCCCATGGCGAGGAGGATTCGAGGTGAGGAGGGCCGCGCGCGCCGGAGGTGGCGAGGCGCTGCCGGTGCTCGTCGAGCCGCGCCCGCCGCCCACCGCCGCTACCTTTCTGGTTGCGACGACGGCGAGGAAGACGATGAGGAGGGGAAGAGGCAGCTCCGTCTCCCGATGGGCCATGCGGCGGGAGGACTTCTCCGGCCGCCTCCTCCTCTCTCCGTCTTGGCCGGCGCCGCCTCCTCTTCCGCGCCGGCACCGCCTCCTCTCCCGCGCCGACGCCTCCTCCTCTCCCGCGCGGCCACCGCCTCCTCCTCCGCGCTGCCGCCACCGCCTCCTCTCCCGCGCCGGCGTCGCCTCCTCTTCTCCCCCGCGCGGTCGGCCCTCTCTCCCTCCCCCGTGCCCGGATGCCTTCAAGGAGAGAGGGGATGCAATTTTGCATCCCCTCTCTCCTCCGTAGCATTTTTGCCTGCCCTTTTGCCTGCCCTGTTGGAGGCTTCTCCTGCGCACAGACAGCAGTGGAGGCAAAAATGCATTTGCCTCCCGCTGTTGGACTCAGTCTTAGTAGCTAGTAGCACGTGGCCTACCTCAATAAAGCTGGGTACGATATTTTTCTATCATTCAAGTAATGTTTTATATTATACAGCAATTTGTATTGATTCCCCATACATATTCCATTCTTTTCAAACCACGAATGATCCAATTTTACAACTTTTTTTTCCAAATTTGATACAAGTTACATAATTGTGGGAAAGTATATCTCAGTTGTATTAAATATAAGCTTTTCAATATATTAGGGTCACATTTTACATTTTGCACATGGCCTCAAATTCCTAGAGGCGCGGCCTGTATGGCTGTATCTCTAATTATCTATCTATCTATCTATAAAAACTATATAGGTGAGACTCATTACAAGTCATGGATAGATTTCTCTCAACATGCAAGCATTTCACGTCACCATCCACTATATGTCATGTCACCATCCACTACACGCCATGTCATCATCCACCAAACCATCTATTTATGTCTTCAAACGATTTTCTATGACTAATAGCATGTATTTGTGAGTAGCACACCACAAAATTCTCGCAGTTGAAATACATGTACGATCAATCATTTAAGAATGATTTCACTCTCAACAAAAAAAAACATGCTTTCATATATAATGTTGTTTACAAATGAATGTTGTCATGTGATCACTTTGGTGTTTCTACTTTCACATTTCACCTTAAAAATTTGTTTAAAAAATTTCCACAACAACGTGCGGGGTATCACCTAGTACATAACTAAATAGGAGTACCCTATTAAAGATCATAACTCTATTTCTCTCAACATACAAGTTATCCACGTCAGCGCCACGTCACCATCCATTAGGATTATCTATTTAGTTCTCATATCGATTTTATATGACTAATTACATCCATACATATAATTTATACATCTATGTGAGTACCACATTAAAAAATTACCCAAGTAGAATAATGGAGAATCAATAATATAAGAGTAATTCTATATCAATAAAATGAACATATTTTTCATTTTATAATGCGATTTGCAAAAGACTGTTGCCTTGCAATCATCTTACTTTTCTACTTTCAAAGTTTATCTTAAACTTTTGCTTAAAAATAATTCTCACAGCAAGACGCGAGGTATCACTATTATACATAAGTTATCCGTCTGTCATACTATGATTGAAATGTTTCTCTCAAATACTGTAGCAACACGTGGGGAATCATCTAGTTCTCTACATAGTATATTAGTTATTCCAATGTCTAAGTGATGCACATGTGTGTTGAGTGGTGAGAGCGTGGACTGGGTGGTGTGAGATTTTTCTTTTTGAAAGGAATTAGCTGTACTTTTGTTGCCACTTTTGGATTCACTTAAATACAACGCAAGAAGAGCAAACAAATAAATTGAAAAATTATAGACTTGTTGACAATCCGCTGATTACTCATTTGACAGAGACTATCCAAACTCGTGTCAGCCCACCGAAATTGAGTGAAACTACTACACAAGTTTTGCAAGCCATCCCTCGCCCGTGGAAAGATGGTAGTGCACTGGACCACAACACCTGTATCTGTCATCATGGGTGTTCATTCCAAAAATAAACACCTGGATCGGCATCTTTAAAAGAAAATAGATTGCTGACAGTGTATATAATGAAACAGTCAACATGACGACAACTGGTGAATATATAGTTTATATATTCATATATAAATGCTGGTTATGAAATATAATACATGGGTTGTTCCGTAACACAATATAACTTATTACCACACAAGTACACAACAGCATAACCATGTGCGTGAATAAATGAGAATAGAGTAAATATGTCCGAGTATAACAAATTGCCGGTAAAAATGACAATTCGCGAAACTACTCATATACCCAATAAACTAAATGAGAAGCAACCACACTAGCATGCAGCAAGGAGCTTCACCTTCCTCCTGAGAGACCAGACATTGTTCCAACGCTGGATTGATGGGGTATCATAAGTGTGTTGAACCCCACTTGGCATGCTACATCCATTGGTACAAACTCAGGAACAGGATGCTGCCCTTCAAGGTATAGTAAGACTTGTTGCGTGTTGGGTCTTGCATTGGGAAATGGATGTGAGCACCAGAGTCCCAATTTGAGCACTACACATGCCTCATCAACACTGTAGTCACTTTGGAGTCTCCTATCCACTGCCTCCATGAGTGATCCGTTGTGCCAATGCTCGGTCACCCAATCCACCAGTATGAATGGGATGTCTTGTGCTCTTCCCTCAATGGGCCTTCTTCCACATGCAATTTCAAGGAGGAGTATACCAAAAGCGAACACGTCAGTTAGAGGGGATGCTTTACCTGTACGTGCTAACTCCGGAGCTATATAACCGAAGGTGCCAGCCGTACGTGTGGTTTGTGGGTCTGTACCATGGTTGTACAACCTCGCCAGACCAAAATCACCAAGCCTACCATTCATATCTCTGTCAAGAAGTACATTGCTTGCCTTGATATCTCGATGGATGACAACTTTCTCCCAGTATTTGTGAATGTATATCAAGCCTGATGCTATGCCTTTGATGATTTGAAACCTCTGAGACCAACTCATGCATAACTTGTCATCACTAGTATATAAGTACTTGTCAAGGCTACCGTTCGGCATGTACTCATAGACCAACATGAGCTCCCCTTTACGTCGACAATAGCCGAGCAATTGAACGATGTTTCTATGTCGCAGACGACCAATGCTAACAACCTCTGCAGCAAACTCTCTGATGCCTTGCTTTGACTCATGGGACACCCTCTTTACTGCAACCTCCATCTTAGATGATGGCAGCACTCCCTTGTACACTTTTCCAAAACCCCCTCTACCGACAAGATGCCTCATTTTGAATCCTTCTGTAGCACGGACCAAGTCCTTGTATGAAAACCTATGTGGTCCAAACTCAATCTCCCAATCCTCCAAAAGATCATCATAATGTAACCGCCTCAACTCATGTAGATAGACAGCAGTGAGTGCTGCTAGGAAGAGCGTTACAGTTACTATTGACCAACAACTATCCATGAGCTTGGGCTTTAAATCATCAGGAGATAATTTCGGTAGTTTGGCCGTGTTGATGGCTGGAGCAGGTCCTCCCAAGCTAAAGCTCCAACCGAGCACATAATGTCTCGTTCCAGTAATGTCTCCTGTGGAGGCTGAAAAACCTACATAGGCTGGTTCTGTAAGCACTCTTGATAGGTCATAGATGGTTGATATCTGTGGAACTAAGGGTCTATCCATATCGAGGGGAGAAAATGTCACAGAAATATTTTTGGTCTCACCATCATAATCCACCCACACTTGTAACAAGTCATGGTTCCCATGGAGCGGACGATCCTCCCTGTCAATCCCCCAGCCAAGCTTACTATCATAAAACCTGGGTATGGATATAGTGGAGTGGAGACTATTGATGTTAACTCCGACATGGTTGTCGTTGATGTCTTCAAACTCACTATTATAGACGGTATCTAACTCAACAGCAAACAGATGGTTTTCTGGATCACCATTGTTGTGCGGATTGAGGAGTCCTAAGAACTGGGCCGGAAAGGCAGCATCCATAAAATCCTTGCTAGGGGCGATGAAGAAGGCCATACCGTCGTTGCTGAGGCTGGATGGGTCGTCCGTGGTGATGCCAAACACAAAAGTGACTGAGAACGATTGCACCGTGTTGTTGCCAGCAGACTTATTGCGGAAGCGCAAAGGAGCTGGGTGGAACGCATGCCCTTTGAGCTGGTCCGTCCCATTGGTAAGCTTCAAAAGTCCACTTGGTGTGACTGTGGCAGTGCCGTCTACGGTGAGGTTACTACCGGTGAAGCCGCTGTAGACAAACTGGCTGTCACCGGCGCCGTAGGAGACTGCCAATGCAAGGATAAGGAAGAGGAGGACGCACATATGCTTCATGTCTAGCTTGGGTGTGGATTGTAACATGGCAATCGCCGCAAGCATGAAGGAAAGAAGCATATACCAAAGGTCATGAATATAAGAGCCTGCCACTTCGCGAGTGTGGTAGACTAATGTATGGTTATCGTTGCAGCATGAGTGAACGTCAGTCTCGACTTGTTGAACATGGACAGTGGACTCTGTCAGCCTATGATTGATCATTACCCGCCAAATGTACAACAATTACAACATACTCCCTCCTTCCACAAATATATGACATTGTGTCATACATTTGTGGAAGGAGGGAGTAGTCAATTAACATTATGCTTGCATACTTTTAGAATAGACCCAATGTTAACAACATGTGATTCTTAACCCTATGTTTTTCAAACTGATAAATATTAAGTGCGCAGCATTTCGGTTGTTTGCAAAATAGACCTTCGCTGTGCTTTATATTTCGGTTTTAAAGACAAAACTTTCTAGCGCAATACCTGTCACATTTCAAATTCTAATCTTAGAGGCAAGTTGGAAAGAACCATTGAACCATCTTCTAATGTCCAGTTCCACACATGCTCTTTCTTATCCACCCTTTGCTTTCCCCGGCTCCTTCCTCCCAACCCTGACCCCGACTTCACCGTCCTTGATCCGCTACTCGCTGCCCGACCCGTCCCCCAGTCCTGTGGCACGGGCGGGGTAGGGTCCCGCTGGATATCTGGGCCGGCTGCCGGCGGTCAAACAGAGCTTCGGCAGGACCTTACCCCGCCCGTGCTGGCCGCCTGCTTCCCCTCCTACCGTCACCGCTATGGACGCCCTGCCCCGACACTGGCCCATCCGTTGTCCTCTGCCGCCCGGCCTCATCGCACCCCGCCTGCCTCCTTCACCAGCCCGACCCGGCCTCCCTCCATGTCCGGCGGTGAGAATAGCCCAACCCATATCCTTGAAATCCTAACCTAACCTCGCTAGAGTTGGATAACAAGGTGAGGATGGGGAAGAAAAAATTGGGTAACAAGAGTCTCCAAATCACATAGGTGAGATATAACTTTTCTTATAAAAAATCTTTTTGGGATGAAAGAAATCTTTTTTTTTTCAAATTTCATTGCTCAACAAAATTTTAACTACTAGCTAGTTCCCTCTTGATGCTGCCAGTCAACGGTAGACCTACCGGCGTGTTAGACCCGTTGGGTTGTCATGCCATTGATTGATCAAACAGGTAACAGGATAGAGTCGCCATGAGCTGTTGCAATTGCAACCTGCAGAGAATGCGGTGGTCCTGGTTGTGCCCTGAAAGGGGCCGGCACTAGTTGTCCTTAGAAATATTTACTCCTTAGTTGTCCTTGTGAAGTATGTCGTCAACTCACCGTCAAATCACATAGGGGCATTAGCAAGGTGATGATTGAGACCGACTCTGCCTTGCTAAAGATGGCGGTGGATTCGAATACCTTCGCCCTTGCGGCCATAGGCGGCATTGTTCTTGAGATCAAAACTGTCATTAGTTTATCTTTCAGTACATGGTCTTTTGATTTTTGTCCTAGAGAATGTAATAGGGTGGCGCATGCTTTTGCAGCGTTGGGTTGTAAGTGTCCTCAAGGTGCCGTCCATGTGTGAGATGGTACTCCGTCAGAGGTTGTGGACTTGGTGGCCAGTGATCTCACAGAGCCCGTAAGTTAATGGAATCCCATTTCCATTCAAAAAAAAAAGTCGTCTTGACGAGAGATGAGAACAGCCAAGAAAATTGTGTTTTAATTATCTTGGCAGTTTGCATGAGCTGCCAAGGAAACATCAAATTTCCTCGGATGTTTTACTATACAGCCAAAGAAATTTGATGCCAAGAAAATTTTAACAACGGAAATAGATATACCAGTGGCATCTAAGAAATTTACCCCCTTTTAGTCAGAAAAAAAAAGAATTTTACCCTCTTTTTTTGTTTTACCTCTTCAGTAGATAAGTGGAGCGCCCCTACTAAAATCTGTCCCCTTTCATTTTTGGTCTAGTCGAAGTCGATGTCGCAAGTCAACGGTCATCATAAGCTGGACGGGCGTGTTATACCTGTTGGTGCACAATTCTTCTCGGTGGGTGATGTCGCGATTGCAACCTGCAAAGAATGAGGTTTTATCCAAATTTTCACCATTGTGCTCAGAATTAGATGGAGATACTCCTCTTGCATCTGCAGAAGTATTGTCAGGCTTTGATGAATTAACCAAAAATTGATCAGTAGCATCTACACCCCCTAGTAAAGTATCTGGTAGAAGAGAAATTTCAGAACGAAGAAGAGCACCAGCATTAGGATGTAATTGGGCAAAAGGGAAAACATTTTCATCAAACACAACATCCCGAGATATATAGATTCGACCAGTGGCTACATCTAGACACTTAAATCCTTTATGTTGGTTACTGTATCCGAGAAACACACACCTTTTAGAACAAAATTGAAGCTTTCTAGCATTGTATGGTCTCAAGTTTGCCAACATGCGCAGCCAAAGGTGCGAAGAGATGAGTAGTCGGCTGTTTGTTCAAAAAGGAGTTCTAAAGGTGTGGAATCATTGATTACTTTGGAGGGTAGGCGATTAATTAGAAAGGTGGCAGTGAGAAAAGCTTGATCCCAATATTTAAGTGGCATGGATGCATGAGCTAAGAGAGATAAGCCCATCTCAACAATGTGCCTATGCTTTCTCTCGGCCGACCCGTTCTGATGATGAGCATGAGGGCATGAAACATGATGAGAGATCCCAACACGTTGAAAGGAGTTTAAATGCTGGTACTCCCCTCCCCAATCTGTCTGCACAACAATTATTTTCCGGTTAAACAACCTCTCAACAAGATTCTGAAAATCAGTAAAGCGCTGAAACACCTCGGATTTGTGGCGAAGCAAATAGATCCAGGTAAATTTACTTAAGTCATCAATAAAACTAACATAATAGCTGTATCTGCCAAAAGAATTTGGGGCCAGACCCCATACATCTGAGAAAACAATGTAACATCCTTGATTTTGCTTGAATTCAAAAATGTGGATTTCAAAATTTTTGCTTTGAACTTGAGTGCTCATGAAATAATTTAAGGATGTCTTCCTTTTTCCCTTCCCTTATTCCTAGATTTATTTTAAGTTAATTAATAATTCTAGGTCATATAAAATGTTAGTGTGAGAAGTTGGACCTTTCTTGGATTTTATTTGGGATTTATTGTTTGCTATTCAAATTTGAATTCAATTCAAATTTGAATATATGTTTTTAGTAAAGTGTGTTAGATAATAGAAAAATCCCTCCACATCCTGTGTGGGTCGAAACCTCCCCTAGCTAGTTCACCGAACCCCCCGCCCAAGCTGCCCATCCAGATGCAGCCACCGCCCACCTATCCTCACTCCAGTGTGTCGATGGGGCCCGCCTGTCGCCACCTCTCCTTCTCTTTTCCCCTTTACGCACCTTTCTTCCTCCTTCTCTCTGCCGCGCGCCGCCGTGTAAAAGCCGTCGCACCATGGCCGCCGCCCCGTATGCGATCCACGCGTCGTGAGCTCCATCTGGCCGTCCGCCCTACCTACCACCTCCTATAAGAAGCCCCGCCGCGGGAGCCCCAAACCGTAGCCGCGCTCGAGATTCTTCCCCAATTCCCAATCCGCCGCCGCGTCGAGGAGGGAAGAGGAGGAGAAGAGGCGTCGGCCGTCATGCGGAGCATCGCCGTCCGTCGCGAAGACAGGAGGCCGTCCGTGAAGGAGGAGCCGCTCGGGTGCTGCTCTGCTTCCTCTACATCCCCTGCTTCCTCTGCTCTTCACCGCGTCGAGCATCTCTTCGCCGACGTCTTCATCGCCGGGTCCCCCTTGGACCGTAGGTGAGCACCGCACCCCCATCCCTTCTGTGGCACCCGGCCTTCGAGCCGAGGTCGCATCACGAGCCTTGTGTGCTCGTCGTCGCATCGCGCCGCCGCGCTCGCCGCTGTGTGAGGCCAAGGCCGTGCTGGGATTTCTTGCAGGTGCCGCCACCTTCACCGACGCGCGTGCGCCACACTTGCTTTTCCCCCTTGTCGAATCGCCTTCGAGCGTGCCGGTCGCGCCGTTGCCGCACACCCCAGTGCGTCGGTGTGCACACGTCCGCCGTGCGAGGCCAAGGTCGGGCCTTTTCGTCTGCTGACTATGAAGCTATGGTCCGACCGAACGTCGCCGCACCATTCTTCCTCGAGAGCGAAGCCAGTTTCGCCGCTGCGGTCAAGCCGCTGGTGATCGCCTACGCTCGACCGCGTTGCATCGCCCGTGACTGCCGTCTTGCGGCCATATCTCGACCAGAACGCGCCGGCTTGCCCGGCACCGTCTGCGCGCACTGCACGCGCACACACGCGCACCGCGCCTCGCGGGCACAGTACCCCGCACCGCCACGTTCCTCTGTTCCCGCACACCGCGCCGAGCCGCGCCATCGCCGCCGTGCTGGGCTTCCCGGGGTCAAGCCACGCCTTTCTTTGCCTGTTCAGCACCGCAGAGCCACCGGAGCCGCGTTGTGCCGCTTGGTCGGTTGGACGCCCGCCGGGCGAGCCTTAACTTGTTCGCCACCCTTTGGGCGTCAACACCCCGCCGGTGGACCAAAACCCTTTTGGGAGGGGTTCACCACGCCGGCCCACGTCGACGATACAAAGGATCCCTCTGGATCTTTTGCAACCGTCCAATCGTTTCCACGCCACACGGCCGTCCGCACCGAGCCGCGCCGCGCCGGATCCGCCCAGATCCCATGCGGCCAGCCGCTCACACCTCCCCCACGTGCACGTCCGCGCCACGCAGGATCTCCCGGATCCTTTGCGCCCCACCCACGTGGGATGGGGCCGGCTTATAGCCGCCTATGTGGCCGCCGTGTCAGCCCCAATAGCCGGCCTGCAGCCACCTAGCAGCTAGGTTTAAGCCCCTTTGAGCCAGCCTGTAGCTAGTTTAAAGTCTTTGCTATTGTGTATGCGTATTTTATTTCCAGAAAATTATTTTATCTTTGGAAAATCATAATAAATCCGTTTTAACTCCGAAACATACAAAACCTTTTCCATAAATTCTCTAAAATCTTAAACTCCGTGCTAGGATAGTGTTTGCTCTCTTTTGGCTCTTAATCGCTGTTTGTTTGGAGTTAATTGCAATAGGACCGATGTTTATTTTCTTTTACGCGTTAATAGGAGCAGCTGGAGCCGAGGACCTGATCCCGGAGTACAACTACGCCGACGACTACGCTGCTGAGGACTACCCGACCCCAGGTTCACGCCCGACTAATTCTGAATACCTATTAGACATTGCAACAACCGATCTGGGTACTTTGGCGGGGGTGAGCTCGAAACAACCGATCTGGGATCGGGGACCGGGGTGCACTCCTCAGTGTATCCCCACTTTTACGGTTTTCGGAGCCTAGGTGTTGGGGTTTTACTTGCGCTTGGAGGACATGAACTCGCCCCGGTCTGAAATCGAGTGGGCCAACCGCTTCACGGGACTTTACGTACACACCACCTCGTCGAGCATGGGGTTAGGGCCGAGTTGAGCTCGGCAAGTGCGGAACCATACCTGCCAGCAGGATAGAGGGTATCGGTGAGAGGTGGGAGTGAGACCACCTTCTCTCGTCGTCGCCCGTGTGGCCACACGGGGGCATTTCACAGTTCCGATGCAATTCCCTTTGCGGAGGGGATCGCTTTGAGGGCCGGATGCTGGATGGGACCGTAACTACCGAGAGTTCGCACGGTAGGATGGGCTCGGTCGGCCGTGCACCGTCGGGGTGCCATTCGGGTTGGGTGTACACGCGAGTTGTTCGATCTATAGCTATAGCCGTCCTTGGTCATGGACGAGCCCGGATTGTTGGTTCTCATGTTTTGGGATTTCTACCTTCCCCCTATAGTGAGAGTGTGGTGAGCCGTGGTTGCAGTCGGGGAGAGGAGAGTGGCTCCCTCTACCTCGCGGATCCGGTTGCAATCATTGAGGTGCGAGGAGAGGAAGTTCTCGCATCGACCCTAGATGGAGGTAGGTTGTGGAGACGGGGCCCTGGGATTCTAGGTGGTTTCGAGCTGTTGAGTTGGGATCTTGATGGAGATATCTTGTTGTTACTTTCTTTGTTGCTGCATAGGAAACACGAGCTGCTTCCTTGTCTCTTTTTCTTCCCTTTAGAAGTTAGGCCACTTAAAGCTGCATACGGTTGGTGACGTGAACCTATCCCACTCCTTGGGGATAGACTTTGGGTGTGTGCAATGCAGTCAGGTTCGACAACAACACCGATGGATGGTACGAGGGATGCATCACTTGCTCAAGGATGCACTGTGGCGAGAAGAATAAAAGATGGAGACCCTTAGATGCTAGCTACGCTGCGTAGAATTTCACTCTGATTCAGCCAAGAGGCTTGTAATGTTGTACTCCATAATGGACATGTAATAAATTTATGTACTAATACTTATGTGATGTGATGTATGGCTGTGTTTTACTATCTGTGATACGATGCATGTGGCGATAGCCAGCGATCCGGGACTATCGCGAGTCTGAGGATTCGGGTTTTCTTTGAAAATCCGGGTTTCTGGTGGTATCGAGCCATACTTGACCGCGCACGTATCCTAGAAATGGTGATAGAAATAGGACTCTATGCGCTCTATTTCTATAATTATACCCTTGAGCTATGTTATAAAAACTTATCTCTTTTTAAAACATCTCACTTACTACGCTTAACTAAAGATTTCTTACGTGTCACGAAATGGAGCGTCAAGTTGCGGAGATCACCCCGAGGGCGTGCGGGCGATCGCCCTTTGGATGGAGAGGGCCCTTCTCAGGCTTGGGGTCCCTCCTACCTACGTCACGTCGTCTGCGATACGTGCGCCGTGTGGAGGGACGGATGGTGCTACTGCCGGTTTCCGTCCTTCCTCACCCGAACCTTCCGAGTTCAAGGGAGAGTCTGCTACCGCTGCACCGTCTCCCGCTGCGTGGGCGTGCCTTTGGCGCCCGGCAGGCTGCCTTCTCGCCCGATCTGGCGCCACGTTCGAGTCCGGGGCGCTCGTCTTCTTCCCGGGACTCTGGCGCTGGCACGCTCGTGGGAGTCCCGCCCGCCTGAGGATCCAGGGCGGCGTTGGCGCCCGCACCCTTCCACGAGTCCGGCGAGACTACGGTGGAGCGGGTTACTTGGTCGACCTCGACAAATCCGCCGCGCCGCTGGAGGGCAGTCGCGGACCCTCTTCGGCGAGATCGAGGCGCCACCGTTGAGGCCCGCCTTCATACCTGCCTTGGAGAGAGAGCAGCGCACTACGCCACCGTGTTCGTCGACAGCGAGGGGCTCAACCGCCGACCACCGTCTGCTGCGATGCGAGAGGGCGTGTGGATACCCGCGAGGACTCTTTGTACATCAAGGAGGACCTCAAAGATGGCCGCAAGTCGAGAACCGGGAAGGACGGACTTTAGAAACAGGGCGACTTGCTCAGCATGCAGCGCCCACCTACTCGGTGTGGCGGAACAAGGTGGAGAAAGGAGAAAGAGCAGGCGAGAAGCGTCGCCAACCTCGCGTGGCTTCGCGCCTGCTCTACACGAGACAAGGCCGAGAGGCGAGGAGGACTTGGGAGGATGCCACTCTCTCGTGGGCGAGCTCATGGAGCTCAGCGGAGGCTGCCCTTGAGTCACATGCGATCCAGCGAGACCTTGAGCTGCACGGTCCGCCTCAAGCTACACATGTCCGATGGCTCGGATGCCGACCCCGTCGAGGGCGAGGAGGTCTGAGCTGCACACGCCTTGGTGTCCGGATCTTCCCTCGGACTACCCCACGAGGACCGCACCCGTCTCGTACAAGAGGGCTCACACCGAGTAGAGTGCAGAGCGAGGACATGACCTAGAGTAGAGTTGTATGTTAGTAGTTTCCATGAGTTGTTCCATGCAGCTGCGAGCATGTTCCGGTGCATGAAGAGAGTCATGTCACGTCATGTAGGCACCACCCTTTTGAGCATGTAACGATGTATTAGAGCGTTGATTTGAGCTGCTACCCCTAAGGTCTGAGTCAGCCTTGGGGAAGCATATGTACTACTCATGCTTGTTGTATGCTTGGATCTTAATGGAGTTATTTGTGTCTTAATGCTTTTTCTCATTGAGTGTTGGTGATATAAATAGTTTTATTTTCATGCTTGTCTCAGACTCATATATGTTGGTGAGTGACGTTGTGTAAAAGTCCTTTCTTCCCTGGTCGTGTTTTCAGAAGGATGTCGATCCGACGGTCCAACCGTCTGCTGGCGCGCCTCGAGGAGGCTGTTGCCGAGGAGGAAGCCTTACAGGGCCATGGCCGTGGTCCTGGCCGTGCCGCCGCACGTGGACGCGGTCGTGCACCTGCCCGTGGCCGTGGATGCCCGCCCCTACGTGGAGGAGCTCTGGGAGCTCGAGGCCGGGGTGCTGGAGCAACGCCACCGCCGCCCGAGGCCCGGAGGCCAGCCGAGGATGGAGGAGCCGAGCAAGAACAGAGCAAGACCACTGAGCCGGACCGGCCTCTCCACCGCCACCCAACTTGGTGGACGTGATGGCTGTCTAGACTCAGCTGATGCAGAGGATGGCGGAAGCCATGGAGCACCGTGGCAACGGTGGGAACTGCGTCGCTCCGCAGGACGAGGACCTCACGAGGAAGATCGAGAGGTTCATCCGCCTGAAGGCCCCACCTTCGCCTACTCGGATGACCGCCGACGCCGACGACTGGCTGAGGGTGATCGAGACCAAGCTCGACCTCACCGTCTGCTCCGACGAGGAGTGCGTCGCCATCGCCGCGCACCAGCTGGAGGGTCCTGCCAAGTCTTGGTGGGACAACTACACCGCCAGCCACCCGAACCCAGCCTTCATCACTGGTGGAGTTCGCGAGGTGTTCCATGAGCGATGCACCGCCCGGGAGCTGATCCGTAAGGCACAAGAGTTCCGCACCATGGCGCAGGTGCGATGAGGGTCGAGGAGTACGAGCATCATTTCATGAAGATGATGCGGTATGCCCCCGACGACACCAACACCGACCAGAAGAAGCAGTTCTGGTTCCTGCGAGGCCTTCACCACGGCCTTCGCCAGGGACTAAAGGTGAGCAAGCACAAGTCCCTTCGCCACCTCGTCAACCGCGCCATCACGGTCGAGGAGGAGAGGAGGGGCCACGAGGAGCGCATGAAGGGCAAGAAGAGGATAGGAGATCGGGATCACCACGACCGATCCTTCCGAGCCGAGAGCGAAGAGCAACATGTCGAGGGGAGCTACCGCGGGCACAACCACTGGCGCGCGGCCGGAGGAGTGGCCGGTTCGGAGGGAGGAGCCCCGGCTACCCACAGACGGATGCTACAACCGTCCCAGGCGCTCACGAGACCCGCCCTGGAGCCTTCACTGTGACACCGCCGTGGCAAGCCGCCACAAGTCCTTCGAGTGCCCCGACAAGAAGACCGCTGCTACACCCGAGAGAGATCCTGGTCCAGGAGGACGACCTCCTCAGGCTGCACCACCGCCGACTGCCGGCTGTGGGAGGCTGAACCACCTCACTGAGGAGGAGGCTGCTAACACACCTGACGTCGTGATCGGTGAGTTTTTGGTTTGTGGTACTACTGCTTTGGTTCTTTTCGATACCGGTGCAACCGGGTCGTATATCACCTCTAGATTCGTGAACAAACTCTCCCTCCCTACAACCACCCGCTCAATTCCTATCGTCACGAGTTCACCTCTCGGAGATATCAGATGCACCTTGCTATGTAGAGGTGTGGATGTGGTCATTCAGGGCCACATGTTCATGGGGGATCTGACAGTGTTGCCCTCCAATGGCATCGATGTGATTCTGGGGATGGATTGGATCACAGCACACAAGGGTGTCATCTCCACTTCACCGCGACTAGTGACCTTGGTACACCTCGATGGGACGAGGGTCACCTTCGAGCCGATGAAGTCTCGGGACATACCAGCTGTGTACAGTCTTCACACGAAAGCTATCTCAGATGTGCCAGTGGTTTGTGAGTACGAAGATGTGTTCCCGGAGAGCGGGTTTGCCACCGGCATGACGTGGAGTTCGTGATCAACTTGGTGGGACTGCACCTATAGCTCAGTCCGTCTGGAATGGCGGATGTTGAGCTGGGAGAGTTAGACTCACTACTTGAGAAGGGTTCATCCGGGAGTGCTTCACCGTGGGGTTCACCGGCTCTGTTCGTCGAAGAAAGATGGGACTCGGTGCGTGTTGATTACCACGCACTCAATGCGGTAACCATCAAGAACAAGTACCCGCTACCCGGATAGATGACCGATGGATCAGCTAAGGCAAGCCAAGTTCTTGACAAGATTGATCTCCGATCGAGCTACCACCGGATGAAGATCCGTCCGAAGACATCTTCAAGACTGCGTTTGTGACCCGGATGCAGACGATGAGTACTGTCGTGTCGTTCGGTCTTCTGAGCGCCGGCGTACTTCATGAACATGATGAATAAGGTGTTCATGGAGGAGTTAGACAAGTGTGTCGTTGTCTTCATCGACGACATCTTGGTCTTCTCAAGACCATGAAGAGCATGAAGTGCACGAGGATAGTGTTGAGAAGCTCGAGCAACAGCCGTATGCCAAGTTCAGCAAGTGTGAGTTCTGGATGGAAGAAGTCACCTTTCTCGGTCACGTGTTGTCAGCTAAAGGAGTGGCCGTAGATCCGAGCAAGATAGAAGCAGTGTCCAAGTGGCAATCACCCAAGGCGGTGGAGATCCGCATTTTCTTGGTTTAGCGGTTACTACCGCGGTTCATCGAGAACTTCTCCAAGATTGCGAAGCCCATGACAGAACTGTTGAAGAGCAACACACCGTATGTATGGTCAGACAAGTGTGAAGCCAGCTTTCAGGAGCTCAAGACCCGCCTCACCACTACATCGGTCCTGACTCTTCCCGATGCGAGCAAGGACTTCGTGGTGTACTGTGACGCATCGAGACGAGGACTCGGTTGCGTGCTAATGCAGGGAGGCAAAGTTGTTGCATATGCCTCACGACGCTTCGAGGAGAACTACCCCACACATGACCTCGAGCTAGCTGCTGTCGTTCACGCTTTGAAGATATGGAGGCACTATCTGATGGGCAACAAGTGTGACATCTACACCGACCACAAGAGTCTGAAGTACATCTTCACACAGTCCGAGTTGAACCTGAGACAGCGAAGATGGCTTGAGTTGATCAAGGACTACGACCTGAACATCCACTACCACCCCGGTAAAGCAAATGTCGTAGCCGATGCACTGAGCCGCAAGCATTACTGCAACAATCTGATGGTGCAGAAAGAGTAGCCGGCACTGTATGAGGAAATGGAGAAGCTGAAGTTGGAGATAGTGGAGAAGAGACAGCTGAATGAGTTGAGGGTGAAGTACACGCTAGAAGACCAGATTCGGCAAGCCCAGAAAGGTTGTCCAGAAATTGAGGAGGTGAAAGGCTTGATGGCAAGAGGCAAAGCAGCTGACTACCGCCTCGACGAGCAAGGCACCCTGTGGTTGAAGGATCGCATTTGTGTGCCTCAGAGCAAGGAGATTCGAGACTTGATACTGAAGGAAGCTCATGACTCTCGGTACTTGATCCACCCTGGTTGCACGAAGATGTACCAAGATCTAAAGGTATGGTTCTGGTGGGAGAAGATGAGGGAAGACATTGCAGAATACGTGGCTAGATGCGACACTTGTCAGAGAGTGAAGGCAGAACATCAGAGACCTGCTGGTTTGCTACAGCCGCTTGAGATACCCGTCTGGAAATGGGAAGATATCAGCATGGACTTCATAGTGGGAATGCCTCGCACACAGAAAGGGAATGATTCCATTTGGGTGATTGTCGATCGTTTGACCAAAGTGGCACATTTCATACCCGTGAAGACAACCTTCGAGACGCACAAGCTAGCGAGCGTAATCGACAACATCTTGAAGCTACATGGGGCACCGAAGAGTATAGTGTCTGACAGAGGACCGCAATTCACCGCCAAATTCTGGAGGAGCTTACATAAAGCAATGGGCACCGACTTGCACTACAGTTCCACCTTCCACCCGCAGACAGATGGACAGACGGAAAGAGTGAATCAGGTACTTGAAGATCTTCTGAGGGCATGTGTGTTGACCTATGGATCAGATTGGGAGAAGAGCTTGTCCTATGCAGAGTTCTCGTACAACAACAGTTTTCAAGCAAGTCTGAAGATGGCACCCTTCGAGGCTCTTTATGGTAGAAAGTGTCGGACACCGTTGATGTGGTCCGAGGTGGGGGAGCGAACCTTCTTCGGTCCTGCCACCATAGTCGAAGCCGAGGAGAATGTTGCTAAGGTCAGAGAGAATCTGAAGATAGCTCAGAGCAGGCAGAAGAGCTACGCCGACCCAAAGAGGAAATACGTCTCATTTGAGGTGGGTGAGCACGTCTACTTGAGGGTTTCACCCCTTCGAGGCACGAAGCGGTTCCACTTCAAAGGAAAGCTAGCACCACGGTACGTTGGGCCGTACCTGATCATACAGAAGATCGGAAAAGTGGCTTACAAGCTTGAGCTGCCACCAGAGCTCGCCGAAGTTCACCCTGTGTTCCACGTGTCTCAGCTCCGGAAGTGTGTGGTGGTCGAGAAGAGAGTGCCCGCTCAAGCACTCGACGTACAAGACACCTTGGAGTACTTGGAGTACCCAGTCATGATCCTGGACTAGGTGGAGAAGTCAACCTGGAGGACCACCACTCGCTTCTGCAAGGTGCTCTGGAGTAACCACTCCGAGTGCGAAGTGACGTGGGAGAAGGAGACCGTCATGAGGGAGAAATACCCTCATCTCTTCGAACCGGAGGTAACTTCTTAATCTCGGGGACGAGATTCTTGTGGGGGGGGGGGGAGTTCTGTAACATCCTTGATTTTGCTTGAATTCAAAAATGTGGATTTCAAAATTTTTGCTTTGAACTTGAGTGCTCATGAAATAATTTAAGGATGTCTTCCTTTTTCCCTTCCCTTATTCCTAGATTTATTTTAAGTTAATTAATAATTCTAGGTCATATAAAATGTTAGTGTGAGAAGTTGGACCTTTCTTCGATTTTATTTGGGATTTATTATTTGTTATTCAAATTTGAATTCTATTCAAATTTGAATATATGTTTTTAGTAAAGTGTGTTAGATAATAGAAAAATCCCTCCACATCCTGCGTGGGCGAAACCTCTAGCTACCTCCACCTCAACCAAGCCCATCGCCCGCGGCCCACCTATCCTCACCGCCGCGGGTCGCGATGGGGCCCGCCTGTCAATGCCACCTCTTCCTTCTCTTTTTCCCCCACCTTTCTTCCTCCTTCTCTCGCGGCATGCCAAAGCGCGGCCGTGCGGCCATGCCACGATCCAGCGATCCTCGCTCTCCATCCGCCCGTCCACCTACCACCTCCTATAAAGAAGCCCGCCATGACGGGCCCCAAACCCTAAGCTCTTCCCCTCCCAACCGCCCACTGCCGGAGTCGAGGAGGGAAGAGGAGGAGAAGGGGGGTCGCGTCCCGAGCAATCGTGTCGTCGCGAGAGGCCGTCCGTGAAGGAGGAGCTCGCGAGCGCCTGCCACGCCGCCTCATCCCTCTGCCTTCACCGCCGAGCATCTCTTCGCCGGCGCACCGCCGCCTCCTTGACCAGGTGAGCGATCGGCCCCGTGGCCTTGGCGCCCGGTTGCATCACGCGCCGAGCCGAGCTCGCGTCTCATCGCCACCGCCGCCCGCGCGCATGCCGGCCTTCGTGCCGTCTTGGGATTTCTTGTGCCGCGCCTTCGACCGCCGCCAGCGCTTTCCCCTTGTCGATCGCCTTTGGGCCGGCGCGCCGTTGCCGCCACCCGGTCTTGGCCGTGCATCGCGCGTCGGCTTGCCGCGCCGTCCGTGACCATGTATGCTGGATCGCCGCACCATCCTTCCTCGAGGCACCGGTTGCGCCCGCATGCGCGCCAGCGTGCTGGCCTGGCCGCCGCCGCGTCCCGCGCCGCTCCGCCATATCTGACCTAAGGCACCGCGGCTTGCCCGACGCACCGTCGCAGCACGCTGCACATCGGCGCCCTCGGCGGCACCTGCGCCGCTAGCCTGGCGCTCTTCCACACCACGCCCGCAGCGCGCATATGGCCACCGCTTCCGGGTCAAGCCACGCCTTTCTTTGCCGTTCGCACGACCGAACCCGCGTCCGCTTGTGGTCGGAGGCCGACCCTCGCCCGGCGAGCCCTGCTGTTGCCACCTTTGGGGCCGTCGAACACCCCGGGACCAAAACCCTTTTGGGAGGGTTCACTTCCGCACGGATCCCTGGATCTTTTGCAATCAATCGTTTCATCCCATGCGGCCGGATCTCCGGATCGCAAGTCTTTGCTATTGTGTTTGGAAAATCATAATAAATCCGTTTAACTCGAAAAATTCAAAACCTTTTCCAGAAATTCTCTAAAATCTTAAACTCCGTGCTAGGATAGTGTTTGCTCTCTTTTGGCTCTTAATCGCTGTTTGTTTGGAGTTAATTGCAATAGGACCGATGTTTATTTTTTTTCGCGTTAATAGGAGCGGTGGAGCCGGGAGCTGATCCGAGATGCGACTACGCCGACGACTACGCTGCGAGGACTACCCGGCCCCGGTTCACGATTCGAATACCTATTAGACATTGCAATGTAGTATGCTAGCGCTTTACTTTATATGCATGTTGATGAACCTTGCACTGCCTACTTTATTTATCCTGTCCTTGATTGTCCTACTACTATATATGTTTATAAGCGTGTATATACGCTGAGCTTCACGATGCATGTGTTGGGATGGGAATAGTGGTTCTTGGCGTGTGTGGGGAAAAACCGGCAGGAGAAGGCGTTTTGGGTACTTTGGCGGGGTGAGCTCGAAACAACCGATCTCGGGATCGGGATGGGGTGCACTCCTCAGTGTATCCCCACTTTTATGGTTTTCGGAGCCTAGGTGTTGGGGTTTTACTTGCGCTTGGAGGACATGAGCTCACCCCGGTCTGAAATCGAGTGGGCCAACCGCTTCACGGGACTTTACGTACACACCACCTCGCCAAGCGTGGGGTTAGGGCCGAGTTGAGCTCGGCAAGTGCGGAACCATACACCGCCAAGAGGATAGAGGGTATCGGTGGGGAGAGGTGGGAGTGAGACCACCTTCTCTCAGTGTCACCGTGTGGCCACACGGGGCATTTCACGATTCGATGCAATTCCCTTTGCGGAGGGATCACTTTGAGGGCCGGATGCGGGATGGGACCGTAACTCTCAAGAGTTCGCACGGTAAGATGGGCTCGGTCGGCCGTACCGGGTGCCATTCCGGGTTGGGTGCAGTGTACACGCTATGCAGAGTTGTTCGATCTATAGCTATAGCCGCGTCCTCGGTCATGGACGAGCCCAGTGGATTGTTGGTTCTCATGTTTTGGGATTTCTACCTTCCCCCTGTAGTGAGACCGTGGTGAGCCGTGGTTGCGATCGGGAGAGGAGTGGCTCCCTCTACCTCGCGGATCTGTTGCAATCATTGAGGTGCGAGGAGAGGAAGTTCTCGCATCGACCCTAGATGGAGGTAGGTTGTGGAGACGGGGCCCTGGGATACCAGGTGGTTCCGAGCTGTGTTGAGAGCTTTGGGTTGGGATCTTGATGAAGATATCTTGTTGTTACTTTGCTGCTGCTGCATAGGAAACCCAAGCTGCTTCCTTGTCTCTTTTTCTTCCCTTTAGAAGTTAGGCCACTTAAAGCTGCATACGGTTGGTGACGTGAATCTATCCCACTCCTTGGGGATAGACTTTGGGTGTGTAGGGTACGAGTCCAAGTTCGACAACAACGCCGATGGATGGTACGACTGAGGGATGCGTCGCTTCGCTCAAGGATGCCTGTGGCGAGAAGAATAAAAGATGGAGACCCTTCTGAGATGCTAGCTACCGCTGCGTAGAATTTCACTCTGATTCAGCCAAGAGGCTTGTAATGTTGTACTCCATAATGGACATGTAATAAATTTATGTACTAATACTTATGTGATGCGATGTATGTGTTTTACTATCTGTGATACGATCTGTACGCGATAGCCACTGATCCAGGGACTATCGCGAGTACAGGGATTTGGGTTTTCTTTTGAAAATCCGGGGTTTTACAAACAAGATCTAAAGGGTGCCTAGATACACTAGACGATCGGGGGTACGACAGCTGATGGCTTTTGCCTTGTTGGCATGCATCACAGACCGCACCTTTATTTTGATCTGATGAAAAGGACAAATTATTTCTACTAAGGACTTGCTGGACGACCGGAAGTGCAGCATGGCGAAGGCGGTTGTGCCACAGGGAGGTCGTCGGCTTGATGGCAGAACATACTTGCTTATTCGGAGATGACTGCAGTGGATAGAGACCTCCTTCACACTTGCCTTGAAGGATTGTTCTCCTCATCCCCTGTTCCTTTATGAAAAAATGATCGGGATGAAACTCAAGGAAAGCATCATTATCTTTTGCTATGCGATGGACAGATGCAAGATTTTTCGATGCTTGAGGAACATGCAATATATTTTTGAGAACTAGATCTCTACTAGGGGTGTGTAATACACTATGACCAATATGATTAATAATCATACCTACTCCGCTGGCAGTGTGAACCTGATCGACACTAGAGTACTTGTCCCTGATGGTCAGCTTGTCAAGTTCTCCAGTGATGTGGTCGGTGGCACCGGTGTCCATGTACCAGTTGGAGTCGACGCCGTAGTTTGTTGTCGCAGAGGATGCAGACTTGGTGTCGGGAACGCCGGTGAATGAGGCATCAAACCTCTTGTAGCAGCGAAGAACCGTGTGGCCATCCTTGCCACACAGCTGACAGGTGGCGCGATCTCCATTGTGACTACCCCTTCCTCCACCTTGGCATCCACCGGCACGACCACCACGATCACGGCCGCCACCGCGACCACCTCCACGCCAGTTTCCTCCACCGCGACCACGGGAGGCAGAGTTCACCGAGGAGTTGCTGCTGTTCCCAACAAGAAGATCCATTCTCTGCTCGAAGGAAACGAGTTGGGTAAATAACTCACTAAGCGTGATGAGTTCAACCCGCGCCGCCATTGCAGACACGACGGGGTTGAAGTCGACGTCAAGGCCTGCAAGGATGTAGGAGGCGATCTCCTCGTCCTCCAATTTCTTGCCGGCAGATGCCATCTCGTCTGCCAGAGACTTCATCTTGGCAAAGTAGTCCGAGACGGTGGAACTCCCTTTCGACGCGGTAGCCAGGGCCATCCGGGTGTTGATGATGCGGGCCCTGGACTGTGAGGCGAACATCGCCTCAATGGCGGCCCACGCCTGAGCCGCCGTAGGGAGTGACGAGATCTGCGACATGATCTCGCGCGAGGACGTCGAGAGTAGCAAGTTGAGGACTTGCTGATCGTGGGCAACCCAGAGTTCATAATCCGGATTGGGTACCTCCTTCCCTTCTTTGTTGGTGATGGTCTTCGACGGAGGCCCCAGCAGTGGCCTCGAGGAAGTGCGCCTTCTGTGCGCCGCGATTGGCAAAAAGAACCTGCGCCTTCCACATCAGGTGGTGGTTGGACCGAGAGAGCTTCTCCATCACCGGAAAACTCAGCGGCGCGACAGCAGAAGGCACTGAAGAGGATGGAAACGCCATGGGAGAGATTGAAGAGGAATGGGGCTCTAATTACCATGTGAAAATGGCAGGAACATGATGCCTTCTCAGGCTCACGGTACATGTTAATATAGGTTGGGAATAGCCCCCAACGTGGCTTACAACTTGGAGTACAAGTACATCAACAAGATACACCTAACAACTTGTTATACAAGTAGATACACACGCACAAAAAGTCTATCCTAAGTGCCTTGCGATACAATTCATTCTGTAAACAACACTTGCATTGCCTCATGGCTACTAAGGGACAGTTGCACGTATCGGTAATTTTTTAAGTGAATTAAATGGGACGCAACAGATGGAATGGAGTGGAGACTGTTGATGTCAATTCCAACGTGGTTGTCGTTGATGTCTGAGAACTCATCATTAAGGACAGTATATCGAGCTCAACAGCAAAGAGATGATTTCTCGATTGGCCCGGAAGTGCATCTGAAAAATTCTTGCTTGGGGCAATAAAGAAGGCCATACCATGGCTGCTGAGATCGAAAGCGTCCGAGATGATGCCAAACACGAAGGTGACAGAGAAGGATTTCATTGTCTTGTTTCGGGATTTATGGAAGGACAAAGGAGCTGGGTAGAAGGCATGACCTTTGAGCTGCTCTGTTCCGTTGGTAAGCTGCAGAAGTCCATCAGGCGTGACCGTGACAGCACCGTCGATAGTGAGGTTACTACCGGTGAAGCCGCTGTAGACAAATTGGTCACCGGCGCCACAGGAGACTGCCAGTGCAAGGCCAAGGAAGAGGAGGCACATAAGCTTCATGTCTACCTTGGGTGGGGGTTAACATGGCAATCACAGAAAGGATGCAGGAAAGAAGCATACCAAAGGTCATGTAAGCCTACCGCTTAATGACTTAAGTCAGAGAAATGGGGCGCAATAGGTGCTCGGGAAGTACTCATTTGTGAACGTTCGTCACATTCTTTTTTTTGTTTTTGACAAACAACCACTTATATTAGCACTTAAGCAACCATATTACAAGGAGGTCCGCGAAGTAAAAGAAAATTACAACAAGGTCCTCAGACCGGATGAGATCCACAAGATCACCGACACGTTCAACAATGGCGAGTTCGCCGGCGGGGGCAGCAGAGGCTACAGAGGAGCTTGCACTCATATGGAGTACCGTGCACAACATTGGTTGAAGGAGAGGCAGTGGGGCCGAAGAAGTCGGCACCGAGCGACCAAAGGATTGTTGATTCGCCTTCGCCGGAGGTTGTGGATGGGCCACCAAACTGCCTGGGGGAAGGCAAGAGCGTCGGAACAACCGACGGTGAACAGCTGCAGAAGCCATGTGGACCCGCCGAGTATTTGAAGGCTGCTTCAAGTGAAGGACGCAGGCGGAGGAGAAGGTGAAGGCACGCCGGTGCGTTCGACGACTTCGGACTCGCCGCAGCCCAGAAGAGGTGAGGAAATCAGAACAATCACCCAAGGCCAAAGGTGGTCGTCAGCTCCAAGGTGCAGTGGGGGCGAGCACAAAGCACCACGCAGTGCGTTCAACGCAGCGGTCGAACAACCACCGAAAAGCATGCCCTAGAACAACGCCATCAGGAGCAGAGGCGACCGGGGAACTCCACCAGCATGAGCAAGGCGAGTGGGAAGCGGACCCATCACCAGCCAGATCTAGATCGGCGGTGGGGGAACTCCAGCAAGAGGAAGAAGGGGAAGGCGGAGGGGGGATTACTGGAGGGGAAAGTGTAGAAGCGACTTTATTTAAACGTACCTCGAAGGGATCACCGCCGACGTCGAGATGGGCGACAATGGCCAGGGCGACATCATACTCCGAGGACAGCGCCATACGGCGAACTTACTACCGAGAGCAAAAGTACTAAGCTAGATCTGCTCTGACGACGAGGGGGCCCTCGTACCGCAATGAGACGAGCTCGCCGGGTCTTGGGAGGAAGGGGCCAAGAGGAGGCAGAGTTGGGAGGAGACTTCTAGGTGAAGCGGCTCTCGTTGTTACCGACTGATTCTGGTCAGGGTCATGTGCAGTTTGATTACGGGTCTAGATGAACAGTACTGCTCGCGTTTGGGGTGGTGGTGGTTAGTCTTGATTTGTTACGAGAGAAAATCTTCTTTGGTGGTTGTTGGTGGTTTGTTCGAGAGAAAATCTTCTTGTTGGTGATGCAAAACGAGCAGAAGGAAGTCTAAAATTCAGTACGTACATCACATTCTTGAGTTGTTGAAAGTTGACTGTCAGCCTATGATTGATTAGATCATAGCAGTGCTTACGACGGGGGAGTCAAGTTTAAGGCGTCCGTAGGGAACCCTCCCTACGGTCGATGTCGGACATGTTGTCGGAACGCTTTCTGTACTACAATTCCCATCGCTTATTTTTTTTTCAAAAAATTGAAAACCAAAAGTTTGAGAATAAATTTTACGAAAATATATAAACAAAAGTTTATGAAACAAAAAAAAGAAGAAAATATTGCGCGAAATTTTATTGATAAAATAACTCAGAAAAAAAATGAGACAAAATTTTGCAAAAAAGTTTGAAAAAAGTTTGTGAACAAAGTTTCGGATAAAAATTACAGAAAAATTTTACGAGGCAAACAAAATGAAACAAAAAAATGAAAGCAAAAACTTTATTAAAAAAACTTCACGAGGCAAAAATATATTTTGCGACAAAAAACTTTAAAAAATTAAAAATGAGATAAAATTTTGAAAAAAGTTTGTCAGAAAAGTTTTGAATAAAAGATTACAGAAAAATTCACGAGGCAAAATGGAACAAAAAATTTGGAAGCAAAAAGTTTATACAAACAAAAAATTCTGAGAAAAAATAAAAGAGAAAAAACGAAAAAAACGGTAACAGGCACCCGGCGGAACTCACCGCGCTGCAACCATGGCGGAGGTCGCGGCGCCGCGGCCACGGTGAAGCTCCCTAGGATCCGTCGGCCGCTCACTATTGGGACAAGATCTCGCCGCGAGAGCTCGAGTGCCGCCGCCGGATCGCAGCTGCCGCAGAGACAGCGTCGCGAACGGTCGCCGCTCCCGTAAGGAGCCCGCCGCCGCTGCCCTTGCGGTGGAGCTTCCAGCACCCGCCGCCACTCCCGTCGGAGAGCAGGTCGCCGCTGACCCGGGAGGAAAGCTCGAAGCACCTGCCGCCGCTCGAATCTGCGGATAAGGACGGGACGGAGGAAAGGAAACGAAAGATAGAAAATTAATGGAGGAAAAAGACGCGAGGACTCGAGGTGATTATGTTTTGTCTGGGGTCCACTATGTGCTGCTGCAGGCGCAGGTGAGGAGTTTGGGACAAAAAGTCACGGTCATCCATAAACTCAACATTGCGACATACGATTTTTATTTATGCATACGTACTAGTATTCTATTTTCTTCTTTAATTCGAGTTGGAGGCCTATGCGATATATATATATATATATATAGTTTCCGACGAGGGACATGAATATAGCAACTACAACAATGCCGATCGAATACCATTATGCTTGTATATATACCTGAGTATTTTTGGCTCGGCATTGGCTCATACGCACCGGATCTTCTTGGACGGACGTGGGCGAGATCTTCAAGTCTGTGAAAATTTTTTGGCGAGCCAGAAATCTTGTTTTAAGTTACTTTACACTATAAAATCTTGCTGGCTGACCCGCCTTCCCGGCCCGAATCGAGGCTGACACGTCCATGGGACTTCATGGCAATTTTCTCGGCCGAAAAACCCAGTTTTCCAATCTTGAGGTCTACTTGTATATATACTTTCAGAATAGAAGAAAAAAAATTAAGTGCCTATATGTGATTCTTAACCCAATGTTTTCAAATTGATCGATAAATCTTTATTGGCGGAGCATTTGGGTTGTATATTATATTTGGGTATTTTTTAAAAGAAAAAATTCTATCACAAAATCTATCCCATTTCAAATTCTAGTCTGAGCAGCTCAACACGTGATTTTTTTTAAAACCTTAAGTGCCTATAACTAAAATGTCTGAACCCACCTAGGAAAGAACTACCTGACTATCTCCCAATGTCCAGGTCATCTTCAAACACGAACCTTTTTCAAATCTTTTTGGGAGGAAAAGAATCTGGTCATTTCGAATCAACTATTTAGCTAGTCCGGCCCCTCTTTAATCTTGATGTCGCGAGTCAACGTACCCATCAGCTACATACCGACGTGTTAGACCCGTTGGTGCTGATTTCCATTGATTGAAAGGATAGAGTCGCCGTGAGCTGTTGCAATCGCAACCTGCAGAGGACGCGGTAATCGACGGTCATGTGTGTGGCAGTAGGATGTTAACCTCATGATGGAGGAGGTTGGGTTGTCGCTGAGGCTTGCAGCATGTTGCTGCTTTTGACGTGGCATAATGTTGGTGGCGCCGGCGCAGTTCGCAGTGACTTTCTTTCGGCTTCTCTACTAGATTGTGGTGCTGTAGTATTTTGTTGTGATTGTTTGTGTGCGTTGTATATGTGGTAATGATGTTCGATTCGACGCGTGATGTATAATTACTTCTTTTTCTTATATGACAGGTCAGTGTTTCTGCTTTCTTAAAAAAAAATTACTTAGCTTTCGTTTCTCACAATCTAACAAGAACTAGCCATGAGAGCCAACCACTGGTTGGTACTCACCATCAACTGGTGCGTGAAGTGAAGCAATACAGAAAATGAGCTCATACGGAAATTCCAATTTAATTTTATAAACCTTGTGAAGGTCATGCATTTAAAACTGCATGATACTACAACTGCACATATATGCAGGCTGCAGCTCCTAACTGAATGGCTCTGGAAGAGTTGAAACGTGAGGTTTTTTACAGTACACAATACGACCTAACGGTCGTACGGTCGTACGGTCGTATTATCGGTTTTTTCTCTAAGGGTAAAATGATAATTTGATTGACATTTAGAAAAAAATCTCCGCTACTCACTCGGGCCACTCGTGCGCACGGTATCCTCCTCCATCCGTTGACATTTTACATTTCTGAAAATACCTTTATACTACTCATACGACCTTTCAATACTATCGTACGACAGCTAAAAAAACCGGTCGTATAGAATTAATCTCAACCGTCGGATCCTTACATATCGGTCCTTTTCTATTACATACGAGTCCTTTTTCAACCGGTCGTACAGGTCGTATTGTGTACCGTAAAAAACCTCAGAAACGTTTTCACTTGCCTCCCAAATCTTGAATTGAAGTCATCTCATGAAATTGTGTATGCCTCAAAAGGAAACTTGGATTGTTCACCTGCTTACTCATGTTAAACATGAAACTGTTGCAACAGCACCACTTGTTACTTGATATATCACCTGAAAATTGTGACCAAAAAGCTCGTAAAATTCGAGGTGCAATTGCATTCCAACTTGCAGCATGCAAAGCTTCGCCAATTCTCCGGCATCTCTTACACGCTGGAATACTTTCGCTGCAAGTAGCAACTGGTTGAATGGAAGAAGGTAGTCAAACCTCAGCCTCCTACATACTGCAAAATGTGGCGGACAGAGAGCCAGCAGCGAGGCAAACAAACACCCGTAAACCAGGCTGAGTTTTCCTTTCAAGAATTGCTAATTACCATTGAAATATTTGTCGCTGTTAATTTTTTTATACAACTTCGATCATTCGTCTTATTAAAAAAATTATTACAAATATAGGGTTTAAGCGCGTGTGTTCATAGGGATGAGTGTGCATGCGTTGTGAGTGTATCTGATGTACTGTGTAATTCAAAAAAATATTGCAAATATGTAAAAGGATAAGTTGAGTTTAAAATCCCTACAATAGAAAAGCATCTAGCAAACAAAATAGATGCTACTTGTAGGGATGAAAGTGGTACGTATATTATCCGTATACCGTCCGACCGAAAGAGTCAAGCACTCAAATGGTAAATATCATATCTGAATCCGAACATTCAATATCTGTAATTATGTGTACCGTGTTAGTATCCGAATATTCAAAGTTAGATTTCTAAGATCGAAATATGATGATTATCACTATTCAACACATCATATATTGTCTGTATCCGAATTCGATCCGGGAATTTAATTCGAGAGAGAAAAACTATATGTATATATTTTCGCAGTATCCGTTCGTATCTAATCCATTTTCATCGCTAGCTACTTATAATTTTTGAATAAGACGAATGGTCAAAGTTGTAAAAAAAATCAATGACGATGAATATTTCGATACGGAGGGGGTATTGTTATTGTTTTTGGTTCAACTGTGTGCAATTTAATTGATAGAAGTGGCAGCACATATAAGGCTGGGCTGGGAAAGGCTTCCTCCACTAACTAATCCATAGCTGAGTGGCTCATGCGTAAACAAACCTAGTAAATCACCAGCCATGTTGCCCTTCAGGTTTAGAATCAGATGCCTCCTCCAGCCGCTATTCTTGCTCTGCTTTGCCACGGCAACCAACGTTGCGACCGCAGAAACTTCTTCAACAGGCCATGGGTGTGACGAGGGAGCTCTTCTCGCTTTCAAGGACAAGATCTCCAGCCACTCAGGCGTGCTGGACTCCTGGAACCAGAGCTCCAGCTACTGCTGCTGGGAGGGCGTCACCTGCAGCAGGAGGCACAGGTGGAGGGTGGTAGATCTGAACCTCAGCTCCCAGGGGCTCACCGGCACCATCTCCCCTGCCATCGGCAACCTTACCTTCCTGCGCTCACTCAACCTGAGCTTCAACACCCTTCAAGGTGAGATCCCAGCTAGTATCGGCTCCCTCAGGCGCATCCAAATCATTGACTTGGGCAGAAACATGCTCAGCGGTGTCATCCCAAGGAACATCAGCCGCTGCACCAGCCTCCGTGTGATGTACATCAATAGCAACAAGGGGATACGGGGAAGCATACCGAATGAGATTGGCAATATGCCATCGCTCTCATATCTAGTGCTGTACAACAATAGCATTACCGGAACCATCCCGTCATCTCTTGGGAACCTTTCTTGGTTGGCTGGGTTGTACTTGGGCATGAACTATCTTGAGGGATCAATCCTTGAAGGAATCGGGAACAATCCAAATCTCCGGTACATTGAGCTCTCTAGTAATAATCTCTCAGGTTCGTTACCTCCTTCCCTGTACAACATATCATCTCTGGTTCACCTTTCTGTGTCTTACAACAACTTGTCAATTGGACGTATACCATCCTCCATCAGAAAGTTTGCAAATCTTGAGTATCTTGGTTTTGGCGAATGCTTACTCACTGGGATTATTTCTGAAAGCATCGGCAACCTTACAAGATTGAAGAGGCTATATCTGGATTCCAACAACTTGTCAGGGCGTATACCATCCACCATCTGAAATCTCACTAGTCTATCTGTTAAGCCTGCAGGGGGTTCGGGTCGAACCCCTTACGAAGTCGCTCCGCTCCTGTAAATTACCACATGGAGCGGACCGGTCCGACCCCCAAAAAAGAGGGTTGATCAGGGTCGTGACCCTATGGAACCCAAAAGACCTGCGGGTCGAACCTCGCGTCCTCATCAGGCTCCTCTCCTGCTTCCGCTCATCTCGATCCACTTCGCCGCCGCGGCTCGCGCGCCTCCTCCCCGGCTCTCTCCCCTGCTTCTTCTTCAAGGCCGGCAAGTGCTACTCCACCTCCGCACCATCGCTAACCAAATGGCCGCCGCCGGCTACGGCCGCGATTAGGATGCGCTCGAGGCCAAATCCGACTCCCGGCCCGCTTCGGTGCATCCGCCGCCGGCGAGAGGTGTGTGCGGCAGGGCGAGCCGGCCTACGCGCCCAAGCTGTCCCTCGTGCCTGCAGATCGACGGCAGCTAGCAGATTTCTTCGAGCTACGAGAGTAGATTCCGGTCCCCTTCCTTTTCTTCTGAAGGTTCGCATCGATTCTTGTAGAGTTGGACAAAGGTAGCCGGGAATTGAAGCTGGGGCGGAAGACCGCGGCAACGAAGCTTGGATGGCGGCGGCTCGGACTCGCGCGGCCGGTGTGGCTCCGATGTAGGATGGACGGCGAGGGCCGGGGCGCTGGCTTCCTCTCTGCATCCCACGGCTCCTAGCAACGGCGGCTTCGTCCGGGTTGTCCTGATGCAGCGAATTGGCGACGGTAGTCCAACAACGGTGCTCTACTCCGACGGATTGGCCGCCGCCAGTCTCAACTCCACCACGCCGCGACAAGCAAGGTGCTCGGAGGTGTCCTCGGCACCCAGCCGTGGCCGTCTGGTGGCTGGCTCGAGCAATGGCACGCGGCTCCCCGTGGTGGGCCCGGCGGCGCGGCGAGCTTCTTGTCGCCGAGAGACTTCGCAGGCGGGGTGCGAGGAGCGTGGTGGGGCCCGACGAAGGGTTGGCCCTCGGGTACCCGCGGGTCTTGAGGGGCAGCTGTGCCAGCGGATCGGTTCGACCCACGAACCTGCTTTGGCGACGGAGGAGCGGCGGGTCACGTTTAGGAGCGCTCCGAACCGCACCCTTTGCAGGCATACTATCTGTACTAATTGCACGTGGCAACAGCTTGGACGTGCAATAATGTCAGAATAAAACTTGCATTGTGTACTCTGATTATTAGTTCAGTTTTTGTTAGTTATATATACTAGCATAGATGCACATGCGACACGCACGTATTTTAAATATCACTGAGTACAATAATTGTTTGTATTATAATTTTATTTTATAGCAAAGATGTAATAATAAGGTTGTATTTTGAAAAAAAATATGATTTCTTCAATCATGCACATTCAAATTATTCAATAATTAAAACCTAGCTTATTCCATAATGATCTTTCTCCGCTTGGATCACTGGTAAACTTTTCGTACTATCGTACCTTAATATTTTTGTTATTTTATAATATTTTCTTGCTAAGAATAGTTTTCTTTCCTTGCATCTCGCTCTAACTGTACATGACTTGCTCTTCCATTTGTCTTGATAGATGGCTAATAGTATGAAGTAAATTTGGAACAACTACTTTATGAAACAATAGTATACAGGAGGTGGTTTAAAATGGATGGAAAAGAGGAAATGCTCATAATCCTTTATACCTTTTCTCTTTTTTCATCATATTTCTTTTGCTTCATGTACTTCTTCTCTGACGGGTTTTGGCACGTTTCTTTGTTTTTGAAAATTGAAATATATTTTTTTGAGCCGGTTGTTGAAAAATATTTGGTAGAACAATTTCTCCTTGTTCTCATAAATAGATGGATAGATCAAATATTTAGTTTACCCTTTTACTTTTTCCTTCAATTTATAATGTGAATTCATATAGATAAAAGGATTAAATAATATAAGTATATCCAATAACTTTAGAGTTAATTCCTTGTATGTCATTGGAAAATACAACTCATCCCCTATGTGCCATTGAAAATTCAGACGTCCCCTCGATGCCACAGTTTTAAATTTTCCACCCTTATGTGCCATTGCCATTAGTCTAACCGTTAAGTTGACCGTTGCATCTGTAGGGCCCGCACGACAGTGCCACTTGCATCTGTAGGGCCCACGTGTTAGTGGTGAGATGGGGGAAAATACTTTCCTGTCTCGATGGTCGTCGCCCTCCCGACGCCGGCCCGCCGCTACCTCCCTCATCCCGACGGCGCTCTCCCGACACCGACCATTCTTGGACGGGCGGACCTCCCTCCCTCCCCAGCCCTGGAGCTCTTGCGCCCCATCCTTGCTCCTGTGCCGCTACCGCTGCCGCGGGACCACGGGTGTCATCGATCTGCCACAGAGGGGAGCGGAGCGAAGGTAGAGCTTCAAATTTGACGACGGTTGCCCCTGCTCGCCCATAGCCCCGATGCGGAGCTCGCTTGGGCCTGCTGCCGTCGGGATCTAGCCCACGGAGCTCGGTGGAGAGGGAGCTCGGTGGGGCCCGCCGCCACCGGGATATAGCCCCTCGTCATAGCTTCCTGCCGCTGCTCCTTCCGTCGTGGTCATCACCGCGGAGCTCACTCCCCGTGGTCGTCACCGCAAAGCTCGTTGTCCCCCTCCCGCGTCGCGGAGCTCGCCGGCCTCCTCCAGGCGATGAGCTCGAGGGGCCGCCCTCCACTGGTGGCTGCGTCGCTCTCCTCCTTTTCGTACGCTGCCAGACGGGGCCCGACGACATCTAGCTCTAGGTGCATAACAAAGTGATTGTATCTAGAAAAAACAGAATGACAAGTATTTTGAAACGAAGGGAGTATCACAATGCACTTATACACATACATGATGCAAGATATGTTGATCCCCATCCACCATCTAGACAATCACCGATTCATGACAAATAAGCAACAAGTCTAAATAGTTGGTTGATTGACTTGATCGACAAATAAGCAGTTGGCAGACGTTCTCTCCCATGGTAAATTTTCACTCTCGCAGTCCTCTCTAACATTGCAAGCTTTTCTCTACGGATCTTCAAGCACACATTGAGAGACATGGGTACCCATGGGTCCCCACCGACCAGGGTCCCTGTCAAGTGGACCCGACCTGCCAGAAGCCCCGCCGACCTGCAAGTGGGCCCGGAGTCCTTATCCTCAACCCTGACGACCTCGGAAGACTCCAGAAGACCTTATCCAAATCCTGGGGGATCCGCCGGGTTTGTGGCGCAAGACATGCTCCTAGGTCGCGGCTCGGCGCCTCCTGTAGGTCCGCAGATTGCGGGATTCATTCTGTAATCAAGGAAGATGACCTTCCTAATTTGTAACCGACCCCGATGAGGGTCCACCAACCTCGAATGGAAGCCCTAGCCCGTTGACCATATAAGGCGGCCTAGAGCTCCATTCGAGGGGACTTCCCTTCCACGCATAATCCCACCACATACTGGACGTAGGGTTTTACTCTCCGGATGCCTGAACCAGTCTAAACCCTTGTGTCCCTCGCCATTCTCGCCGCATTCCGAGTTCCTTCCGTGAACTACCACCTACGCTCTTAGTTCTAGATCCCCTCCAATCAACCTACAACCGCTTGGGTCGCCCCCTTGCGGATTTGTCCAGGTCTCACCCACGGCGGTTGGCGCGCGCCAGTAGGGGGTGATCGGAACTGCGGCATGGCGACCCGATCTGGTGTTGTTTTTTCGGCGAGCATGGCGGACATCCTCGCCAATCCCGTGGAGATCTGCTTCGGTTCCTTCACGGCGACCTCAACTGTGCCGGCGGCCGCGACCTTTCCGGCGACCTCCATGAAGATCGCGACGGCGCCTGCCGCCGCCACCGCTACCAATCCAGCGTTGGAGACCCACCCGCCCTAACCCTATGACATTGTCCAGGGAATGGAGCGCGTCATCGACATGATGGAGGAGACCCTCCAGATCTATGAAAGAGCCCAGCGCTCAACGCAGATGGCATCGCACCGTAGGACCTTCCCCTTCGGTCTGTGATCATCTAGTGAGCGTCTCGCCCGCCCGGTGACAGGTCCCCGGATCCAATACGGGCGGCGGGAATCATCATCTGGCGACCTCAAGCCCGAGCTCCGCGTTCGCCGCGATCCGCTCGGCGTACCGTGCACCTACCATAAGGGCGCACGGCACACCCTCCGTGGCTGCCGACTGCGGAAGAAGATCGACCAGGAGCGTACTACCCCCAGTACCACACGAGCTCCCACGTCTCCAGACGGTGGTGAGTTCCAGAAGGTCCGGATCCACGTCTCCCCCAACGACCAGGGCTCCATCCTTCGACGGGTCCTGGTGGTGTCCGAGAACGAACCACCACGCCTTGGTGCAACGGATTCCGAGGAGGTGCGGCGGATCCTAGGCAACGCCAACCACGCCCAGCGACCTGCGGAAGAGCAGCGCCGCGCGGTACCTCCTTGCGCTTGAGATCTTCGCCTCGAGTTCGAGGAGGCGGGGCTGCCAACGTTCAACAGCCCCCTGGCCAACCTGGGTGCCGCTATGGCGCGCCTCCAACAAGCCAACCCTACACGGGCCGCGCCATGGCTTACCTTCGGGTCGCCACGGCCTTGGTGGAGGAGAAGAGCGCCGCAGCAAAGTCCGCTGCGTCGACGTCAAGCTGTCACTCGCGCAGCCGATCCAGTCAGCCTGCGCACAGCAACCTCCCCCCCATCCAGGAAGAGGTCGACCAACATAACCTCGACCCGACCTCGACGAGCGCAAAAGGCGGTTTGGCGTTCCTTAGCCTCACTACTAAGGTTGCACACACGGCGACAGCGCCAGGAATGCTTGTTGGCACTCGCAAGCGTCGCTACCGGGTTCACACCTCTGGTAACAGGGCTAGGGAACGTCTGTGGTAAAACACACGATCACAGAAAGGTCCATAGCGCCGCGGATTACCGTTGTAGCACTTCACCCGGTGGTATTCGAGTTATCGTATTTATATTTTCCCAAGGGAGGCACTACGGCAAAGATGATCAAATAAACAGTGGAGAAAGACAAGACTTGGTAAAGAGCTATAGCGGGGGTAACGAATAAAGATATTCGGGGATAACTTGACACACACAAGGAGATCTTGATAAAGGACTAGAGAGGATCTAGTGAGCTGGGAGGACAACGAGACGAGAAAGGATCCTAACACAATCTATCTATTCTTGTCAACTCTCGACAAAGGACTAAGGCAAAGGATAACCAAGGCAAGCTAAACTCGGCAAGCTCTTCTAGTGTTGCAGGGGCATGCAAAGCCGCGCTCTCAAACTGGGATGAGAAGGGAGAACGACGACACGCTGAATCCTACCGGCCCGAACTAACGTGGTGGACTACAAAGCCCGTCCGGAGCTGTCACCTCCTTAGGGTACCACAACTATTCCGTTGAACGGGACACCAATCTAAGACTAAGGTAAGCTCTGAGCACCGTGCTCACAACGAACCAAAGAACCTTTCCCCGGGTACCACGAAGGAAGGTCTCTCTCTCTCCCGTGAACCACCAGAGATCAAGCGAAGAATGACCACAACACTATAGGGTTCAAGGGAGCTATGCTAACCAAGACTAAACTAACTTTAGTCTAAACCAAGAATAAAGCTTCTAGAGTAAAGTAAAAGCTGAATGTAATTGACTCGAAAGGTAAGATAGAAAGATAACTTGAATTGTACTTGAGTCTAAACAAAGAAAGGATACAAGAGCAGTACCGGAACTCTGAAGAAGACTCCTCCGGAACCCCAAGACTAGATCGACTCGACTCTAACTCCCAAGCTACACTAATCCTACTCTAAGTGAATAAAAGAGGGAAATGGAGATGCTCCTGCGTTGTGTGTCCAATCCAGTGAGTGTGAGGTGCCTTTTATAGGCAAGGGAGGTCGGTTGAGCGCGTGGGGCCAATATGTCAGGTGCGGCCGGATCAGGGGGTGCGGCCGGCCCTATGATCCACTGCCTCTCGCCTTGGATGCCCCTGATCACTACTCCTGAGGCGGTTGTAGGTCGGTTCCCTGGGTCGGTTTCGCCCGGCACGTTGGTTGGTAGGTGCGGCCGGCCCTCTAGGTGCGGCCGGCCCACCTCCGTGCCGTGATGCACCGCCCGCTCGAGGGCGCCTAGGATCGCCTTGGAATGACGGTTGTGGCGGTTGAGCGGCCGGACAAGTGGACCCATTGATCCTAGCCTCCACCTTTTGATCAAACCGACGTTTCCTTGGTGGATCTCGTTCATCCAAGTTGTGCTTGCGGGAGAGTGGTTGCTCTGGACCGGGGACGTGTCACGGGGGCGGTCGGCCGCACTGGCGGGCGGCCGCACTGCGGTCGGCCCGCCCAAGCGGCCAGTGGCCCGGCCGTTCCACATTCTCCCAAAATGTGTACCTGCCTATGAAATTCACAACACAACTCGTGGAACTTTATTAGTACTAAAAATGTGCATGAAACTTGTCATATACTCCTCACGAACCCGAGGTTTTGATGGTCGAATCTTTGTTGTAAGGACCGTCAACAACGGCAACCTCCGCGCCAACCTCGACAAGAACAGACGTGGCCGCGACGCTTGTGGCTACATCGACCAGCGCCACCGCGAGCGCGAAGAGCGGGAGCTGCGATGTCTGCGGAGTACGACCGCGAGTACGGACCTCCCGGTGCCATCCATCGCATCATGGAGCGCGAGGAGCGCGACCACCACGACGTTGAGAACAGGCGCCGCGCTCAGTACGAGGCGGAGTACGGCCACCCGGAGGGCGGTGTACCAAACCCAGATCGCCAGTCCAGATCCCAGGTCGTGGCCCCTGCGCAGAGCAGGGGCGGCGCTCAAGCTGGAGCTGCCGACGACGATATGGCCATCACCGCTTTACCCGCGTTGGCCCCTCGCCTTAGGTCGGTGGCCAACCCCGACAACTTCAAGCCGAACATCCGAGTCGGCGCTCAGGCCCCAACATCTAGTTGTCGACCTACTACTTCACCGTCAAGGCGACCGGCGGCAACTTCGACCACATGGCGGCGTACTTCCCGCTGGTCATGGGTGACGCACCATCACTCTGGCTTAACAACTTGCCGGCGGGCAGCATCACATCGTGGGCTGATTTGTCTCAGGCCTTCACGTCCAATTTCCAGGCGACCTACAATCGCCCTGGAAACACCTTCAACCTCGGGAGGGTAACCATGAAGACCAACGAGCGGCTCCGCGACTACACCAACTGGTTCTTCGAGAACCGCAACACCTGCGTCGGTGTCCGGGACGACCAGGTCATCGACAGTTACAAGAAGGGCATCAGAGATCGCAAGATCTTTGAGAAGATCCACGAGTCAGGAGCCACCACAGTCGCGGCCCTCATGGAGGTCGTGAATAAGCTCATCGACATCGACGAGGCGCTGGTCAATCAGTTTGACTCCGACACCAAGCGCGACGCAGGCATCTCCGGCACAGCTGGTGATTCAAGCTCCAAACTGCGCAAGCGACCTTCAGAGGTGCTTGCGGCGGAGGGACGTCGACCTTCGACGTTCAACGTCGATGAGTTCAACGCGGTGCTCGATAGCCCTTACACATTCCATGAGGGGGCCACCCACACCGTCCGCGAGTGCTCGCAATTCAAGAGGGCATTCCGTACCACCGTAGATCCAAAGCGACCTAGAGGCGACGGCGATCGATCGTCTTCACGTCGCTACAACAACCGCCGTGACGACGGACACGGTCGTGGCGACGACGGCCGCCGCGATGACAGGCGTCGTGACGAGCAGCAGCCGGAGGACCGCCGCGACGAGCGCGACCTACCTCCTCCACCGGCGACGGGCAACCCCAATGGCCCCTTCCAGCAGGCCAAGAGGTTGATCAACATGATCGTCGGTGGCCTTAAGTCCAGCGTAAGCAGGTGGAGGTATCGCAAGGACAAGTGCGAGATCCAGCTCATCCACACCAAGCCGTTGTTGACGGCTGTTATGTACTACTTTTACACCGTCAACTCCTGCATAAAATAAATGGAAAGTGATCATCAACACTAGGATAGGGCTTTATACTGACAATTTCCACAAGTGTTGGTGTTTCTAGCTTTTGATGCAGGACTGCACCATTGTGACGGGCTCGTCGAGACGATCGAAACGGATATATCATTTGTATACTTCGGAGCTCGGATGAAAGAAATATGCACAAGATAAGATCACACTATATCATGGGCCCGGTGGGACCCACACCAGGCCACATTGTGACGTGCTGGCACACAGGCGCCCACGTGGCCATGACACCTCATCGATCCAAGAGAAGCACCTCCCGACGAATAAGACGCCGCCACGTGTTCAGCACAAGGATTCAAGGGCCCACAACCCGAGCAAACCGCCTCCAACCGACCCATACACTGAACCGCATAAGGGACCACACATCCATCGGGAGAAAGCACACGGTGATGATGTGGGCAGTCGGCCGATCCCTTGGATCGACCGAACCGATCTTGCCACGGATCGCCATCTGCTTCCACGTGGTGCTCGGTGATTGGTCCTACAGTGGATTCCCAGGTGCCCAAGCTGTTCTCGCGCCGGTAGCTTGGCCTATAAATAGAAGGGGAGGGGGTAAGAATAAGGACACACACTTCAACACCACTCCATCCAAGGATGAGAGCTTCCCTTCAAAGGAGAGGCCTCTCCTTGGTAGATTAGGGAGTAGGAGAGTGAGAGAGGGATTTGTATCTCTGTGGATGCTTCGTTCTTCATTTAGAATAAAGTGAGTATTTCTGCATTTCCTATTTAGACTAAAGTAGTATTCATGCATAGGTGAATAGTTCTTGTGTTCTTCACTTGTTCATGATTTAGAGGCTTGTGTTCTTCATGAGCTTAGCCTTTGATCTTCTGGTGTAGTTCATAAGTTGCTAATTCCGTTTGTATGCCTGCTTGTCCAATTAGAGTAAAGTGGATGCTCCATCCTAGTTTAGACCAAAGTCCTTCCATGATCCTTGTATAGATAGCGGTTACCTGAGTGAGTCCTGATCTCTCCCTCGTGGGTTCGTCGCTCCGTCTTCGTACGGAGTGCTATAGTATGTATGCTACGGAGTGCCTAGGCGTAGTCGTATTATAGTAGTAACCGGTGGTGTAGGCGTGGTGTCTGAACAACGGGTTATCCTTCGATTGCCACGGTTTGTCTTGGGGTAGGCAGCGGTGGTGACAGCCGTTGGACCCTTACGGAATCCCCACGTCCGGGATACGGTGTAGGCAACCATTTGCCGTGAACCATCTATAGCGGGAGGGTCCGGTGTCCGAAACGAGAGTCCCTAACTGAGAGACTGTTCTCAACTCTGCCCACGATCAGCAGGATCCTCTCCATCTTCATCTCATCCTATAGAGTTGTGTCCTTAGACCATAGCTAGGCTAGGAGGTAGTACACACTGTTCCTTGGATTTGATACCCTTGGGAATACTCCTGAGGTGAAGTGCTACAACGGTATTTCCATGCGCTTGCAGATTCGTTCGTACCCGTCGGTATACCAGGTGGACCTTACGCTCACGCTAACAAGGGCCTGTTAGTAGTGACTTAAGAAATACCAACAAGCATTTCTGGCGCCGTTGCCGGGGAATGGTTGCCGTATCTATCTTCGAACCTAGTGGTCCTCGTATCTACCTTTTTCGTTTTCTTCTACCTTTACCCCCGTTACCTTTCAAGATATCCTTTTCCGTTTTCTTTACTTCTACCTCTACCCCCTATCCATGGGGAAGCTTTCCTGTAAAAGCATCTCCGCCTCTAGGGATGAACCTCCAGAGCCACCACCTTCTGTGCGCCTTATTTTAACATCTGACTTTAAGTTCCTTCCTGGGTATATCAAGTATGTTCGGGAATATTCCTTCTCCGGGTTACCAAGCGAAAACCCGTACGAGCATCTGTGCGAATTCGAGCGTTTCAGTTCCCTTATTACCAATGACAAGGGATTGAATACCTTCATGTGGAAGATATTCCCTTACTCTCTCGTAGGTAAGGCCGAACATTGGTACACATACACCGTAGGTACCGTAAATGATAGTTGGGATAAGCTTAAGGACAAGTTTTGTTGTGAGTTTTTCCCTTCGTCTCTTCTCGCTACTCTACGGGAGGATATCTGCTGTTTTCGGTAGAGAGAGAAGGAGTCGGTAGGCGGAGCCTGGATTAGATTTAACTTATCAGTGAAGTTTGCACCTCCCTTGTCGACACTGAATCTCGTTGCTCCAAGAACTTTTATGATGGCCTCGACAAGCGCTCTGCCCGCCATCTTGATTTCGGAAAGCCATTTCTTCAAAGGGATCTAGCTGATTGTATGTATATCCTGAAAAAACTCCCCAATCACGATGCCTACTTCATAGAGGAATCCGAGTCGAGCCATGAGAGCCCTTCAACAACACAGTCCGAGCCCTCAACTTCCACATCCCAAGATTCGTCTGTTGAAGCCTCTCCCGAACTACGAACACCGAAGGAAGAAGAGATTCAACCTTCGGAGTTCACTTCCAAATTCGAGGACGATCATTCTAGATATCTTTTAGACACCTCGAATTCCGCTGTTGCCCAATCAGGGGAGGCACCGACTTTGGACTTCATAGGCAAAGGTTCCCGCAGACAAGCATGGCAGTTTCATCCTGGATACACCACACGAACCATGCTTGCATCATGCCTATCCAGAGCGAGCCATGCTCAGTGCACCAAGCACACATGAGGGCTGCAACTACCTTCTGGTCCTCTTTTGCAAAATGTTTAGAAGGTTGATTGTGGATGCGTATGTCTACCATAAGCATATCAGATTTCGTGTGTGCCTTTGTGGTGCTAACCTTGCAGACTAAAGCTTCGATACATCCAAGATTGGTGGTGAGACGGGAACGACACCACCAATGACAGCTGCAAGATGAAGTTCCCCTGGTCGAGCTTATGACCGTAATAAACAAAGCACTACCAGGAGATAGCTTGGATTAGCATAGGTTTTATTTCCCTTTCGAATAAAAGCAAGAACAAGTTTTTGGCATAAGATGTCCTTCGGGTATCTTCGGTCACTAACCTTTCAGGTGGAGATTGAAAAGAGCGGTGGACAGGTGATGTCTAAGAACATGTGAGCTACATCAACTACAACACTTTGGTAAGATTCTGGTGAGGGAACATTTACAAGGGAAGCTTGATCTCCACACACTTGAGTTTTGTTGCTTAGCAATGCAAACTCCAAGTGTGGGGGAGATATGTGGGCATCCCGAATAAAGTTCCTCTCATGCCAAATCTTATCCTGAGTTGGAGATGATGTTAGCTCTTGCATCTTGCCTGATTAGCTAGGTAAGTCCTGCTTTTGACTTTAAACAAAGCCCTTTCGGGAGGTTGCCCGATGTTCACCGTCACATGCTCATGCTTGCGTTCCCTTGAAAACAGCTTAATCATGCTTCCTTCATTTATGTTCATATGCCTTGGTTTGATTGTATGTTCTGGACGTACATTCATAGACTATTTTAAATTAAGCATGGTGCTTACGTTAAAATTGTCTTTTTCAATCAAACCAAGACATGGTGTCGAGTTTTGATTGATGAACCTTAGAGTGATATCTTCATAGATCTTGGTAGCATGTATATGGACTAACCCCTGTAGTAAATCATCAAATCCGAATGGATAAGTCCTTGAGCTAGATTCAAATGGGAAGGTAAGCCAAGGTGTCGGATTCATGTTGCACAACATACAAATGAGGTACATATGACCTCTCGAAGGTCCAAGGTAAGTATATCCTCCTTTGTTTATGAAATGCAATATTGATCTAACCCTGTTTGAGCAACTGGCATGGTGACGAAAAAACGAAATATTTGCTTTTGAATAAAGGCTCTATGGTTCTCGAACTAGTAGAGTCCATCTTTTGTTTCCACTTTTGTTCGGAGAACAGCACCAGTACAAGCACCAGTGTGGGGGAGTCCTCTCAAGCCCATCATGAACATACCCACTTGAGAACTCCCACACAAAGGGCTGCACGACATCGACTACACCTTCATGACAAGGACAAGGTAAACTAGAGTGAGATGGCTACCCCACGGGTTAGCCAAATCACCACTAGTCTTCTTTGTTCCCCATATCCTTCAAGAGCGATGGTATGTGCACCCTTCGTCTCACTCTCCCTACCTATGAGTTTGAATGCTCTTCAATTCTTATCTATGAATCAAAACTCAAATAATGGTGATCTTCTTGCTCTGCATGATTCATGTGGTTGGCTTGCATATGTTTTATTCCTTACTCATTGTCTTGATGCTTGTGAACAAATATCATTAGGGAATTCATGCTCACCTAAGTAGTTGGTGTTTGTGATATGGTTTGATGATATGATCTTCGCTCTAAATGCTTGAGTGCTTGGGAATTTTATTTGAAAAAAAAATCTTAAAACTCTTTGCAAAGCTCCTCTTTGATAAGCCATAGTCCTACCAAAGCCATATGATGTTCTAGTTGAAAACCTTATACTCATATGCTGCTTGTTATTGCATTGAGTTTTGTCAAACTCTGTGACC